>OX235279.1:59342609-60579858 GCA_944472155.2 Trichobilharzia szidati | reverse complement strand
CGGCTGAAAAGTTGGATCAACTATCTTAACCAGTGATAAGCTGTGACCTCTGTAGGTGATGCCATTAATAGACAGTCTAAAGGGACCATTTACCAGAATACTTTCGAGAACATTTAAGAGCATATCATGATGGTTGAGTAGGTGCATGACACTGATAGGTATTGTGGCGTCAGCAAGGAGCAAAATCCAATGAATAGGCTTGCATCCCTCAGTCACTTGTCTATCAGCCCTATAGCTTTTGGTCTTATTTATAAATATGAATATACTTTTTTGATTACTAGGTCTCCTTCATATCTGTTACCAAACATTTTGATCAGGGTGCATAAACCTGTCAACTTCTTGCGGCTAGTCTGTATATTTCAAGGAACAGCCCGAGTCCTAATTTGGAACCCACTACAAAGAAAGTATCTCCTAGCCTGTTGTAGTTGTGTTAAATTCAGAGGGTGATTGAGTGATGATCTGTTTTGTGTGAGACTTCAAGTTTTGCTCTAGGCTGGTGTTACTGCTGAGATCGGAGTCTACTTTGTCATCCGGAAGCCCTTTTTGATTGCTAGCGAACAAATGAATTAGGGAAAGAGGAACAGAAAGTTGGAATAAAAGTAATTGCATAACATTCTAGAAACGATAACAAAATAAAGACATGAATGTCAGTAAAATTACTTAACAATGAATAAGTGAGAAGAAGGTAACTGACTCAAGGCAAGGTATACAGACACGAATATAGCCGACCCGTTTTCAGTCTATGAATACCATTGTGCTGCTAAATTTCTATGTCTATATACTCAAAATCATCGAAGTATAACACCTTGTTACTCAATTATCCAGTCATTGGCTTAAATAGCTAAGGGCGTTAAGATGCATGACTACCTGGAATACGGCATTGTATATAGCTTTTTTAAGGGTACGAGTAGTTAAGCTCACCAGCAAAGAATACAAGGAACACCTTGTCAAAGTACTTTCATAAGGGCTCTTCACATTCTCAGGACTTGGCAACAATTTTATTGGGGAAATAGTTTCCTATGCTAGTAATGTATAGATCTACGGTTTCGATGGGCATGCTGATCTGAAGATATTCCATTAACCACCGACTATCATTTGATACACTTTTATCTCATGATTCCTCCACTTGAAAACAACGACTTCGTAACAATTACTTGCTTTTTATACGACCAAATAGTTGTTTTGTTCGGTTATGCTGTTTCTTTCTAGTCTGATTTTATGTAGGTACACTGAGCTGCGTGATAATTTTCAGTTAGAATAATAATAATTATTATTATTGTTTCCTTTAGTTCTCAGAGGAAAATAAGGCTTCAGACGCACGTCCCCATTGCGTTCGGTTCTCTGCCAACGTTTTCACCTGGCTCCACGTCTGCCCACATGCTTTTATCTCCTCTTCACATGACCTCCTCCGTGTGACCCCCCCCACCGACGGTGGCACAGTGGTTAGGACTCTCACCGACCATGCACATGCTCCGGGGTTCGTTCCGCTCCTTTGTTTGTCTGTTTCTTGACTGCATTATTTTCTACCCCCACCCTCTATTAAATCTCTACCCTCATGACGACTTTTGCTAACTCCATTTTCGTCTATTTTTAAGTGAATTCTACTCAGCCTATTAACTTGACTCTCATTCATTTTTCATTGAACCCTATCAGTTAGATTACGTCACCCAACCTACTTTTGTAAATTTATTTTAGTTTCTAACCGATTAACGCCTTCTAAATTACGTAATTTGTTGTCAAAATTAACAATTGCATTAACACATCTTTGGAAATATTCCTTTTGTTGCCAAGAGAAATTACTTTAAATTTGCGGTTTGTACAGCTTCAGAATGATATCGCCGAAAAGAGTAACTCTTTGCTGAACGCCTTTTCTTTTCTATGCTTGCTAATTTTAAAATGAGTATCATAGGTACTCATTTGATTAATTATCGTGAGCTACTGTTAAAACTACGTGGGTGATAAGTAATGCGTAGTAATACAGAACATTCTAACCAGTCAGCAGCTAACATAATTCAGTATTAGTTACAAAAACAACAGCGATTTGCATAATGATTCAAGTAGCCTTAAGCAATTACCTATGACTGAAACATCTAGTGTATTTAGATTATGAACATATTATATGCCTTTAGCAACATACGAATCTATTCATTGAAATAATAGAGAAGATTTGTAGCTCAGGTGGATGATTTGCAATTAAAAGTAAATCAGGTGACCAAAAAGTTTAAAATCCAAGTCAATAGAAAATGGTCAATACATATGTAAAGATAGTAACCAGAAGACGCAATTACATCACGCATGAAGAAATTTAAATCATTTCACTTTGTGCTAAATATGGCGCTGAAGATGTTGTGTAGAAGGACGACGAAAGCTTCGCAACTAAACCAACCAGCTCAGAGAACACTTTTAATTGCGAATCTATTCATTACTGACTATTCAAAAGATCAAATTTATGTTGATGATTATTATGGGAAGCTAGGAATTTTCAGATCATCTTAGGAAACTTTGTGACATTTTTTGCGGTTTTGAGCAAATCATAGTATAATTTTGTTGCTATGTTATGATTTTGGAGAATGCGGGCTATTTTTGTGGCATATAAGTTGGTCTAATGGTATTTGAGAGATTCTGATGCTTTTGATGATATTTTAGGGCGATGAAATACCGATATTTTAGTGAAATTTCCTAAACTTTCTCGAAGTGATTACTTTAGGGTGCCCCAAAATCACCCCAAATCTTCCAAAACTGAATAAGGATTTTTTATCCGGTTATAGATAACGTTTATTCACGGTTCTCTTCCAACGACTTCAGTTCTACTTTCACTTGTATCGACAGGTTCACCTGTTTTCATACCTGTACCACAAATACTGTTTGGAATAAAGCTATTATTAGCATTATTATTATTATTGCTGAGGTATTCTCTAAAGCCCTGAAAGAAAACTGGACATCAAAATTTAATATTACTTCTTTCATTGTCGCTTGCAGTGAAACTTTGACGGCTGACTATTCCAGCAGCTTACTGAATTGCCAGGGATTGAAAGCATATAAATCACTTTTTGTCATTTTTTTAATGCCACAGCTGAACGACTATACTAGCAGCTCAAGGTCTCACTTTGTTGTACTCTACCCGACTGCTACTGATCCACCTGTCTGAAACCGATGGGCATAAGAACTACTTTAAAGAAAGGTATTTGGTGCCTGATGAACGTTTCAGTAACTAGACTTTTCCACTTCAGATAATCAAGTCCGATACGACAGGACAGACTACGTGTGGTTATTTAAATAAAATATAAATCAATAAAAAATATCATTTTCATGACAACAAATGCCATCATATATCCCACTACAGCTGATGAATTTCATTCTGGTACTTGCTTTAATGCTTGTTGATCAGCTACCGCTACAGCCAAATTATAATAGTCTACTTAGAGCTCTTCTTAGAGATGAAAAAGTCATCATAATAGAATGGACTAATACAACAAATCATTTAATTCTCCAGTCAAGTCATCAATAACTGCCTTCTTCATATAATTTTCAAGTATTGGTTTTGTAGGGATTTTTGTTTGATTGCATGGAGGATTTCATTCTGAGCTGACATCAGTTAGAGAACCACTGGAAAACCTGGGAGTACTGGACAGCTGCTTCGTCCTAGTTTGGGACTCTTCATTAGTTTGCACCCACCGGGGTGGCTCAATGGCCTACGAGCTCGCCTTGTAACCAGAAGGTCCTGTGTTCTTCATATAACATTGTGATCGCTTTAGTATAGTAACATTTTCTGCACACAGTCTTTGTTATCATTGTGTTTATACCTCCAAATCGTTTCAATTGAAAGCTACTAATTCTCAGCTCATTTTCATTGTTACTCATACTTTCTATCACTATTATTATTGTTATTACTATTATAACTCTGATCATTGCTTACATAATTATATCAAGTTTTGGTCAAAGTAACTTGGACAATGGTTTTTATTTATCGTCTTCAAGTGTTTTTAAATATTCCATGGACTTAAAATTCTCCTCACTTATAAAAAGCCACAAAACTGATGTAAATGAATGTTTTACAAAGTAGAAAACTCACATTACAGACAGTGGTAACAATTCAACTTCGTAGAAATAATATGAAGTTCGCAGTCATTAGTAAGAAGTTTATGTGATGTAACTTAGATTTACCTTTACCGCCATGTTTAGAATGAACCAAAAATAACAGTGTAGTAAATCATGATGTAAAATTGACTGTATCAAAAATACTGCATTAAAATAATTCGTATTTCACATGGATTTTAAGGCTTTCCATTTCAGTACTGCTGACGGAAGAGAATTACTATGATACTTTTACAGTATTGTGTAATTTCGCGTATTGCGAAATTATAGAAGCATGCAGGGTTAATTCATATGCCATATCCATCTGAAGTCAACAGTAGCCGTAACTTGTACCAGACAGCAGATTTCTGCAAGGATTATAAACCAGAAATCCCGGTCTCAAACATCGAAAATTAAACTGTAACTACTCTACTAATTTAATGTTATAAACTTCTCGCTAACTGTCTCACTGACAGTCCACCATAGTAATAATGCCTTTTTGGAAAAAACATCAGTCACAATGCTCACACCCACCCCCAGCTTCTTCTTTGGCAAACTCTAGCACTCGTGAACACTAAATTAAAGGAGTTCTACAGACCGAATGAAGAAGGCACTGTAGCTTCATAAAACATACGCGATCCAGCAATTAAACTTAGTTTCTTGATGAATTTTCTGCATTAGTGAGTGAAACAAAGAAGGAATTTATTGGATTTTCTCATGTAACAATAGCAATGAGTGAAAATCTCGTTATAAAGGCTTACGTGCTCAGTTCTGCATAGTTGTGAAAGATCCCCTTTATCTCTGTGAACGTGATATGTAATTCCCCACATGCGAAACTAGTGGTACTATGATTGCGCAATCCCGAAAATACGATTTAAGATCAGTTTCAGAGACTCCAATAACCGAAGAGATGATATAATAAGTGCGATCAATTTGATATGAAGATTATACTTATCGTACAGACATGGTCAATTAGGTCGACACGAATTTCAACAGTTACTGATTGGAAATTGATCATTCTAGGCTTAAAATGGGTCCTACTGAGCAAAAAAGAGGAAACTAGAGACTATGAATATATCATGCAACCAAGATCTTCGATTGAAACATATATCTTGTTATTATACTTCTTTTGAGTTCCGAGTGGAACAAAGGACTTCAGCAGCACATTACCATTTCAGTCTGTTCTGTGTAGGCTTTAATTACTGGTTCTACGATTGCCCGTAAGATTTTACTTCCTCCTCATACGACCTCCTATATGTCGGCCCCGGACATCCAATTCACCGTTTAAATGTGATCAGCCTTTTACTCTGAAAGGTGGAGTCACGTATTAGCCCTGGGTCCTTCAATCAGTTTGACACTTTTTGCACAGATAGCTCAATAGAGAACGGAAATTTATTCAGTTAATGACAGATAGATGCTCTATATTTTCCGATAACTACCTTCCCAAATAAAACTTTTGGGACAACTCAATGCAAAAATTGTGGGGAAGTGCATCATTTTTCCCAAAAAGGAGACCTTAAAAGCACCAAATTTCGTCCCGAAAAAACCCAACATTTCCCCAAAACAATACGAGAAGAGATTTTTGGGTTTTTTCATTGAAGACTTTAAGAATAGTCCTTCTTCATGCATAAAACCTTCATCCCTGACAGTGATAATAATAATAATCTACTTTATTCCAAAAACAGTACTTTTAATACAAAATGGAATTCTCAGCATTTGTCACAATATTGCATATGATTTACTCAAAATATAAATAAGATTGAAAATTAAAACAAAATTAACCAGAGGAATTTGTTCACATTTACGATATAAAGTCAAAAATATTTGAAATACGAATCGAGAATATTAAATATGGTAATAATAATAATAGTTTGTTTCAAACAGTATTGGCGATTTAGTTTGAAAATTTTAGCAAGTTATATACTATTGAATCTAATGTTCTGTTTATATAGTATGGTAAGGGGAAATACAAAATTAACCGTTATAACACAGCTTAAATGATGTTCACACTTATGAAAAAATAAACAAATATAAACAAAAACTTGAGAGGATTTTAATATAAGAAGTACAATAACAATAAAGGTTGATGTTGTAAGGGTGGAGGAAATGGTTTATTTAGTAGTGCAAAAAACGTTAGTTAGTTCATACCAAACACTATTTTCATCACATTAAGTACGTTCCAAATATGGTATAGTGGAATTTTTATACTTAAACGTAACTGCATAAAGTCTTCTGAAAAGACTTCTTGTTTTAGCTGAGGAGACACAAGGTTGGAGCTGCGGGTAAAGTGGATACTCACAGTCTGACGAAATTCCTTTAGCAAATTTGTTGCATGACATCGCCCTACTGACAGTCATCAGAGTTCTACGAAGTATGACATAGTCTTTTTTAAACAATCCAGGAAAGAATAAGGGTGAATAGTAAAGAAGAATAGGTAAGATGCACGAATTAACAAACTGTAATAGGAGGGGTTGGTTTATGCCTGAGTGCCTTAACTTAGTGTAAAAAGTCAGACGAAATATTCTTTTAGAAATCGCTAAGACATAGGAAGACCAGGATAGGTCAGTAGAAAGAATCAATCCAAGATACTTAACTACAGACATGATTTCTATATCAGTATCATCGATTTTGCAAGGGTCATAGAGACCAACAGCTTCATTTAACTTTCTTTTACATCGGAAACTGAAATTAACAGTCTGAAATTTGAAAGGATTTAGTTTAAGGCCATTAGCCGAAGACCATTTACTGATTTCTGATAGAAAGCTGTTTACCTTAGTACAGACAGAAATGCTAATAATGCACTGGGTTCCTGTGCATACAGGTGTAGTATCGTGTCCACTTGGTTTTGTCTCTGCACTTTCAGTCCTGGACTGTAGCAATGTAGACATACTATCAGAGCAGGGAATTTATACACAGGCCTTAACAACCAATATGCGAGATGGGGTTAATATCACTGGGTTATTTCCTCATCTGGCTGAAGACCTAGTCAGTACAGAATATGGTGTTTTAATGCTCTCCTTAAGGCTGGTTTCAACCGCCACATTACCAGTTATTATAAATTATGGTTTTTTTTATTCCTTCACGTTCCCAGTGGAACATAGGGCTTCAAGCTAGTGGCTTGAAGTTTCTGTAGCAGTGTTTACTTTTACAGGATGGGTTGCTGGCCTCATGCCCAACCTTACCTCTTTACCATCTTTATTTCTGGCTTAGCGAGGTAAAGGAGTGCGTCGGCCGGGGATCGAACCCCGGACCATGTGCATGGTCGGCGAGCGTCCTAACCGCTATGCCCCGACAGTATCTACCTAGTAGAACTAGAACAAATAGACTGATAAAGTATAAGACAAGAAAAATAAAAGGTTTTCGACTTCACCGAGAATAGTTAGGTTACTCGGCTTCACAGAAATCAGGTAACGAACCAACAGGTCCTGTTTATCTGAACGAGTAAGGAAGATGCTGCTACAGATGTAGCTCATGAAACTTTGGCAGTAGTTCGAGACAGCTGAACTTATCACACAGAGATTTAATGTGGAATAATGGTTGAATTTAGTCACCTGCCGGAAAGATCAGGTTTCCCAATCGGATAATTCACAGAATAGGTATTTTCCAGTCAGAGAGGGAAAAGCATTTATACGGACCTGTTCTGATTGCGTGTACTATAATTCAACTGTTTAAACTTGTGAAAAAGTGCCAGTTTATTTATTTATTTTTTTTATTATAGCTTGATGCCACACCGTGTTTTCAGTACAAGTATGGAATTTTCACCATGGATATCGGTAGCCCAAATTTTGAGGGCTGACCATAGATATCGGGTGTGCGTCGGCAGGGAATCGAACCCCGGACCATGTTCATGTTCGGCGAGAGTCCTAACCACTGTGCCACCGACGCACTATTGTAATTTATATCATGTATGGTTGTGCCTGTAAAATTGACATGTATCTCATGTAAACTTACCTGTTAGTACAATTAAATATTCCGGGCAGCTTTTGAAAGTGGTCGACTCCTGGTATTATTTGCCACGACACCCGAGTAGACACTAGTAAGCGCGCTCGAGAGACATTAATTTTAGAAGTAGTAGGACTACTCCCTGGGATTACATACAACCTCCATCGGCTGTTGTAAGCCTCAACTGGTGAGTCCCTATTGTGGGCCTAAAAGTCTCTAGAACACACGAAGAGTGTACAACAGAATAAACTGACCCTGAGTCAACTAACATTACTCACCTTTTGTTACTTATATATCCTGTAACTTTCGAGGAGGAGGTGAAATTGATTAGTTTAATAGAGGGTATTTATTTTTTATTGACACACCTATATTTTTGTCCACAAGTCCTGGAGACCTTACCAAACTGTCTACAATGGTGATAATCGTTCTTTGCAACGGTTTGTTACTGTGGATGCCCTTTCCACTGTCGTGCAGGCACCTGTGTGTATTTTGGTGTCCTGCGTAGATAGCCCACAGCGTTGACTTGTTGGCATGTGTTTTCTGCCGCTTCGAGGGTTTCCAGTAAGCGCGCCCTATTTTCGGCTTCTTCCATGGATACTGAGTGCAAGTTAAAATCCTTTCTGTTAAAGAAACCGACACCCGGCAGAAACTTGAAAAGGACAGTGTCTTCAACTTCTGAATATGAGCTTCCCTTCATAGCTTGATGGGCAAGCCTACGGAGACACAAGATGAATTGTTTGATAGGTTTATCTGAATTCTGGTCGCACTCATTGAGTCTCATTGAATCGAAACCGATTAAGCTTGTTTCTATGGTCCGTCCAGCACAATCGGTGTCAAATACATTTGGGTGAGGGACGTTCCGCCAGGTTGACGTATCAATTCGTCTTGTCCGACCATAGATCGAAGTGATCACCGACTTCTAATTTGTGTGGCAAGGAGTGGGCATAACGCGACGCAGCCTGATTTGGTTGAAAGGTTAGAGCCATGGTCACAACTAGCTGATCAACAACCTTATTAGGTGCTGTCTAGTGGGCAGGTGAAGTGCTATTGAAAGCCTCAATGAGTCGAGACTTAAGGGTGAGAAGTTTTATCGTTGGTAGGCTCGTCATTTATGAGGTGCCAATTGTCAAGCAATGGTCCGAAACAGAAAGCAAAGCGCACATTAGCAGTGAAATCACATAAGTGTCTCGTGCTAGTAAGAATGAGGACTCGAGGTCAAGAATTACATCTACAACCAGTTGTTTTACAATTCAGAGAGAGGGGAAGAATCTTCTTATCGGTCGTCCGCTACGTCTTCTTGGGAGACCAATGCATGCAGACCACGCAACCGACCTGAAATCAGAGAAGCATAGAGTTTAAACATAAGAAACTGCCTGACTTACCATGCCTTAAATACTGATTTCTGGAATTGTTGCTGCCTAGTTTGTTTTGCTGGTATTTGCACTGTTTAGTTGATTCATGCTGTGTCTACTTTGCCTTGTTTATTTCCTGAAGGTGCAGTTGACGTGATTTCGATATTTATTTGACTTTTGTTGGGTGAATTTATGTAAGAATTTCTGTTTGATATTTTTCCTGAATATGGACGCATTTTGTGTTCAGGGGGACGCTTAAATATGTATTTCATGAAATTATTATTTGATACACAGAGTATCCTTCGCGTACTTTTCGGTGACTGGATTTCGAAAAAAGTTTTTATAGCTTTGTGACAAGGTGTACTCGGTTGTAAATCTTCTGTACTGCGCACATACCGCTGTCAAAGAACATTATTTGACGCAAGTGCGGTATATTTTACGTGGTTGAAGTACATTATACCTCCGATATTTGGCACGTCAGAAAAGTTTCTTAATGCAGACTCACACTTAAAAAGCACATAAAAGATAGAACTTGTCATTAGACCAATATAGCAACGGAGTGCAACGCCACCATTAGTGAGGATAGGCAATCAAGTCATTCTGTATAAATTCGCTTTATGTGGACGGCAGCATAACTACCTGTCAGTGCTCGTAAAGGCCTTTTAGCGGTAAATAATTCCCCAAATTTATTGACCACAGCAATCATCACTGAACATCGGATGCTGACCCTCACTGTTTCAGCGTTTCGAACAATATGGTGTCGCTATAAATCCTAAGAAGTGCATTTTCGGTGCCTCTTCTATTCAATTCCTGGGACACTACATAACTGCTGAGGGAATCAGGCCTTCTGAGGAAAAGATAGATACAATCAAAAACTTCCCCCAACCAGACTCTTTGAAGAAAGTCCCACAATTTTTGGGGGTGTTTAGTTTCTATCGACGTTTTATTCCTTCATGTGCCTCTATCGTCCAACCTTTTACCGATCTCCTTAAAAGTGATCCTAAAAAGTTTCAATGGTCAGAGCAAGCACACGAATCTTTCTGCAACGCTAAAGACGGTTTATCTAAAGTCGCTGTGTTGTCTCACATCAACCCCGAAGCATCCCTTATCTTGTGCACAGATGCCTCCCAAGTAGCTGTGGGTGCGGTGTTACAGCAGAAGATTAATGGTGACGTTACCCTACTTGCTTTCTTTTCGAAGAAGTTAGAACCGGCTCAGACACGTTACAGTACTTTTGGGAGAGAATTGTTGGCTATATACCTAGCAGTCAAGCACTTCAGTTACTTACTACAAGGTCGGCATTTCACTATATTTACTGACCACAAACCTCTGTGCTACGCTTTCATCACTTCGCTAGATAAACACTCCCCAAGAGAAGCCAGACAGTTAGACTATATCTCCCAATTTTCAACTGACATACAGTACATCAAAGGGGACGCAAACGTGGAAGCTGATTCTCTTTCAAGAGGTGATATACACCAGCTTGAAACTTCAGTAGACGTCAATCTTGACTGTATGGCTCAGTTACAAAGAGACGACGCAGAACTTCGAAATTGTCGCGGAAACTCTTCCTTACAGCTCAGGGACGTACCTATTCCCTTATCAGATGCCGCTGTAGTTTGCGATGTATCTACCGGCACTAATCGCCCGTTTGTTCCTCTCCGATGCCGAAGAGCTTTATTCGACCATTTACATTCGCTCTCTCACCCTGGAGTACGTGCCACGGTCAGACTCATCAGCGAACGTGTCGTGTGGCCTGAACTGAACTCTGACATTCGGAGATGGGCATGAGAATGTCTCCAATGCCAATGCTCCAAATTACACACACACACTATCACAATGCCGAAAACGTTTGATTTACCGGACAGGAGATTTCAGCACGTTCATATAGATATTGTAGGACCATTGCCAACGTCAAGAGGATATACACATATACTGACAGCCATTGATAGATTTACTCGTTGGGCTATTGCATGCCCGCTGAACGATATATCTGCCGAAAATGTTGCTTTGGTTTTCCTCGACCGCTGGGTGTCAAATTACGGTGTACCAACTACTATTACATCCGATCGAGGTGCTCAATTCCAATCGACGCTGTTTCGTGAACTGACGAGACTCCTGGGAGTTAAACATATCTCCACAACAGCCTACCATCCGGCAGCGAATGGTCTTGTGGAAAGATTTCACAGACAACTGAATAGCTCCCTGATGGCACAGAATGATACATCTAAATGGAGTGAATACTTACCTCTGATTTTACTCGGTATCCGATCTACGATCAAAGAAGATTTAGGATGTACACCGGCTCAACTCGTTAACGGCACCAACCTAACCTTGCATGGACAGCTAGTTTCCTCAGCCGATTCGACGGACGAGAACATTGCTGACTTCACTAACCGACTAACTAGACAAATGATTCACATTCAACCAACAGCACCTAAACAATCTCCCCAACGAGATCAGATCAACAAAAATCTGGAAACTTGCAAATTCGTCTTTGTTCGAGTCGACGCCAACAGAAAAGGACTGCAACCTCCATATGAAGGTCCCTTCCAAGTTATCAAACGTTCAGACAAACATTTTACAGTGAACAAAAATGGAAAACGGGAGACTATTTCCATTGATCGAATCAAACCAGCCTACAGACAGCGATTTTGAAGCTACATTGACAACGGCACAACCAAATAATCAGACATTTGATTCCACTCCAACAGTACCAAGTCTTCTGCACCCTCCATATCAAACACGTAGTGGTCGAAAAATCAGTAAACCGGCTCGCTACGTTCATTTTGTGGACTGATAAAAAAATAACATATTTTTAATGTTTAGACATTATTATCATGACTATTACTATCTCTTCGTACACCTTGATGTCACTGTTACTATAAAAGCTAATTATCACTATTATTTATTTATTTATATGTATCTCAGCTACAAAACAGGTATCGCGGATTTTTTTCAGAAACGATTCATTTTCAATCCATTTTTTTCTTTCCCCCCTTTAATGACTGTATACATAGATATCTTTGTTTATACATTAAATATCTTTGTTTGTGATTTGTGCAACGAGAAAGTGACCTCATTTAATTGACATGAAATTCTATTTCAATTTTTGTTGTTGAACTATCTGTAAACGCGTTCAAACTTTACACGGTTCAGATACATTTTTTTCCTTACATAGATGTTATTATGTCCGCTTATTTTTTTATCTTACAAATGGTTATTATTATTATTAACTTCACTAACAGTGACGGTCTCCGGACCTCTAGGAGGGAGCCGTGTGGAGTACGTAACCATGTGATTGTACACTTTTTGTTTAGATGTTGAAATTAGAAACATTGTACATGACTCTTGTTTAAAACGATTTATGTTTAAATACATATAACTTCCGAGTGGATTTTAATATATACACTGTTGGTGGCTTCGCCTTCTCACTGACCGCTCCTGTATACTTGCTCAACTCATACCATGTTGTATACTTTGGATTAATTGCAGGAATCTATTATTCTTATCCGAAGACAACTCTACAACCGGCGCAGAGCTCCTACCAGTAGACACAATTCCAACAGTGAACACTTGTGGATTATATAAATAATTTGAAGCGGTGGACTTCAACAACATATCCAAGTAACCTATTAATTAATATAACTCATTACTGCATTTGATAATATATTGTTACATTGTACCCTTGTAGCGGTAAATAATTCCCCAAAATTATTGACCACAGCAATCATCACTCAACATCGGATGCTGACCATCACTGTTTAAGTCGACTTGTTTAGCTGTAGGCTTCCGGTCAAGCATCCCCGCCATTTGGTATTCCGTCGTGTCACGTGCGTGCACGATTACTAGCTAGCTAAGCATTCACCTCTACCCGAGATTTGGTCCCGAAATATACTACGTACTTTGGACGGCTAAATCTGGTCTTTTGCTTTATCTTTGGTACTCGGAGTGCGAACACTATAGAATTTGTTGGTATAAGATCTTGCGTTAGTATAATCCGTACAGTTCGTGAACCGTTAGCCTCTAAACTGGTGAGCCCAACCACGAACTTCATCTTCAATGAACACGCAGATAAACCCGGTGATTTCGTTCCTTTTTGTGTTTGTTCTTGTACTATATTGTAATCGGCATACATTTCGTCACGAGTGATCCTAGCCCCAAGGTTATTCGTATTCGCTCAACCGCCGATACAGTTCAGCTCGTGCCATATTGGCCAGATAATGGTGAAACATGGTTTCAAATAGCTGGGTCTGATTTTTGTGAGCATGGGATAGCCGATCAACGTTCACAGTTCCTCGCAGTTATTCACGCCCTGCCGCGGGAATTCAGCAGGTGCGTAACTCTGCAGATGTCGAGTCCAGAGTTAAGTAGCTCGTACGAGTTGCTCAAAGCATCCCTCCTCAAGAGAAACGTTCTCATGAATCGACAACGTCTGGATGAATTATGTCTTAACATCGAGTTAGGGGATCAGTCAGCCGTGAGCATGCTGACAAGAATGAGAGAGATTATTGGCCAAAGTCAGTTTGACGAAGGACTGTTCAGAGAACTATTTTTATCCAAACTGCCACAGTCAGTTCAGACTGTACTTGTGACACACCAGGGTGTTCTCATGGATGACTTAGCTGTTTCTGCAGATAGAATTCTAGAGATAACTAAACGGCCAGTTACCGAACAGACTTCGAGTAAGGATTCTGCAATGATAGAGTTATGCAACTCCCTCCAACAGATACTTAGGTCAAACAAGCCTAGCAATTCCTCCTACCGTCGTTCTAAATCCCCTCAACGGCAGAACGCACGTGGACGATCTAATTCCAACACACGTTCCCTCAAAAATCCTGACTGGTGTTGGTATCACAACACCTACGGCCAGGAAGCGAAATGTTGTCGAAAACCTTGTGATTTCGGCAAAGCCTCCAAGTCTGTGGGAAACTATCCCGCCGGCACGCGTTAGTGGCAACCGTCGCCGGTGTCACTAGTCGTCTTCTATACATTCGTGATGTGATCAGCCAGACCCGATATTTAGTCGACACAGGCGCCAAAGTCAGCGTCCTTCCTGCTACAGCAGCAGATCGACAGAAGGAACCTAGCTTCAACCTACAGGCTGCAAATGGAAAACCAATTGCAACCTATGGTCGGAAATACGTCTATCTGAACGTAGGTTTACGCAAACCTATTCAGTGGATTTTCCTTCTCAGCGACGTCACAATGCCCATCATCGGCACGCACCTACTCAATCATGATTTACTCGTAGACGTCCCCCGAAAACGAATGATTGACAACACTACTAGGCTGTCTATAAAAGGCATCACCTACATAGGTTCCAGCTTGTCAATCGTTAAGATGAAAGCAATCCTCGATCCAACTTTTCAACTGATTGTTGAAAAATACCCGGAACTCAATTGCCCATCTAACGATCTTCCGTTCATAACCAGCAATGTTATGCACCACATCATAACCTCAGGACAGCCCGTAACATCTAAAGCACGACGACTGGCCCCTGACAAATTGAGAATTGCTAGAAATGAATTCGATCATATGCTCACCCTTGGCATCATTCGGTCATCGAATAGTCCATGGGCATTACCACTGCATATGGTACCGAAGAAGGATAGCAACGATTGGCGACCCACTGGTGATTACCGGCGAGTAAACGCCAAAACAACTCCTGATTGCTACTCTTTGCTTCACATACACGACTTGACGGCAACGTTATCTGGAGCATCTATATTCTCAAAAATCGACTTGGTTAAAGCGTATAACTAAATCCCTATGGCACAACAAGATATTCCGAAAACGGCTATCATTACACCTTTCGGACTTTTCGCATTCCTACGCATACCATTCGGCCTCCGGAATGCGGCACAAACATTCCAGCGCTTCATCGATGAAGTATTTCGTGGTATCGACCTTGTATATGCCTACTTAGACGACTGCGTCATTGCCAGTCCAGACAAGGACACTCACCTTAGACAGTTGGACTTGGCATTTGAAAGGTTACGCCTACATGGTGTTACCATCAATATCCGGAAGTGTCAAATAGGCGTTGACTCACTCGATTTTCTGGGTCACACTATCGACTGCTAGGGCATTCGCCCACTGGCTACTAAAGTCGAAGCGATAATGAACTTTACAGAGCCACCGACAGTGAAAAGTCTTCGCAATTTTAACGGCTTGGTAATTTATTACCGATGATTTATTCTCAACTGTGCTTCTCTGTTTCAGCCATTAACAGACCTCCTTCGACGGAACAACAAGTCTATCGAACTAGACGCATCTTCTCGACATGCTTTTACTCAGGTAAAGAAAGCTATTTCAAATGCCACACTTCTCATGTATCAGAATTCAACGGCACCGTTAAGTACGTCAGTTGATGCATCAGACACTGCAATCGGCGCAGTTCTGCAACAACTAGTTAAGAAAAAGTGGCAACCACCAGCCTTTTTCTCGAGGCACCTTCAATTAGCTAAAACAAAGTACAGCACATTTGGAAGAGAACTTCTAGCTATGTACTGTGCTATACGCCATTTTCGACATTCAGTTGAGGGTCGTGAATTCACAATTTTCACTGACCACAAACATCTGACGTACTCTTTGAACTCAACTTCAGATAAGTATTCACCCAGGGAATCATGACAACTGGATTATGTTTCACAGTTAACATCGGATATTCGCCATGTATCTGCAGTGAACAACAGTGTGGCAGATGCCTTGTCGCGCATTTGTTCCTTCACCCAAATACACGGCATAGACCTTATGAAATTGGCTCGTCTTCAAAATGTGGATACCGAGCTTCAGCATGAGTTGTCGAAAACAACTCTACAATTAGCCGAGAAACCCTTAGGTATGGGAAAAGATACCATTCTCTGTGACATTTCCACTAGTACTCCTCGCCCCATCGTGTCTAAAAGTTATCGCCGTAATGTCTTCAATACGTTGCATGGCTTATCCCACCCAGGTATTCGAACTACCGTCAAGCTCGTAACTAGTCGGTTTTGTTGGCCTGGGATTCAGAAGGAAGTAAGAGAATTGGCACACATGTGCCCTGCTTGCCAAAAGTGCAAGGTGGTGAGACACACGAAAAGCCCCCTTGATACCTTTCTTATCTTAGATGCCCGTTTCGAACACGTTTGTTTTGACCCCTTTCAGAATCTCATGGATATACCTATATGCTAACCTGTATCGATCGTTTCACACGATTGCCTGAAGTAGAAACCCCTCAAGGATGTATCTGCTGAAATCGTCGCACGCTCCTGTGTAGAAAGATGGATCGCAAACTTTGGATGCCCATCTTCCATAACAACTGATTTCGAGCGGCAATTCGAAAGCAACTTATTCTTCGCTCTAACCAAAATCCTTGGTTACATGCGTTTTCGAACAACTGCCTACCATCCACAAGCTAATAATATGGTAGAACGTCTACACAGACAGTTGAAAGCTGGTTTATCAGCTGCAAATAACACTCACTGGACTGAATCACTTCCGTTAGTTCTCCTAGGGATAAGAAACGCCTTAAAAACCGATAATAATAATAATAATAATAGTATATTCTCATTTTTTACATGAGGGACACCAGTTTACAGGCATCATCACTTCGATAAATTACACATACGATTAGTGAATATAGTTAGTAATGATAATATAATAGGGTACATATTTGTTTATACAAATATAGGAAAAACAAGTTCTATAGGAATGGATAAGAATTATTTAAGTTACATATTTAAATTACATGATTTACGGTTAAATAACATGGTTGCTGTCATTTTATCTTTAGTTTGTGGGGAAAATCGGATAACTGGTGATTCAATGGAACACACCAACAAAAATAGAGATATTGACTTCGCATTAACAAAAAAAACCAAGTATGCGTTGGATGGATTACATACACTTGGGGAAATAAATAAGGCTTGAAGTCAATTCCCTCATAAAACAATAAAATGCGTCTTACAATAATATATTCCCACCTTATGCACATGAGGGACTCCAGTTGACAGGCATCAACAATATGGTAATAATGCACACATGGAGTAAACATGTTTAAAATTTTCCACTAACACAAAATATATATACAAGGTAAGATAATGAAATATTGACCGTAAGTACACTCTGCATAAGTTAAAACAGTTTATATGGCATAATCCTAGGCACAATTATTGTTTGAATTTGTTGAACATGAGCGCAACAACTGATTGTTGCGTTACATTCGGTCGATGTGGGCTAGTCACAAAAGTATAAAAATGGCTTATAAAACGTTACTCAGTTTACCGTAAACGATGTTTTAAGCAATATAAACTGCAAACGGCTCACCACAGCAGTTAGTATCCAGTTAAACATGCAGAGAAGTAATCATAATTCAGCAACTTGTGAATTTGTATTCTTTTCTGTCTGGAACCTGAGTAACTGCGAACCAATCCATACAAAAATGTCGAAAGAGGCATGCAGGAGCAGAATTTTGCCATCGAATGAGTCATTGGTATCCGAGATGCAGCTATCAGCATATTTTTTGTCATTTCATAGATATCCAGATTTATTGACGCTGTATAGGTATTGATTTGGATTTGTCATCATGATCGACATACGGACGAATATTCAAATATGCACTACAACTTGTTTGCCTTTCGGATTTACTTAATTACATCGCGTGTTGGATTTGATTACTCTGCGATTTTGATATATTCCGCGGTGTCGCCGTGATTATGGGAAGTGTGCATATGCTTTAAATGCATTACTTTGTTGGCTGCAATCCACACTGAGTGTATACAACGAGAACTGTGGATATATTTATTTGCTCATAACTGTGGATAAAATATCGCCCCATTCCTTTTGGAAAGGAGACCAGTTGGTGGATTATAAATAATGTCCAAGTAACTTATATCCTTCCATGTGATGTTGTGGTAAGTCTCGACCTTGTTTTCTCATACTTCATTCATATGTTGATTATGGTTCAGGCTTTGTATCAGGTAGACATAATTCGATCGACTCTTATTTGTATGAGTGTTATTTTCATGACTGCTGCTTGTTTGTCTGAAATTATAGATAAAGGCAAAAGAAACAACAGGTGTAGTCTCTAAGTTCATACATTAAATGGGCCTATAATTTCTGAAGCTCTTACATGGGAATTAGCACTGGTATCACTTACAAACCCACTTAGTGTGTCATTAAGAGCTTTTTCAAAGGACACTAGTGAGCTTGCTAGTAGCATTTCCTCAGGTAGTTTCTTCCATATTTCGGCATACCTAATCATGAAAAATTTTTGCCTGGTGGCTGTTTTACATTGTTCTATAGCCACCGTACCTTTAGTGTGTCTAAGGTTATATCCAGTGTCTTCTGAAAACCGAGTACAATTAGTAGGGGTATACACTATGTGGTTAAGTAGTTTATAGAAGAGTACCAGATTTAGCCGCAGTCGTCTTAACCATAATGTTTCTAGTCCTAGAATTTCACATCTGGTAGAGTAGTTTGTGCCGTTTTCGGTTCCGATTACTTTCAGCGTGAAGTACCTCTGTACTCCTTCTACTTTTAGTTTGTCTTCTATGCGTATACTACTAAATATGAATGAACAATAGTCTAGGAGTGGGCGCACACAAACCTTGTACAGTAGTATTCTGGATTCACTTCTGTAGAAGTTCCTGAGTAGGAAATCAATAAGCCTGCGTGATTTCGATACTTGTTTCGAGATATGTTCAGAAAATGATAGATTGTGTGAATATGTCAGTCCTAGGTCTAGCACAGATTTGAGTCTAGGGATTTTGTGGCCCTGAATTGCTAGGTCGAGTTCTAGGTTGGGACAGCCTATGCAGAGCCAGCCACACTTTTCGACATTAAACTCAAGTCTCCAGGTGTCACACCATATATCCATTTTTGTTAGTTCTTCATGTATGGAGTTCATAGTTGTACCGATATCTGTGTTTGTGCAGGTATATGTCACCTTTAAGTCATCTGCATACAGTATTGGCTTGCCTATACTAAAGCACTCACATATACTGTTTATGTATATAATGAAAAGAAGGGGTCCCAATACACTCCCCTGGATGACACCACTGCTAATCGGCCTAGGCCTGGAGGTCATCGAGCCAATTTTTGTTGTCTGATTTCTGTCACTGAGAAATGATTTTATCCAGTTGTGGAGGGGGTTGCGTATCCCTAGTGAGCATAGCCTGCTGACTAACAGACTATGTGGGACTCTGTCGAAGGCTTTCCTGATATCGAAATAGAGGATAATTACTAGTTCTCTCCTATCTCTTCTATAGGTGACTTCGTTGAAAAAGTCTATATGGCAAGTGACGCAAGATCTTTTCCTAAGGAACCCGTGTTGTGACTGGTTGATGAGTTTGTGTTTTAGAAAGTAGTCTGACATTTGGTCTTTGATTACTTTCTCCATGATCCTTGATATAACAGGTGTTATATTGATAGGCCTATAATTACATGCACTAGTTTTGGTCCCTCCTTTATGCTTAGGTAGTATATACGTGTTTTTCCAAGTTTCAGGGTAGGTCCCAGTCACTAGTGAGAGGGTGAATATTCTAAGTAATAATACTATCATATCCGAGCCACGTTTTTATAAATGATAGATGGTATATCATCTATCCCACAACTACCGTTAGCTTTTAGTGTCTTTACCGCTGATGCTATATTTTGCATATTAAAGTTGATTTCACCTAACTCGTAGTTATTTTTGCAGGTTATATCGAGGATTAGAGACGGATGCGCTTTGGTGTTATTGGAGAACCATTGGTTTAGGAGTTCACAAATAATCTGGGGATCATCATAAATTATACCTTCATGCTCCAAGTGGCCAACATTATTTTCTTTACCCTTGTTTAGTCGTTTTTGCAGGATCTTGCAGAGTTCCTGAGTTTTAGAGGTGCCCCCTAGGGCTTTATTTTCCTCGAGTTGTGCCTTCATTTTATGTCTCTGCTCAAGATTTTTAAATGTTTCATGTATCTGGTGTAATGCACTAAATTCTTTATATAAATAAAATTTCCTTTTCAATTTCCTTAGTTTTAATCGCGTTTTGCGGTCTATGAAAAGAGTTGGTGTCCTTAAGGCAGACTTTAGGGGTGCGATTGTATCTCTTACCGAACTGACCGTCTTGTAGAAGGTATCAAGTGTTACTTCTAAGTTATCATTGGTAAAGTATTCATCCCAGTCAGAGCTTCTCAAGAGCGTTGGTAGGAATTCCCAGTCGGCATTTCTATAGTCCCTATATTGATAGTGAACCGGGGAATTTTCAGGTGTGTGTTTAGTTATTAGTTGAAGAGGTAGGGTGCAGTACAGTATGTTGTGATCACTGTTGTCGAGTTTATCCCCCACCTCTATCGAGATCGGCTCTATTTTGTGGCAGAGGACTAAGTCGAGAATATTGTTATGTCGTGTTGGGAGGCGTACACACTGCTTCCATCCTCCTACATCTATAGCTTCTAGGAGCTCGTCATAGATTCTAGGTCCAGTGCAGGTATCCCAGTTCACTCCGGGGAGGTTAAAATCGCCACAAATTATTTTGTAGTCGAATTCCAGGGTAGGTACATGCTCTAGTATTTCTGCGATAACCGTATCAGTCGTTTTAGGGCTGCTGGGGGCTCTGTATATACATCCCACTAGAATTTTATTTTCATTCGTGTGGATGCTTATCCACTTAGATTCTGGGAGTTTGTCGATAGTTAGGTTTGTAAAAGTATTGGGGTCAGTAGATTTAGAAGCATATATTAGACACCCGCCTCCTCTTTTGTCCACTCTATCATTCCTGTGGATGTCATAGTTATCAATTATCAGCTTTGTGTCAGGTATATCATTAGTTAGCCAAGTTTCAGTTACCAGAATCAGTGTTGGCCGTCTCATGTATACCAAGCTGCGAAGGGAAGTTATTTTGTTAAGGAGAGATCGAGCATTTAAGAGCATAATTTTTAGAAAACCAGTTTTGTTGGGAGGGTAATTAGTGGGTTTTCTTGTTACTATCCCTAACTCCTGGTAGCCTATGTTATGTTCCGAGGGATTCTCAGATGAGACATTGTCAGTGTGTCTACTATTCCCTGAACAAATTGTGCTGCAAGAGGGGCTGGTTGTATAACCGTTGAGCTAGTATATGGCACGACACTACGACTGCCAGGTGAGTTCGTGTTTCCCTCGAGCTAGCCACCAGCGGTAGATCACGCCTCATACGTCAGCAGGCTTACAAACACAATGCGTTCAGTTAAAACTGCTACCTTTCGACCACAGTCCATTGATGTCTTCGTTCACCCCTGTCTGAAAACTTCTTCACATGTATTTGTTCGTCACGACTCTGTGCGTCGCCCTCTAGAACCCCCATATGACGGACCATATAAAGTAATTAAACGTACGGATAAATTCTTTGTTTTAGAGAGAAAAGGCCGCCAAGACACCGGCGCACGTATAGTGTAATCCTATTAGCCCAGAGCTGAACCTACGCGATAATCCACAAGTAATTGCATATCCTTTAGTCCTCGAAGAACTCCCTAGCACGCTGAAAGCCACCGAACCTTCGGTCGATCCTTCTAACAGAACGCGTTCTGGACGTCACGTTAGATTCCCAGAATACCTTCACACTTATATCACATAACTGAGTGGTGCCTTTCACCCAACTCATTCGTTTGTGGTATTAACCATTATTTCTTCTTTTCAGACACACCAACTTTCTTTTATGTAGCATCACTTAACACAAGTAAAAGATTTTTTCCTATAACCGTACATTATACATGCACTTAAATAAAATTAAATTAGATGTATATTTTTTTCGATTTTTTAAACTTTACATTATTTTACTGTATCGTAGATGCACGTCATTTTTAAAAAACGCTCATTTGGTACATTTTCCTCAACAAGGTTCTTAGCATTCTTGTTTCCTTTTCCAGGCTTTTTTTCACCCGTTAGAGAACCATCAGGAATTTTTTTACTTCCGGCTTGTTCTGTGTAAGGGTCCTCACAACATCACTAGGGGGGAGTGAGCTGTAGCGGTAAATAATTCCCCAAAATTATTGACCACAGCAATCATCACTCAGCATCGGATGCTGACCCTCACTGTTTAAGTCGACTTGTTTAGCTGTAGGCTTCCGGTCAAGCATCCCCGCCATTTGGTATTCCGTCGTGTCATGTGCGTGCACGACCACTAGCTAGTCGAGCACTCGATACGGTTTACTGTTTGATCCCGAAATATATCACATTCTTTGGACGATTTAATCTGGTCTTTTGCTTTGTATTTGGTACACGAGATACGAATACTTTAGAAGTTGTTGGTATAAGATCTTGCATTAGTATAATCCGTACAATTCACGTACGTCGATACCGTCAACCTCCAATGAATCATCCCGATAATGAAAGTGAAATTTTAATATCTACGGTGACTCAATCGGCTGTAAAACTCTGCGAGAAATTTTCTACTGTTCTTCAATTCGTTGCAACGATAACAAGCAGCCTGGTAACAGTTCTCACAAAGTTTGTCGTTGCAGAAATACAAAGAAACCGACTACAATCCAAAATGGTACGGAGACTGTTAGTTGTAAGTGAATTACAAACTGTTTTCTTTGCTAGGTTGGTGCTTCCCATTGGCTTTTACTGAACAGTGAAGAAACCTCCGTTTCGCTCGCTTACCTATACAAGAAGGTAGCAACGGAATCACTATTCAACGGCATTGGCCGTCCATTTACATGATACTTTACAGTGATTGACAGAACCGCGAATAATTTAAAACGATGTGATGATGGTGATGACATCATCGCTGAGTTCTGTTCACTCTTCATTAACTTTTACGCTTTTTGTTACTTACTGATTTCAGTCTACTTTAGTTTGCACACGTGGAGAGTTCCCTGTGTATCATAGTATGCAGTATTGGAGTGCTAAATACGATGGCAATCACTTGTCACTTTCGCACTGTTGACAAGAAATCTGGCAGCTAACCCATTATGGCTAATTCTTATATATAAGGTATGGAACTACCAGGCTCTTATAAGGCAGAAACTGCTTAGAAGGAGTAAAACCCTGGGAGTCCACTAAGTTACAATGCTTGAGTGACCCCTGGCTTGTTTCTCATTTTGGTTTCAACAAAAGATGAATTTAACGATTTTTAAGTGGCCACCTATCCACCTAGACTTTCACCTTAGCTACACAACTGCCTTTGGAATTTAGCCTATGTCAGCATTGCATTGATTTTCCACGAAATGAATCATTTATCTGATGATCAAATACTTGATGTGTGGTACTGCAGCTGCGCTCATAGTTGATCGTAGGATTAAGACTGAATTTGTCTGAAAAATACAAGGCCTCAGACTTTTGGTAAAACATCCAACATATGTCAAGATGTGCGCGCCAACAACTGACATTGGTCCAGGTGAATGTTTCCACGAGTTTTCAGAGTCATTGTGCAAATTTTATTTCCCTGGTATAGCAGAAAACGATTTGCTGGTTGTTGTCTGAAACGGAACTTTCAAGTATAAAGTCAAACCATTAAAGGACGTAATTTAGAAAACCACTGAAAACCAGGGAGTTCTGGGCAGTTTTTCTCCTAATTTCATAGTACACTTCCCAGGGCTCATCCATAGGCCCGGGTTGGGTTTAAAATGACAAAAAAAGAATGTCTCATCCCCTTTGAATTTATTTCAGTTCAGTCGGAGAAGTGGCGTGGCATTCCTATGCCTTGATTTTATCAACAGTAATCCTTCAACACATGCCTTCTAATATCAAGGAGGTTATATAGTGCCAAGTAAAATTTGTAAAATCACAAGTCATTTGCCTTTATCATTTGGGGCACATTTCATCTCTTTAACAGTCACAATGCTATAATAGTACGCGTGGTGCCTAGGAAGAACTAACCGGTTATCTAGTGGCGAACATAGATTTACAGACAGATGAACAACCGCAAATCCAGAAGTTTTGGAGGATTAAATTCCATTCTCTCAGTATCTCTTTCAGTATTCATATTCGTCTTATGGATAAAGTTAATAGTGATCTGGATTAGGATTCTTGCTTTCACTCTTCCCATGCATATTCGAGTTCACTTTTATACTATACAATTCTGGCGTCTATCCATTTATACGTCTCACTGAAATCTTTAAACACTCATACGTACTACGGATGTCAACACATGACACTCTTCAACATCCACTGTTTCACACTTCGGTAAAATCGTTAGAATTTCGAAATCTGTCCGGACTTTTGCCCTTACCTGATGAAAATCATTTGTTCTTTCGCCTCTAAATCAACCCTGACCGGATGAAAAATGTGTACGTTTGCATCACCAAATGAAATTCGTCGAATATTTACGATTAATCATCTGTCTGCCTATCCTCCTTGTTCATAACAGTGATTGTCGCCAAATTCGAAGTCTAAAATTACCTTTCTTGATGTGGAACTAGCACAATGACTAGACGCGACCTTAGGAAGTTGATTCCAAGGAAGGCCTGCTTAGAACGGTCAACTAACAAGTTTCTACGTTAGGGTGCATGTTGAACGAAAAATCTGTGTGCAGATCGGTTCCGACGCATCTGCAGTCATGATGCCCTGGAGGCAGAACTAGATTTTCCGAAAGAAACCTTCACCCAAATGGATACCTACCAAGATTAATTGACAAGATTATCAAACCACAGGTCCAGATGGATGAAACATTACTTGTTCCAAAGAAAAGACTTTATACGAACCTGAGTTTTAAGGGAGACTTAACCTGCGATACCTTGAAGGGAACTTCACCATCTTTGAGAACATTCTTCACGTCAATGCTAAGAGTAGCGTTCTCCAGTCATCCATTGTCTGAAGAAGCCTTAAGGATAAGACCGCGCATCTGACCACTTCTGCGTGCATATATAAGTTCACCATTAAATAGTAATATTGTATATATATTCCTGTCTGTGCAGGAGCACACCAACTATACAGACATGGATAAGTATTATTTAAATCATATAAAATTGGTTTGTGGTGAATTTATATGTTCGCTGTTCTCTAAGAATTCAGTCTGTGAGAACAAACTGCTAACTAGTCAGTCATTGTAGCACTACGAAATATTTTTTTGCATTAACGAAGAAACCAAAGTCCCTGATAAGAAATACCCGAGAAAAAATAAAGCTTGAAATCAGCTCTACCATATAACTTAGCTGTCAGTCGCACAAAATCTTATTCTTGATTTATAGTCAGATAGTGTTAGTTAAAGATGAGTAGTATATATGTAACACATCCTCAACAGTGTGCTAGCAGGGTACCATCGGAATTGAACTGTACTCCATGCAGACGAATATCGGCCATCGCTAGGCAGATTTAATTTACTGCATCAGAAGGGTGATGGTTTTCCAAAGACGGCCACTAATTCACTTTGTAGGTGCATTGTAGTCTGTACGCATAAGTTGTTTAAGATGTAGAAAACCGTCACTTTTAATCATGAATACTGCTCGTACATAGTGTAATTCGGAGTCCTGATATGGTGACACGGGAGATTATAATGATGTTGAGTTGATGTTATGAGCTAACAGCTTGAAGAATGATGTGGTGCATGTATGTAAGTCGCTTTAGGTTTTGTTTAACTTCAGTCGTGCTGTAGTTCTGCACAACTTTCACTCTCTTACAAGGAGAATTGCATATAACTGTGATTGTACAACTAATGAAGATGAATTCAACGAAGAGACCCTCTTGGCTGAACTATGAGTTGTGGTTTCAGTAATGTCTGAATGCGGATTACTCAAAGATATTCTAAGTCATCATTCTGAAATTCAGTGATTTTAGTTTGAACCACTCTCGTTTATCTTTTTCAAAGTTTTAGAAATCCTGACACTGATCATTAAAATATGTTACAAATTTTGGCACTACTTGACCTCGTACTACAAAGGACTTCTACAGATAGCTAAATAGACTATAACTTAGTTGCTGTAATAATAACTACTTCTACAATATCTTTTACATGTACTTCCAATGATTTATAATTCACATTTGTATTTTGTACCATTTAATAGTTTCTCAGGACTTTTTCTTATTCCTGCAATAGCTATTAATCAATTTGGTGTATATTACTTGCCCAATCATAAGCTGTTATTTGGTTGACCATAACTAGCAGTGGGGAAATTGGGGAAAAGTTTCCATGGGCGCTCAACTTTGATGGTGACCTTGAGAAATAATTTACAATTTAACATTTGTCAAATAATCCAACAATTTAAACTATTGAAAAAGTATTATGGTGACTGCATATTATAGCAAATTATAGTGAATCTCCCAACTGAACACACAAGTGACCTTGACCCAACTTTGTGGACTTCTGTGGGAAATTGGGTCTTTTCGTGGGACATACTCAAGAATATTATTCTGTGTAGCCATTCTTAACATTTCACTACTTGTTTATAGATGCTGATTTCAAATTACGCCCTTCGAGGTCCCAAAACTTCTATCCTCAATCAATAAAACTGATTCTAATTCTGACACATCTGGTTGGTCGCTAGAGGCAGTTCCGTTTTGGGCTGCTATAATTTGTAGTCGTTAGTATCAATTTATGATACTTGGCAATTGCGATTTAATAATAATAATTTGCTTTATTCCAAAACAGTACTTGTGATACAGAATGGAATTCTCAGCATTTTTACTACAGTATTGCATCCATAAATGATCGTGCCTGTAGAAACTGAATGTATTTCCTGTAAACTTATCCGACTATACGAACCACAAGTCACTTGTCTTGGCTGAAGTATGTATGAAATACACATGGGAGTGGGGCTATAAAGCCTTCGATTAAACGGTGCGTATGTTAATGGTTTCACTGATAACATACTTCTAGTGATACATCATTCGTAGTCATTGAGTACTACTGATTTCTAAATCAGCAATCAGGTTGTCGATTGGCTTCAATCCATAACTTCAGCTATCTATCAGCCAACTGGAGGGACTAGAGGTCTTCATTTCCATAGAATCATTGGACCACAAATGGCGAGAATTGAACATTGCATGGTCTGTGGTCAAAATTATCAATTGAGCAACACTTTATGATTCTCAACATTCTTTTACGAGTTTGAAATTGTTTTCTCCTACGACGCGTACATAGACTTAACGCAGCATTTTCCACCATTGGATAGAATTAAACCCGCTGTCCAGTCCTTCCAGTTCACGAAAGATGAGGTATTTCTGGTCAAAACCACATTCAGAGCGAATATGTGAATGGATAGTAAAAGTTATGTTATTCTTGCAACCTGAAAAGTATATTTGACAATAAGAAAGAAAGTACTTTTAGAAGCGTTCAAAGTAAATTCCTGCAACTATACTCCAAGGCAATCCAAGTTTACATTCCTTTAACAGGCAGAAAACATTACTATATAGGGATTATCCGAAAAGTTCTTGCACAGCTCATGTGTAAACACGCGTGCTGGAACAATTTCATGAATTCTACAGCCTTAGATACGTGACAGCTGTCTTCTGCTGAAATAAACACAGTTACTGTTGGAAATTGGCGATCTCGAATGGAACTCACAACGCATTTGGTTCAGATGTAAGAATCAATTATTACTCCGGTCTTCACTGGGGCTGCTAACGCTCACAGTAACATTTTTATCGATGTTACAAGAAATAGAATGAGTTCCGTTGTCACCTGCCTGGACGCTGAATTCCTATGCCTTCTCAAACTAGACGTAAGCAAATCATTGATATTCGCCCATGTCTCGGTGGAGATTACAGCCTGGAGCCTATTGATTCGCTTTGACCCCAGAACTATCCATCTCAAACGAGGAGTTTATGAGTGACTGAATGGGCTGCAGCAGTAGATTCAATCTAGTGTCCTTCAAAAAATCAGTCTACATTTCTAAAATGATGTTAATCAGTACAGGTGCACACGGATGAAAATGACACAGTATGTCATGGTCTAGAAAATTTGGTCACTCACTGTTTGCCCGCAGTTTTAGACCTCTATGAGTAATTGAAAGAGCTTGCGCAGGGATCGCTTGTAAAGTGTTCTTTATTTCCTACACGACGTATTTAGAAAGGGAAAGAAGACTGCATACAGACACACAGTATTTAATTAAAGAGGGGATCATGTATAACAAAGATGCCTGAACTCACTGAAGACTACATAAAGGGAATATTCGAGGCGTTCATGGAATCTGCTGACAACCAATAACCATTAAGAGATCACTGCGGACAATCAAAAGCTAACTTTTGCTTCTAATCCAAAGCAGCTTGAGTAATCTTGTTTCTACGACTGAAAGACCATCATTAGCCTTAAGAATTATTCTATGTGCATCTTCTGAAGTAGCATCTGGAATGCTTCATGTGATTTTTTATGCTATGGTTGGACTGAAGCTGAAAGTTTTGAGGAAACCCATGCTGGTAGAGCAATCAATAGCCATTTTTTAATCGTTCTATGTGGATGGTATAATCTACTTTCAGCAATTTAACTTCAGCTCTCAAGAGCGAGCCTTCTGAAATCAACAGATACAATGATAATTTGAAAAGAGTCCAAAACCTGGTGACTAAAGGAGTGACAGGTCTCCGAAACAAGCTGTATGATGAACAACCAAAGTAATTGGTTCTCTTCACACTTAGATACCGTCGACCTAGATGGGACTTGATTACTACCTGTCACATAACAAATGATCACGCAAACGAAGGTTTTTTAGTCCTAATAATCCACACTAATTATATATGTAAATATTATTATCTTGTTTCTGTTGACGACGACACTGGAGGACTAACTGGTGACAGCATCAACTCCATTCACACTAGCAACACGTTCTTAACACACCACAAGTTAAAAACTACATATAACTAGTCCCAGCACCACTTCTTTTGGAGTCAACTTAAGCTACGACAATCGAGTGGCGGGAGGAAGTACACAGGAGTTTACCGACGACCAGGAACCTCCACCCTACACTCAAGAAGCGAGCACTGGGAAGTGAAATTGGTTACCCTATTTCGAAAAAATGGTTTCGGAATTTCTGTAATGGAATTGAGGAAAGTTGGGGAAAGGACTGCATCCAAATGGCCTATCCCCTTAAAATCGCACACCATTCAAAGGTAGACAATTAAACTGGTCGTTTTACTTCTTTACATTCTCTTCCGTCTTACTCTCCTGACAGCTTTAACTACACTTATTATTATTACCATTATTACCGGTATATATACGCCGGTTGACTGACTGTTGTTACGTTTTCTTATTCTTTTTCTGTCTGTTAGTCTGAATACCTTCACTAATTATATCTATTCTTATTATTATTATCTCTTTTCTATTGACGAAGATACCGAAGGACCAACTGGTGAAAGGATCAACTCCATTCACAAAAGTAACAGTCTTAACACACCTCATTCTACAAACCACATACAATTAATCCCTGCTCTACTCTTTTGGAGTCAACCAAAGCTACGACAGTCGACTGGCGGGACGAGCTACGCAGACGTTTACCGAAGATCGGGAACCTCTACCTCACAATCAAGAGGCGAGCATAAAGAAATCAAACTGGTTTATACTAGCTCGTAAAAACGATATTGGATATTGGATACTGGAAGTTATAACGCGATATCAACTTACATTTATTTTGCCCGCCATATTAGAATGACATTGTTACCCTTCCAGAATGCTTTTAATTGTCTCATCACTGCCATTGAATTAATAAGTTAGCCTTCATTAAAAATATCTCGTGAGTTTTGGAATATTTGCGAAGCTATATATGTATAGGCCAACAAGTGAGTTAACTTGTCAAATGCGATAACTATAGTAATCGCTATATATTAATTAATGTATATATGAAATATATTGAAAACTATAATATTATAGTTAATGTTAAAAAGTAAGCTTTTAAATTTAGCTATCATTCTCTTTACTCTACGTCTAAAACAAGCATTAGACTATTGAAATTATCAAAACAAATATAAAGTTTTCAGTACTGTCCATTGTGCATGCGTTAATTGGTAGAACTACTTTGCATTAATTCCTACTCTTGGAAAACCTGGTAAAATGTTGAGCCTGCTGACCGTTTCATTCGTTTGAATAGATGCATCAGCCCTAATTGACTCACTGATGATGAAATCTCAGGTCGGACACCGACGGTTTGTGTGGTATTGCCCAACCTACCTCATCTCTGTTGTTGTCTCGGTACCCGGTAATCAAACAAAAGGTGAATCTACTGTGAAACAGTTGATTCTACTGTTTTTTATGGCCATAAGACGGTGAAAGATATGAAGAGCCAAACTCTCTGATCATAAGTGTTTGCATTTTATTTCTTGTGTTTAATGGTATAATATGGTAAATAATGTTGAAGATAAGTGTAGTGTTAGTCGAAAAGAGGAAGTCAGTTGACGAAGTCAAAAATCTGTTTGTATGGAGACGACTAGGGCACGCGTTGTGTATGCCAACCTACCACCTTCATGACGAGCAGTGTCAGCCGATATAGGATTAAGCTTACAGAGATTTAGGAGGGGTCAAATCGAAACACGACACAATCCCATGAAGTCCTTGACTACATTTTTGGGTGGCATAGGTAGTTGTAAAATCACTGTGTGAGATTCCTAAGAATCAGCGGCTAAAGGCAGTTGGTCAACGGCTGAGATACATTTACTCTTTGTAATCTTCCAGGTCTACTAATTATTCTTGTTGTAATTATTCTCTATCCCTTATATTTCCCTTCATTATATTTCTTTTGATTTCCTCCTCTACATTTTTGTGTGCATTATGAACGGGCGAAACTTGAATTTCTGCACTTTTGTAAGTTGTAAATGAAGTTCAGTCCATTAGTTTGCTTCGAGATGAAGTACTCGTTATTACTTGTTAAGATATCATAGATTATAAAAGAATGTCGTTCGACGACATTGTTTCAGAGCTATATATGAGAAATCGCAAAAGCTGAAAGTCACTTGACGTTAAGTTGTGAAGTATTTGCTGAGTAGTAACATGCTTAAGTCGTGACTTGATACTTCTGTGCCAGGTTTCTTTCGGGATCATTGATATACAGGGTTGCATCACATGCGCAGTACTGTGTGTTTGTCACTGTTTCTGTAGCTGTTTTATACTCGCGATATTCACACTTTGATATAAGGATAGAACTTGGGCACCATGTTACTGTACTGTATTTTGGACAAAATTTATTTTGATAAAGTCCCACAGTGCTATACAGCAATGTTTATTGATGACGCTTTGAGGCTTATTTATTGCTCATGATCATATCTAGTCACTCACACAACTTTTTAACTTCGTTTATATAATTCCATTATTTTTCATCTCTTGGTCCGACTGGAAGTAGTATTTTCCATATCTCTGGTGTTGGTGATCAGCCAATCCTAATGTGTATGTCGGGTGTAGATTCGATGAACAAAGATTCAGTATTCAACCTCTGTCTCCACCTATTTACATTACATTTTAGAATTTTAACTTTGTTCCACCCTATTGTGTGGTTGTGTGTTGATGCAAGCAGTGCAACTGTTGAGTTTTTTAAGTAACCTACTTATTACCTATCTTAGAATGACTGACCCCTCAAAGATGCGTAAATATTGGTGTTTAACACTGAGACTATCGAAATGTTCACACTTTGTCCCTACTTTTCAGATAATACAATGTGTAAACATTTTTTAAAAATTTCACTAGAAGCTATAAGACAAAATAATTTGATCACCTTGTACTTAGAAATATTCACTGTTGTGGAAATATTTGTTAATTATTCAAATTTATAGGTGGATTAAGTCACTGGAAACCACCAAATGTTTGTGAAAACCAGGTATTACTGCGGAGCACTGCATTCTAGTTTGAACTCCTAATCTGTTAACACTAACAGCCTAAGTGTAGACGTTATCATATTTCTGTAAATCTGTAGTGATTAGCTACTTGCATTTGTTTAAATTTGATGGCAGTTTTCTTAGACAAGCAAGTGATGATGAATTCGATTAAAGAAATCCCATCTCACTTGAGATCATTGTAAACCATACCAGTTTGTAAAAATAAGTACTGCCTCCATCTGGGCTTCGCAGACTTATATAACTTGCGTGATTTTGATGTGATACTTCTAAGCTGCCGCCATAAATACTGTCAAATTATATAAGAACCTATTTAAAGGTTTTCGTTAGAACTGATGATTTGTAGGGCGTTGCCAAAGATAGTTGAGAACGGTGTTTTTAATTTATTCACCACTTCCTTCCGCATAGAATGATGTTAAATTTTCGATAACGCATTATGCAATAAAAAAAATCATTTATTTTAATTTAACCTTAATTTTAGCAAGTTTTAAAAATGAATACAACTCCACTTCATCCAGATACGCTTTCACATGATAAGGAGGCAGAAATACAGTCGCTCAAACAGAAGTTAACTGAGGTTAACGCGGAAAATGTTCGTTTGAAATGGCGTTTATTTTCTGAGTTAGCACATGTTGCTCATTTCCGAAGTAAATCTTGGAGTGCTAAAAACGTGAGTCAGCACAAATTCTCCTTGCCTAATATCCATCATCTTATGGGGCAAAATCACTGGAATACTTCAATATCTGTGTAACTCATATATTTTGTGGAATAGTGCTGCACACCAATTTTGTTACTGCTATTGACTTATTACCAACAATGTTATGACGTTTTAGGCAAAATTAATCATGTATAAACTGCGTAGAGCATGATAAGTGATTGAAAGTCAAATTTTGTCAAATGCAAAATTAATGAATCTCAGAAGGAAGTGAACATCTTTCCATACAACTTTGAACATATTTACAAATTCGCAGCCAAGACTCCATTTTTTATTAAATGGGAAAATTTTAGTGTTCATTACGTTGTTGTTTGCACACCTTGCCCATCTTCCTTAAGTTTATGGCAGTGCGACCATTTAATTTAGTCAATTTGCATTTTTTATTAATCTGCCGGTCTATTGTCCAAGTGGAACTTCCGTGAACTCACCTAGTAAACAGTCGTTGATGAGCACTGAACCATTTTTAGTACTGTTCTGTATGAATAGAATACAACTTATTTCAAGTTCTTCTTTTTTTATGACTGCCAGCATGTTTCGAGCTAAGTAACCTTGTGAGTAGTCATAAATTGTTTTAGTTTTCGTCGTGCAGTGATAGAAAACACAGCCTCAACAGCAAAATCTGTGGCTGTTTTTCTTTCTCTGTTATTTCGTTTTCGCATGACTTCCTTCATGTCTTTTATTCACTTAGGTATTAGAGACTGTTAATTTTTGTTCATAACTGCAATACCAGTTATTATTTAGGAAGTACACGGTAATTACCAGTGTGTTATGCATACAAATTGTGCTATTTCCACTTTGTGAAATAATTATTGGTATACTGTCGTCGAAAAGTTGTACTTTTCAGTATTCACTATCTACATATGACACAAAATGCAGGAACTTAGAAGTAGGCATTATACTACTGAATTATGCAGACAACACACTGAACTGGTTGCATGAAGTGAACTGTAAGTTAATATTTTCTTTAACGATTTACCAGCGGGAGGAGATAGAAATTTATGATACTAATCAAGAGTTTTATCTTCATCTCTACAGCATGATGAAAATATGTTTCCCTGATTGCTGACATTCACTAAGTAGACAGAATAGAAGTGTGTTATAATCTGGTGGATTATTACAACTGATATTTGGTGTCTAAAATCTTCCGTTAATTTATTTATTTCCACTTTCTCTTACTGCAATCAATGGATAAACACTAAGTACATCATGTTTTGAACTGTAAAATTTAGTATATTCACTTATGCCTTGATAATAAAAAGTAGAACGTATGGTTAAAAATTGTTTGTGTGTTCACTTACAACTGATCACTTTACACGATTCGGAAAAATTCTTGTGTACAAGTAAATGAGTGCTATTCTGTGTAATTATTATTAATTACTGGTGTAATAAACACCTCCAACATTTTATTCTCTTTTCAAAGCTCTATGAAGATTCACTTTTATACGAAAAGTATTATAAAGCTCATGGTATTGAATTTGGATCAGACGTACCAGTGCATCATCAGCTTCCTCTGAATGCTAAGTTGTTGAAGGAGAACGCCCAATTAAAGAAGCAGTTAGAAATAACTTTGGCTGAAACTGATGTCATCAAAGCGTCTGCAGTCAATGAGGTTGGTAACACGCATTTTCTGCGTACTCTTCCATAATTATTTTCAACACTGTCGCATTCAGGTAACATAACTAAGACAGTTACTATGAACCTTGTCTTTCTTGCCTTTCTGACGTTTGTCAAGGGAACCAATTGTATGAAGTCAGGGTGTTTTTTAATTTCTTTGTTTACTACATATTGATTGTAGATAATTTAGCTGTTTGATTTATAACTTTAACGCCATCTTTTTATAATTTAGTGTAATAAACACCTTGTTCTTATCATCTCAGCTTTGGTCACTATTTCCAAAACATCCAAGAATTATCTTCTTTTTATTATCGTCATTAAGATCGTCGGAAATGTTGTCTCCTTGATGACTTCTTTGCTGCCCTTGCTACTATTTCATTAGCTTATCTACTTCTAAAAAGTGAAATTTTGTCTTGCTTTTGGAAATCTTTCAGTGATTTTTCTTATTTTTCTTAGATTGACCTACAGTTTTTATTGTGCAAAATACAGTGAAGGTTGCGAGTGAAACTGACAATCCTATTCAGTAAAAACAAAATCACGGGTTGGGACGCAAGGACTGAAAAGACAGACAGTTGATATTAACACAAGCCACTATTGTAGAAGTGGGCTAATTTTTAAAGCCGTTCATTTAACAGGCTTACTACTTTAATATTGCAGCTCGTTGATGCCAATTATTTCAGCCATACAAACAAATTTAATAATTAGCCTTATGATAAATTTTTAAAAAACTTGAGGAGACTCTTCTGTGTTTATCATGCAATAATTTCATACTTTAGTTATATGAAAAAAGAAGTGTATATCAGTTACGCATAACAGTCGTACATAAAAACAAGTAGGTTTTTTGATGAAGCTGTAAAGTTCCTTTTTCTCAAGTAACTAAAATGCATTACCTACTCTTAAGTGGCATTATTTTAGGAGAATGACCAGTCTACAACATTCACCAGAGGAATAAATCACTTATTGCTTCTCTGAGCCGTGTACATAAAAATAGGTCGTCTATCTGGGCACATGAATTTATGATTGACACTAGGTGGGGTAAGTGATAATCATTTGCAGTGACATAGATGCAACTTTTGGCTGTTTGTTCTTCATTTCTTTGTGTCTTCTCATAGGGTTTAACGCGTTGCGTGTGTAGAGACTTTCCTCTTTGCTAAGTTACGTGCCTTGTGAACTGGTGTTAGAAAACGATAGCAAATTAATGAACAGGAGATAGTTGTTTCCTCTCTGTTGGAGACGTCATCTGTGTGTATCCACAATGTTTAACGTGGCGTGTCAGTGAGAAGTGATTCATCTTGGACCGATATGCAGATATCCTACGTTGTGGAAGTGTGTCAATCTATCTGTGTAACATAGTCAGTAGCAATATAAAGATAAGTCTGTTGAGAGTTTTCTTCCCACACACCTTATTCTTCCTGCATGCAAAGTTTTTTTATTCCTTCACATTCCTAGTGGAACATATGGCTTCAAGCTAGATGCTTGAAGTTTCTGTAGCAGTGTTTATTTTTACAGGATGGGGTTGCTAGCCTCTTGCCCAACCTTCCCCCTTTACCAGCTGCATTTCTGGCTTAGCGAGGTAAAAGAGTGCGTCACTTCCCTTTGCTTAGTCACCATCCTAACCATCACAAATTATGTGATAGGATTATTGAAATATTTCTCTGGCACACTACTATTTTGTTTGTACACTCAATAGTGTCCTGCATCTAGTTCTTTGTTTGGGATAGACTGAATTCTGTCAGTCAAGTCTACAATGCGGCCACCATGCTTGGAAGCTCATCATCACGGTGTACTTACAATGGTAGTTATTAGATGGTCAGTGGTAATCGATAAGAAGGCTTGTACCTAGGTATTCAACTACGTAGTTTAATATTTTGTAAATTTAAGTGAAGACCCTGCTAAAATGCAAAGTTTCTTCGATACCCTCAGGAAAAATTTGAGTTTAATGGGTACTGTACGTTTGTTTACCACAGGTGATTCCATTTAGACTTTCCTAATAGCTGAAGGAATGTACTCAATGACTATGTGGCAAGCCGTAGTATTAGGATGGTAAGCTGATAGATAAAGTTATCAAGCCCCATCGTCTGAAATGGTCATAACTTGTACTATACGTGGCAAGTCGCCGTTTCCCTCGACAGGCAATGCGTATTAGAACAGATATAGGTTGAGAAAGATTTATGTGTAGTCAATGGAAGTGTGGCATGAAACGATTGGGTTGATGATTGTTGCTTTGATTCAGGTAAGTGTGGAGTTGTAGACTATCTTGCTGATGGTTTATTTTGTTAAAATTTAGTTATTTCACCATTACTATATTTCTTGTGATACAGTATGAATGTGCGATTTCACCAAATAAATGAACTCTGTGATGGAATTAGGCTCTTCCACCAACCTTTTTTCTTATATTAGTAGTTATGTTTTAGTTCTCTTATGGTGCACTACACACTACTGTGGGAAGTTCTGTATGGTTAAGTAAGTCAGTTACTTAAAAAAATTGTATCATAGTGTTTACCATCTTAGATGTAAATGCTTTCTTTATTAAGTCGTTCTGTCTATTTGTGGTAAGATGCTGGTGCATTTCAAGCGTGCTATGATTTTCGTGTTCCTCTAGATTAGTTACTTGCAGAATGCTTTGGCTGCTGAGTCAGGAGACCATGCTGCATCTGTCTGTCAACTTAAGGAAGAATTAAACCAAGCTATTCGAGTTATTTACTTTCTTTTGAATCAGTTCACACAATTTAATGAAGTTCTCAAGAAAGGAGCTGGTGAAATCAATCAACTTAAAATCCAAAATAATATGAATAATCATCTAATTCTTTCGTTACAATCGCAACTTCAGTTTACTAGAGACAAACAAAAGCTGTTAGTTGATCGTTTGAACGAGTTGGAATCACGTTTTTTATGGAGTTTGACAACTGTTACAGAAGTCAATGACAAATCAAAAATTGATGTAATTCGTTTTAAGCAGCTATTATTAATGTCTAAACACCTATTGGACATAGTGGGAAAGCTTGAATTCAAGATTTCATTTCTTGAAAATCAGCTTGATATTGTGAAAATAAGTAGTAAAATGAGTAACAACGTTCGGAGAAACTCCAAATGCAAAACAGGTATTCAATCTGCTGTAATGCCTTTAGTGGCTCCTAATTTAGGTATGTTTTTTTTCTAAAATTTAACTATAACAGTATCATATGTTGTATAGCGTGAAACTGTTTAAAAAGTTTATCGTTACCCTTATGTTCTTCAGTTTTAAGTTTCAGATGAATTCAGTCTCCAAGAGCGTCATCATAATTCCTGAGAGTGTAGTATCTACGACCCTGAGAAGATCTGTAATGACCTTAACATTCGTTCACATGTCATGCTGTTCCAGAATCAATTAACTTCCTACTGCACCATTCGCGTTGCAATAGATATTTTATAGGACTAGTTAACGGCTACACATTGATCGGTGAATGGTAGCCAGTGTAGTTTTATCTTCTTGATTACGTTGATCAGATATAAGTATAAAACTTGGTCACTGTGGTAGAGTATGACTCCATAATGGATAAGATTTTGATTCTGATAAATCACACAGTATTGTACAGTAATATTTACTGATGACGTTTCGAGCACAAACTATTTCTCATGATCATATCAAGTTACTCACACAACTTCTTTCCTTCATTTATATACATGTGTGGAATCGATTAGATATTGGAATAAAATTCAATATGAGATAATGTACATTCAGAATTAATAATACGAGTGTTATTGATCAATTACAATTAGATGGAAAAAAAGACGAGAGTTTCTATAGTCATAATAAGTTACTTGTTAGAATGTTTTGATGTGTTTGAATTGAAGTAGAATTTTATGATTATTTATTATCCTCCCCTGATTTGACTGGTGGCAATGATACGAGTGTCATTGATCAATTAAAATTAGATGGGAAATACGACGAGTGTTTCCCATGTGTGATGAATCATTCCTATTGCATGTGTTGGGTGTAGATTCGATGAACACGGACTCAGTAATCAACCTCTCTCTCCACCTACCTAGATTACTTTTTAGAATTTTAACCCTCTCCCACCATGTTATTGTGTGGTTGTGTGTTAATGCATGCATGGCAATTGCTGAGCTTTTTTCTAAATTACTTATCTTCTCGGGTGGGGTCAACCATTCTTACCTTAGCTAAATTCTTATGTTCTGACAATCTGACTACCCCTGACCTACTAGTTTGACCTATGTAGTTGACCTCACAGTCATTGCAGGGTATTTTGTAAATTATATTATTTTGTCTAATTGGGTCAACTGGGTCATTTAACCTACAGAGCTTGTCCCTGAGTGAGTTTGCAGGTTTAAATGTCCCCCTAATTCCTGCTTTATTTAGAATCCTACGTAGGGTCTCAGATGTCCGGGGTAGTCAGATTGTCAGAACATAAGAATTTAGCTAAGGTAAGAATGGTTGACCCCACCCGAGAAGATAAGTAATTTAGAAAAAAGCTCAGCAATTGCCATGCATGCATTAACACACAACCACACAATAACATGGTGGGAGAGGGTTAAAATTCTAAAAAGTAATCTAGGTAGGTGGAGAGAGAGGTTGATTACTGAGTCCGTGTTCATCGAATCTACACCCAACACATGCAATAGGAAGGATTCATCACTCATACCCGAAATATGGAAAATATTACTACCAATCAAATCAAGTGAAAAACAACGGAACCATATAAATGAATTTAGGAAGTCGTGTGATTACGTTGATATGATTAAGAGCAATAAGTTGTGCTCGAAACGTCATCAGTAAGTATTACTGTATAACACTGTGAGACTTTATCAAAACAAAATTTACCCATAACGGAACTAACATGGTTAACAATAATAAAATAAAGGTCATGACAATTACTCAATTATATAAAAACAGTTATATTGTGGTGAGAGCTGTCTACTAGCCAAATTGGTAGACAGTAATTGACGTCAATATTTACGTTCCCAAGATTTGTCGTGAGAAAATGTGAACAACGATTGATTCAAAACCGACCACAGTATACTTTGCGTAGGCGGATGCAGTTAACATATAGAGGATTTGACATTCAAGATACAGTCACAAATAGATGAAAGAATAACTTTACGTGAGAAACAACCGATCAGAAGACTGTGTTTGTTTGCTTAAATAACCATAGTAATGTACATGAAAATATATAAATATGCGTTGATTTCCTTAATAAATGATCTGTTGCCTGACTCTTGCCTTCTGTCGTTACAATATAAAACAAACATACTAATGACCAATCATATTTAATTAGGTCAAGTAGTCCATCGTAGTCGAAGGTTGAACTCTATTGTTTTTTGTACACACAGTTTAGGCTGTTTGTGATTAATCCAAAGTGCTTCCATCACCTTCAATAACCTTGAATTAGAGTTATGTGAAATAATTTTGAAACAGTCATTAATATTGATTTTGTGACCTAACATTGGTAAGTGTTTTGCAATGGATGATGCTGGATTTCTATTCAGATTAATCGCATTGGGATTTTCTATATGATTTAGTAACCATTTTGGAACATGTTCTTTTCGACGACATTGGAACATTCTATTGGTTCAACCTATATAGGTGTCACCGCAGCTGCAGGTGAACTTGTAGATACAGTTTGAAGTAGAGTCCACAGAATTTGGTGCTTTAATCGCAGGTACAGGGATCGAAAATGTTTGGCATGTGAGAAAAAGAGATGCGGCGTAGAATTGATAGGATCCCACACACTTTGTTATTGTTCAATTATCTTAACGACTGTTAATCTCGCATATGTGGTATATCATCATTTCGCACGCATTTTGTTATTGACTATTACGACCAATTATTTCAAATACTGTTAGCTGTCTGTATTGGTTGTAAAAATGTATAAATACCATTTCCTAAATAAGTTTCTTTGTCGTCGTCGTAGTTTGTCGTAGTTGTTGTACTACAATAAACAGTCACAGACCAGCTTTTGTCTTTTGATATTTGCGTGGTTCGCTGAATCGGAAGGTACCAGAAGCAGATAGGCATATTAGTCAGGCGCAGACAGAACAAGGCGACAACGTCCTCATTTAATTCCGCTACAGTTACAACAAGAATGTGCGTTTGATGGCTGACCGAAGTCTTTGAGCTGTCAACTGCATAATCTGGTCACCCTTGAATGTTAGGTTAATAAAGATAGCTTTCTTTGGTACAGGAGCTGTCTTTTCTAGATGTGGTCTTTCTTTAATGTGACAATTGATAAAGTTTTCCGGATAACCATTGGCTAATAAAACTGAATGTATATGTCGAAACTCATCCATCACTGTGTCACTCGTGCATATTTTTCGGGTCCTTGAGAACAAACATTCCACTAGGGAACGTTTAAACTGGATAGGAACAAAACTGGTGAAATGAAGATATTGTCCACTCCATGTCTGTTTACGAAAAATAGATCGCTGAATCGTTCCATCATCTCTCCTGGTCATAGTAATATCGAGGAAACCGAGTTTGTTATTCGATTCGAGTTCGGAAGTCAAGCGGGTATTTGAATGAATATGATTAAATAGGGTACTAAGGTTTTCAATAGATTTACTATTATTTCCAATAATGAGAGTATCATCTACATAACGTTTACACAGCATAAATTCTCCAAGCATACCTTGCATTTGTTTCTCCAATTTCGACATGAATATATCTGCTAACGAAATGATATCACCTCGCGAAATTTGTCTTCTAATTGCCTTATGCTCTTTTAGTTTAAATAATTTTTGAAGTATTGGGCTGGTCAGTCTATAAAAAGTCGTGCAGCAACGGATTTCATACAACCAGTCCCCTTGATTGGTTTTAAAAAAGTGAGAACTAATATATTCACAAGATCAGAATAGCTCATCTCTCCTATCTCACGGTTTTTCATCATCCGCTAACAGCCTAGACCATTGACAAGTTATTATATATATATATATGTTCGTTCTGGTTTTATGTTTAAACTAATCAAGGTGACCGGTTGTATGAAATTCATTGCTGCACGTCGTCTTATTGACTAACCTATCAAGTAATGAAGTAGTGTTGTGTGATACTTCACTTTTATTAAAATAGTGAAACTAAAATTCTAAGCTACCGAGTGTATGCTATATTATAATGATTCTGTTTCATTTCCATGCTGTAGAGGTTCACAATCTTTTTTCATATAACTTCATTTTTAGTGAATCAGTGTCCTCCAATTATCTATTTTGCCTAGGCGGATACTCTCTTCAGAATGTTAGTATCAGCAATCTGTGCAATGTCACATACATTTCCCGGATATTTATTTGATCACTGTGATCTTCGAGAAATCGTATCTATTGTTACCATACTTAGTGGTTGAACCGTCATAATGTAATGCTAGAAATTAGTTAGGAAAGTGTCAGTCGCTTTTTTATTCTTCCTAGTTAAGTCACGATATCTTCAAGTTGTTGGTTTGCAGCGACTTGACTCATGAAGGTGTATGCTACTGAAGAGTATCTAATTTGGACCAAGTGACTTCTCATTACTTCATGGTTTTCAGTGGTTCTCTATTATTATTATTATTATTATTATTATTATTATTATTATTATTATTATTCCCTTGGTTTCCTAGTGGAACATAGGGCTTCAACTGCACGCCTCCACTTGCTTCTGTCTTCTGCTGTTCTTTTCACTTGCGTCCATGTTATTCCATACTGTTTCAGTTCCTCATCACACGATCTCCTCCATGTCACCCTTGGACGTCCCACTCGCCGCTTCCCTTTCGGGTCCCACTCGAGGGCCTGACGCGCGATGTCACCCAACGGCCTCCTCAGCGAGTGTCCAATCCATCTCCACTTTCTCCTGCATATTTGTTGGGCAATTGGCTCCTGTTTTGTTTGTTCCCATAGCTTCTTGTTTGTGATTCTTTCCGGCCATCTAATCTTCAGTATAGAACGAAGACAGTTGTTGATAAAGGTCTGCAACCTGTTGAAAATATTCTTGGTGACCCGCCAAGTTTCTGATCCGTATAGCAAAACTGACTTGACGTTTGTATTGAAAGTCCGAATTTTGTTGTTGATGCTGAGCGACGAAGATTTCCAGATTGGTTTCAGATTGATGAATGTGTTTCTCGCCTTCCCAATTCTCGATTTGATATCCTCGTCCGTTCCTCCTGTAGTTGAGACAATGCTCCCTAGATAAGTGAATGAAGTAACCTCTTTCAAATCGCTCCCGTTGATGGTGATTGGCGCTGGATGTTGCTGCTGTTGTTGTTGTTGTTGGTTGGCTATTTTCATGACCTCCGTCTTGTCTATGTTCACCTGGAGTCCTGTCTTTGCTGCTTCTTCAACCAGTTTGTCGGTTTTTGCTTGTAAGTCTTCGATTTTGTGTGACATCAAACATAAATCATCTGCGAAGTCCAGGTCTTCTAGGTTCTTCACGTCGGTCCAGGATATCCCTGCCTTTTCGTTTCCCACTGTCTGACGTATAATCCAGTCCAGTCCACCACAATTAGGAATATCATTGGTGATAATAAGCACCCTTGTCTGACTCCTGTGTTTACTCCAAACGCCTCGTTGAGCTTTCCGTTGTGGATCACTTGACATGTGCCGTTGTCGTACAGCTGTTGAATAAGGTTGATGAATATTTGAGGTACGCCGTAGTACTCGAGTAGTTTCCAAATTACTTCGCGGTCAACGCTGTCGAAGGCCTTCTCAAAGTCTATAAAGTTGAGGTAGAGGTTTGATTGCTATTCCATGCTTTGTTCGATGATGATGCGTAGAGTTGCAATTTGGTCAGAACATGATTCGCCTTTCCTGAATCCAGCTTGTTCTGGTCGGAGTTCTGTATCCAGTGCGTCCTTGATTCTCCAGGATGATGCGACTCAGGATTTTACTTGGCGTCGACAGGAGCATGATTCCTCGCCAGTTCTTGCAGAGTCCTAAGTCGCCCTTCTTTGGTAGTTTCACGAGGTAACCTTTCCTCCAGTCAGTAGGCACCTTTCCCTCTTTCCAGATCTTTTGCGATAGTGGAGCCAGCATTTCTGCTGTCGCCTCCGGGTCCGCTTTCAGTGTTTCTGGGGGTATTCCATCTGGTCCAGCTGCTTTCCCAGCTTTCAGAAGCTTGATTGCATTCATGACTTCAGTTTTCGTTGGAGGATTTGTGTCAACTTGCAGTTGTGTACGTGCTGTTGTTGGTATTACTGGACGGGTTGTTGGTGGTGGTCGGTTCAAGAGTCCTTTGAAGTGGTCCGCCCATTGTTTAATCTGTCTTTCTTCTTTGGTAATTGGGTTCCCTTGGCTGTCTTTTATAGGTTTCACTTGTGTTGATCTCTTCCCGGATAGAGACTTGGTTATCTGATATAGTGTCCTCAGGTCCCTTTTGCCTGCTGCCTTCTCGGCTTCAGTAGCCAGGTTGTCGTAGAATTGTGTTTTGTCCTTCCTGGCACTCTTCTTCACTTCTTTGTCCAGTGCTGTGTAAGTTGAGCTCAGCGTCTCCTTCTCTTCTCCATCTTTGCATTGAATCATTTTTTCTTTCACCATTCTCCTCTCCTCTATTAGCTTCCAAGTGTCCGTTGAGAGCCATTCCTTGTCTTGTCTCTTCTTTCTTCCTAAAACCGTTGAACACGTTTCGTTTAAAATTACCTTCAGAGAGTTTCAATGGTCTTCCACGGATGATTCCTCAGTGGTGCCACGTAGTGTTTCCTGCTTTGCTCTGACAGTTGCAGTGAAAATGTCCTGTGTGATTGTGTCCTTTAGTTTTTGAGTGTTGAACTTGCCTTGTGGCCTATCCCCAACTATCCTCGAGGCTTTCAGCTTCACCTTGAAAGTCCCTTGTACTAGATAGTGGTCTGAACCCACATCTGCTCCTCTCCTCAACCTTGTGTCCAGTAGTCTCCGTCTCCACTTCCTTGAGATTGAAATGAAGTCTATCTGGATTTTGGTGTGTCCATCTGATGAAATCCATGTCGCCTTGTGTATATCCCTGTGTTTGAACACACTGCCACCAATCACCAAATCATTGAAGGCGCAGAAGTCTGAGAAGAGTTCACCACTGTCGTTCATTTCACCGAGGGCCTCACGACCCATGGTGAGTTCTCTTCCTGTATTGTCTTCTCCCAGTTTCGCACTCATGTCACCCATCAGGATTTTGATATCGCTCTTTGGGACGTTGTCCATTACTGTTTGTAGTTGACTGTAGAAATCCTCCTTCTTCTCATGTTCTGAGGCGTTTGTAGGCGCGTAGCACTGAATGATTGTAACCTTTTTTCCTTTTGAGTTGAACCTGGCTGTCATTGTCCTGGAGGAGATTGGTTCCCACTGCACGAGAGCTTTAGCCGCTGTTGGTGACATCATGATGGCTACTCCCTCGGTGTGCTCGTGATTGTCCTCTGGGTGACCGGAGTAGATTATTGTCTTTCCAGTTGGTAGTTGGCACCTTCCGCATCCATTCCATCTGCTCTCGCAGATTCCCAATACTTCTATTTTATATCTCCTCATTTCTGCGGCTACCTGAGCAGCCTTTCCAGTTTCGTACATTGTACGAACATCCCACGTCCCCATCCTTATTTTTGCTTTCATCGAAAGAAGGCACATCGGCTGACTGGCTTCCCGAAGGCTTTCACCAGCCTGCGTCATTTCACTTCCTCGATTCCAGCGAAAAATAAGGTTATTGTTTGTATTTTTAGAATTTTGAATATATTTGTGCGTTGAAGTTTTAGTAGCAATTTGGTTAAGTTTTTGGGGTGGAGTTGCTAGCACCACGCCCCAACCCTCCCTCTTTATCCGGGCTTGGGACCGGCTAGAATACTAGTGACCTAGTAATCTAGGCGAGGTTCTCTAACTGATGTCATTTCGTTATCTAATGTATAATTCATGATATCTCAAAACATTTGTAAGTGATATAACTCATGTAATAACACCACCTTTATTATTTCTAATTCACACTAAAATATGAATGTCAGCCTATTTCATTTATATTTATCTTTGCACTACATTGGACTGCTGTGTTCGCCAATAAATTTCGGTATTTATTTAACTCTGCATTTCCAAAGACTGGTAGTTTTATAAATTATTTGCTGGTGTTTTTACTGCCTTTGTCCATCCAAATATCGTTTATCCGATACTGCCTCTTAATTTATATCTGTACGAATTCCATACTGTACTCGACGTGTAAGTGCCCTTGAATTGTAGTCTAGATAAAATTCGCATAATTCAACTTCCAGTTTATCATTCACACTATTTCAATAATCTTCATATCTTAAGCATTCCAACATTTTGTAGTGTATACTAATTTGAGGGTATATATATATATATATATATATATATATATATATATGTAGTCTGTCTAAGTACGTATCGATGACTAAGATCATGGATGCACTGATCTCTCTTATTCACACGCTTTAAGATATCTGCTATTATTCTTCAAATTAGAGCGGAAGTTGACTAAGGATAAACTCAGTTCACATTGCAAAATAATTTTTTAACATTTAGACATCGCAAAGTGCACTTTTGCGGCACTCATGCACTTACAGTCTGAGCTTATCTATTATTTAAATTGAAGATATGCTTTTGTTCATGAATAGTTCAAGCTTCTACCTATACTTAACCCTAACTAGTGGCCAAAATTTGTTCCCACCTTACTAATCCCCTTCTTGCTATACATAGTTAATTTTTTGTGTATTTACATAGCATTTAGAACCTAGAATTATCGTCTTTAGTTTAGACATTTATCATGTTTTATCTAGTGAAAGGACATTTTTAGCGTGGGAAACAAGTTAATTTCTCACAAAAAGTTTTAGCCGCTGTTTTTTAAATTTACCATAGGAAATGCTTTTCTTAAAGTCTAATACATGAATTTCACTGTTATTTACCTGTGATATGATTAATATTAGTTGCTTTCTGTACATCTTTATTTGACCTTATTTACTAACCAAAGCTTATAGCCGGTTGGATGGTGTTTTGGATTTGGAAATCATTAACCAGCAAGCTTTCAGCAAGGCAATAAGTCTACATGCACCACGTTTTTGCCGTTACCAAATTCGTTGCTCACCCCAACTAATGGAATTTCATTCAGATATAACAGTCCTGAAGCATGATGAATTCTTGAGGATAGTGTGTTCAGTTGCTGAAAATGTTGATTTGAGTGATGTGAAGTTTACTGTACACTCCAACTCAATAGGTAAGCATAACAAATACACATTTCGTTTATTTTGCTACAGTGTCCACTTCAGACAAATTTCTAAGCCATATTATCCTGGAAAGATTGAGAGATACATTCGATGGAATAATTCTCCTGGAACAGGCTGGATTCTGGAAACACTAAGCATAATCGAACACAACCTAAAATTATAGTCAACACTATACCTCAACTTCATCGATTTTTAGAAGGCTTTCGACAGCGTCTGTTGCAGAGTAATTTTACAAAGGCCTCAACACTATAGAAGGCAGCAGACACTTGTAAATCTCACTAAACTTTCATGTGATGACGCAACATGCCAAGTGAATCCATAACGGAAGGCTCACTGAAGCGTTTGAATTGAAGTCAGAATTGAGTCAAGACAGCCTAGAAACTGTCGCCAATGATCGTCATAAATTCGATAGGCTGTATCTTTCCACAGAAAGTCTGGATGGAGGCATGGATAAGTTGGATCAATAAAGGAACAACAAAAGCTGACAAGTTGGCAGGAGATGCAATAAAGATCAGGTTTCAGCTGGACATATAGAAGATGGAGGTGATGAGGATACTGAGCAACAGCAACAGTTACCATGAACGGGAGGAATCTAAACGAAATAATTTATTTCACTTACCTGGGAAGCATCGTTTCAACTACAAACTGTGCGGATAAGGATACCGAACTTAGTCGGGATCGGATAGCGAAAGTATGACCAACAAGCATTCATTATTATGGAATCAGGGTGGAGATCAACAGCACTCACTACAAAGAGCAGTATCCGAAATTTTAACAGTGATGTTGAGCTAGTGTTTCTCTATTCTTCAGAAAATAAAGTGGCACCAACCATAATGGACTAGTCGCTGACAGGATCTCAATGCGGTTAAAGAACGCTCGTTTGGTATCTTCCAGCCTCTTCTCTTTGAAAATGCGTGATACCCTTCTACATATTAAAAGACGTGTGCGTTGTGTAGCAAGTCACTTCATTGTACTTTATGGCTGTGAGGCATAGGCGTTGAAAGTGAAAGGTGCTCAGAAATTAGCAGTTACTGATCACTGGTGACTTTGTTCAGTCTCTCATGGTAAGTGTATCAGTATGATCGGTTATGATGAAGTTAGTCGTATGAAGAGTAATAGGTTGGGAAGGATTTACGTGTGGTGAAAAGAAATACAGCACAAAACCATAAATTCGCTGACCACATAGGATGAGGTTATAGGCTGTCTCACCGGTGTTTTCGACGTGCTATTAATCAATAACTATAGATTGTTGTTAGCGCGACTGATAATCATTCACAGAGGTACACATTTATGCTCTTCTTGTTACCATCCAGATTCTACATATCCTCACTATTCTTCACCAAATTAATATTTCTCTATCTCCCGTATATCTTCGTTCAATGTAGTTTCATTTCTTCTTCTTTCTCTATTTTAATATGGCGAATTGAACTGAAGCACTTTTATGCAAAATTAATGAGTCAGTTACAGCTTACCAACTCGAAAATGAAGAGATTCAGGCTTAACATTTTTATACCCTCTAAGTGCCAACAAAATGACAGAAATGTGTTTTATTTATGTTTCTTATCAGTATCCTGTGTGCATTTTAAAGCTGAAGGAATTTACGACTATCAGTAATGCTACAATACTTCATCAACTTCAATTTTATTATTTAAACTCAACTAATTGCTTAAGAACAACATTTATTGCAGTAAATAAATAAAACTAGTTGGACACAATTATATCCCAAATTTTGTTTCTTTTAAAAATAAACTATGAGATTCTGAATCAAAACAACTATTTGTGCATTTAAAGGAAATAAGGTTGTCAAATATTTCACTTTGAAGTTGGGACTAGTAACATTACGGTCAATCGGACGCCAAGCTAATATAGTATCTAAAATCCTAGGCTCAATAATATTGCGTAGACTAAGTGGTGCTCAGGAGGCACAAACACGAGAAAACGAGGCAGGTTTTAGGCCAGGAAGAGGGTATATTGATCATATCTTCACCCTTCGACAGATTCTAGAACATAGGCATTCCTACCGGCGTCCGACAATCACTATATTTCTTGACCTAAAGGCGGCATTCGATTCTGTCGACCGATAGGTTCTCTGGCGATGTTTGGCTGTAAAGGGAATGCGGAGAAAATACATTGCACTGATTAAGGCACTCTACTCGTTCTCATGCATCCGGGTGAGGGCTTACGGACGAGTTGTCATCTGAAGTGGTGACGACTAGTGGCGTCCGTCAAGGATGCCCATCATTCCCATTCTTATTCAACTTCATCATAGACGTACTAATGGACTTAACCCTAACACACTTCAGCGACTTAAGTATGGACTATCTACCAGGGAATAATCCCGTTGACTTAAATTATGCAGACGATATAGTCCTTCTAGGTGAGGACGCTAACAAAATGCAGAGTTTACTGAACACCTTGAGCAAAAGTCTTCGTATGTTTGGCATGCCATTCGCCCCTGTAAAATGTAAGATGATGCTGCAGGATTGGACTTCACCGACCCCCAGATTAGAAATAGGGAGTGAAGTGGTAGAGCACGTTGACCACTTCACTTACTTGGGAAGTACCATCAGCCCCAACGGGTTGATCTCCGACGAAATCTCAGCACGAATACAGAGGGCTAGGTTCGCATATGCCAGTTTACGCCGTCTCTGGCGTAGACGCGATATCCGACTATCGACCAAAGGGGGTGTGTACTGCTCAACAGTCCGCTCCGTCCTCCTTTATGGCTGTGAGACCTGGCCATTGAGAGCAGAAGACATGAAAAGATTATCTGTGTTCGATCATAGGTGTCTGCGTTCTATCTCCCGTGTGAAGTGGCATAATAAGGTGAGCAATATTGAGGTTAGGCGTCGAGTGCTAGGTAAGGAGGGGAAATCAGTCGACGAGACTGAGATGGTTAGGACATGTGTTAAGTATGCCTAGTCATCGCCTTCCTCGACGGGCAATGTTAGCTGATATATGGTCAGGCTGGAAAAAAGCTAGCGGCGGTCAAACGAAAACATGGCACCAGTCAATGAAATCCACAACAGTTAGTCTAAGCCACGTTCGAAGATGTAGACTTCCTGGTTGGGGTCCTCGGGACGGTAAAAACCAATGGTTGGAAACAATTGGTGACATGGCTCAAAATCGTTCTCAGTGGCACAGATGCATCCACTCCTTGTGACTTATGATTTCCGTTATTACTATTCCTTTTTCTCACACCTCTGTTTACTGACTATATTATGCATTTCTTCTACTTTCTTCTCTTGCTTTGTGTGCTACATGGAGCGTGGCGACTTGAACTGCTGCACATATGTACAAAGTTCTATGTCGAAAACCGACCGACGGTCAATCTGTCACACAATTTCTCCACTTCAAAGCGTAAAGTATATCTTATTTATTTTAAACTTTTGATACATTTAAAGATTATGTTCGGTAGGTATTAAAATTCTCTGACTACACTTCTCTTTTCAAAAAAAATTTCATATTTTTGGTTTTTGTATTTTCACTCACTGCGTAACCTAACAGTGTTATTGTATTCCTGTGTCTAAGATGTACGATTACTTAGTCACTTCAGTCAAGATAGTTAATAAATTGAATAGCTGACACAACTCAGTAGTATGAGTTTAAGCAATATAATCTCATACTGTAACAGCAGAAGGCAAGACACGGAAGCAAACTTATATTTTCAATTAATCAAATCGTATATATATAGTCTATAGTCTATATTCTTTAACCAATCACTGAGCGTGTGATTTTGGCTTACATTAAACGATATGAAATAGAATGTTCAAATACATATATATTATTCTGTTGCTAATACACTATTGAACTGTGGGAAAATGTGAGAATAATATTCCGTTGGAACACATTGTCTGTATCACATCACCACTTCCATCACACTACTTCACATACTGTTCCACAGTGTGAAGGTGGAGCTTTATATATCAGAAACTAATTTGCAGTTGTTTTTGTAGCCACTGTAGTTTCTTATTTGTGCGTGCATTTATTTCTTGTCTTAAAAATTATTTAGGTGAATATTCAGTGACTAGGTTGACTAGACGTCAAATTTCAGACCCTGGTTCATCAGAAATGCTGGTTAGAGGAATCTCTGAGGTAAGATTTACACATAATCTACATCATTATATTTTTGCACATACAATCTTATGCTTATACTTCTTTATTTAAGTTTTATCATACTTTCTATATCCTTCATCATCTATGAACTGTATGAAACTTTGATAAATGAATCAGCCTTCAATAGAAATTTTGGTTCGTGAACCATTCCAACTGTTTGGCGAATGGAATCAGTGTAAAAGTCCGCCAAAGTAATAGAAGTTTCTAGTAGTCCCTTTAGACTTTCTTTATTCTTTCTATATGGAATATGTTTTAAGAAAATATCAGAAGAATTCCAGATAATGTGGCGTTTTATCAGTTTTCTAAGGTCAGCTGTGTATGTGTCCTAAATTTTTAGACTTGCATGGCTTCAAAAGAATGCATACAACAGCATTGGAAATGGGCGTTTGTAGAATGCCTTCTCTGTGGTTTCTTTTTCAAATTTGTCGTTATATTACTTTTGGCTCTAATAAAGCCATTTGATACCCTGTAACGATGTGGGCATAATTAATGCAATGCCTATAAACTGTATTACTGATGCGACTACTACTACACTTGTTCTATTTGAGCATTTTATCATGTAAATTTCCTAGGTATGCAACTACATGTACGGATAAGATATGTACAACGACAACTGGAGAATAATTTGTTCTTTTTCATGAATATCGAAAGTTTTATGCTGTGCTCAAGATTTTTAGACTTCGTAGAACCAAGGCGCAACTGCTCTAAAAATATTCTTGAGCCTCCGTATAAAATATGGATTTTTTGTTTCTGTTAAATTAAACATTTTAGGAAGAAGTGACAAGAGTGTCAGATGTATCCGTTGGAAAGATTGTACCTTCACTTGGTGCTAAAGGCTTGCATAATATGCTAAGAAAATCATGTTCCCATCTACTTCCCAGATTTATTAATCACCGTTTCAGGTCACTTACATTCCCAGTTTTTCGCAAGTTCAAAAGTAAAACTGATAATATACCATCACACAATATGAGATGAAAACACTTTTATTTTTTTTTTTTGAATTTCTGTTTTACACTATAAATTTCACTTTGTGATTTATCATCAGTTTTTCTACTGCCATCAGATTAATATTTGGGATTTACTTATTCAAACAACCGATACTGTTCATATTCTATACAGTGGTTTGTGCTTAATTGTTAACTAACTGTTTGGCTGTCCACAAGTCACTCTGTGAAAAGCTTGTATAGACTGTCTTCATCTGAGGATTCCTTGTTATTGGAATCTAAATCATCAGTAGTAATTCCTTACAAAGAAGGGACCTCGGAAACCTTACGCAGAATTCTTAACAAGGCAGGAATAAAAGTGGCATTCAAACCCACAAACTCAATTAGAAACAAGCTTTGTTGGTTAAAGGATCCTGTAGAGCCTTTAAAACAAAACAATTTAGTTTATCTCATATCCTGCAATGGTTGTCAGGTCAAATACATAGGTCAAACTAGTAGAACAGGGGTAGTCAGACTAGCTGAACATAAAAACCTAGCAAAATCTAGATTGGTTGACCCTAATAAGATAAGAAATCTAGAGAATAGTTCAGCTATAGCACTACATGCAGTTACACACAACCATACAATAGGATGGCATAGGATGACAGTTTTAAAATCTAATGTCACAGGGTATAGGGAGAGATTGATAACAGAAGCTTTGTTTATCGAATCAACTGCAAACACGTGTAATAGGAATGATTCAACACCTGTTCCAGATATCTGGAAAATTCTAATACCCCTATAAAAAATAGGAGAAAACAAAGAAAACTATAAAACTCAAGTGTCAAAGTCGTGTGATCACAATTGATATGATTATGAACAATAAATTTTGTTCGAAACGTCATCCAGTAAATAATACTGTTTCACTGAGTGATATATCTAATAAACAAACTAATATGGAATTACTTACTACCACAGTGCCCAAGTTTTACACATATATTAAGTTGTTGTTTGAATTGACGACAGCCAGTGGTGTTCATAAAGGTTGCTCAGTGCCGAATTCTTAGTTAAATTCGTTGCAGAAACTCTTTTTTCTAATTTAGACTTCTCGTCAGTTGATCTGCTATGCCTGAGAGGTCTTGTTGACTTAGATCATAAGACAGTTCACTTACGAAGTCTCAACACGAATGTCTTATTTTAAAGCCATGAGACATAATAGTAAAAGATGGAAAAAGCTTACGCTTCTCTGACTGTCCATTTGCTCAGGTGAGATAGAACAGGACACGAAGCAATAACGAGATTTGCTGTAGAGTTTTAATTAAGTAGTTCAAGTGGTTCCCAGCCGTGCTTCAGTTTTCCACCCGTTGACCGATTGCAACTATCTTCGTAATCCCATAATGTTTTAGATTCTAGAATCTTTGTGATGAGTATTTATTCCTTATCACACCAACGAAATTTTATATCAACTTGAGGAACCTGAATCGCCCCTTCGTTGCTCTGTCGAATTAGATAATAACGGTCTTTATATGTGCGTATAAATTGCAGCTCAATGACTTTTGGGAATGAAACAGCTGAGAAGATACCCTTGCTGAACTTATTGATATCCCTTTAACGTCTTGATGGGTATTTTCCATAATTTGAGGTACTATTTTGCTTACGAAATCTGCTTTGAGTGTACTGGACAATTCATAGATTTGAAAGCGAAAATCAGACAAAGAAAGTCATAAGAATAAATATTTCTCCTTAAAAAGAACATATTGCATTATGTCATATGATTGCAACTGTTAGATTACTTTGAGAGCAACATGACAGCATTAAGCTGTATGGAGAAAATGAGGCGCCTCGGAGTACAAGAACTTTTCCGACTGTGTAAAAGATCCTTTGAAACAGTGAAATCATGGTTGGGACTTGTGGTACGCCATTTGTCCAGGATGACTAAAGTATAAGAAAGAGTGAAAGGTGACTTACCTCAACAGAGATCCCGAAAATATCAAAAGAAAGAACAGCCAGTATTTTTCTTTTGTCGAATACTAACAACTGGTAAGACAAGAATACGTGTAATGAGAAACCAATAAGCGTTTGTTCAACAAGGTGGATGAAGATCTTTTGTCGCCAACTCTTCCACAATTCATCAAAGAAGTGGGCAGTAGATCTCTTTCTAAAGTATGGGATTATGTGTCTGGTTTCCTACAAAATTGTGATGGTAAAATAAAACAAGGACATTGAAACAAATGACAGCCAGTGCGCTGAATTTTGTGCTACTACTTTTAGTGGAAAATTCTTGTTCCATACTTGGTTTAGAGTGCAGTGGACATTATAATGTTAAATACTTTGTTTTAATTTGTACTTATAGGGACTGGCTCCAATGCCATATTTCGCCTTTCAGTGGTGCTGTTTATACGCACTTTCCTTTAGTTTGCAATAAAGGCATATCTATTATATAAGTTCCAGACGTTTTTCGTGGATAATGTGTACCTTTTATTTTACTCGAATATATGACTCACCTGAGCACATTCTCCCTAATAACCAAGTCTTTAATTTGCGTTTTGTCGTCAGTACTTACAGGTTAGGTAGAGTACTGAACTATTTGGTGCATAGTTCAATTGCGTTCAGTGAGGACCAGTAAAGTCTAGCTAATCGGTAGCATTACCAGTGCTTTACAAGAGTAAAGCTCATGACTGATTGAGTCTACCTCTGTCATAATATTATGGCTGCAATCAATAAAGGAATAAGTAGACGTTTCATTCATATATTCTGATATTGTCCTTAACGATAATATTCCCAACTCTTAGGACTTTTGGCATAGCGTTGGCAAACAGCTGTAGCGGTAAATAATTCCCCAAAATTATTAACCACAGCAATCATCACTCAACATTGGATGCTGACCATCACTGTTTAAGTCGACTTGTTTAGCTGAAGGCTTCCGGTCAAGCATCCCCGCCATTTGGTGCTCCGTCGTGTCACGTGCGTGCACGATTACTAGCTAGCTAAGCATTCACCTCTACCCGCGATTTTGTCCCGAAATATACTACGTACTTTGGACGACAAAATCTGGTCTTTTGCTTTACCATATGGTACTCGAAGAACGAACACTATAGAAGTTGTTGGTATAAGATCTTGCGTTAGTATAATCCGTACAACTCGCGAACGTCGATACCTACAGCCCCCTAAACAGCTATATCGTATTATCATACCTTAGCTTTCTGTTTTCACCAAATATATCCATTTTGTGTCTGTGGATGTTTAGGTCATAAAAACTCGGTACTCGCTACCGATGACAGAAAAAGTGAGAAACTCTTTCTCAACTATATTGGATTTTTCTCATATGTGATTGGAATCTATCCTCTGATTAATATGTGTAGCTTTTGTGTTTTAAGTGGAACATTGGTATCAAGACAAGTGGTTCATCCCATATGAAGAAAAAATTTGGCCATACTATAGATAATGTAGAAGATACTGTGAGCATGATGAGCTAGTCTCGTTCGAATTTTCATGGATGTCTGGGTAGAGGTGGGATACACGTACATGTCGCAAGGAATTGATTGGCTACAACATTTCGATCACTTTCCCAGAATTCCCTGCTGCAATTTACAGCGTTATGTGGTCGATTCTCTAAAAAGATGAAGTCAAGTAAACTCTCCTCACTTGTATGGCTATTAACTATCTACGTCTATCCGTTAGTATGTAGTATTTGGAGGGGTATCTAGAAAGAAAATGATCCACTAAAGGCTTCCTGTGGAATGTCAAACAAACCGAAGCAATTTATTTGGTTACAACTTATTTCGCAGTGATGATCTTCTAAAGTAAGCCCACTACAGTTGAAAAGATTGATGGAAAAGAAATCTATTCATATGGTTACTTACTGGTTTGTGTCTATCAGATCCAACAAATTCGTTTCAATCAACTGAACATATTGGAAACATCATAACGTAATCCACTTACGACCTCGATGCAAAGATTATATTTGACATTTCGTTCTGCATATATGAAAATCTAATTTTATTAGGTTTTGCAAGTAGTGCTATTGCTTAGAAGATGAAAATTATTCTATGAAGGTCAAAAGCTGATGATCTAGGTTAAAATTGTTACTCATTCTTCTTACAGAATCCAACTGATAATAGTGCGTAGATACTTTGTCATCAATTCAATATGTATATGTTATAGATTAATATACGTTACCATAACATGGTGTAGTTGCTAGAAGAAATGGACGGCTTTCATATTCACTTTTTGAGCATTGAGATTTCAAGTCATTACAAGAAAAATAGTTTAAATTGTCAGTCTTTATTTATGACTTATGACCACGTACTTTGTAGACGTACGAACTAGCTTGTAGAATTGGTGAAATGTACATCCACCAATGAAGGATATGAGAGAAAACTCAATAATTGTTTAACTTTCGGTAGGACACTATTTTATTCCAGCGGCGGAGTCAGAGTATAGTATAAGTTTGTGCCATCCAGAACTATAAATGTATAACTTACGCCATCATTCCCAGCCCAAATCCCCAAAATCGATTCAACCTTGTATGTTCAGAATTTATAAAGTTTTGAAGTGCCACATCTTAGCACATCTTGATGACTTCAAAATATCTGAGTGTTACAACCGTATCCTACTTCAGCACTACTGCACCGCATGACCGCAACAGCTTCATAAAAACATGCCTTTAGATGGAAACTGAGTCATACGTGACTAACGTAGCAAAAAATAATTTTCAGAAATTCAGTATCTTTCGGACGTAAGGACCAGACGAAATTGTACTTGGCAGACTTCGCAGTAAGCTTCGACTAACTGAACAATGTTTCACTTCACCCAACTTTGCTTTAGTAATTTGAAAGTTTATCGGGGCGGCGGTCACATATAGGGTAGCTAAAGGTAAGACAGAACCAAAGGAAAATAAAGGAGTCATAATACCAGTATCAAACTTATTCAGTTTTCATTGATACTAGAACGGCAAATAATTCCCCAAAATTATTGACCACAGCACTCATCACTAAAAATTGGACGCCGACCCTCACTTCTGAAGTCAACTTGTTTAGCTGAAGGCTTCCGGTCAAGCATCCACGCCATTTGGTACGCCGTCGTGTCACGTTCGTGCACGATCTCTAGCCAGCTAAGCAATCCTATCGCACTCCGATTTGGTCCCGAAATATATCTCGTAATTTGGACGATCAACTATCGTGTTTTGCTTTGCCTTTGGTCTATGCTGAACGAACAAATATATATATATATAATATATATATATATATAATGACTATAAAAACACTCGTTTTATTTCCCATCTAATTTTAATTGATCAATAACGCTCGTATCATTGCCACCAGTCAAATCAGGGGAGGATAATAAATAATCATAAAATTCTACTTCAATTCAAACACATCAAAACATTCTAACAAGTAACTTATTATGACTATAGAAACTCTCGTCTTTTTTTCCATCTAATTGTAATTGATCAATAACACTCGTATTATTAATTCTGAATGTACATTATCTCATATTGAATTTTATTCCAATATCTAATCGATTCCATACATGTATATAAATGAAGGAAAAAAGTTGTGTGAGTAACTTGATATGATCATGAGAAATAGTTTGTGCTCGAAACGTCATCAGTAAGTATTACTGTACAATACTGTGTGATTTATCAAAATAAAATCTTATCCATAATGGAGTTATGCTCTACCACAGTGCCCAACTTTTATACTTATATCAATATAGAAGTTGTGGGTATTAGATCTTGCGTTAGTATACTTCGTACTATCCGTGAACGTCAATACCGTCAGCCTCTAAAATACCATTTTCATTTGTGCTGCTTTCTGAACCGGTCTCAACACAGCTCTAGGGATGCGTGATTGTCCGTTACCGTTTTGGCATGGACTACTCAAATTTCTCAATGCCATAAACTTCTCCATAGAGATTTATCGGATGGACATACATATGTTGTTCGAAGTTACAGATGAGTATCACTAGCTTTGAATCATAAATTAGTATTGTTCCCTTAGCTTCCTAGTGGGACATAGAGCTTCAGCAGCATATATCCATTTCAATCAGCTCTCCACTATCCTCTTGATCTAGCTCCATGTTTACTTAATCATAACGTGTCATCGCTTGCATGTCATCCTCGAACTCCCAAGTCGTTTGCCGTTCCACATTCGGCTTTCGCTAGAGGGTCTTTCCGGTGAGCGATCTCATTCAACCGTCTCCTCAGCATTTGCCAAATCCACCTCCATTTTCAACGCCATATCTGTTGAGGTGAGCATCGTATAAGAAATTACGGTCGCTTGCTTTAACTAAATTGAAGTATGCTACTTTATAAGCTGTGTCTGAAAATGAATAATAGCATTTTTGATGCGGCAAATGTCTTATGTAATGAAATGATCAGCTGTTTTTTTTTCATTCATAACCAGAAGATTTCATATTGCAATATCTGAATAAACATGTTCAGCTTATTCACCAGCTGAAAAATTCCATTTCAACCTGCTGGAAGTTAATAAGACAGAAAGTTAACTGGAGCGGTAGATAATTCCCCAGATTTATTAGCCACAGAATTCATTACTTAACATTGGATGCTGACCCTCACTGTTTCAGTCGGCTAGTTTAGCACGAGGCTTACAGTCAAGCATCTACGCCATTCGGTATGCCGTTGTGTTACTTTCGCTCGTTCGTGCATGATCCCTAGGTAGTTAAGCAATCATTCTCGTACTCCATTTTGGCCCCAAAATATGCTTCGTAATTTGGACGATCAATTCTGGTCTTTTCCCGTGTCTTTGGTCTACGCGGAATGAATACCATAGAAGTTGTGGGTATTAGATCTTACATTAGTATAAATCGTACTATCCGTGTACGTCAACAGCGTCAGCCTCTATACGTCTTTAATATTTTCTAAGACATCAGAATTATATCATAATAGTTTTTACTTTGAATGTAACCGATCAATGGCTGTCGTAAATAAGACTGTAGTTACAAGTAATTTTGTAAAACTATAAATCAGTTTTTCAGCTTTGTCCTCTGCTTCTCGAGTACACTCAAGTATTAGCTCCAATTTTTCTTGGTATCTTAATACATTAGGCTTATCGTGTGTGACACCTGGTTAGCTAAGCACTCATTTCAGCTCAACAATACCCATCCCAAAATGTATTTTGTGTTCCAGACGACCAGCTTGTTGTTCTTCTTATCTAGCTGATTAGCTGTCCTCTGGTCTGGTCGAATAAGTATATTTTGTTTGGAGAATGGTATATGCATATTAGTGTCATCGCATCAATCTTGATCGTACAGCAGACATCCTTTTAATAACCACTATGAAAAATATTAACAAAGTGTTAAAGTTGAACTAACTTCCGTTAAGTTGTGTTATATCAGGAGACAAATAGAAGTAAGAACAGGAAACTGATTGTTACATAGCTAAAAGACAGCAAACGAACCAGAATAACTTTAGCATTAAGATCAATGAACCCAGCGACAGATATAATTTTAAAGCATATATTTCTGTCAAATTTATGCCAACCTGGTCATAGTCAGCCTTCCAGAAAACATAATGGAAGACGTTGCCGATGTCCTGGACGACCCTGTCCCAAACTTGTATTATCGCCTTAAAGCCGCTCTCATTAAGCGCGTAGCTCTGACGGATAAGCAGAAGGTACAGGAGCTGTTTTGAGAGGTGCAGTTGGAGGACCGTATACCCTCGCAACTACTCCGCCAAATGAAACAGTTGGTGGCTGACTTTAAGACTGATGAAGCCTTTTTGAAACAGTTGTGGCTTCAGCGACTTCCACAGACGACACAAGGTATACTTGCCCCCTTTTATAAGTCGTCAATAACCAAACTAGCCAAGGCAGCTGATAGAGCCGTAGAGGCTACGAAGCCGTCAACATCTATCACTGCAGTCCTGTCACAATGGTCACACCCCAAATGATTTCCATGGTTTTGATTTACGACAAATGTACCAGGAAATTTGTAAGCTTAGACGCGACTTCAAGTCTATGACTCGCTCGCGAAGCGCCACGTTTCGACGGAGAAGTGAATCTAATTCGCACAGGCGAACCAACTCTTTCTCAGAAGACTCTCCAAAAGGTGTCTGTTGGTACCATAAACGCGATGGTGCGAAAGCTCGCAAATGCACCACGTTCTGTACGTTCTGCTCCTGGCAAGCGGGAAACTTGTGAGCCAGCACGTGATGGCGAATAACGTCGCTGGCGAACCACTGCCATGTCGCTTCTTCTATGTTACAGACCGTAACACTGGGATACGCTTCCTCATTGATAACGGAGCGGAGGTCAGTGTAATCCCACCCACAGTAGAGGAGCGCAGGCGGCCAATCTCTTTACAACTACGTGCCGCAAATGGTCCGCCAATCGTTACGTTTGGTAGGCGTTTTATATGCCTTAATATCGGCTTGCGCCGCTCATTCCACTGAGTTTTCCTAATGTCAGATGTGACCACAGGTATGGATCTGCTGCAGCGCTATCAATTACTGGTAATCAAAAGTTAAGAGATTCAGCCACAAGCCTCTCAACGGTATCACCACACAGAGCCCAGCCCTCAGCCCGGTATATGCTACACCTACAGCCCATATTCCCACACACTTCAATCTTTTCCTGACCTGTTTAAGCCAAGCTGTGGACTACCATGTGTGACTTCAAACGTCACGCACCATATTGTTTCGACTGGCCCACAAGTCTTTGCAAAGCTTCGACGTTTGTCCCCAGAAAAGCTAAAAGCCGTTAAAGCTGAGTTCCAACATACGTTGGAAATGGGGATAATCCAGCCGTCAAGCAGCCCGTGGTCCTCACCCTTGCACGTGGTGCCCAAGAATAATGGGTTAGATTGGCGAGCTTGTGGCGATTACCGCAGGTTAAATGCCCAAACTGTTACAGATCGCTACTCCGTCCCTCATATACACGACTTGACATCGTCACTCAAGGGAACTAGGGTATTTAGCAAACTGGATCTAACACGGGTATACCATCAGATTCCCGTTCACCCTGATGATATTCCTAAGACTTCAGTAATTACGCCGTTTGGCCTTTTCGAATTTCTTCGAATGCCTTTTGGCCTTCGGAACGCTGCACAAAATTTCCAGAGCTTTATCCATTATGTTTTTTAGATTTCGCCTTTGCCTATTTGGATGATATTTTGGTAGCTAGTCTGGATGAGGAAAAACATCGACTCCACTTACAGACCATTTTCCAAAGGCTGACAACACACTCCCTCACAGTCAGATAGGGGTCACTTCCTTGAATTTCCTGGGACACAGGATAGATAAGGATGGGATCCATCCGTTTCCTGAACGAGTAGAGACTATCCAAGGCTATTGCTGACGCCACGATGTTAGTCCATCTGGATGTCCAGCTACGGCTCAGCATTTCAGTGGACGCCTCTAACACTGCTATTCGAGCTGTCTTACATCAGCGTATGTCCAACTCATGGTTACCGATTGCTTTCTTTTCCCGCAAACTTTCTGCATGCGAAACTAGATACAGCATTTTCGGTAGAGAACTTCTCGGCGTTTATGCTGCCTTCAAGCACTTTCGCCACTTTGCGGAATGCCGACAATTCACTGTATTCACCGACCACAAGCCTCTGACGTATGCCCTCCACATTACTACGGACAGATATTCTCTGAGCGAATTGCATCACTTGGACTATATCTCACAATCCACGTCGGACATTCGACATATTTCGGGGGTTGATAATGCTGTGGTGGATGCCTTGTCCAGGATATGTACCATGTCGGCGCCACCAACCATTGACCAGAAGCAAATGGCGCAACGCCAGCTTACAGAGTTAGACCTCGATAAACTCTCGTTAAAGACCTCCTTGCATATGAAGCATATACCGCTAGTTAATAGCGAAGGTACTTTCCTCTGCGATCTGTCCACCGGTACACCCAGACCCATCGTTCCACTTTCATTGCGCCGTACTGTATTCGATAGCCTTCACAACCTTTCTCACCCAGGTATCCGGGCAACGGAAAAGCTAGTATCGGCCAGATATGTCTGGCCTGGTATAAATCGCGACGTGCGTATCTGGGTACGTGCTTGTGTGCCGTGTCAACGTGCTAAAGTCCACAAACACAACGTCACGCCAGTGGGTTCATTCGCCACCCTCGTTGCCCGCTTTAGTCATGTACACCTAGATACAGTGGGTCCCCTACCACCATCGAATGGCCACTGTAACTTGTTGACATGTGTCGACCGGTTCACTGGTTGGCCAGAAGCTATTCCCATCGCCGGCGTCACCGCAGAAACTATTTGCGGAGTGTTCATGGAACGCTGGGTAGCCCAATTCGGACGCTCATCTACGGTGACTACTGACCGTGGACAACAGTTCGAATCAACCCATTTCAAGAAGCTCTTAAAGCTGCTCGGGTGCAAACGCATCCAAACAACTGCGTGCCACCCAGCAGCAAATGCACTTGTAGAGCGGTTTCACCGCCAACTGAAAGCTTCGTTAATGGCTGCCGAGAATACCATGTGGACCGAGTCCCTCCCCATAGTTCTACTTAGCATCCGTTCCACGCTCAAAGCTTATTTACAGTGCACCTCTGCAGAGATGGTGTTCGGTACCATCCTTCATTTACCGGGTGAAATTATCTCATCTGAAAGTGGTGAGCCAAGTGTTACGGATGTACACTGTTATGCTCAGAACCTCAAGCACCTTACGCAGCGCATACAACCAACTCCCACACGCACAAAAAACAGGAAAGTGCAAGTAGATGCTAGACTCGATGACTGTACACACGTTTTTGTACGTTGCGACGCTGTCCGTAGGTTATTACAATCTGCTTATGACGGACCACTCAAAGTCGTTAGGAGAAAAGAAAAATTTCTGTTATTGATCAGTTTGGCCGTGAAGACACCGTAATTGTTGACAGACTTAAGGCGGCCTACATCGAAGACTCTTTACCCTCCACGCCTACACAACTCGCAACTACCTCTGCACCCACACCCCAGCCAGGTTCCGTTATTGAACGTCCTACTAAACCAAGCAGTTCTCCGGATATGACAGGTAAAGCACCGGTTATACGCGCTAGTCGGTGCGTGCATTGGCCTAATCGATACTCTGAATTTGTTAACTAAACGGTTTTACGTACAAGAGTAGTTCATGACCTCAGGTCTTTTCGCAGGTTACATTCATTTTTCATGGTATTCACCCTTATAGGTTTCGTTTGTGGCAGTAGCCACTTTTCCAGTTACTAACCCTGTTAGATTTCCTTCTCGCTTCTAACATTTTATTTTCGGCGTTGAACTCAAACCGCTAGCTAGACGAGTCAACTGTGATGTCGTATAGGGGCTCCCAACACTTGTGGAGTTGCGAACCGAACGAACAAAAGTATAGACCAAAAGGGATAAATAAATAAAAGCAAAAAAGATAAGAGAAATAAATAAAAGTAAAATAGAAAAAGAATACAAAAATAAATAATAATCGAAAAGAATAGGAAGAAGCAGAAAGAATTCAGTGTAAAGTAACTCAAACTCGAAACTAGTCACTGTCCGGTAACACTTGCGTTAACTTTTTGCTTACCTTTTCTATATGGTCGCAGAATTTCTATTTTGTATCTGTTACTTTACTCAATCTAAACTGTCAGACCTTTTCCAGTTCATTACTGTGGTTAAATTCTTTTCGCTATCTTTGACTGCAAACATTTTTTACCACGTTCTTTTTCTTCGGCTCGCTGTTTTCTTTTAACTAAATGTAAGTGCCTATTCTCTCTCAGCTCATTTTCCTGCAACACTTGCCCTGTAACCCGCATTCATTACCGTGTTGTCGAAACCTGTATTTATTTTAATTCAACCTGGAGTGGCTTTGATTTTTTCCCCATATTTTTCCGCTTCCTAGGTCCTAGCTTTGATGATGTATACATTTATATATACTTTCTTAAAAAAGGATTTCGTGAACCTCTACATCACTTTTCATTTTTCTTTTCTTTCCCTTTGTTCCTATACTACGCTGGTATATTTATTGTCATTAGTGTTGAGGGATGCTCGCTGATGAGGTGGAATCGTGAAGCATTGGGTTAAGACAAAACTTAGACCTAAAGAGTCACACTCCTATCTCAGCCGTAGCACAGGGGTGATATCATTGACCCCACGCATCCTACTTATACAGAGTTCTAAATATGTAAAAATATGTAGTAAAAAAATTAAAAATAAAAAACAATGCATAAAAAATTATTTAAAAAATTAATAACTTAAAACTCTGTCCAACCACACTAGGATAACCAGCGTCTTTTCTTTCATATTCCGCTCTACTGCATACATCATCTGCATATAATTCATCCTTCGCTTTACCCTCTTTTAGCTTCGCTCTCAAACATTGTTTTTCTCCGCTTCTTTTCCTTTTTTTATTGTGAGAATCTACTACTACATACCTCTTATGTTCTTGGATCGAAGGTTATCGGTTTCCCCACCAACCTCCTTAGGAGGGGGATAACATGTAGTGTACATTGAACATTTGAACTCACCCATCTTTTTGTTGCTACTCCACATCGCTCGCTGCACTTCTTTCGCTCCCTTGCACTTCACTGCATTTTGCTTCCCGTACGTTTTGGTGCTTGCACGTTTGCTCCCTCGCTGCGCTCTTCTACAAGGACACTCTTCGAGCTCACTCCTCCTTTAGGTACAGATAAGTTGTAAACCTTTTTATATCATCAAATTCTAATCACATTCGTTAAAAATATACTTGTGTTTACAGGCATGTTACGGATCCTTTTTATTTCTGCTTCTCACTCGTTCTTCAGTACTTGCAGGATAGGCAGAGTACTGATTAAGATATGGGTAGAAGAAGTCAGTCTTTTTGTGTGACAAGCAAACTCACCTAAGGACAAGGTCACCCACTTACAGGCTCCTGATCTTCGGTAAACTTCTGCGTAGCTCGTCCCGCCACTCAACTGTCGTAGCTTTGGTTGACTTCAAAAGGACTAGTTCTGGGATTAATTATATGCGGTATGTAGTATGAGGTGTATAAGACTGTTACTACTGCGAATGAAGTTGATCCTTTCACCAGTTAATCCTCCGGCATCGTCGTCGAAAGAAAAGAGATGATAATAATAATAGTGAAGTTATTCAGACTAACAGACAGAAAAAGAAATAAAGAAAACGTAAAACGGACGGCCAATAAAATTCGAAGTTGATATATATATATGATATCAATAATAATAAGCGCAGTAGTTATGTGGTGAGAGCTGGCTGCTAGCCAAATTTGTAGATGGTAATTTACGTCAATGTTTACGTCCTCAATAATGGTCGTGAGAAAAATATGAACAGAGACTTATTCAACAACCAACCACGGCAGACTTTGCTTAGGTGGATACATTTGACATATAGATGACCTGACATTCAATAAATGGCCACAAAGAGACGAGAGATTAACTTGTAGTGAGAAACAACCAATCAGAAGACTGTTTTTCTACTAACAATTATCTAAAATAATGTGCATGAAAATCTATAAATATGTGTTGATTTCCTTAATAAACGATCTGTTGCCTGTCCCTTTTCTTCTGTTGTTAAAGTTAGAGTTGTCAGGAGAGTTAGGTGGGAGAGAATCTAAAGAAGTAAAACGACGAGCTTAGTTGTCTACCCCTGAATGGTGTATGGGAATTTAAGGGGATAGACCATTTGAACGCCGTCCTTGTGTCTCTGCATGATTGTCTAAAATTTGCTCAAAGGCGTCCACAGACCATGCCATGGCTACATCTACCGGTAAGAAATTCTAGGGACGGTAAACCCGCAGTGAAAAGAAGTGGAAGTGCACCCGGGTCCTTACCATCTGGTGAGCTATCCTTCTGAGATTTCCATGACGAAGCCTATACCTACTCAGTGGCAGGATACCTTTGTTTGGGTGATTCTGGTAATTTTTTATCTTGTAGACAGCAATCAAACCCCCCCTAAGCCGACGGTAGCTAAGTGTGAATAGGCCTAATCTCTTTGGCCATTCATCATATGGTTTATTTCGGAGACCAACCACTCCTTTCGTTGCTCGTCTTTGGACTTTTTCCAAGAGGTTGGCGTCTCTCCTAAGCAGTGGGGGTGCAGTGATATTATGCACTCCAAGATGCGGTCTGACGTATGTTTTATACAACCTTAGAAAGAGCTCAGGAGTGAGTGCACCTAATTGTCTATGTGTAAAGTGTATGACCGCATATGCCCTCGCTACATCCCCCGTGTAATTTACGCTTGTGTACATTTTTCCATTAAAACTAGACTTAAGTCGCGCTCCGACGTTGTGAAGGACAAGCTTTCATTGCATTCTGCAGTCTACAGGTGCGCGATTTCACTACTTTGCACTTTTGCAGGTTCAAAGTCATGCCACTGGCCGCCCAGTCATCCAGAAGCTGCAGATCTGCCTGCAGCTTATCTGAGTCCTCCAGACACCTCATCGCGCTCCATATATTTATATCGTCAGTGTATAGAAGAGTCGGGCAGCATGGTAGATCACTGATAAAATTCGAAAACATCAGTAGTCCTAGGAGAGAACGCTGCGACACTCCTGATGACGAGCTGTACCAAGATGATCGGACTCGATTGACCTTAGTTCTAAATCGCTTTTCAGCTAGGTAGTCTTTTAAGCATGACAGAAGGGGCTAACCAATACCTGCCTGACCTATTTTGTGTGGGATAAGGTCATGGTGAACTGTGTCAAATGCCTTCTCAAAGTTTAGGAAGACCACATGGACTGGAACATTCATATCCCAGCATGATGTTCAATCGTCCCAAGCTGATAGTAGGTTTGTCACACAGGAGCTGCCTTTCCTGAAACTGTGTTGGTCTTCATGGAGTATATTAGACATATCGAGGTAATCCCTGATGTGACCATCAATAATACTTTCCAGTACTTTTGATACCACTGGGAGTCGAGCTACTGGTCTGTAACTAGTGGCATTTTGCCTATCTCCACTCTTGAAGATCGGAGAAAGGATGGCTCTTTTCCACTCACTTGGCAGTTTTCCCGATTCCATGGAGTGTTGGAACAAGTCGCATAAAGGCCTACAGAGAGCTTCGGCGCACTGTTTCAGAACAGATGGCCTGATGTCATCACAACCTGGGGACTTCCCAGGTATGAGTCGCTGCAGCTTTCTCAGTACTATTGCCGGGTTTATTCGGGGAGTAGCCACTAGGTCTTCCCCTGGTAAAATAGCAGTGTCGCCATTTTGGTTTGTACCGGTAGTACTCACTTTGCTGTTTAACTGTTTGAAATAAGAACAAACAATTAGTTTAACTGTTTGGCGAAGGCTAAACTTAATGTTCCAGCCACCTGCAGACTAGTGAGATATTGACCGTTTGGACCTACTAAGGCGCATGCCCCTGCTTGGTTTTCTTACTGACATGAATCGATGCAAGTTTTTGGGATCTACTGGGAGTTTTTTGGCAAGATTAGCCTGAAATGACCTCCTGTCTCTCCTGACTGTCGCATTGCACCGGTTTCTGAGTTCCGGATATGCGTCGTGGTCGGTCTGACTCTTGGATACGCGCCACGTAAACCAAGCCTTCCGCCCTACTTGCAGAATGCGTTGATGATGACTATTTTTGGGCTGTGTTGTGACTAAAGGCACGGTATCCGAGATTGCTGTATGAATAATCATTTTTACCACTTCCCAGTGTTCATCCACAGACAGCTCATCCCATGCTAAGGGCCAGTCTGCGTCGGCAAGAGCCTCTGCATTTCAGCATAGTCAGCCACGCCCCACTGCAAATGCTCACGGAGAACGAGATCGAAACCTACGACTGCATGGTCACTAGCTCCCAGAGGAGTCGTGATCCGGACCTTTACGACGAGTAGTTGGTCACTAGTTAGAATGTAGTCTAGTTTCGATGACTTTTCACTAGGGCCGCACCTAGTGTCGTCTCCAACGTTCTCAGTCAGTCCTGTATTTCAAATGATTTGTAGTAGATTCTGACCAAATTTTCTCTAAGAAAACCACGAGCTAAGGTTCAGGGATGAGGCGTTGAAATCTCCAGCTATGGTGATTTGGTCATAGCCCAAGTCCCGTATCCCTGTGATGGTGCTGAGCAGTAGCTGATTGTGCTCTGCCTCACAGGTTGGCCATCGGTATATGCCACCCAGTAAATGCTTGGTGTGATCTACGGTGAAATGACACTATATGGAGTCTGGGAGTTCAATAAGTGGTGTGTCCGTTGCGCGTACACATTTAAGTTGCTTGTCAAAGTATATAACAACTCCCTACCCTTCCTTATTATCCCTGTCTCTCCTGACCAGAACCGTATCACCTATATTGATTTCGTTGTCGGTGACAGTGGGGGTTAGCCATGTTTCAATGAGAAAGATAATTTTAAGGTGTAGGTGTGACTGGAGATTTCTGAGTTCGCCTACTTTTCCTCTCAGTCCTCTCACATTTCCATATAGGCAGCTGACAGTGAGTCTTACAACCTCAGCGTGTTGTGGGGTAGTTGGCATGAAGCTGTCTGCTGGCAGGGACTTAATGCTGGGACTAGTTGGCCGATTCCGATGTGACCGGCCCGTTGTAGGTTTTTCCATGAATTCAGGTAGAACACTTGAGTGACACAGGCTGTTATTCCCAGTGCCAAACCGCTCTAGAGTCACTGAGACTTGGGGACGTATTAAGGCCCAAGTTGGCTACCTCCTTATGGTTGGAGGTCTGCTTTCTTAGTATCGGATGTGTCCATTGAACTACAATGGTCAGCTGCTCCTGGGAGTTGAATGTGACACTTAGCAACCTTGGAGAACTAATCAGTGTGAGTTGAGCGAGGCGAGGTAGTTGGAAAGTGGAGATTGCTCCAGAAGTGCCACGGGCCATCTGAGATGACAGTCATCTCCATTGCTGTACGTTATGCACGTGTTTTTCACAAGCATTGCCAGTTTCCAGCTCCGGAACACCGCGTACGACCATAGAGCTAGAAGGCATCAGTTCCGGTGACTCCCTCGCCATTTGCCTGCTAGCGCATGGTCTATCATGTCTCACCCTTATGCTGGAACTCCGGTTGATGGCTGGTACCTGAGCCAGTAATAGTATCCTCTCGGCCTCTTCGGCAGAGTCCGGTGTAACCCTTAATGGCGGTGGCTTACCCTGAGGCGTGTGGACACCCCTGTACAGCCTGCACAATATTCAGACCTGATCAAACAGGGCCCGTTGTTAAGCAAGCTATCCTTGCTCACAGGTACATTAAAAAGGATAAGAGAATTAGCCCGACTTACTTCAGACTTAGGTTTGGCTTTTGGCTGCTTGTGTCCCTTTGCAGGGTCAGTAATTTTAGACTTCATCAGGTTTTGCCCAGCTTTTGCTGTATTGCTAAGCTTGCTAGTGGATGCAAGTGGTGCTTGTGCAATTGTACCTTTCCCTGATGTTGTAGGTGTAACCCTGGGACACTTCACTTTATGAAGATTGGCATTTCCAGCCAGTTGGACTTGAGCATCCTGCTCACTGTCTTTGCTAAGTTTTGGTAGCGTGGTGTTAACAGATGGGGACCTGCATGAGATTGTGTTGAGACACAAAAATATCATGCTGTTTCTGCTATCCGCAGACACGCTATGTGGCACTGTGCCAGGGCGACGAAGTGGGCAGATATACCAGAACCATGGGCATGGGTTATTTCGCATAAACTCATATTATGATTTCGGCACCCTTTTGTCACAACCGCAGTGTACCCATCATTTGCAAAAATTGCATTCAAATGCTGAGTCAGTTTTAGAAACGATGACACTACACGCTTGACATTCGTCTCACTGCCTTGATGACGCTTTCAAGGTCTTATGACCTCTTGGGCGTTTCCTTTTTGTTTTGCTGCTTTTCACGCATTGGCTTTCAGTGGATGCATGTGTAGTATCCTGTCCACCTGGTATTGGATGTACCGTTTCACTGCTAGACTGCGGCAATGCAGGCGTAGCATCAGAACAGGCGAGACCTACACGAGTCTTTAGGATCAGTATGCGGGAAGGGGTTGATATCCCTGGGTTATTACCTCGTCTGGCTGAAGTCCTTGTGGCCACAGAATACGATATTTCATTGCTTATTCTAAGGCTACTTTCAACAGCCATATTAACAATCACTGTGACATATGCTATATACGAATAAGAGAGCAACAGTATCTACCCACAAAAATAAGAATGAGACTGATAAAGTAAAAGACTTTCCCTAGCACTTTCTGGGTGATCGGCTTCACAGCAATCACGTAGCAAACCAACAGGTCCTGTTTGTCTGAACGGGTGAGGAAGATGCTGCTACAGATGTAGCTCATGAAACTTTGGCAGTAGTTTGAGACAGCTGGACTTACCACACAGAGATTTAATGTGGAATAATGGTTGAATTTAATTCACCTGCTGGAAGGATCAGGTTTCTCAATCGGATAATTCACAAAATAGGTATTTTCCATTTGGGGAGGATAAAGCACGTCGTATTCAAGGAGCGCGCGTGCAAAATTTGGTTGTGCTGCTCTGATCTTCGCACTGGTCCATACTGCACAAGCACCTCACAACTAAATACGTTTATATCCCTAGGAATGTACAGGCGCCACTCACGCTTATCCGGATACTATTCTATAACAGGTAACCAAACAACAGCAGTGAACGTTTCTGTGGATTATATTAATAATTTGTAGCAGCGGACTGTAAATGTATTATCAAGCAATAATTGATTTTTGGATTCGTTAGGTGTGTTTCTGTAATATACTGAATTCATATTCCTACATTAAATCGAGTTTTTATTCTCATTTTTCGTATTGTTGCCACATTTATTGTTAATTCCCCCGCATCTGCTTATTTACGCCTTTGTCAGTTCAGCATTTGTCTGTTATTCACTCCGCAGTCTGCCACATGATGTAGTCCACGACGATCACGAATGTCATCAGTATTATTGGGCAGTCTTGTCCCTTCATTTCCCTTTGGTGGATCGCCTGGCATATAGCACCATCACAGTAGCTTCTAAATTAGATTTATGAAGTTCTGGTTCGATCCATAATGTTGGAGCAGTTTCGAAATTAATTCACAGTCGACCTCGTCGAAGATCTTTTCAGTGTCGATGAAGCTGAGGCGGAGAACTGAATGCATTTTTAAACTCTGGTCGATAATGTTTCGTAATCTTCGGATAGATCTGTAAATGGTTTGCTCTTCCTGAATATAGCTAGTCCAAGGCGATGTCTTGCATTCAAGGCGTCATTACCTTTCTCATGGATTGAGTTAATTAGTATTCTCCTATGTGTGTAGAACAGCATTGTTAAACGCCAGATTTCTTATAAGCTTACCTTTTCTCTCTTCTGTGGTTTCACATGGTAGCCATTCTTCCAACCAGTAGCTACCATGCCTTCCTCCCAAACTTTCTTCACCAGCATCGTGAGGATATCCACTGAGGCATCTAAATCCATTTCAAGTGATTCTGGAGTAATCCCATCTAGTCCTGCTGCCTTTTAGGCCGACTTCCATTAGCCTTATGACTCTTGCTTTTGTCTGAGAATCGGTGTTCGCTGACATTTGCGTGACAGCTGGTGGCATTTCCGTGCACGTTGCAGGTGGGAGATTCAGGAATCCTTTGGACTGATCGGCAAATTGTTTCCTTTGCTTCCCCCCTTCTGTGATTAGGTTCCCTTCACAAACTTGGTTTTCTCTCTGTTGACCTCCTTCCGGATAACGAATTTATATGGTTTGGTGATCTTGGCTCCCTCCTACCATCGGCTCGTTCTACCTCAGTTGCAAGTGTTGTAGAATCGTTTTTCATAGCACTCTTCTTCGCTTCGATATCCAGTGGAACTCATCTTATCCCTGTGTTGCCCATCTTAGCATTGGTTAATCTGTTTCAGCAGCCCTCTGTCTACCATGAGTCTCTTGGTGTCCATACAGAACCATCCCCTCTCTCATTGTAATGCTGTAAAAATGTCGTCGATCCCACCCCATTTGTAGGGGATTACCTAACTATATGTACTTCATTACCAGTTTATACTAATTCGTATGTAAGCACACACATGTTGTTTACTCGGAGTATTCAGTGTAATTTGTGATGCAGTACCAATCAACAAGCAGTGGTCTGGAACCGAGAGCTACGTGGACGTCAGCAAGGTGATCAGGCAGGTGCTTCATGCTTCCAAGAACGAGGACTCAAGGTAAAATATTACATGTATAGCAAGTCCTACTATGGATGGGTGAGAGAAAGAACCGTTCCAATGATCAGCAATCACTTCGTCTTAGGACACCAACCAAGGCACGCCATTCAGGTGACCTGAAAGCAAACAAGTATACGGTTTATCTGTAAGGAAGCCGCTTGACTCTTACACAATAAATTTTCTCAACTGTCCATCGAAAAAAATAAAACAGAACTGGTCAAAGAATAGATTAAAAGACGAATTGAAAAGGATGGGAGGCGATCAGTTAGGTTGCAACCGTATTTATGCGCAAATAATACCAGCAGGTAAAACAGTATTAGGACTTTATGGTTTATGAAACATTGTTAATTGAAATATCATCCCATCCAAATCTACATATACCAGGCATTCTGTTGCGAAGTGGTTGGCTGATATTTTCGAACCTATAAGGACAAATATGTGCATCTACTAGCTTCTTGACAATTTCTGTATCGTCAGCTTAATACGAGATATGATTTTCACCGATAAGATGGTTCTAACTCACAACACTGGATTCACTTAGTCAAACTGATAATGACTGTCTGCTTAATATGCAGACTTTTAGAATAAAACCCATTGAACCGCATTAAATCGTACTCTAGGAGGCCTGTTAATCACGCTGGCTGAATGGTTATGAACTTGTTTGATTGAACTAATTTCTAATTGGTTTTGACTAAATATAACGCTCACGATTGATGTCCAGCTATCAGTGGCCAAGCCGAGCTTAACACTGCCCTTAATACCGAATGGAGAATATAACACTTGCGGCTGCTGAATGATATATTTGTTGATTATAATTTGGAGAGAGTATACAATAAGATAATGACATTACAACGTAGCTGCCTAGCTGTTGTCCCTTGAAAACTATAATGACTGTCATGTGTTTTAATCGACCAGGATAAACAAACTAATAGTTGATGGTGAAACAGCTGAGGTTCATTTGAGTTGACGAACTTTTTCGATCCCCTGCCTTACTACTGCTGAGGTGTGCTTTTGCTGTACAAATCATTTTCATCGACACGTTTACAGGGAGAAATGTGAGATTTTAATGATTTTCGCCTGAATCCATTGGCAGACAACTGTCACTTATATTCGAATATTGTTGATTTCCAACTGTATACAAGATATCTTGAGAACATTTTATCCACTTGTGACAATAGTACTGACATCAACTAGTTGCTGCAGACAGCTAGCAGCATCCATTCAGCGATAAAATTTACTCCTGAAACGCAAAATTAATCCAGATATAAATCTAAAGAGTAGGGCTGATGGAACGTTAAGAAGGCCATTCTTTTCGGAAGCCATATTGAACGGTTGGTTAACAAGTTTCTACACTTGGATGCCTACTGAATGAAAACGAAATTTAGCTAAACACTTTGTCAGTAGCACCCGATATATCTACCATCATCACGATCTATGGGAAGAACTAAATCTTCTCGAAGAGTTGCTTGAGGTGAAAAGGATACTCACGGAGTTTCACTGACAAGAAGATCAAATTTTAAAAAATTGAGAGAAAAGAAACGTTATTTGTGCCGAGAATGGAACGCCATACGAATCTTGGTTTCAATGGAGACGTAACCCGTGATATCCTTAAGAGGTGAATTTCATCATCTTTCAGAACACCACTCTCAGAATTAAGTCCAAGACTGGTGTCCTCCGCCCATCAGCTTTTCCGCTGAAACCTTAAAAACAAGATCAAGCACCTGACTACTTGTGTATACATATGTCAACTCACCTGTTCCTGAAAACCCTGCTATACTGATTGCTCGATGCGAATCAGATCTAACTGAGTTCAAGAACACCATCCTGTATGATGGCAGAGAGACAGCAGTGGCTCTGTGGAGTGCGATAATCGATCGTCTTGTCAACACTGGTGATAACATCTCATCAAACTTCTCCTTGGAAATAATCGACAAAATGGAGAACAACTAGTCAAATACAACACATTTTTGTCTTTTTTGCATTGCTGCAGCTGTAGCCATGGAGAAAAATACTTTCCGAAAAGAATTATTCAGCCACTTTCACTATCATGGTAACAGCCTTTTTGTTTTCTACCAACAACCCATTATTTTTTCATTTCCTTCTTTTTTGAAAGTGTCGTATATAAGTGCAGTTATACAACTTACTTGCTAAACTAATAATTTTTTCATTTCATATTACGGTTAGAGTGAAGTTAGGTGAGACGATTATCACGGTTATAGCTCTGTGGTATGGATCGCATTTGCTCCTTATCGCAGTCGTTAGTTTCAAGGCAACTAAAATGGCCACAAGTGAAGTGAGCAATTCCTTTAATTGAGCTACTCGAGTGCTCACTTCAAATGTGGGAGGAGAAGAAAAGTTGAAAAAGGCCTATTTGACGATAACACAAGTGACATATGGTCAACGGAAGGACTGCATCCTAAACTTGAGAAAACAATCAGTCTTAGCTACTAACTAAAAATGCTTGGGGACCGAGGAATAATCTCTTCAGATGACAATTACTTTGTGACGCAATTAAAATCTAATACAGCTCAAATTGGAATGTGGTTTTGAGTGTTGAAATCATCTGCTTTAGGAAATGGATATGCAGACATGTTATACTGGCATGTACTGCAAGTCAAATGAAGTCGAACAGTTTTCCAAGTGAGTAGTTCTCTCTGTGCATCTCCGAAAGTTACAGTCGCCTACAAAATCCATAAAAATGGTGGAAAGGTCGCTTCACTTTCACAAAATCGGTGAACACTGGTGACATTGGTTCGTTTACGGTAGACGTTAAATGCCATGTTCTAGTAGCGCTGTTAAAATTTCCCTTGGAAATTTTTTTTGTCAATAATTTTTAATGAAATTGCGTTATATGTTATCTGGATTGATGAGAATTCCCATTTTATGGCCTGTTATTTTGGTGTCCGCGTCATGTAATCTGACTGCGACACCCCCTAGCATATTGGTTGCAACGATCAGTGTTTCAGGCGAACTGAAGCAAAATATCGCTATAGTGAGAAAGATAGGATAGTTGAAGGGTAATTTCGTCTACACAAATAATCTACTTTATTTAGATGCTGCACCTTTCGTCATGGTATCATTCAATGGAGACTTCACGTCTCAGGATATTAATTCAGCCTATTTTCGTGTGAAGAACAGTCCTTTTTGACAAAAGAATTCTATCACTACTTCGAAATCACCTGTAAATGCTAACAGAACCTTCTGTGGGAATAGAAATAATCATGTGGATTTGTCTCACCGTATATGTGTTCACCCCGATTAATAATCAGCTTCTCAGACGGTTGTAAATTCGAAACGTTATTCTTGCTAGTGAAATTCTTACCGAACACTCACCAGATCATCGTACGTTATCCGCTTTTCAAATCCTTTTGAAACAAATAAAATGGTTGTTAACACCGCGTTTACTACAGGCAGTCCTAGTTCGTGCGTTTGGATCTAGTACAGTAGGAATTAACAATCATTTAGGGATTTCCTATTGCTTCCTAATTTTGCTTCCAAAAGTACATACAAACACCACACATTTATACTTCACATGTGGCTCACCCTTGCTTGATTCTCTCACAATATACCTGATTTTTTAGCTGACAACAGACACCTTGTCGAAAAGCTCCAAAGCATTTTAAACTTCAAACCAGGTTCTAAATTCTCCGGGTTTAATTAGTTCTTCGAAAACTTTGCTAATATCAACCCTGATGGTGCTCTCTTCACCGGATTCATTCGTAGATTGTTGCATGCTGTAAACATGAACGTGAGAGACATTTTTTTTCCAGATTCCTACATATTAAGTAACCAACTGAGCCAGCAGCAATAACGGCAACCAAAAATGAACTGGAAACAATGGCTTCTGCTTCCCAAACATGTTCACGTGTATCATCTCCAAGATTTCTACACAGTACTAATTCATTAATAGCTGAAAAACAATTAAAACACTGAAACCATGCATGAATGCAACGTATGAAACAATTACAATGAAACGAATGCACTGACCTGGTGGCAAAAACTTTCGAAACAAACGAAATAACTAATTTCAACAGAAATGGAAACAATAATGAAGTGAAACGCAACATTTGTGAACAATGTGCATCAAGATAAGTTGTGAATAACTGCTGGATAAACAGAAAAATCGATGTGTAAACGAACAGCAACGGAACTGCAATCCAACATGGCCGACTAACATGGACGAAAATGACCTTTGAGCGTCTCACTCCATCAACGACCTTGTACATGGCGTTTAATTTCTGCCTTCGTTACGGCATTTGAAACTGACTTCTTTCAATAGCCCATATGGATTCAAACCTTATGACATGAATGGAGATTACACAAACTTTCCAGATTTTTGGATGCATTTTAGATTACAGAAGGAGTAATAATTCACCAGTTAACAACTATGGTCCTGGGTCTATGTTGATAAAGTGAATACGTGAAAATTTTACTGTTTATAGCTTTTGCATCAAGAATTAACTATTTGTGGTGACTCTAAACTTTAGGAACCCAAACGAACGAACGGACAAATGACCTTGACAAGGACAGTTTTAACCAATCAAAAGGCTTAAAATGAACGGCGCATAATTTTAATAAATCGTTTATATACAAGTAAAGCAATGTTAAAAAATAGTTACAAAGGATAGCGTTCTCGTATATGTTGCAAAAAAAAGTCCCAATTAGACATAGGAGCCTTTAAAGTCATGTTAAACCAAGTCCTATACATAAACTCGTCGAGATAACTGTAAATCATTGGATTTCTTGATCCGTTCACCGATCTTATCCGTTTTTTGAGATGACTCCAGAAACTTTCAATGGAATTAGTATGAGTTCCATTGAAAGGATTTATAAATCCGATTGTATGTTTGACAACCTCATGAATATAGCGGAGATTTGACAGTTGGCTGTAACTACTCCACTCATCCGTATGTATTGTTGTTCCCGGTAGCACTAAACGTTGGATAATGGGCTTGGATAATGGATTTGCTGCATCTGCACTCCCTGCAACGGTAAACATAACCGTCGATGCATTTCGTGTATCTTTGTATATGCATAACACCTCCGCACTGGCAACTTTTCGATCTCGATATCAGCCCGTTCTCTAAACAGTAATCGAAAACAAACTCTGGAGCGAATTTGCATCGCAAACGATGTACAGCATCCATTGCGAGTCAGATGATTGCCTGTTCAAGGTCATTCACCAAGGTAATCCGTTCTCAAGGTTGTTTTGGGTTCCTAAAGTTTAGAGACACCCTATTTGTGAGTAGAAGAATTGGAATACTGAAACAGTGATTTGACTGTCATTGAAAGTTTATTCTTTATCTTTTGAAGTTGTTATTGTCGCTTTACAACGAGAACGCGGTGTTTCCAGTGTCTGCGTTACTGAGGTCACATGTCGAAACAAAAGGAAGATGTTCTTCTTATGGCTAAGCATGTCAGGTACAAGAAAGTGGATGGTACGCTTTACGTCAACTCTGGAAGAGTGGCATGGCGTAATCAAACGTCTGACAGTTTTCGGATTAGTGCTAAATTTGAGGATATAAGGTTACAGCGAATTAGTCCTGACCAGAAAGAAAAGGTCCAGCTACAGTTGCTAATGCACAGTGGTGAATCATTCACATTCCAGTTCTCCGATCCTGGTGGCAGAGAAAAACAATTGGAAATGCGCAACAGCGTCAAGACAATGCTACAGAACTTGCTGCCCAAATTTAAAGACAAGGTAAGTTACTTGAAAATAGACTTCCAGTAGGAATGTTTTGTGTAGCATACTTTATCGTTTTTACCTGTATTTTATCCAATACTTGTCACATAATTGGCTTTGTTGGGAGTGTATACAACTGGTAGGTCGTAGCTAAATTTCATTGTGGTCAATAATGTGCATGTTTGTGCTCGATACAGTACTGGTTCTTCTAACTTTTTAGCAGTAAACCCTACTTTTGAAAAATCTTGTTTTATAATTAGATTCTCGTTGACAGTTGTTTATATATATGACAGGCCTTAAGCGACATTGTGTTAATATAGAATTTTTGAGTTAACCATCATTTCTTTCTCAAAGGGGTCAGCAAATGTGACTTCCTGGTGAAATTTGTTTGGAGAAATAAATGGAAGTTCACAGAAAATACCGAATAACCTCAGCTAAACTGATATGCTCTTTTGATACTTATGGTGTCACATGATTGTTGCGATGAATTGAATATCAGAAACAAGATACGTGTTACCATGAATTATATAATGTCGCGACCATGTGGTCGTTTTTCTGGTGCATCACGTCGAGGTTGAAAACGCTGATTTCTGATGCTCATCAACTTTCGACCTAGGTGCTGACATATATTAATATTAATAGACAAATATCCTGACTGACTGAGATTCAGCATTAAACTTTGCACAGAAGTGCGACGGTTCAGGTTGACAAATGTACTGCACACAAATGTAATGTGAAGGGGAAGGACTTAAGAACTAATAAATAGAAATATATGGCAGAAACAATAAGTAATGTGAAGAATAATGAGAATTTAATAACTATAGGAGAGTGAATGCATTTGATCCACTGGGAATTGTTTTGAGCCATACCACCACTAGTCTCCAGCCGCAGGTCCTTAGCATCAGGAGAATACCAACCAGTTAGTCCTCACCTCTATGTGCCTCGAACCTAATGTCATAGACTTCAGAGACTTGTGTCGTGTTTTGGTTTGAAAATCTTTTCCAACCTCATTGTGTCAACCAACATTGCTTGACGAGGAACGCTGTGTCTTAATATGCATAACACCTGTTCTATCTGTATCAGTCGATTTAGCTTCGAGACCTTATTGATTGACGTACCGTCTTTGTTTAGATCACATGTTCGGGGTCTATGGGCAAAGTTGTACTGCTGGGAAATAGGTATGCAACGGCATTATGGTGTTACACCCAAAAGGCCGGCAAGTCAGCTCTGCCGTCTTCGCTTTGAAGAGGCGGGCTTAGAAAAGGTAGACCCCGAAAATTGTACATCCTGACTTTGTGGCACTCTGTAGCCACCGTAATACGGATGTAACTTTGAGAACCACCACTTCAAACCGGCCGTGTGTGACTGACCTCAAGTAGTCGCACTCTCGACTTTACACTAATGTAACGCTAATGCTCCCGTTTCAGGCACCCAAAGGAGATACCAATTTCCATGGTATGGGCAGTCCCGCACACTTCCAAAAGCACATTAAAATTTTCTACTCATCACCTTCATCTCCATTACTTACACCATCTTGCTTTCTTCCTACTGTCAGTACTATCCAATAAGCAATTCCCTCATCTCTTAACTTTGCAACCACTCCTGGCGGTGATCCCATGAAACACTACTGCCAGCCTCTTAAAACCACGACGCCAACTTCATTTTGCAACATTTAATATCAAAACCCTTTTCCAAATCCACCAATGGACTTTACTAGCCATAATCAGACATCTGGTGCCATGTATGTATTTTGTGTTTGAACATGGGGTAAATCTGCAAAGTCACTTTATGGTTGTCACGTAATTCTTTGGCTAGTTCATGAGGACTCGTGGGTGTGGTTACAGCATTGCTTGTTAAGGTAGAACATCCCGTACTTAATTTGGTCCCAGTCGGTCTGAACGGCTCCGTTAAGAGGGAAGGTCACGACACTTGTCGACGTCTATTCGTAGTCTCTGCCTACACCACAACAGACTGCATTTCGGAAGAAATAAAGGATGAGTTCCGTCAGAAGCTGCATAGTTTTCTGCTAAAATCAAAACGCTCAGATATGGCCGGTTTAGCAGGCTACTTCAATGTTCGAGTAGGGAAGTCGTGATTCAGAGAAGTAAACTGGTGGCAGTTTTATGCTGACAAACCTGTAGCGGTGATCGTCTTCCACAGAAAATCACCTTTTTTTAGTCAGCATTAACTGTAAACATAAAGAGAGTCAACTGGCGATTGCCCAACGTGCTGAACTCCACCATCAAATCAACGTTGGGCTCAAACAGATCGCGTAGCTGTTCGCCATCGATGGAGAAGGTCAGTGAAAGATTGGTTCTCCTCCTGGAATGATTGTGAAGACTCTGATGACGCCCTAGTTAGTGCATGACTATGCTTTTGAATGACTGGACATACAGAACAGGCAATAATGAAGATGCTAAGCTATCAACTTCGTGAAAATACCGTCTGTTCAAGTGAAAAAAAATTGCTAAACGAGTATCTCAGATTTACAGCAAGGCTCATCCTTAAAGTCAGGCAGTTTTGTGTGAAATTCTATGTTGAAACTCGGACAGCTTCACAGTTGATCATCATCCAGCTTCATCTCCACTGAGATGTCGGTTCTGTAGCGTATATATGGAGGGTTATAATTAACTTGTTTTTATTTGCGTTCTTCTGCATTTCGATGTACACAAGATTCAACGGACGGAAATTTGTTTAATTCGCCTGGATATTGTGATTAAAAATTATGCATGATGATGCGGTGATTAGATGCTTGATGAAAATGACAACTTTAGACAGTCTAACAAAACCGGGGATCAATTCCCCCTTACTTTATAGGCAGAACAGCCTCTCTATTCTTATCCTCGAATAAACGACTAAAAATATGTAATACGTCTCTTGAACTATCGAACGCATAGCCCTTTGTAGGAGTTGTCAAGAAAGAGGTTAATCTAAATGTATGCTGTGACTATAAGCAAATGACAACAATAAAAATGAAAGGAAATCTCAGACAGGGTTTCAGAGCGAACAAGGAGTTAGACTGTGAATTTAAAAACTTAACCATAATACTACTGAGATTAAAGAAAAGCTGCTTTTGTGAAAACATAAACCTAACAAATGTATTAATGCCAGTAAAAAGTTTGGGGATTGTGTGTAAACTATTGAAATATAATTATAATTTGTCTAACAAATGTTCTCAACATACTAGATGTTTGTTAATACGTCAAATCCGGGAATATTAACTCATTTATAAGCTCATGGTTTTGGTTAATAAGATGTAGATCCATCTAGAGATGCTTTTGTCACCACTGCAGCATTATGTATGTTTACGCACTAAATAGTTTAGGTTAATTGTGCGTCGGTGGCACAGTGGTCAGGACTTTCGCCAGCTATTCCAATGGTCTGGGGTTCGATCCCCTACCGACGCACACCCGATATCAATTGGTGGGCATGCAAAATTTGGACTACTAATATCACATGCTAAAAATTCCATACTTGTACCAAAAATACGGTATGGAATCAAGCTATAATAAGAAAAGATACAGACATTGTTCCTATTCTCTTTATTCGCAACTTCCTCGTCTTATTTCGTTTTGGTTGGAGAATTTTTCATCATGAGCTGATATCAGTTAGAGAACCATTGGAAAACCTGGGAGTACTGAATAGCTGTTTCGCCAGCCTAGCTTGGAACTCTTCATCAGTATGCGCTCACCGGGGTTCAAACCCACGACCTTCTGCTTACAAGGCGGGCTCGTAGACCATTAAGACACTGGGACCCAATCCAATGGCCCATAAATTCTAACTTCTGCCAATTCACGACAGCGTGACCACTTCTTTTTTTAAAGGCAGAAGAAATTTCACAAGAATTTGTGTTCTTGCATCTAAATATAAAAATTTAACCATACCACATTTAGCTGGGGTTGTTGTATTGAGAGACATATGTTAGAAAAGAACTTATAGACCTGCTTTGTAATCTATAGTTAAACAGCAACTTATTATAATCATTTATTATATGAACTGTGATCAAGATTTTACTGTATAGTTCCAAAATAATTGAGCGTCCAGTGAGAAGTAGACATATTCAAAACATATATTGTTAAAATCTCAGAGAAATTGAAACAAATAATTTCAACGCTTCGCTCGGCAAACTGGTCAGAACATCTTCAGGGAAACTGATCAAAATTAAAATAACTAAGGTATAGGAAGTTAGACGACTATACAATAATTTGATATTTTATGTTGAAAATCTCTCTGTTAGTTCTTCCTGCTCTAATGCCGGGAAATTAAGTTGAATTCACGCATTGAGATGACTGTTTCCCCTATTTCCAAACTAGTCTTTTATTTGTCGTCTGGCAGATTCGAATGAGTATGGAAGAAACAGAAATTATATATTCTCATATTAACATGCTATGTTTTTCCCTCTTTTAATTCAGTTGGATTAATTATGGTATTTTACGCTTAACTATTCTATTCATGGTTTTCACTTAGGTGTGTCGCTTCTTACACAATTTTGTGCAACTTGGACTCCTTATACTTTGAGTTGATTACTCATTGATCGTGTGTTTTAAACTTTGCATTACACTGTTTTAAAGGCTCAGGCAGAGTTAAAGGAAAAATTCCGACTTCTAGAATCCAATCCTGAAATTTTGGCATTATACAAAGAGTTGGTAGTCAGTGGTATTCTTAGTTCTGAAGAGTTCTGGGCTCGACCGGAGTTTTCACACAGTAGTAACAGTTCATCAAAATGCTCCAGTAATGTCAAAACGAATTCCAAAGTCCCACCAGCCGCAACAACAACAGCATCAGAAACAGTCGGAAGTAACACATCTGAGGTGTCGAACACCATGCCCTCAAACGGTCCTACCAGTCAAATTTCTCGCAGTTTTCATTTGGATGAACGACCCCAAGTTGTTGGAGTCCCCAGCTGCCTTCTGAGTGATATTAAACCTGAAGCAGATGGTGCTAATGGGATAAAATACAATCTCACTCATGATACTATAGATGCTATTTTTCGGGCGTATCCTTCTGTTCGAGAAAAACATAGAGAAACAGTACCAGATAAGCTATCTGAAGCTGAATTCTGGATAAAGTTTTTCCAGTCTCACTATTTCCATCGGTAAGTATTGCTTATCACGTTTGCAAACGACTCAATTTAATTGACATAATCATTGTAGTATGAAAGCGATTTTAACTTTGGTGAAACCATGTTCGACTTGTAAAAAATAGAAATGTAGACACCTGACAAAGCTATCGGAACTGTTTGGCTTAAAAACATTTGACATTTCTAGGTCAGAGCGGGAGGAAAAGCCAAAAGTGGCTTGAACGTTAAGTCTTCATAACGAATACAGATAGCGATAGATGACAATTGACCCAAAAGCAATAATTCTCTGTGTATTTAATATCAGTGAACCGATAATTAACACTTATTAAGCAAAACATCTCGTCGGTAACTCGAGGCTGACTGAGATATTGGTAGTTCACTTTAATTAGCAATTTAATTGCATATATATGCCCATCATAAAATCTCATCTTGAATAGGACATGTATTTTAACTAGCTAGTTTGTGGAGATGAAGTGTTTTCAATGGACTAGTGTAAACTGATGATTATCATAGTTTATAATTTCGGTATCTGTCTTTGTATATACCTATGATCGAATCACTATCGAAAATCCCAAATTTTAGAGTCATTCGAAGGTTCGATGGGATTTTGAGACAACAAACCTTGAGTAAACAGTTAAGTTTGATGACAACCATAGGTTGTACTGCTAGATAACTATATATATATATATATATATATATATATATATATATATATATATTATATATAGTTATTGGGCGATATTGAATCTTTTTCTCTAGTTCGTCGGATTTGGTGCAGTTACTCATCAATGAGTTCAAGTTCTCAGAAGTCACACCAGCACATTCATGTGAGGTCACCCTTAGTGAAAAGAGTAAAGTAATAATAATTTCATTTATCGTGAAAAGTGACGAAGTTAAGTGATGTTAAACAAAAGAAATGCGACAATAAGGTCTTACATGTAAAATGTATATGCATCTGTCGCGATGTAGCAGATTCTGAGTCACATTATAAAATTTCCTCAACGTAACGTTATTCGGTTGATGGTGGCTTGCAATATAATCCGGAGCTCAGCTCCAGTGACTTATAGTATTTCTACTGTAATGTGAACCCAGCACCTGTTGTTTCAAACTTCAGTGTTATCTGGTGAGTCATAGGATCCACTTGTTTGACAATGGGTATTGGTTGTTATTGGATGAATAAGTAAATAAGTAGTTGTCAATTAATTAAACATCAATAACTCTATTAAATAGCTTTCGTCAGTTGTTTGTTCTCATCATTTTAAGAACGGTTTCTGTTTTCTTGCACAACAGTTGAAAATTACAGATACCTTTCCTCCCGTCTACTCTGTCTCCAGATGACTTAATGAATTAAATGTATTAGGAAACTTAGCATGGTTTCGTGAAGACTCGTATCTGTCTCTTCCGTTGAGTTAAGCGCGTGGCTCCCGAGTTAAATCCTGTCCAACTTATTTTAGAAAAGATAATTTAGTAGTATCGTCAACCCTCCTACATGTATGGCTTGTAGTCTGGTGCATACAGAGATCTGAATAATAACCAGCATCTTAATTTCTTATTGTCTTTACAGTGTCACCCGAGGACACAAATAGTGTTACGAAAATGTTAGCGATTGAATACCTGTAGCTTGCGGAGAGTTGTCATCTGAAGTGATGGTAATCAGTTGTTTACTTGCCTCACAGAAGTACTATTAGGATTGACGTCAACTGACTTTGATGACTTACGGATTGACTTGTTACCATAAAACACCCTTGTTGGCTTGGAGTAAGCTGATGATGTAGTCCTCCTAGGTGATGACGCTAACTGACAAAATGCGGTCTTCTGAACACCTTGACCAGAAACCTCCAAATGTTTTGCATGTTATCCACTCCTGCCATATGTAAGGTGATGTTGCAGGACTGGACTACACTGACTCCTAGCTTAAAGACAGGGAGTAAAACGGTAGGGTTTGTTAACCATCTCACTTATTCAGGAAGTTGCATCACTCTCGTCCCCCAATAGACTGATCGCGAACGAAATCTTAGCTCAGGCGCAAACGCCTCATGTGGCACTTGCCGACTTACGCCATCTCTGATGTAGATATGACACTTGTCTGTTGATTAGAGGATGTGTGTACTCAGCAGCAGTTTGCTCTGTCCTCGTTTATGGTTGTGAGGCATGGCCATTGAAGGTGGAAGATATGAAAAGACTAGCTGTGTCTACGTCCTAATTCCTGTGTTGTGATATAATATGACGAGTAATATTAGGGGTGGGAGTAGTGTTGGGTGAGTAAAGAAAGTTAATCGATGAGGTTGTGAAGCTGTATGCAATGATATGGCTGGGACTTGTGTCACACATGTCATACCATCATCTTCCCCATCTAGCAATATTAGCCGACATAGGACTAAGTCGACAAGGAGTTAGGGTTGTTCAAATCAAAACCTGATGAAAAAAGGAAGCCAGTCGTTGAGGTTGTGAAGCTACACTGATGGAAATGACGAGGGCATGTGTTGCGCAGTCCGAGCCATTGCCTTCTTCGACGAGTTATGCTAGCTAATGTAGGAGTAGATTTACCAAGGTGATTTTCTGTTTCCTGATTTTAGTTACACAGATGTGATCTGTTAATCAGTATTAGTAAGTACTGCATGTCACGTGTGTTTTTATTTGACTCTTTTAGTGATCGTGTTCATATGCCGAAAGATGATATATTTGCGGACTGTGCTAAAATGGATGATCGTCTTTTGATGAATGATATACGCAGGACAAGAGTCAATAAAAATAATGTACACCTTGATTTACTTAATCTTACTGACTATGATATAGGACAAGGTTATGGAACTGATCAAATGTCCAACCAATCAAAAACAAAAGTGGTTGACCCAGCAAGTTCAAATGAAAACACAGAGAATACAACAACTGAACCGCCACCATGTAAATTATCTGCTAATCAGTTGTTACTGCGTCGTTTTAACAACCATTCAATACTTGTTTTAAAGTCGCTCGGTTCAAATGAGACATCTCAGAGTTCGAAAGATATCCTGAATTCGTGTCCACTAAAAGACAGTGTATATGTTAAAGAATTGGTGGAAGATCAAAATCCTCCAGAAATCCAGTTGGACTTAACTTGTGTGAGTGACTATTTAGAGGGCCCAACATCAAGTATAGCAGAAAAATCAACGAAGTTAGTGGATCCATTATTAGCCCCTCGACAAACTGATACTTCTGTTTCAAGAGTACAACTAATCCAAGCGCTTAACAAATGCAAAAACTCATTGTTAGAGGCTTATCAGTCTCCGAAAAGACCGCGTTCTTCACTTCTCACTGCAGTTGAATCACAGCAGGCACTGGCAGATGTTTCTCCCGGGGGTTGCCTAATAGGTGGAAAACTTAGTGGTGGCCGTTCGAACGCGAATGCCTTGACAGGTAATCAATCTTTGCATCTGTTTGAGCATGAGTTAAGTAACCGCATGTCAAATTCCCAGAGGGCTTGTGATGAACACCATGTTGGTGACAGTGTTGATCATGGCCCACCGTTGCTTAATTCCGAGCAGGTTCGAGAGCTATCGCTTTTGTATTCTAGTGCTGCCGAACTTTTGAGACATTTTTGGGCGTGCTTCCCAGTAACAACACCACAGCTAGCTGAAAAATTGGATCGTGTTGCTGCAAGCTTAGTTCGTTTTCGGACTACTAAGGTAGTCCATTTTGCTGCTAGTGTTGATCCCTCCTTTAGAAGCAACCCAAATAATCCTTCTGAAGAGTTATCCAATAGAAGAGATCCCAATTCAATTACTTACCGGTCGAGTGTCACCAGCCACCTGGAGTCAATGTTAGACGTCGCTCAAAAGAAATATTCCAATTGGAAAAATCGACATCAACAGTAATGTAAATATACTTGTACAGATATAACTTTAGGATTATTTTTAAATTCTTTTTGTGTAATCACAGCTTTTAAACACTTATTGATAAATTGTATATACTTGAATATATTGTAATTACATTCAGTAGAGCTGTTTATAAATTAATCATAAATTGTATTGTTTCTCTGTGTGCAGAATTTGCTGTTTCGTTTCTGGCATAGCGTTATTATTGTGTAGGCCACAGAATTTGCTTCATTCCTGCTTGTCTCTTGTGTTTTATACATATAATTCTTTAAAATTAAGTACAGGAGAATATTTACATATATTCAGAAAATGGTGGGCATATAGAAAAACTCAGACCTACTATAGTTGGGATTACATTAATCCTTTATTTTGGTTCTTTTGATCCTCCTCATCTAAGTAATACAGGTGTCGTATTGATAGAACACATCTTTGTAGCTCTAAGAAACTATGTGTTTGAGGAGTAACAAGGAGGAGGTAGTGCGTTTAGCTGTTACTTTCCTAAAATGGATTGCATTGCAATCTTATTTATCTTTACTTGAGACTTTTTATGACATTATCTCAGAAAAAGACGTCATTTGCGCAGTTTCACTTCATTACCTTTGCCACTAGTCTAATTGAACGGTCACCTTATAAGTAACTGCTATTTTTAAAAATAATACTTATAGCTTTATTCCAAACAGTACTTTCGGTACAAATATGGAATTTTCAGCATGTAATACAATACTGCATCTAATTTTCTCATTACAGGGGCAATAATTGAAATAGGGCATTTACATTAATAATAATTCTCATTATTTAATACTGTTCCATAAGAAATGAATATGAAATTAAGTAAAGTTAAAATATAAATGACGATATAACAATGAGAACGAAAAATGCCGTTCACTCAGAGTTTCTCAGTAAGTTGGTAATTTGATGTCTTACACTTTTCTCATCAAATAAAATATGTGCTAAATAAGGTATTGTAGGTTTTTTTTTACTTAGTCGTTCGAGCATACAGTCTTCTATAATTGCTCCTAGTTCTACCCGATGAGATGCAAAGAGGGATTTGTGTATGGAGGGCCGCCTATGATATTCAAACCGTGCGAACTAACCAGTTCACATTAGTCGCGCTTGCATCTGAAAGTGAAATTAACCATCTGACATTTGGAGAGATTAAGCTTAAGACCATTCGACGAGGACCACTGACTAATTTCTGATAAAAAGTTATTCATTTTGGAACAGTCTGACTGAGAAGTAAAAGGTATAAAAACAGTCAGATCAAAATTATCTTCGCCAGAATGAGTCATGTCATTTAAGAAGAAAGGGATCAAAAGGTGTTGGAAGAACAGCTCCTTGAAGAACGCCAGGTAGACTAAGTGAAGCAGTCGAGGTCTTCTCATTGCAAACAGTGTACTGCCTCCCTATCAGAAAAATAGGAATACAACCACTTGGTAGTCCGGCACTGTGCTTGTGTCGCAGCAAGCCTTTTTTAACAAAAGGGGCCTAGTTACAGAGTCGAAGGCAGATGTGTAATACAGGAAGGTCCACCGAACAGATTTGGCACCTGTGTCTAAACTACAGACAATATTATGATATAATTACACCTACTATGTTTATAAGCAAATACATTAGAGTCATTAAAAGCCTTCATTTAAGTTTCAAGGCTAAGTAAAAGCAGTCTCTCCATTATTTTTAAAAAAGGTGAAGTAATGGCAATAGGTCTGAACTTAACAGTTGGTCCACTTGATTATTTAGGCACAGGAACAGTTTTGATGTCCTTCAAAGAAGCAGGTACAGTGTTACTGGGAAATGATTTGTTGAAAATACCAGTGGGAAGATGACATAAAATGTCGCCACATTTATTGAGTAACGGACTAGCTTAGTATTTTTTGTCTTTTTCTTTAGGTTTAGCCCACCTAAGCAGCCAATGTTGTGCAATCAGTATTCACTACCACATAATTGCACGTGAATAACTGTTTCTCTGAATGTAAAACGTTGAAAATGATCTCACCAATGATGCAGTGAAGTATACTGTCCAATTGGTAGTTTTTGTGTCAAAGTGTGTGTTTGCGGGAGTTATGTCCATTGAAAGTAATAATTATTTTTAGTAATGAACGTAGTATTGGTTATGGAGTGTAGGGCAGCAGATGAGATAGTAAATATTCACCAGATAAGGTGGCATGGCATATTCATGCTCATAACGATCCACAACTTTCCTCAATGCCTGATTACGACTTCGATGGGTTTAGGCTAGTCAGACGGAATCACTTACAAAAATCATGAATCATTTTGTTTATTTATCTAAACCACGTAGATAAATGTGTTTCGTTCTCATGAGTGTTAAAGGCCAATATTTTGAGACTTTTGATGAAATGGATGAAAATTGTACGCAGTAGCGCAGATGTTTTCATCATTTGTCGTTAAGATTTCTATTTTACTCAAATTTCCTTCCTTTTTGCGTGTTGTTCCTAACTGTGGTGACTTGAATCAATATACCTCTGCGCAATATTCTACGTTTATTTGTCAATCAGATATAGCATTTATTGTCTTAGACCTTGTAAACAGACAGTATTTTTTTCACTACGAACTATGACCAAGATTTGGACTGATGGTTCCAAAATAATTGAAAGCCAAGTGGAAAGTAGACACATGTAAGAACTATGTTTGTATAAATCTCAGCGAAACTGGCAGTGCTCTTACATGAATTCAATAGATACTTCGCTGGTTAATATTATAAATTAAAGACACCTAATACCTTTTTGCTGTTGTTGAGTTTTTTATATCAAATAATCCAACGTGCTGTTACAATTGCATCTTTGTTTTGTCAGGCATCTTGGGTGGGTAGTAGGTATTTTGTATTTACCTTACAACGTTATGAGTGTCTTGCCGTAAATTTATGTATCAAGCGCACACGTCAAGACGAAAAAAGCAGTGGAAGCATGCAGTTTGCAATACTCGTTGATTACCTACTGTAACATATCAATACTGATTTCGCACACCTCAATACGTGTGAACCTTGTTTGAATTAGTCATATGTAACATAAATTTTGCCAGTTAGTTTGTAATATCTCCTTGTAATATGTTTTTATGAGAAGTTGGTGAATAGAACTAGACTATATGATCTGATATTGCATACTGTGAACTGGCTAGTAAGTAGCCAGTCTATTGTTTGTGTAGTGTTTACAAATCACATCTAGAATGACATTTGTGTGTATGTATGCATTATTATTACTGAATAACTATTTGGTGCACTATTCATATTAAGTACAAGTTCTGTACTTCAATTTCCAGTTGTTTGTTAGTTTTACACTGATTGACAAAACGTATTCCAGCAATGTTTTTGATGCCAAAAACTGCGTATTTGTTTAAGGAACTAAATAAGCATGCTGGAGTTAAAGCCATGTTAACTGAAACCTCAGTGTGTGCGGTATTATGCTTTCTCCAAAATCATTTTTGTAGGATCATATTGGAATATGACTTTATACTCAGACTGCACTTACTGGCAGAGAATTTCGCTGTTACACAATTCACTAAATGTAAAATTGTGTTCTCATATCCTAAGACAGAAGGAGCATGCCTTTCAAAAATTTAATGATTTCCAGCGTAATCTAACTACTTTATGTCAAGGAAACATAATTTAGCGACTGAATAATTGAAATGACTAAAGTCGCATATGGTATCTTTTTATAGAACAAAATTTATTTGCCCTGTATCTCAGCATCTATACTGGATTCGGGATATCTTGTGATGAAAAACTATTCACTTGGCAATTATTTATGCTTATGTTGACATTTATGTATATGGATTGGACATATCATGAAGAGACACTGAAGTAACTTCACTCACTTAAATGGGAAGTAACAATTCGGGCATCCAAGAGTGACATATGAAGTGGAATTGAAAACTTGTAGGTTATCGTGGAATCAGTTGAAAATGATAACAGAGTACCGAGTGCAATAGAGATGTTCCGCTAAAGCCCTATGGGAAGCTGCTTCTGGAAACCAACAAGCAAAATGGAGAATAGGAGGTTAGCCATAAGTCACATACTGACATTCAAACTGTTGGAATGAACTGTATTTCACATGTTTTTGATGATCGGCTTGCCACTTATTTGTTGCAGTAAAAAGTCTCCAAGTTGCGCACTTTGACTCGCAGATATGACAGCAGGTTCGCAAAAGTAAAAACCCGTTGTCAAACAATTCTCTTTGTGATTGTTTGAATAAATATGTCTGATAAGAGAATCTCTTACTGTCATACGCTAAAGTGATCTGAAAATGATGATTATCTGCATTAAAAGTCTCAAATGAGGCCCTCAGAATAGCTGGATTTCCCTGTATCACTGTTGTCTGGTACAGCAAACAAATTAGGATTCATTTTCTGTCTAGGTTTTACTAAACACATCCCACCAGCTGTCGTTACTAAATTAACTTATTAGATAATATTAGGAGGCATGTCAAATTTAGAACAATAACTTTGTTGTAACGAACAATGTTAACAAACACGAGGTCTATTTTTAGATGTAAAAGGTACATTTGAAGGAAAGCGGCATGTGAATTTGAGCAAATGTGCCTCAGGATATCTGATATGCAATAACTAGTTAGTGGCAAACACACTTGTCTAAAATGGTATTGATGCGAGTATGAAGCTTCAAATCCCCCTGATGTTTCTGAAGCTAATTTATGAGAAATTAGTGAATCTCACTGATTGGAGTTGAGCGCATTAGTAAATCATCTTGACTAAACGACTATGTGAGGGATAATTATCATTCCTTGTCTCCCATTATTCACGAAAGCTGTCCTATTTTGTTCATATTTCCGTTTCGCTGAGTGTAGGCAGCCTAATGGTTTCTTCGAATAATAAAACTGTCAAATATTTAAACGTTTGGGGAGATTAGGAATTGTAAATATTGAATGACTCATTCGGAATCAGTGGGAAATTTTATCCAAAAAACGAAGTTTCAAAACACTGACTGACACGCTCTCTTTATCAAACGTCCATTGATAGATAGTAATACATTTAACATGACACTGCACAAAATACCTTGAAATTTCGCTATGTATTTGGTCAGAGGAAGAGTAATTACCAGTGTTTCGTTTCTTTTAAATCCACTTTCTCCGTTTGCTTTCAGATGTCACTTCTTCAAACAATTACTTGAAAATTTCTGCTCTTATATTGGTTTGAACCGGTTATTAAGTATTATTTCTGTGTCCATTTGAAGAAATTGAATGAAGCTTAAAATAATGTTAATCAGTTATAATAATATTAAAATAATAATTTGAATCATTCATATTTTGTGAGACACCAGTTCGGAAGCATCATAAACATGATGCATTATAAAGATAGTATGTGCATATTTTTTTATATTTATATTTTTGATTACAGCTTGATGCCACACCGTATTATCAGTACAAGTATGGAATTTTCAGCATGGATATCGGTAGCCCAAATTTTGCAGACCGACCACAGATATCGGGTGTGCGTCGGCAGGGAATCGAACCCCGGACCATGTGCATGGTCAGCGAGAGTCCTAACCACTGTGCCACCGACGCACACATATTAACAAATATCAGTGGTTATGCTTGTTGAGAAAACAGTGATGAAAAATGTTTTCAGAAGTAACAGCACTTTCCAATTCCAAAAATATTTTTAGTTATTTTATACATTCAAAAATGTATTATAAGATGGGTGAAATCAATGCACTTGTAATCATAAAGCCTTGTGAATTTTTAAAGTATACATGTCTTGATGGAAAAATACCTTCAAAATTTTGAATATTTAAAGATCTGTACCGGTAAATAATTCCCCCAAATTATTGAGAACAGCAATCATCACTGAACATCGGATGCTGGCCCTCACTGTTTCAGTCGGGCTGTTTGGCTTGAGGCTTACTCTCAAGCATCCACGCCACTCGGCACGCTGTTGTATTACGTTCATTCGTTCGCGCAAGATCCCTAGCTAGTTAAACAATCATCCTCGCACTCCGATTCGGTCCCGAAATATACTTCGTAATTTGGATGATCAATTTTGGTGTTGTGCACTGACTTTGGCTTACATGGAACGAATACTATAGAAGTTGTGGGTATTAGATCTTGATTTAGTATACTTCGTACTATCCGTGAAAGTCAACATCCTCAGTCTCTGAAAACTCACTCACTGTTTACAAACTGCCAATGGCAGCAACTGGATGATATATGTAATAACAGGAAACAGTGATTAGCATCTGTGGTGAATGTAGAAGAATACAAAATAGGTATCGTCTTTAATCTTCTTGGACAGTGTTTTTATTCACTTGATGACACTCCCAATCACAGTAAAAGTGTAAACGATAACTAAATATTGGTTAAATTAGACAGATTTAGGGCTAGAGGTAATAATAGTGAAATCAGAACGCGTAAATCTTAGTTAAACAATGGTCACAATGAGAAATTTTGACTAAATTATGGTTGAATAATGGTCAATACAGGAAAGTAGCAAACTTTTATCAATATAATCAAAATTCGCCTATTTTGTTGCCATCCCCGTTATATGACCACCACTCACCGCTTTTTGCCATTTTTTCTGACTAGATTACCTTGAACTGAATGCGCTCTAAAAGATCGTTTCTGAGTTGGCTCCAGTAAATCCCTACACTCACTTGTTTTCTAGTAGTTTATCATGTGGTGGACTGTTGTCCCACCTGGGGAAAAATGCAAACCACTGCAACAGCTTTCTTTCGAATACGTCAAGAAATGCTTAGGTAATTAAAAATGCGCGAATTCATGTAGCGATCTAAATATTATTTATCACTCTTTTCATTCGCTAATGGAACACAGGGTTTCAACAACTTATCTCCACTTTGTCCTATTGTCTGCTCCCCTCTTCACCTCGGTCCAGGATTGCCCATAGCCTTTCATCTCGTCCTCGCACGGTCTCCTCCATATCATACTCGAACGATCTACTCGTCATTTCCGATTAAGAGCCCACTCGAACCATGCTCTTAGTCATGCGTCACGTTATTCATGACCTCTGAGCGTATGCCCAACGCGTCTCCATATTCTCCTACATATTTGTTGAGTAAACGGCTCTTGGTTGGTTTGTTGTCAGAGTTTCTTGTTGTAAATTCTTTATGGCCATTCGATCTTCAGTATGTAGCGACGGCAGCTATTGATAAATATCTATTACCTGTCGGAATTTCTTCTTGTGACGCGCCAGGTTTCTGACTCGTATTAAATAACTGACTTCACATTTAAAACTCAGAATATTATTGTATATGCTGAGTTCAGATTTCTAGACTGACTTCAGATTGATGAAGGATTTTCCTGCCTTTCTAGTTGTGGTTTTGACATCTTTATCCCTTCCGATTGTGGCTGAAATAATGCTTCCTAGATAACTGAAGGAAGTTACTTCTTTCAAATTTCTCCGGTTGATAGTGATAGGTGCTGGTTGTTCATGTTGTTACATGAGTATCTTCATCACTACAGTCTTTTCTATATTCACTTTGAAGTCCCGTTCTTGCTGCGTCTTCAGCTAGTTTCTTCGAATTTATGTGCCACTGGACATAAATCGTCTGCGAAATACAGATCTTCTAGAGTCCTTCTATCGGTAGTTCAGCGTGTTCCTGTCTCCTCGTCGCTCATGTATATTCTGACGCATAATCATGTCCACAACAATTAGAAATATCATTAGTGATAGTAGACAACCTTGTTTTACTCATATATTCGCTTCAAACGCCTCGCTAAGTTTCCCGTTGCGGATCACTTGGCGTTGTCATATAGCCGTTGAATGAGGTTGGGGAAGACTTGAGGCACCGCCTTCGATAGTTTCGAGTTAGTTTCCAAATTACCTCTCGGTCAATGCTGTCTGCTGAGAGCCTTTTTGAAGCCGAGGAAGTTTAGGTAGGGGGAGGTTCGGCTGCCCTTCTATCCTTTGTTCTGTGATGATGATGCGTACAGTTGCAATTTGATCAGCACATGATTTGCTTTTCCTGACTCAAGTTTGTTTCGGGAGGCGAGGTTCTGCATCGAGTGCATCTTTTATTCTCTACGGGTTTAGGCGGCTCAGTACTTTGCTTGGCGTAGAGAAGAGCATGATTCCACATCAGTCCTAGCGTAAGCCTATTCTTATCTTCTTTGGTAGATTGACAAGGTAACCAGCCTTTCTTCCAGCCGGTGGGTACCTTTGTTTCCCTCCGAACCCTTTGCAGTAATGGCGTCAGCATTATCTACTACAGTCTGTGGGTCCGTTTTCTGTCCTTTGGGTAGGGGAGAAATTCCATTTGGTCCCGCTGCCTTCCCGACTGGACTTCAGTAGCTTGATTGCATTCAAGATTCCCGCTTTTGTTAGTGGATTGGTGTCCAGTGGTAGTTCTGTGAGTGCTGTTGTTGGTATTTCCGGATGAGTTGCAGGAGACGCTCAATTCAAGAATCCTTTGAAGTGATCAACCGATCGCTTTATTTGTTTCCCTCCGTGGTAACTAGGCTCCTCTGAAAACCTTTCATGGTTTTTACCTGCATTGATCTCTTTCCGGATATAGTCCTGGTTATCTGATATAATGTCTCAAGGTCTCTACCACCCGCCTGCTCTGCTCCAGTTACCGGCCAGTGTGTCGTAGAATTGTCTTTTGTCTGTCCTAGCGCTCTTCCTAACATTTTATTCAGTGCCATGTATGTTTAATTCAGCCTCCGCTTCTGTTGTCCATCTTTGCATTGAGTCATCTTGTTTTTTACCATCCTCCTCTGATCTACTAAGTTTCAGGTGCCCGTTAAAAGCCATTCCTTCTCTTGCCTCTTCTGTATTCCTACAACGGTTGTGCTTATCTCCTTGAACTTCACCTTCAGAAGGTTCCGATATTCTTCCACACAGGTTTTTTCAATGTTTATACGTAGTGTCTCCGAATTTGCTCTGATGTCTGCAATAAAGGTATATTTTGTACTTGCATCTTCCGTCTTCTGAATGTCGAACCCGAATTATAGTCTGTCTCCAGTTTTTCTGAAGGCTTTGAGCTTCACCTTGAAGGTTCGATGAATTAGATGATGGTCTGAGCCAATATCTGCTCTCTTTGTATCCATCCCGCTTAATATACAGGTGTACACTTTATAAAATGAAAAATAGAGAATATTGTATGGATTATGTAGGCTAGAAATTCAGGGAATTTCATGCACGCTAAGAACTCACAGGAAAAATGTAGCAGGTAACATACATTTATTCATCTTATCCTACTCGTCCTAATCTTATCAAAAAGAAAAATTGTATTTTACTTAGTTGTAGAGGTTTTCATTAGACCTTGTGGCGCCTTTGATCAGTGTCACTTCCAACCCGGGTTTTTAATATTCCTAACTCCCAGTATAAGTGATGGTCTGAACTTAAGGATTTGAAACCTATCGAGCTGTATCCGCAGGTGGATCATCTTTAGACCATAATTATTTTTGGATTGAAAAGTTTCAACGATTTTGGAGCATCCTATGAAACATTACTGCTTGGCACTTCACGAACAACTACTCACATATGCAATACTTAGATTGCATTTGTTTTTTGAGGTGATATTCACACTAATGAGGAAAATGGTTATTACACAGCGCAGCTGTGATTCCCAACTATTAGGAGACGATTTCCTGTTTGTTTGAAAAGTCTCTGTCCACCATTTGTTTAACATAGAGTTAAAAAACATCCTACATGTTAGAAAACTGGCATTTTCAGTTATTTAAACAAACAAAATGCCACTTGCTTCAGAATTGTCACTCTATTCCTGTTGACATGCAAACCTATTATCACGTGAATGTTTGTGAAAGAGACAGTATAACTCATAAAATTCAACAGGAATTCAGTATAGGTAGAGAAATAATATTATGATTACATTGTTGGCGTGACAGTAATTGACATAAATATCAGGACACATTTTTATATTTCCTGTGATATTAACTAATTTCACAAAAACACTCAAACTATTCAACTCCATACCGTCCTCTCAAGATGAGCCAAGAATATATTAGCCATTTGCTTCTCTTGTGACTGGAGAATATCTTCAGTTTGGCGAAATGTGTTGCGAACTACAGAAGGTCGCTCACTGAACAGCAGAGCCTTGAAGGTGTTCCCATAATTTTTTTGTTTTCAGAACGCATCAGTGGCTGACATGGCTTTAGCGGAATGCTTCACAGGGAGGCTATGTGTCAGCAGACAGCTGCGTCTAACGGACTGTCGGTCAGACCAAATAGACTCAAGCTTCACACACCACACTGTTGATGAAAGTATTAACTAGACGCAACCCTACCTTCGTCGTGTTCTACGAGAAATACAGTAATCTAGTTCCTAGCCGACCCTAATATAATCCAGCTGGCGTCAGAAAGTGAAACACAAAGATATCATTTTTGCTTGAACTAGCACGCATACATAAAAGAAAAGGGGATTAAAGGAAATTCTTTTTGAAAAGAAAAGGTTACCGGAGCTCCCTGATTTGGCGAGTTGGGATTAAAACTACTGAGACACTTCGGTCTCACCAACATCTCCGTTAAAGAGGCACACCAGTAGCTTGGAAAATATCCAACTATTGGTGAAAAACCCCATTTACAACTCACCATTATTCATGTGAACACATACACCACAAGAATATTCAATAAAGGTGAATTTTACGCCCTTGGAAGAATTTAGATCATGTAAATTTGTTGGTATCAACTACGAATATAATTCATTGTTGTCACGTGACTGCCTATTCTGAGGTACGTCTTGTGATCATAACTCATTGTTCCTAAATCTGAGCCTTCCAATATCCATAACCCTGCTCTTTGAACTCCGGCATGGAAGTCAAACAAGTTGTATTAGGAGAATAAATTACATAGAGGTTCATTGCTTTTATGAATTTCTGCGATCTCTTCCATGCTAATTATTTGATACCGTGGTGGAAAGACCAAAGTGGCTGTATAATTATATGGCAACATACCTGTTCATTCTCAATCTTTCCTTTGTTCAACATTATACTACTTGCCGTTAGTAAGTAGTATGATTTTTATGTGTTAATTTATGACAATGACATGTGCTTACAACTGCAGTTAAATTACTTGTTCTATTATCATTCTATTAATGCATAGTTCTTATTTTTCTTCTCCTTAAACATTATTTGCTGACCTTACCCTATAGTGTATGCTTTACTATGAAAGTTGTTTGTTCATATTTGTTTATACTTTGCTTGGCATTCGCAGGCCGTTTGAACGGACACGTGGATCGAACTTGACACAGCATTGCTGTTTTTACTTATTGACTGCACAGTGGTTGTGCATTTGACGGCATTTAGCCACAGACACCTCCCATTTTGAGGTTTGTACATTATATATCTATTTTTATGTAATAAAGTACCGTATTGCAGGATATGCTGTATTTCGGACTTTACGCGTCACTCTACGTATGGTTAAATCTATAGTTTGGATTATCGTTTCGGATTTCTTTCGGGAGAAATTCACATGGATTGTGTCCAACAGAATGTCCCACTGTCCTGTATTGCACACAATACCATCACAGAGACCCACACACTTCTTCCCGTCTCACTCTTCGGTTGCTCCCCCTTGTAAATCATCTGCATATGTCCATCCATTGTTTGTTTTTCCTCTCGTTATATATACTCATAAGACACCAACTCTACTACTGGTATTATTATATTACTCCTCGACCGCGACAGACGCGTAATGAGCAGAAGTACTAACTCCTATCAGAACAGCGCCACGATCTTAACATACTACAAATCAAATATAACTAGCATCTCAGACCACTCACGAAGGTATCTACCAAAGCTGCGACGGAATACTTGGAAGCTCGCCAGAAATCAGTAAGTGTCACCTCATTACCAAGGAATGGGTCCACAGAGAGCAGTTTGGTTTATATTAGCTAATCAGAATTATACTACACATGATTATAATATTGTCTACTCAATTGACGTCCCCCATATTCTGTTCTAATCTACTGACATTTTGACCTGTCTGAGGAGGACGGTTCTGTCAACATGATATTTTAAATCTCTAGATGATACACTCAAGAAAAGATGACACAAAAGTAAACTCAGCGCTTTTAGTATAGGAATACGACGTGTATTTTCCTCTCTAACAGGAAATATCCACTTTTGTGAATAATTCGTTTGAGAAACCTGATCTTCCTATCCGGCGAATTTTATTCAACCATTTCTTCTTCACCGAGCCTGTGTTTGGTACTTCCCACTGTCTCGAACTACTGCCTAAGCTTCAGGTGCTACTTCTGTAGCAACATCCCCCTCACTCTTTCAAATATACAGGACTTGTTGGTCTGTTACGTGATTGTTGTGAAGCCGAATAACCCGAAAGTTACAGGTAAAGTCAAAAGCTTTTACTTATATACTTTATCTTTCTGTTCTGTGCTTTCTATTGTCTTTTGCTGTCAGTCTATTGGACAAAACAACTCCACTGTCTCTCATTATTTAATCACCGGTATTAATTTAGGAGTAATGTGACGATAGATTCTCACCCTAAAATAAGTAATGGGACACCATACACCGTAGTCAGTAGGGCTTCAGTCAAATTAGGCAAACAGGTGAAGGTGATGAACTCTCGTATACCAGGGTAAATATTCTCTGCGTGGACAGATTGCCCATGTCGCCACAGTCCTACAGTGAAACTGTGAAAAGTCAGCTAAGCGGATGTGGCTCCATCCCTGATGACACGACTAGGTTAATAGAGCCGAGTAGTAAATCTGCACAAAGTGAGAATAGTATAACACCCATCTCCATAGTAGGCCCTGAAACAGAGAAGAAGGCCAAAAAGAAACGTTCACGACGTCGCAAGACGACAAAACCGTTCCCCAAAAAGGCAGACGATTGCAAGGTCTGCGATTCGGCTGTCGAACAAGTAGACTCTGCCTTCGAATGCAACTTTTGCAAGCAATGGGTACATTGTAGATGCGACACCGGGGTACCAAAAGTATATTGTGATTTTATGCGTAAGAACTCATGCCCATGGTTCTGGTACATATGCCCAAGTTGCCGTCCTGATGCAGCCTCTTTTAGTTCCTCGAAAGCTAAAGATGGCGTAGAGGTATCAGGGAAAAACGTGAAACGCTCTACTCCCACCAACTCGGAAAACAGCACAATTGCACGTACATCGGGGATACCAAAATCCACACCGGTTATACTTGCAATTCCTGCCATAACTGCCCCAGACACAGAGGTTGAAGCACCAAGGGTATCTGTCGCTGGGAAAAGACCCTTACCGTCCACCAGTAATAGTGGCCACAGCACTGCGACACATAATAATACCCAGTTGCACCAGACGAAACAAAACGGTCTTAAAGGGGATGACAAATGTGCGAGGACCGAACCCGAGTTCATGGTTAGTAGATCAAACTGCGTAATCCTCTTTAATGTACCAGACTGTAGTATTAGTCTGCTGGAAAACAGGGCCCTGTTTGATCAGGAACGGTGGTCCAACTTGTGTAGCACACTGGGTCTGAACATCGAACCAGTAAAACTATGCAGATTGTATAGGGGCACTGCTGCTCCTCAAGGCAAACCATCCCCACTGAGGGTAACACTAGGCTCTACAGAGGATGCCGAAAAAGTTTTACTGACTCTTCAAGTCCTTTCTATAGGGAGGACCTGCAATATACATGTTAGGCCAGATAGGCCATGGAAGGAAAGACAGATGGCGAGGGAGTCGCCAGAGCTTATTCATTCTGCCTTCATGGTTGTTCACGGCATTCCCGAACTGGTAACTGGGAACGCTTGTGAAACGCACTGTCACGATGTACAGCAATGGAGATGGTTGGCATCCCAGATGGGTCTGGGAAGTTCAGGGGCTGTCTCTATTTATAGACTGCCTCGACCCATTCACCTAATGTCAATTAACACGCCAAGTCTGTTAGCTGTCAAGTTCAGCTCCCGAGACCAGTTGACTACTGCTCTCCAGAGATGGTACGAGACCAAGGACAAAGTCAGCAGACACATTCGCTGCTGCGAGAGCCGCCCTCGTATCCAAAGGAGAGAACAAAACGTTGTCAAAGAAAATCCCCAAGCCTTAGTCACAATACAGTGGTGCAGCACGGACGATGATAGTCGGTGTCACCCAAGTGCTCCGATTGAATCAGAAGAAAAAAACGCCAACAGGCCAGTTCCTAGGGAATCGGCCAACTAGTTCGTAGGATAACTCCTTAACCGATAGCCCACATCACGTCAACCACCCCCCCCAATACGGGGACGTGGTGAGATTGACTACCAGTTGTACAGTAATGTGAGAGGTCTAAGAGGCAAAATAGCTGAACTTAGATACCTACAATCACAGCTGAACTCCAAAATCATAATACTGACGGAAACCTGGCTAACCCCTACGGTAGCAGACAGCGAAGTCAGTATAAATGATATGGTCCTAGTCAGGCGAGATAGCGACCTGAAAGAAGGAGGTGGAGTCGCCATATACGTCGACAAACACCTCAGATGTGTCCATGCAATGGACCCTCCCCTCATTGAGCTCCCTGACTCCTTATGGCGCCATTTCACTGTTGGATACTGTAAATATCTAGTGGGCAGCATTTATAGATCACCTTCATGTGGAGCAGACCACAACCAGCTACTGCTGAATACAATTTCAGCGACACAAGACATGGGTTATGATCAAATTGTCATAGCTGGAGACTTCAATGCCCCATCTCTTAACTTGATGACGAGATGTGCCCAGGACAGATTTGATCGAAATCTGCTGCATACCATCAGGGAGGCCGGATTCACCGAAAATGACAGAATCGATACTAGATGGGGCCCAGATGGGAAGTCTTCTAGACTGGATTATGTGCTCACTAGTGACCAGCTACTAGTGGAAAACGTTCAGATCACGACTCCCATAGGTAGTAGTGACCACGCGGTCATAATATTCGACATAGTCCTCCGCGAGCATTTACAGTGGGACAATACACAGCCCTGTCTGTGTTATAACAAAGCCAATTACACCAAAATGCGAAGACTTTTGTCTGAAGCAAATTAGCCAAAAAATTGGACAGAGCTTACAGTAGAAGAACACTTGGGAGTGGTAAAGGAGATCATTCACCAGGCAGTTTCAGACACTGTTCCTTTAGTCACACCAAAAGCTAGGAAGCAACGTTCATGGCTAAAAAGGGGGACACAACGCTTTCTGCAGGCGAAGCGAAAAGCCTGGTTGGCGTGGAGAGTATCGAAGAGTCAACCCGAGCATGAAGTGTACCTTGAACTCAGGAATCGATGTAATATACGAGTCCGGAGTGATAGAAGGACATTTCAGAGGAACCGCCCCAATAAGCTTCTCGTGAACCCCAAAAGCCTATACAGGTCTATCTCTGAGAGAAAACCGACCAACCAGGGAGCTTGCAATCTAGAGGGTTCTGATGGGAAATCTCTTACTAGTCTTGAAATGGCAGAGACATTCAGTCTAGCCTTTCACAGGTTACTGAACAGTAACGAGGATTTTACCCCCACAAAACATCAAGATTACAATGCAAAACCAACGTGCGAAAACCTGCTGGGTACATTTCAAATTACCCCGGCTATGGTACTCGTAAAATTGGGAAAGTTGGCTTCAGGAAGGTCTGCAGGCTGCGATGACATAAGACCATCCGTCCTGAAGCAGTGTTCAGAAAGTCTCTGCCAACCCCTAAGTGATCTGTTTCAACACTCCTTTGATGTAGGGAAACTTCCATGTGGATGGAAACGAGCCATCCTATCCCCTATCTTCAAGGGTGGTGACCGGCAGAACGCGACCAGTTACAGACCAGTTGCGCTACTCCCAGTGATATCGAAGATATTGGAAAGTCTCATTGACGGCCACTTGAGAAAATACTTCGACGGGACTAACCTACTCCATGAAGCACAGCACGGTTTCAGGAGGGGAAGATCCTGTGTGACGAATCTTCTACTAGCTTGGAACGATTGGACACTATCTTGGGATGTAAAGTTACCAGTCCATGTGATCTTTCTTGACTTTGCGAAAGCATTCGACACAGTTCACCATGGTCTGCTCCTTCACAAAATAAGCAAAGCGGGTGTTTCTGGAGCACTTCTCGCATGGCTGAAAGATTACTTCAGCGAGAGAGAATTCTGCACCAAAGTCAACCGCGTCCGATCATCCTGGCACACCTCGGCATCAGGGGTTCCTCAGGGTTCTATCTTAGGGTCGTTGATGTTTTTGATTTTTATCAACAACCTGCCCTGTCAACTTAACTGCTCTGCGCTTCTTAACGCTGACGACGTAAAGATTTGGAGAGCAATAAACTCATCGGAAGACTCCGACAGATTGCAGGCTGACCTGCAAACTCTGGGAGACTTGGCTCTGGCTAACGGAATGCCTTTCAACTTAAAGAAGTGCAAAGTAGTGCAACTTCATTCCGGCAGGTCACAGAGTGCAAATTACACCCTTGGTGGCCAGAACTTGAGTTATGTGCCATCAGAACGCGACCTAGGTCTTATTTTAGCAGAAAAGCTAGACACCAGTGTAAATTACACGCCAAAGCTTACGCTACTTTACACTTTATGCATAGGCAGCTGGGAGCTCTTACTCCTGAACTATTCTTAAGGTTGTATACGACATACGTGAGGCCACTCCTTGAGGTTCATAATATCATTGCTCCTCCGCTACTCAAAAGGGATGCTAACATTCTAGAAAGTGTCTAGAGACGAGCGACAAAATGGATGATCATATGGGGAAAGACTGAAGAAATTAAGTCTTTTCACACTTAGTTACGTAGTCACAGGGGAGACCTCATCACCGTCTATAAGATCTTAAATGACCAGGCCCACCCTAATAAAAGCATCCTGCCATTGAGTGATTATAGGCTTCCACGAGGTAACCCGCTAAGGATAGCACACCAGGGACGAAATACTCGAGTGCGTTCACATTTCTTCTCGCTTCGAGTTTGCCGTCTCTGGAACGCTTTACCGGCGGCCGTGACCACAGCGCCATCTGTGGAGACTTTTAAGCGGGAGCTGGACAATCATGCAGAAATGCATGGTTTGTGTCTCAATGGCTTATCCTCTTAAAATTTGAAACCACACTGTCAGTGGATAAGCATACAAGCTAAATCCCCACGACCCGCTCTGTCTTCTCCCACTGTACCTACTACTCTTTTCTTTCTTTCTTTATTATTTCACCTTTATTATTTCACTTATCTCAACCTATATTATCTACACTACAACCTATTATTATTAATACTATTCTACTTTTATGATTACACCGAATGACCAATGGCTGTTAGGTCAAACTCCATTCACGACAGCAACTCAGTCCTAACATACTGCACACTACAAACCACATCTTGACCAATCCTCGCACCACTCCTCTTGGAGTCTACCAGAGCTAAAGCAGTCGAGTGGCGGGATTTACTACGCATAAGTTTACCGAAGATATGGAACCTCTACCTTACAATCAAGAAGCGAACTCAAAGAAACCACTGGTTTATACTAGCTCGTAATCAGGATATTGGATATTGGATATAGATGCACCAGTCGATGAAGTTGATCTACTGTCCCAAAATCTGAAAGGATCCAGAATCGTTCCAAACATGGAGAAGCAACCCGCAAGAGATTCGCAAGTCTGTATCAGTTCGTCGAAAAGATACTAGATATTGGACATCAGTAGATATTTGGCAACATTTTAATTAATGCGATACTCCTAAGTATGTATTCTGAACGCCTGAAGGACTTGGAGTACAGACGAGTACAAGAGGAGTCTGCACTCGTTAATTTCTCAAATCCTGAGGCAGGAGAAAACTACCAAGAATCTAATGATGAGCAAGCAGTTATTGCTGATAGTGGTAGGCTCTTTCATGAAACGAATCATTTGTAGGCTTCAATCCAGCTCTAGCAGGGATGGGTATCGGTTACGCAAGGTCACTTTAAATAAATTTGCGTAATACTTTATTTAGTATGCTGTTGGAGTTGTTGCTGTCTCATCCCTTCGTTATCATAAGAAACCAGTGTCAAGTAATGGGATCAAGTCGTTACTTACACTTAACGCCATTCTCACTCATAAATGTAGTCAAAAGATGTGTACAGTTCCAAGTAACCCATTAAGAAAGACTTACCACCTTTAAGGGTTTATCATTCTTTTCCAAAGGCTTAGGTAGTGTACTTATTGTTCGCGGATTAAACTTCATGACTGAAAATTTGATTAGCGAAGTCACCTCACTACCGAAGTAGTCAATTTATATACTTAATACTCCTTCTAGAGAGGTTTCGAAATCCAGTCCATTCAAACGTCTTCTTGGACATCTGTTACTTAAAGTGTAAGTTACCCTTTAAGTTTTATTTGTGTTATAGTTGTTCATGGGTGATTGTTACCCCATTTTATGCAGCGAGCATTGTTGAGGTTGTTCAGGTAAGACGTTTTGTTCCCTCGTGGCGTAATTTTTGATCTCTGTCTTTTATCTCTAGGATAAATTATTGTTACTTCAAAAAATATAAACTCAAGCGCCGTAGTTTTCAAAAGTCGTGTTTGCTTTGATAAGCTTGCCAGGAGATATACAAAGCTCTTAGGATTATCTAGAACGGATAGTACATAATTCATGTGAGGAACTAACGTAGGCAAAATCGGAATTGCCAGTATATTCAGGTGCTTGTATGTAGTCAGTTGTTTCAAAGCAACTTACACTTAAAGTCTCATTGTATGACTTCTCATTCTCATTACAGTCATTCCCACATCGATTGCCGTGGGCTCTAGTGATGACAGTTCTTTCTAACTGCATTGATTTCCCAAAGATTCCTGACTGTTAACCTTAGTTTATAGTCAGCATGTTGAAGTGATTAAAAGTAAGAAGCTTTCTAGAGTTGAAGCCCGTTTGTTCAGTAATTAATTTTTTATTGATATTCATAAAATAAATTGCTGTTAACAAGCGTCGAATTATTTCGTTCTCTTGAAAACTCGCAAGATGTATTACACTGTAATACTTGCAAACGTGCTTTCTGTACATATGACAGGAAGCTGTTCCAAGCGATATATTTTCTATTTTAGTCAAAGTCACTTCTGAAGTTAAGAATATTTTGTCATCTATATTAAGGCGAATGTTTTCCCTTTCCAGCCTACTATTTTTGTGCTATACTCATGTTATGGGAAGACTTGTGGTAGTCCAGTTTTCCCAGGCTAAAGTAGTTGGAATCAGATTCCCATTTAGTACTTGCTGCATAACGGTGAGTCCGTTAGTGATGGTTACATACCTTCATCATAAGACAAATTATATTGAGTTTCTAAGAGTTTGACTCAGCTATTTAGCTGATCGAACATCAAATAATTCCTTGAAAGTTTTGAAACTATCTCATTTGCCAAACGTTTTGCTATCGAGCTCTGTTAGCTTCTTTTTACTATCTTGTGTAGATGGATGGCCAAAAAACTAAGGGGATCTGTAATATCAGCATCACCCTTTAAAATTCAATCAGTAACGCTCATATCAAGCATACTCGATTGCGATATCACTTCACAGGCATATTTAAAATAACTGCAGTGTTATAAATTCGGGGTGAACACCAGTTGAGTCGGTGTTAGCTTTTGATGTACTCTTCACTTCACTGATGGGGAAATGGAGTCTCCTGAACGGTAAAAAATGATTGGGAATATATGATATTTGTGTATCACCTCTTTAATGCAGCGTGTGGGGAGATGCCTTTTAATCATGGAAAAAACAGAACTCTATACAAAAGTGTCAGTTTTAGTTAGAATGAGTAGATATAAGGTTTTATTGGTTAACAAAACGTAGAAATAAATACGGAAAGTCGATTTGACTCTTGCCAGGTGTAGTCAAACAGCACGGATGACGTCACACGTTGCATAGCATTATTTTCTCTTCCAAAATGGGAGCTATATTTTAAGCGTAAGGTTTGCCTGTGTATGGTTAGCAATATTTTTAAGTCACCGTTTCAAGGCAATGTGATGATTAAAGAAAGCATTTTAAGAGTGACATTTTGATGCGCGAAAATTAGCTGTGAATCTCTGTAGATAGAGATGGGGTATAAAAATAATGCTTTTGCAACTAGTGATGTCAGCGTATGTGTTAGACTGAATAGCTAAGACAGTACGAATCCGTAAATCTTGTAATTGATTGCATGAACCTTTTACAGAAGTTCAGATTTTTCGAGTTCGTGTATCCCACTGTCAACCACATTTGATGTATGCCGAACTGCCCAGATTGGGTACCGTATAAAGATCAAGTGCCTACGCCAGTGAGCTACTTCTTTTGGAGTTCATGTGAGTATCACTCAAAACTTCACAACATTCCCACCGACTTTCTTATAGGTGACATTAGATAGCATTTGAATAAAATTTCGAAATAGAATCTAGTCTAGTTTACACTTGTTGGTCACTAGGAGAAACCAGTATCATATGTCCAGTCCTCAGTGACTGAATTGCACTGCTCAAGTTTGCAGTGTTTACGAAGCTAAGTGCCTTACATTTGTGGTGCAGTTTGAATCGATGTTAGGTGATTACAGACAGTCGGCACGATTACCTCAGCCATAGGCTTCACGCGTATTGACATTCATCAGCAGGGCATATGTGCAACCTCAAAGTCATTGCTGTCTTACCAGGGATTCTAACCTGTTTTATCGTCAGGATTTGACTAGCACTATGGCCTTTTTTCTGTACAGCAGATACCACTACTATATTTGGTCCGGATTCGTGCACTCAAATTAAGCTGCAGTAGGACAATAAATAAATTTCTGTGTAAGAAGCCTTATTTTTTTTCAAAACTTTACACAGACGCTCATCAATTTAAGGTGTTGAAGGTGAGGTAGTTGTGATGTTTTATGAAATAAATATAACCATCCGTGAAAGTTACAAATCCTCAATTGTTAGGTGGATTGGGTTCTGTAGAAGAATGTGATCAGTTCTACTTGGCACTGTCACCGGAGTAAACCGTCACATTGAATGATGCTGTCGATAGAAGTCTGTATAGCAGTAATTGGTTACATACCAGTTGATTACCGTCAATTTTTACTGTTATTGCGCTGAAATATTACTTGTTAAGTCATATGCATTTCTTACTAATATTTCACAATGATATAAATCACATAAACAAATGAAGAAACAAATCTTTTTATATGGGCGATATCAGGCCAGTAGATTGTTATTAGTTGCTTCTATTCATTCCCTGTCGTACATGTTTTATTTGTTGGTCTAACTTTTTTTCAGTCGGATAAAGCTTCCGAACCAACAACACTTCTATCTTGTTTCCGGGATGGTTTTTATCGATTAATTCACATGCCTTCATCCCCAAGACTAGGTTCAGCAGGTTCAATGTTTCGGAGTGGACCGACTGTAAGAAGTATACCTATTGCAACGTCACGTCTGTTACCTGTTTGGCGTCTTTTCGCACCTGTCGTTTTTTTAAACGTTGGGCATTACGTTGTTAAATCATTTGCAAGCATTATTGCTTTATCTTATTGGAATGGATATGATGACCGTCTAGAACGAGATGCTGAAATAGATCTCAATTATAAGGTTAGTGTTGCCCCAAACTGTCTTGCTTTAACTATTCTAAACTTACGTGCATTTATTTTTTGCAGTGTTGCTAGGTAAAACAACATGGGATATGATTAGTTTGTTGTATTTCAACTCTTTTTTCTCGTCTGTGATTGTTTTAACTCAGTTACCCGGAACATATCTGTCATGTTCTAGGCTGTACCACTCTTTATTGTGTAGGGATTGATGATACAACTCAGTTGCACAAATTGAAGTGGGCAAAGTGGAACTCGAATCCGTAACCTGTTATCTGAAAACTGAGTGCTTAAGCTAATGAGCTATGTGCATAATATTTAAAATGAACACTCAGTGTTGAAATACATAGACAGGGCAACTTATTAATGGAGGGATCAGCAGATGTAGGCATAAACTAAAGATATCATTTCAGGTAGACCTTTGTGATTAAGAGGTTCACGAACAAGCAGTAGTTTATCTTCTTTATTATTATAGGAATTTATTACTAAGACTAGTTTGCTGTTCACCTTCAGATCTGAATTTCAGTCTTTTAATGTTATACTCGCTTAACTGTAACTGTAGTTTGATACTTTTTACTTATGATAATTTCTTTTTAACAGAATTTTCACCATAGTATTTAATCAAATGGTGTTCCGTAAGTACTCTGTCGAAATTTCCGTAAATCGTAAATCTGGTTTATCGAGTTCTATAGTAAATTTCTTCCTCTATTCACCTACTCACCATAATAATAATGACATTAAAATATCACTTTACAGGTTTTACATTTTACTAATTTTTATTTCATTATTGAAAAAGTATTTTCGACAGTCTGTGCATAAAACTGAGTTCTCAGCGTAGAAATTGAGTGCAACAGTTCAAGTCGCCACACTCCATACAGCACACAAAAAATAATTAAGTAGAATTACATGCAATAAACGGAAATGTGCTGGAAAAAGAATAAGGATACAGATACTAGTGAGGATTTTATGAATCTGGGAGATGACAAAAAGTGAATGCATCTGCTGCAATAAGAACGACTTAGATCTATATCATCAACATTCTGCAACTGTTTGTTCTTAGTATCTGGCGGATAGTCTGTAACTCCATACCTGACTCAAACAAACAGTCAATAACTTTATGCCTTGTCAACCTAATCCTATATTCGCTAACATTGCTGGTTGAGGAGGAAGATGACTTGACATTAGTAACACATGTCCTAGTCATCTCAATAGATGTAACTTCACAAATTCATCGAGTGACTTTCATTCGTTACCTATACTCAACATCTAAAATCAATAATATTCATCATATAATAATAATAGCTTTATTCCAAACAGTATTTGTGATACAGGTATGGAATTTCCAGCGTGCATTACAATATTGCGTCTAATTACCTCATAAATTTTTATAAGATTTTAAAAATAAAAAAGCAACAACAACATCATACGACTTAACACGTGAGACAGAACGCAAAAACCCATGGTCAGAAGCAGCTTATCTCTTCGTACCCTCTGCTTTTGACGACCACATTTTACAGCTGTAAAAAGGACGAGGCGAACAGTTGTTTAATTGACATATTCTCTGAATAACACGTTTCCACCAAAGATGGCGTAAATTGGCAAATCCCACACCAGCCTTTTGCATTCGTGCTGAGATTTCGTTAGCAATCAATTCATTAGGTTTGACGCAACTCTCCGCATAAGCGAAGTTGTCAACACGCTTGACCATTGCATTCCTCATCTTTAAACCAGAAGTTGGTGCAGATCAGTTCGGTAGCATAATCTTACATTTGACAGGTATGAATCGCATGCCAAACATTCGAAGATGTCTGCTTAAGGTGTTCAGAAGACTACATTTTGTCAGTCAGCGTTATCACCTAGGAGAACTATATCATCTACCTACTCTAAATCAACGAGACTGTCCCTTGGTAACAAGTCAATCTCCAAGTGGCTAATGTTGATAAGTACATTTGTACATCGATGATGAAATTGAAAAAGAACGGTGACTGTTGATCCTTGACGGATACTTCTAGTTATTATCACTTCATATGACAACCCTGCATAAGTTCTTACACGGTAGTGTGAGTTCCAGTGGAGTGCCTCTACTAGTGAGATGTATTTTCATGACACCCCATTCACGGCCAGACATTGTTGGGTCGCCTCCAGGTTTAGGGAGTCGATTTTCGCTTTCGGGTAAAGAAATATAGCAATTATTTGACTCCTGTAAGTATGCTTATTTTCTGTAATCTGTTGAAGGGAGAAAACGTGAACCTAAGGCCTCTCTGGTTTGACGGGTTTGTTTCTCCTGAGCATATCTTAGTTCATACTTGGTTATTGAGTTTAGACACTATGTTATTCTGGCTAAATCCACAATTAAAAGTCAATCTGAACGAAGAATATTCTTTTCAATAATTTCTCTTCAGGTTCTTACAATTATAAAATATAATATTTGTTGTCGTTACAATAAGGCCAGTTATGCGGCAGATACATTTTTAACGTAGAATAACAGATTAGTTATGGGGTGTCAAAATAAATAGTCGTATTTGTGTGACAAACGTGCTAGGCTGAATTCGATTACAAAATAATGTAAAACGGGAGACAATGGTGATTAATCATAATAGATTTGTAGAGTGGGGGTAGGAAAATCGAATTCAGCCTAGCACGTTTGTCACACAAATACGACTATTTATTTTGACACCCCATAACTAATCTGTTATTCTACGTTAAAAATGTATCTGCCGCATAACTGGCCTTATTGTAACGACAACAAATATTATATTTTATAATTGTAAGAACCTGAAGAGAAATTATTGAAAAGAATATTCTTCGTTCAGATTGACTTTTAATTCATAATATGGGAATTTTCGACACTATTAAATCCACAATGATTATCACAGCAAGACTTGTCTTCTTATAAACTGTGAATTGCACTAGTCTAGAGGGACTATATTGAATTACAGCAAATTACCTACTATCTTAGTTAATCCAGTCAAAAGTTCATTACTACCATCCTTAAATAACACAGGAGTCATATTATCATGTCCTTCAGCTTTCCCTTGTTTTAAATTATAGACAGCTTTAGTTGCAGTTGCAGGATGAATGTCTACATTTCACACTAGTAGGCTTTAGATGCTGGGTAAGTTTAGCGTGGTTGTAGCCCACTTAAATTGTTCCTGAAAGTGTTCCGTCTAATGTTCCAGTCGTCTTTCATGGGAGGCAAATAAAGCACTGTTCTCCGAAATTGTTTCACTATTTGCTCTTTACAACTCGTTTCCTAATGAGTGTAAGTAGTTGCCTAGTATCACGTACCGCTAATCCATTTTCCATCTCTTGTTTTTGTTGTCCAACACTGTTCACAGTCATTATGGAGATTTTTAATTTGTTTACGTCTGAGCAGCTTCCTCTTCTCGTCATGTCTGGAGCCAGTGGGAATCAGTCTTCTCGCATTCATCATTTTGAATGAAGCACCAGAGACCCACTGGCGTTTACCAACCTTTGGTTCTGGGTCATTGACGTTCTTAACGGCTATTTCTATGGTTGAGTGGATATTATGCCAGTACGCGTATTGCTGTCAGTTACAGATACTCGTTTACGCACTTCTTCCCTAAAGAGACACTTTATGTTGAAACTGAAGAAGCTTTGTAGCTGTGTCCGTTCAGTAGTAGACATATACGTGCACTGACTAGAGAGTGATTAGAGTCTATATAGGCGTTTGAGTAGGCATGGCAGTTTTCTACCTACCCTCTCCATCATTAGTGTATAGCTGTGTGATGTGTTTGAATCCATCATCGTTTCGATAACGGTGTCCAAGCTAGGCAATGTTTCTCTTGGTGTTTGACTGACCGATTAACTTAGCTCTTAAGTGCAGCAGCTCAAGTTGCCACTCTCCATGTAGAACACAAGAGAAAACAAAAAGATTAGAAGGAACAGTAATAAGCAGAAATAAGAGGGAGAAAGAGTAATAACGTGGAAAAACATTAGGGTTTTAATGGATATGGCAGATCACTAAGAGCGATTGCATCTGCACCACAATGATTTTCAGCCATACCACCAGTTGCCTCCAGCCACTGGTTCTTACAATCCCGAGGACCCCAACCAGGCAGCCAAACCTCCCTACGTGGCTCAAACTAACTTAAAGGTTTTATGAACTGATATCGTGTTTTAGTCTGACCACCACTAACTCTCTTCCAACCTGATCATATTTCAGATAACATTTACCGTTGAGGAAGGCTAGGCATGCGTAATACATGTCGTAACCATCTCAATCGATGTAACTTCACAACCTCGTAGATGGATTTTCTCTCGTTACCTAACACGCCTAACCTCAATATTACTTACCCCAGTATATTCCCTAACTTGGGACGCAGCCTTGTGTTCCAAGTTACTACTGACCGGAAACATGTGATTATCTGAACAGAACTGTAGAAAATGACCACTTGTTGGTTCTTCGGCGTGGAACTCCATTTTCTTTATTCAAGCTAGAGCTCTGGAGTTTCAGTAGCAGTGGTATTTGTTTTTACGGGATGGGGTTCCTAGCTTCATGCCCAACTTTCCCTCTTTACCAGTGTTATTACTAGCTTAGCGAGGCAAAGGAGTGCGTCGTTTGCGAGCACTCTACTTCTTTATCACCGACTCACTGTAGAACTCTATAGGTGGCACCAATATACTTCTGTGACTGACAAAGCTTCCCTACTTGAGCATTGAAGTCGCTTGCTAAAACGACTATATTTCGGTGGGTGAGGTCCTCTGTTCTGAAGTTGAGTGCTCGAGTAGGAAGTTGGCACCACTGTTTCAAGCGACGATTAGTATTTTCCGCTTCGGGTCGCTATTGATTGCTGTAGAGTTAAGAGACGATAGAGAACCTACATATGGAATTGTATCAACAGTGTCAGTAAGCAAGTAGATGAAGAGGGATTTTGATTGGGAAAGATCTGTCTACTTATGGAAATGCATGGGCTGCTATTACATCCTGGTTACCCACACCAGCTTGCGCATAGCTAGTTGGAAAGTTATAGAGTAAAGTGAATTCACTGTATTCTAATCCCTTTTTTAAATTCTACTCACTTGTGCGCTTTACTTGATAAGTTAAAACCTCACATTTGCTAATAGTTTTCGGATGTACATCTTCATGCGTTCATATATATATATATATACTGTTAGTCTTACATATTTTATTGCAGTGATAGTCAATTTTGTGTCACTGCTAACAGTTGCGATGCATAGTTTGAGTAGAATTGAACTTTAATCCTACACTGGTTCTCACACTAACAACAAGTATTGTTGTAGGATAAGCTCCAGTATCTGCTGCGGTTAACAGGGAAGAATTTAAGCCAGTGATGTAGTAATTAGAAGTGCCTACACACATCTGAAGCAGATCTCCAGTGTGATTATCCATTGCTGATCGTGTTGTAAATATCATTCGAGAAAGGGATCTTAGATACGTAGATCTGTCACTCTGTGTACAATGCTACTTTGATCTTGTGGCTCATTGAAATAATGAAAACGTTGGTCATTGCAAATAAATGAAGTACTGCTTTATTATTTATTTATTTAAAAGCAGAAAAACTTGGTACAATATGACACCAAGAAGATACCCCACACAATAATGATAAAACAACATACATTAAAAGTAAAACTCTAGGTCGAGATTGGATAAAGAACTTCACCAGTAAGGAAAGCAGCCATACTTAACAAGTTCAAACAGTATTCGTCAACTATAATCAGGAAGGGAAGAAAGAAGGAAATTGCAGCACGTTCGCCATTGATTACGATTCTTGGCCATATCCGATTACGTTTGGATCCATTTCTCGAATTCCAACCAGGGAGTCGTGGCTCATCAACTGATGCTAACCTGGCACAAATATCCTTTATCCCACGACGCCACGTTATGGACTGACCACCTCCGCCTTTTACATCCCATTCCAGGGTTAGCGAACAGAGACCTGTACGGAAGCCTCTGGGATGACATTCGCAGCACATGTCTAAGCCGGTGTTTCCAGATGATGACACTCAACAACTGGTGATCACTGTGTTCAAGCACACGCCACCGAACCTCAGAATAACTCACGAGATGATGCCATCGAACGCAACGCGGAGACAGCGATGATCGAATACTCAGAGCCGCCGCACATCCTCACTCGGAGAGGCCAAGTTTCACAGGCGTAGAGGAAGACAGCCCGCACCAAAACATTGTATACTCAATCTTTGACAGCCAGGCTAACGTCGCGACGGTGCCAGAGGTGGCTCAAGTTCATGTATGCCACTATAGCCTTCATGATACGGTTGGGAATCTCATCTATAACCCCTCCGCCAGCACTCACACAACTACCCAGATAAACAAACTTATCAACAACTTCAAACGGTTCACCTGCAAGAGTGAGTGCAGGTACAGGCTTCTACCAATCTGGTAACAGTACTTTGCACTTAGACGGCGCAAAGCACATACCATACTTACAGAAACTGATTAAGTGCGATTTGGGCAGCCTGCATGCTATCGCACAGTAAGACGATATCGTCTGCATACTCGACGTCGAAAAGTTTATCTCTAGGGAGCAGATCTACACCACCTTCACACACATCCTTCAGAGCTGACTCCAGAATGTCATCGATGGCAAAGTTAAAGAGAAATGGAGAGATTAAGCAACCCTGTCTAACCCAACTGTTGGCTGGATGATAGTTAGTTGTATGCCCTCACTCTACCTGATGTGTTTCTGTACAGGGCTTTCAAGATGTTAAAAAACTTCTTAGGTACACCCCTCTCTAACAGACAGTTCCAGAGCACAGTTCTGTACAACGAATCGAAAGCAACCCTAATATCAAGAAACATAACGACTGTTGGCCTGCAATACGTGTGGCGGTGTTCCAACAACTGACCAAGGGTGAACACATGATCCATGCATCCACGACCTGAACGAAACTCAGCCTACTCTTCGTGAATCAATCCTTCACGTGTTTTGCACGGCCTACGGAGCAAGACAGCAACCAACATTTTAGACGCAACTGGTAGCAGACTGATACCTATGGTTGTCACATGAATTACGTCGACCTTTTTTAAAGATGTGGACGATAATGGCTTCGTTCCATATTGATGGTACACTCTCTGTCTCCCATGTCTTCCTGAATAAACCAGTTATAGCCATTGCGAGAGTCTCACCACCATCTTTAAAAAGAGCCGGGAGTAGATTGTCTGGGCCGCGTGCCTTATGGCATTTTTAATTCTTGGAGTTCCTTACGGACCTCCGCTTCGGTTGGTGGGTCGGTACTAACAGACCAATGAGCACTGGAGCTAGTGACAGCAGATACTGAAGCTGGTGGCCAGCTAAACTGTTTCTCAAAGTTCTCTGCCCAGCGTTCCAGGCGTCTTTTCAGGCTGGTAATTGGGGTGCTATCTGCCTCACAGACTCTCTCTGACACCTTGTGTCAAATAGTAGCGATTATTTTAAGCATTATATCTAGGTACCTGTATTAATGCTGATTGGTATGCAGTGAATAAAATTTCATCATGTATCTACTGTCTCATCATCATCAGTTTCACTGAACTATAAAAATTTACCAGCGTAATATTTTATACTGTTTATGTTGAGTACGTATTAGTGATGCACTGTTAACATACATGTCAGTGTTTGGATGTAGGTTATATATCATTCCACTGCTATTCTAAAAGCGTTACCTAAATTTTACAAAGAGTAGTAAACGAGGCCCGTAATTCGATGTTCTATTATTTAGCGTTTGAAAACTTGGGTTTTAGTAAAAGAGATCTAATGCACTTGCTTTAGTGATCTGATTGCCTACTGCTCATATTTATCTGGTATTCGTAATATTCTGTTTTGATAATAGACGCAGTATTTAGTTAGGTGAAGAAAACTTATAGGTCGCCTAGCGTAGAATTGAAGCTGTTGGGCAACTGTCATTTCCGTTTATCTGGTCAATCCCTGATTGAGAGGCTGCTCAGTTTAATAATCGAAATCATCATTAGATACCACACTGTTTTTGTGTAAACGTAATCTATGGAAATATCTAGACACCAACAAAAGTGAACTCCTTTTGATAGGTTCTAGTTTTTCTGAATTAACATGTAGTATAAACAGTAGCTCGCTTACTATATTTTGATGTATTGTGGGTTACTTTTTATTGTTTATTTAGATATTTGTCGTTGGTTTTTTTCCGTTTGTACTTTTCATTAAACGTTATATGACGTTCATTATTTTACTCTTATAAATTTTAGACTGGTGGTCTGAGCCGCAACAGGCTTTCTCCAGGATTCCCGACACATTCAACACCGAGTACACAACCCCCTTCTGTCAGTGAGCGTCATGCAAGTGACTCAGCTACTTTGGCTTACCAGCGTCAAGACACTGCTCTACAAGCTATTTATAATCGTTACTATACAGACTTGTTAGCTGGGATAACGGCTAATTTTGCCGCAGACGTTGTACTTTATCCCGTGGAGACAATAGTATTGCGCCTTTGCGTTCAAGGTACACGTACTCTCGTTGACAACATGGATACTGGGGATGTAGTTGTGCCAATAGTCTCATCATATGACGGCTTCTTTGATGCACTGCGTTCTACCTTTGACTCACGTGTTGGGTTTTTGGGACTGTATAGAGGTTTCGGTGCTCTTCTAGCGCAATATGCCCTGCAAGCATTATTTATTTTTGCGATTCGGTGTTTATATGAACACCTCCTTTATCTTTGGCCCCCACCACCAACTGATGAAAAAGTATCCACAAAACCTAGCTCCAGACCAAACGTTTCTTCTGCATTTGATGATAGTGAGTCTGTCGCTAATGATGACACTGAAACCACTTTTGATAACTGGTGGTAGTAAACTACCATTGTATAAGTTCCGAGAAATAACTTTCATTGTACAGCTTTTTTTCTGCACTTACACATACATTCTGTTATTTTTCACTCACCTTATTTACTGCTTTTTTTCCAAACACATAATCTATTGGGAACTGTGTAGGCTATAATTCTATTTGGTTGTAATTAAAAATTGAAAAATCTTTCGAGAGCAATAAGCAAGAGATGAAAAGACTTTGATTCATAAGATTCAATTTATTTTAGTTTGTCATTTTTTATTTGCACCACAGTTTTCTTAAAAAGATGTGATTACTCTTGTCTAGATTATCATTATTATTATATAATTAAGTACGTGTGAAGTATTTTGTGTATTTCCACTTTTGGTGTAGATCATTAAAAAAATAATCTTACTTGGCTGTTGGTTTTTATAATGATGATGATAATAATGATAATAATCACTTTATTCCACAACAATAACAATTTACAACATGGAATTTTCAGCGTTTCTTTCACAGCAATATCGTGATTGTCTGTTATGTGCGATAGAATGCTATCTACTCGATCAGTTGGCAATCACTGTAGATATAGTAAGGTATATGTCCTGTCTAGTTTAACTGCACAGAGCTCTTTATTTGCACTGATTTATAAGATGAAACATTGAAAAGGATTGTGGAATATGTTTCATTCTACACTTCTAAGACCTGAGAATAAATGATCAGTTTCCTTGCAGGAGTACTGTTGTATTGGTTGTATCATTAGCATGATAAAAGCAATTTTGAAGCTTAATAGTCTATTTGGTTGATCATTACTTAATGAATGAAATACTCTATAACTTTAACAGTAACGATGTTGATGATGTTCTTCTACTGTACATTTAGGCCAGTCGTTATTAGACATTCTGCAACTTCCAGATATCTTATATGTAACATTAAGGAAGGTATAGGTGGATGCTGCATCAACAATGCCAAAAAGAAATAGAATCCAAGGTTGAAAATAATGCTATTATCAGGCAAGGCTTGTCTATACGCTTTTAACACCTGATGCATTTTGTGCCTTGTTCCACAGAGAATGATAATTTAAGGTTATCCTCATCTTTATTCAAATTATCGATTGGAGATGATTTCTATAAGTGTTCACTGTCTGTAGTGTAGGTTCATTCTTAAAATACAGACTGAACCATAGGCGAAACAGAAATCCGAAATGTGATTATACTATTTATTTGTTGTTAGTAGTCTGAGTATCCATGATGAAATAAAGTGACAACAGTATGCGCAAATTGATGCAATGAAGCGTTAGGCTGCAGTAATAGGGTCGTCAGAACAGGTTTGAAGCACACAGTCATGATCAATATGTATGATTCTACGCGTTTTCTAAAAGTGTAACCCAATGACATGTCAAATAGAGAGTTTTATAATCTCATATTTATCGGTCCACTGGGTGAAACTAGATTTAACGCCAAATGTATAACTGACTGAATAAAGGATCACGGATATCATGACAATTAAACTTCTAGTAATAATTCTCAACTAAATTTTGTCTACTATGTGTGATATTTCGTAAAATTGTATATTATATTTCTTAACACATTGACTCCAAGAAAATTTTTTAGTGGTAAATTTCACACATTCTTCTCATATTCTTCCAATTCATGATAAGTCAACTAAATATTTACAAATTTTACGTTTTTGCCAAATCTACAAGTCTGTAATCAGTACAGGATTTGCGTTAAATACCAAACAGTAATGTAGAATGTAGTCTAGACAACAATGGTGTGGGACTTAAGCGTCCAGTTCACTTGTTTGTTACCAAGCACATAGATCGTATGTCCTATCAGTTTTTTTAAAATTGAACCCTATGTGTAAGAGATATCCTAGTTGTCCTACAAATTTAAATTATATTCAAGTTCCTATTGTATTTATTGTTCATATAAGCCGTAGTGAAAAGGATTCATCTTAAAGTTAACATCGTCTAAGCCACCCTATTGTAATCTCATCAATTAATTCTATGTGTCAAGTTAGTCAACTTGTAGTTTTGTCTGATTTAACTATTATAGTCAGAAGGATAAACAGTAGGAGTTGTAGTTACATTTATGTCCAACCAGATTAATACAAATTTATGTATGAAGTATGTGTGTACTGGTATCATAGACATTGTATAACGGAAGTAATGTTTTTTTCTTTTCATCATATTAACAGATATAGGGGAAGAGAAGTAGGAAGCTTCTAGTGTTATTTCGTTTCGTATACGTCAGTAAGACTGAACGTTTTTCAGACTGACGTGGGTGGATATCCTGAAACTGGAAGGGTAGTATTCACTCATTACTGTTTTCAGAAAACCAGTGTTTAAGAATAGTGTCATTGGAAGCAAGCAGTCTTATAGAGTTCGTTTCATTCAGTTTTCTGTAGCTGGTGGGCGGAGTGATATACTATCGCTCATTTTTCTAAAAACAACACTGCTACAATTTTGACATTCATTGAACCCAAAATGCGCTACATATAAACATTTGGAAAATAAACTTGCTTTTCTGTGTTGTCTAGAAGTGTAGGAAGACAATTGTTTATCAGGCCAAAATTATAATATACTGTAACACATGAAATTCTTCTAAGTCACCTGTCGAAAGCTGTTTGAGAAACATCCTTCACAGTATTCCTACACCTTATTAACCTCACACGAGATTCAAATGCCGACGACAGTGCTATATATTGGTGTGTGTGTTTGTCTCCAGACACTTACTTGCAATTAACTACTTCTAGACCATAAATGTTTGTGAATTCGGTTGACGAAAGCTTCGCGACTAAACCAACCAGCTCAGAGAACACTTTATTGCAAAAGTTAATATAACTGTTATCATATAGTGATAATAATAATAAGCAATTATATTATTATCGTCATTTATTCCCTGAGTTCCAAGTTGAAATAACAGAGCTTCATTGCACTCCATCATTCACCATTACTATCAACTAACTGGCTTCATGACTTCTAGCATAATCTCCATGTCACTCTCCTAGGCCCAACATGTCACTTCCCATTCGGATTCCAATCGATGGCCTGGGTGTTATGTCATTTAAATGTCCCTTCAGTGTATGTTCAACACATCTGTATTTCCTCTTATATATTTGTTAGGCTGATTTACTGCCTACCATAGTTCCTCATTGCTTAACCTTTCCGTTAATCTCATTTCAGAGAAGGCAACTGTTATTGTAGCCTACACACGTATGTTTTTCCTGCAGTCTGTTCTGCCTCAATTGTCGGTGAGTCGTATTTTGTCTTTTTTTACCACGCTTCTTTACTAACTCGTTCAGTGTTCTTTAAGTTTTACTCCTCTATTCCTTTTGTTGTTAACCTCTGAACTGGTCCATCTTCTGTTTCACAATCCTTCTATTCTCTGCCAGCCTTCAGGTATCCACAGAGAGCTATTCCTTGTCCTACCACTTCTCCTTTTCTAAAGCGGCTATACACGTTTCCCACCACGTCATTTTTAGAAAGTTCCAGTGTTGTTCCAAGCACATCTCCTGGGTGATGTTGTTAAGAGTCTTCGACTTTTTCAGGACGACCACAGTGAAGGTGTAATATGTAGCTTCCTACTTCAGTTTTTGGGTGTTGAACTTGAATTGTACTATAACATCAGGCAGTCTCAAGGATTTCTAGTTGATCTTGAAGTTTTCTTGCAGCAAGCAGGGAGTGATCTGAGCTTATATCTGCTCCTCTTGTTCATTTTGTATGCAGCACATATGTATCCACCTTCTTGAGATGAAGTTCATCTGGTTTTCGGTGTGTCCATCTGGTGAAAGCCACACCGTCTTATCGATAACCTTGTGCTTATATAGGCTGCCTGCAATCATCAAATCATTAAATGCACGGAAGTCTGCGAAGAGTTTTTCATTCTCATTCATTTCGTCGTGCGCCTCTTGACCCACGATGTGTTGTTGCCTTCTCCGTTTTTGCTTGGTATTCACAGCATCCATTGGAATTTCTATGTCGTCATCTGAATGGGGTCATGTCCACTGCTATTTGAAGTTGTCCCTCTTCGATTGCGTTGTCTGTACGAACATAGCTATAGATAATTGCAACTTTCCTACTTTTGAGTTGAATCATACTGTCATTATTCTGAAGGAGATTGACCCCAAATGCATGATACCATAATAAACACTTCCTCAGTAAGCTCGTGGTTGTCGTCTGGATAACCCTGGTAGATCATTGACACTCCAGTTAACCATTTGGAGAGAGCATTTCCATTCCATCTTCTTTCACACATTCCTAGCACTCCTATAGCATATCTTCTCATTTCTTTCGTGATTTGAGCAGCTTCCAGAATCGTGTGAACATTTCGTGTTCTTATGTTCACTTTTGGGTTCATCGAGAGAAGATAACTCAGTTGACTAGCTTCTCCAAAAGGTTTCACCCCCCTGAGTTATCCGTCCTTCCTTATTCCAGCAGAACTATTTTTCATGTGGTCTGAATTTCTGTAACTATGGGATTTTCTACGGTGTCGGGTGACTAGCTCTTTGCCCAACCTTCTCGTTTCTCCAGGCTTAGGATCAACTATTAAACTAGGCAAAGTGACGTCAAGATAACTAATACTTATAATTTATCTACTTCTACTGATGAATAATCCAACATATTTTTTACTGATTGAAACTGAAGTTTAATCTTCGTTAGTTTTCCATGTTTTACCAAAAGTACTACTTAGCTACACAAAGTCGATGAGAAATTACACAAAAAGTCTTTTTCGCTAAGCTGTCTTTTACTATGGGAAGGATTTCCGTTTGAATATACACAGGCATACATACTTATATAATGGATAAGATTTATTTGAAGTAGACATATTTGAGGGTAAATCTATCTTCTAACGATACTTGTTAAACAGTCGAATTTTATTTGAATAAAGAATAAACATTTGATACTTTGTGTAAAAATGGTAGTTGGTTTCTGTGTTTGTTTAATTTGGCGAGGTTGACAAAGGTAAACAAAAATTTAATGATTTTCTTCAGACATTTATTGTCAGTGTTCAATACATAGCCTAACTTAGTTTACTAACTCGCCTTAAGCCCAGAGGGAAAGATAGAAGGGTGGGAGTGAGGTTAGTGACTCCAACCTATAGAAAGCATCCCCACTTTTACAGAATCTTCAAAGTATACGGAAGCCCTATTTTCAATATATAATATATTGGTTGTAGAATGTTAACTAATGCTAATGTTTTGTCATCAGCATTGAGCGAAAACTATCAAGCAAGTGTTCCGTTTGTCCATTAAACTGAGTGGAATGACAATGCTATGTCTATGATAAATTTTTGATTGGGCTTGAATGTTAAGGTCAGTGAGTAGGAGGTGATAGATATATATTTAGTGATTTTTGACATTTATCAAAAAGGCGTGTACAAGACTGTAGGAAAAGTCGAATTCATTGCAAGATTTCGTTGTAATTCACTTTGTTTTGAAGTGTGAAACTATGCTACTGATTACCTGTCAGAATAGCTAGATAGCGAATTAAGCTAGAATCAAAGATTTTGCCATAGCAACTAAGTGGTTACTTCTTGACTGAGGTACTGGATTGCCATACTCAAGGTTATAGACAAAAGCATAAGACAGTGACTAATAAGTACAAATGTTAAGCAAGATCAAGTGTCCTAAGTATTTTCCTTTGTTTTCCAACAACACAAAGGAAATACCTCCACAGTGAAATAGTCGTTTGAATGTATTCACTTTAACCTTCTGTGACCTAATACACCCTGATCAAAAAGACAGACGCATACATTTGGCTGTCTATCTGTTTTCGATATAGAACTTTGCACATATGTGCGGCAGTTCAAGTTGCCACACTCCATGTAGCACACAAAGCAAGAGAAGAAATTAGGAGAAATGCATAATATAGACAGTAAACAGAGGTGTGAGACAAAGGTATAGTAATAACGAAGAACAAAACAGTTTCATCGGAAATCATAAGTCACAAGGAGTGGATGCATCTGCGCCATTGAGAACGATTTTGAGCCATGTCACCAATTGTTTCCAACCATTGGTTTTTACCGTCCCGAGGACCCCAACCGGGAAGTCTACATCTTCCTACGTGGCCCAGACTAACTTGTGGATTTCATTGACTGGTGCCATGTTTTCGTTTGACCGCCACTAGCTCTTTTCCAGCCTGACCCTATATCAGCTAACATTGCCCGTCGAGGAAGGCGATGACTAGGCATACGTAGCACATGTCCTAACCATCTCATTCGATATAATTTCACAGTCTCGTCGACTGATTTCCCCTCCTTACCTAGCGCTCGACCGAAACCTAAACTCAATACTGCTCACCTTATTATGCCACTTCACACGGGAGATAGAACGCAGGCACCTATTCAGATTTCAGATTTATTGGTTGAGGATAGAAGGCTTGGAGCCTATGTTAATCCTTTTCTAGTAAATTTCTGTGGCTGTCCAAACCCTTCTTGAACGAATCAACTGAGGTTGCAGACACCACTTCTTCTGGGAGTCGGTTCCAAGAGTTTATGACTCGGTGTGAGAACCAGTACTCAACAGTAATATGATTTCTTCTTTGCTTTTGAACTCTCCTGCTATGTCCTCTAAGGTGTTCCGACCTGGTGGGAAGGAAAAGAGAAAATTGGTCAGGTCCGTAGTCATTATTTAAAATTTTAAACATTGTGATTAAATCTCCTCTCTGCCTACGGTATGACAAGGAGAAGAGATTTAAACTGTCTAGTCTTTCCTCGTATGATAAGTTAGTCATGCCATGAATCATACGTATTGCTTTCCTTTGAACCCTTTCTAGAATAAGTGAGTCCCCTTTTAGACAAGGGCTGGCGGCCTGGATGCAGTTTTCCAGTCTTGACCTCACCAGAGATGTATATAAGGAGGTGAACATATCTCTGGTGATTCTAGTGAAGGCTCTACGAATTGCCCATAATGACCTGAAACTACGTGCAGCCACCGCGCGACAGTGTGCTGTAGTTTTTAAGTCGTGGCTAACTATGACACCTAAGTCCAAGTGAGTCTGAACTGATGGAAGTGTAATTCCCTCTAGTTCATAAGAGCTCGTGCTTGCTTGTCCAATGCGCATGGTTGCACATTTTGCCACGTTTATCGGGAGCATCCATTCTATGGACCACTCTGACAATTTGTTGAGGTCCTCTTGCAACGTGGACGTGTCACTGTTGCCCTTCAGCTCTCTCCAAATTTTTAAGTCATCTGCGTATAGGACCATAGGGGAATCGGTGAGCAGAGATAACTCATTGATATACAAAATAAATAGGAGAGGTCCAAGTACTGTGCCTTGTGGCACTCCGCTACGTACTGCTGTCCAAGAGGAGAGTTTCGAGTTGATCCTAACCCTCTGCCTCCTATCTGTGAGGAATTCCCTGAGTCAGTTTAGTAAGCTGCCTTTGATACCAAGACTTTCCAACTTCATGAGTAGTCTTTTGTGAGGTACTTTATCAAGGGCTTTGCTGAAGTCTATGAAGACGACGTCAACGGGTCTTCTATTGTCCCTGGATTTGACCCAGCTTTCTCTTGCAGTGAGAAGATTTGACAGGCATGAGAGGTTCCTTCGGAAGCCATGCTGTGCTCTTGATAATAAGCTTCTATTTTCTAGATATGCCATTATGTTTTTCTTGATGATTCTCTCCAGTGTCTTAATTAAAGTGCTGGTGAGACTGATAGGCCTGTAATTTGAAGGGCTTTGTCTTGATCCCCCTTTGTGGATGGGGGTTACTATGGCGTCTTTCCAGTCACGCGGTAACACTCCATTTTGGAGAGAAAGCTTGAAGATCGTAGTCAAAGGGCCGGCTATGTGGGCTGATAACTCCTTGAGAAGCCTTGGGTGAAGATTATCAGGACCCATTGATTTCCCTGCATCTAGTTTCCTTAGGCAGTTGAGCACGATGCCTTGGTCGATGTCAACGGAATCTATCCCATGTTCTTCTGATGCAGCCAGAGCTAATCCTATAGGCAGTGACGACTCCTGAGTGAAGACTTGGGAGAAGTAGTTTGCCATTGCTTCTGCTTTTTCTTGATCTTCTTCGATTGTATCATTGTCAATAGTCAACGTGATATAGATAACAACACATGTCCCAACCATCTCAGTCGATGTAGCTACACAGCCTCATTGATTGATTTCCCCTCCCTACCTAGCACTCGACGCCTAACCTCAATATTGCTCATCTTATTATACCACTTCACACGGGAGGTAGAACGCAGGCACCTATGATCAAAGATAGCTAATCTTTTGATGCCTTCCACTCTCAATGGCCAGGTCTCACAACCATAAAGGAGGACGGAGCGGACTGCTGAGCAGTACACACGCCCTTTGGTCGATAGTCGAATATCGCGTCTACGTCAGAGACGGCGTAAACTGGCATATGCGAAACTAGCCCTTTGTATTCGTGCTGAGATTTCGTCAGAGATCAACCCGTTGGGGCTAATGGTACTTCCCAAGTAAGTGAAGCGGTCAACGTGATCTACCACATCACCTTACATTTTACAGGGGCGAATCGCATGCCAAACATACGAAAATTGTTGCTCAAGGTGTTCAGAAGACTCTGCATTTTGTCAGCGTCCTCGCCTAGAAGGACTGTATCGTCTGCATATTCTAAGTCGACGAGATTATTCCCTGGTAGCAAGTCAATCCCTGAGTCTCTGAAGTGAGTTAGGGTTAAGTCCATTAGTACGTCTATGATGAAATTGAATATAAATGGGGATAATGGGCATCCTTGTCGGACGCCAATAGTCGTCACCACTTCAGATGACAACTTGTCGTAAGCCCTCACCCGGTTGCATGAGTACGAGTAGAGTGCCTTAATCAGTGCAATGTATTTTCTCGACATTCCCTTTACAGCCAAGCATTGCCAGAAAATCTCTCGGTCGACAGAATCGAATGCCGCCTTTAGGTCAAGAAATATAATGATTGTTGGACGCCGGTAGGAATGCCTTTGTTCTAGAATCTGTCGGAGGGTGAAGATATGATCAATGCACCCTCTTCCTGCCTGGTTTTCTCGTGTTTGTGCCTCCCGAGCACCACTTAGTCTACGCAATATTATTGAGCCTAGGATTTTAGATACTATATTAGTCAAGCTAATCCCTCTGTGATTATCACAAGAAGACTTGTCTCCCTTCTTGTATATCGGGATGATCAGTGACTTACACCAACCCGATGGGACTTCCTCTGATTCCCAGACGCTGCCTAGAACCTCAGTTAACGCAGACAGTAAACTGTCTCTACTGTACTTAAATACCTCTGGAGTCATTACATCAGGTCCTGCTGCTTTGCCTCGTTTCAGACTAGTGACAGCTTTAGTAACCTCAGTTAAGGAAGGAGGACCTGTGTCTATATCCCATTCAGGGAGGTGTTGGATGTTCGGCAGGTTAAGCGTGGCTGTAGGTCAATTAAACTGCTCCTCGTAGTGCTCTTTCCAGCGTTCCAGTCGTCTATCCTGGGAGCTAATTATGGTGCCATTTTTCTCAGAGATTGTTTCGCTTATCATTTGCCTTTTGTCACCTGTTTCCCTGATAAACCTGAATAGTTGTCTGGTGTTACCAATCGCCGACACCTTTTCCATCTCTTTTGCTTTTGTCGCCCACCACTGTTCACGGTCGTTGGGAAGATTTCTTGTTAGTTTTCGTTTGAGTAGCTTTCGCTCCTCATCATAATCGGAGGTCGCCGGAATCAGTCTTCTCGCAGCAATCAGTTCGAATGAGGCGGTAGAGATCCAATGGATATTACTAACTTTAGGTTTTAGCTTATTAACAGCTTTCACAGCTGTGTCTACAGCTAACTGTATGTTGTGCCAGGCTACCTCGGGGGAAGTCCTGCTGTCGACCTCAGATGTTTCGCTATTTCTTCCTTAAATAAGGACTCAGTGTCTCGATCTAGTTGGGGACGTAACTGTTTCGCTGCCATCAGTTTCTTATGTCCATTTAGTCGTAAGCATAAATGTGCGCGAACCAGAGCGTGATCAGTCTACGCACGTGTTCCAGAAGGAGCGACAGTCTTCTACTGACCCTCGCCAACGACACCCTATCGCTATGTGGTCTATCTGAGTCCAGCGTTGGTTAGGTGATGGAGGTCGCCAGGTTACACAATGTCTCTCTTTATGCCTAAAGTTAGTGCTGACTAGGAACAGATGATTATCTGAGTAAAACTGTAGAAGACGATCACCGTTGTCGGTTCGTCGGCAGGGAACTCCATACGTACCACCTACACACTCCTCAGTCTGGCACAACTTCCCTACTTGGGCATTGAAGTCGCCTGCTAAAACAACTATATCTGAACGTTTTGATTTCTGCAGCAAATTAGACAGTTTCAGGTAGAAATCATCCTTTAGTTCATCTGAACTGTAGTCTGTTGAGCGGAGACTACGAAAAGACAACGACGGGTAGCGCCGTCTTTCGTTCTTTTAACGGACCGCACACATACGACTATCTACTGGGATCCAGTCAAGAAGTGATTTTTCTGCCCTAACACTCAGTGCTATCCCTACACCTGCGAGTCCTCGTGAGCTAGCTGAGGGGTCTCCCGACACCCTTAAAGTGAATTTTGCAGATTCACCTTGTTGACCGGGTGAGGTCAAGTGAATGACCACACTCGGCTCTTGTATGCGTGTCTCCGAAACACAACATACATGCATGGCTCTAGATTCCAGAGTTCTTGCTAGTGATGCCTGTTGTCCGATTTGGCAGAGGGTCCTGACGTTAAATGCTCGTATATTAAGTTAGCGATGTGGCTTTAAAAGGCTATCTGGGGTGTTTCTATGGCTCTCTTCGCTGTTTGTGGTTGCAGAGTGAAGTGAAGACTCACTAGCCTGTAGAATAGTGCTAACTGTAGTAGAGAAGCAAGATGAGGAAGGTGATGTGAGTAAAGGAGAGTGATGCTCAGGTAGGCTTCGTGTGCTTTTGAGAGTGTGTGGGCGGTTGTTACTTCCCGGCTGCCCACACCGTGGAAGTTGGTTGAGTCTTCGGTTAGTGTTGCGTGACCGCAGAGCCCAGGGGACAACTGCTTGAGGCCGGTCACACGCGGCCTGTTTTTGTTTTTTCCTTCTTGTTTGGTGTGCCTCTGTAGCATATTTATCACTTCTGCCCTGTGACACAGCAGCAGGAAGCGCGGTCGTTGTTAATCCGGGCCCTGACCGATCCGGTATGATATTTTTTGAATTTGTTTGAATCATAGTATTGGATTGGGTAGCTGCATTTTGTCTAACCGCTATCCAAACAACCTTTCTGGCATGGTAGGACCTACAGGAACATAAGTTCCAGCCAGTGTAGCTCGTTGGGTCATTGCGATATGCAAGCCCAACCACCACGTCAAGGTAGCAGCTATCGGTCGGTCATACATACATACATTTGGCTACTGATATAACGCTTCTCAAAACAGTGCTGTATAATGCAGACTGGTAAACTGATATAATGTCTTTGAATGGCTACCGTTGTAAGCAAGTTATAGCCATCATCTGATACCCTGCTCACATAATAAGGGAATTTATTGCTACAGTCTTTTCACGGTTTCTCCAATGTAGATAAATCAATGACCTTCAACATGGAGAAATTGACCGTCTATAGTGTTCGAAGCATACTTGTCTGCAGAACTTATCCATCGTTTATTCGGTTATTATGTATATACAAATCTGTTGGTAAGTAATTCACGAAACTTTAAACAATTTAATAAGTACCTTTAAGTTCAGTTTTAAGCAAATTTATTGTTGATATTCTGTAAACGACGTCTTTTTGTTAGTAGCGAACTCATGTGTTCTGAAATATGATCCATTTTTCCCAAGCTGTTCTGTTGGAGTATGCATATATAGAGTAAATTTAGAGAATCTTATAAGAAATTTGGAGTTGCGATTAGATAGTTAGGAAGATAGAAAAATGTGAGGAAACTTTTTAAGATTTAGTTTTGCTCTAGCCTTGGAATTTTAAAACAAGTTGTATGCATGCAAAAGTGTCCCCATGTTTTACGTCATGTTGGAATTTAAAACATGGAGTATGTCAATGAGTGGCAAGATGTTTACAAGCTTTAACTATGTGATATGATTATTAGTTCTCAGCAGGAACTCACGTATCCTTCTTTCCAAGTAGCCAAAATAAATATTATTATTATTATTTATCAGTCTTATGACTTAGTAGAAATTTTACTTAGTTTGGAAAAATCAAACTTCTCCATTGCGTAGGCTGATAGTATTTTGTAGGTTACTCTATTTCTTCCTGTTTCCTATACACGATTATTGATTATAGGCTTTACTTTACTGCCTACTTTCATCCATTGCCTGTCATATTCATTTAGTTATTTTACGCAATTGTCAGATCCTTAATGGGTAGTTATGTAGTATGGCACAGTTTTAAAGTTAATTATAATCAGTGGTAAATACTTCATAAAGTGGTTTGGTGTTCAGGTTTATTCTATTCTTTCCGCTTTCCATTTGCTTATTTAAAAGTGACAGTCATATGCGGTATAATGTTTGAACGCTTACAACATATAGCTACGAGAAAAAAAAAGATGCACTGAGAAGAAATGTTTTCATTTCCACTGTATCCATCTTTTAAAACTCGTGACATTTATATCGTAGTTTCAACTTGTTCAAGTTTCGCATTGAACAAATTTATAATACCGACTTATGAATATTTATTTCTTAAGATATATTACATTTCAATGAACACCTATCTCTTTGAAATCTAAAATTGTTGTAGGCAAATTTTCCGGATGTGCGATAATTGACATACATATCTTGTGTAATATGACTTTAATGTTCCTGAGGTATAAAGTTCGCTACCAATGAATCACAACCATTGACAATGAATCCATTAAAGCATTAACAGATTTTTTAACAATGCTGTCTTGATAAAAAAATTGCCTACCTGGAAATTTATAAGTACTCCGTTTGATTGTGAGTGAACCCTGGTATAAAAAAGATGTAGTTGTCTTTGAACTGTTCATTTCTCAACTTGTCCACTACAGCAAAACTAACTGTTGTGGAAAAAATAATCACTTTAGCAGTTTACTAGTTACATCCTTTCCTCTCATATTCATAGTTCTGCCACAGAATGCAGTAATAGAGTTTAAGTCTTCATTTACATTGAATTTATTGTCTCTTAGCCATCTAATACTAAAAACATTCGCTGGTTGCACTAAAGAAAATGGTAACTCAAGAAAGAACAGACAAATAAAAACAGCATCAACTGATCCTTAGATGCTGCTTGTAATCTGAAGCAGTTTGATAGAAAAAAGTGTTCATTTCCTGGAACTGAGTTAGGAATGTTACACTGATGACAAGAGAGAAATAAAAAAAATGATATTAGAAGAACCAAGTCAGCAGGTGAAATAGTTACATGACTTCTTCACAAATATATATTTTAGAATTGGAACGGGGAACGTGAGACTTACTGACAAGTTGACATGAGCTGGTTGTAAAACAAACTGAAGTGAAATTTTTACATAGATTCAATAAAGGAATCATAGAATATGCCAAGAGGAATAAATGACATAAATAAGTCTGTCACGTGAACTAAAGAGAAGTAGAACAGTACGTAGTGATTATGTTATGCAACTGTATTTCATTTAAACTGTTCGATGTGCAGTTAATACATAAGGGAAAACTGTATACGATTAGCATCAGCGTGACTAATTAGAAATAAATTCCTTTCATTCAGTCTGGGCACTGAATGTGTCATTGTCATGTACAGGAATAAATGTGTCAAAGACGTGCTCTTACCGACAAGTGTGTAGTTCCGATTACGTCATAATCTAAAAATCAAACATTTCAAATAACGCTTTAATTAAACATGTTTGAAATGGTTAATTCGCATTTTTCAGATGGAAATCAAGTCGCATAGAAGCAAAGAGCAAGTACCTACCATTCAATGAGCAAAATGTAATTGATGACAACCTTCAGAATCGGGTTGTTCCACATCCAAGATACTGCTTTTTTTCAATAATAGGAAATACTAAATGTGCTGGTGGCTCAATGGTAGAATGCTTGCTAGCTACGCAGGAATTCCGGGCTTGATTCCGCGCTGATGTATCTTAAAACCTCGCCCAGTTTACTAGGTAGTAATAAACCCGAGAAAGAGGGAAGTTTGAACATAGGGCTAGTGGTCGCACCAAGGAAAACTAACATTACTGCTAGTGAAATTTTGAAGCCTGAAGCGCTTCATTTCACTTAGGACTTAAACAATAAAAAAACAAATATGAGTAGTAATTCAGGACAAAAATGGCAATTGGTTACTAATCTCCAGACAGTTTGTTAAAGTCGTATCACTACCTCAAGTGACTTCACTACTTTTATAAATTCTTGATGTAGTAAACTATATTCAAACTGCATAAATGTTTCCATAGAATATCCGCAGAGTAAATACATATGTAAAGATGGTTACCGGGAGACAGAATCCTATCACTAATGAAAAAATTTAAATCAGTTCGCTTTATGCTGAAAATTGCGCTGAAGATGTTGTCCAGAAGGATGACGAAAGCTCCACAACTAAAACAACCAGCTCAGAGAACACTATTACTTGCAAATCATCCACCTAAGCTACAAATCTTCTCTTTTATTTTAAGAGTTTAAATATTATTGGCTAATGAATGACAGTGAGTTTGCTGGCCTTTCTGACGCCGATTTAAATCATTCCATATTATCTGGTGATATGATCAACCAGACTTTTTATGCGACTTTCTCAATTAAATATCAAAGCTCGGACAACACCTGTAGTACGACAAATGCATGCGATAATACAAGTTATTACTGTGTTTTGGCACACATAAATTTGAAAAAGATAAAGTTTTCAAAATTATCAGTATCAGGTCCACTGTTTGTATACAAACCTTCAGAAATCACGCAACTTAGTACAACTCAACAGGATCATATGATTTCCTTGACCAGTGGTGGTAAATATGGATTTTAACTGATGGTATGTCTGTCAGCGGGAGAAAAGAATGATTCATTCACCGGGTCTGTAGACAGCTATTTCGTTTAATGTTTTTGATCAATAAATTGTTATTTCCTGTAGTTTGTCTATTACAGTTTTTCTTCGAATACAATTACCAGAATGTTTATATGAGTTTAATTACACACCATGATGCATCAGTTTAGATTTTTCAAGTAACTGCTGGATTCGGTCAACTTTAAAAAAGTTTAGAGATGGCCCAGAATTATATGTAAAGTTGAATTTTACTGACCTATAGGTGGTTGAATTAATAATCACCATAGAGAAATAAAAACAAAGAATTCAGCGAAGAAAATTCTCTTTTCGACGATATATATATATGTATGAATTACAATAGTCCACTGCTACACCTTAATGTCAAGAAAATGTTACCTCTATTGTCTAATTCTGTGTGTACTTATATGTTCAACTGCTCTTGTGGAGCTACGTACATAGGACGTTCGTCAAGAAACACATCCCACCGAGTTCGCGAGCACTTCCCAGTTTGGCTGAGCAAAGGAGAACTTAGAGGTATTAATTCATCGGTATTGTAACATACTGTGGGTCGGTGACACAGCAGTTAACACTCTCGCCGACCATGAACATGGTCTGGGGTTCGATCCCCTGCTGATGCACACCTGATACCAATGGTTGGCCTGCAAAATTTGGGCTACTGATATCACATGCTTAAAATTCCATACTTGTACCAAAAATACGGTGTGGAATCAAGCTATAATCAAAAATAATAAGAAATGAATACTGACCACTCAGCATCTGACACATCATTCAATATAGTCTACAAAGTCCGACATAGTTTGCCTGAAGGGACACGAGTGAATTCGCTTTGTAAAGTAGAGGCTTTGGCAATACATCACATTAAGCCAGAACTCTGTGTACAATAACAATTTGTGTGATCTCTTTCGTTACCATGGTCTTGACTTTACTATGTAATTTGCAAAAAATCTTTGTTATCTTTCTTTATTCGATGTTCCAGTTTTGTTTTGTTTTATTTTATTTCACGTTATGTTCTAACATCATATTCTAACACTTTATCTAGTCTACTATTTTGACAAAATTTCTCGTATCCTATGTCTCCACCATATTTGTAGCGGACTAACCGGCTAAGCTCGTTTATACGCGGAAGGAAATAACAAAACAAATACAAACTTGTGATGAAGTATATATATATATATATAAGATACAGTCATTTGGCGAGTTATTATTGTCCCAAAATATATAAATAAAGACGTACGGATTTTAATTAATGAAGTAGTTATTTTAATCTGCGTTTCGCTCACCCACGAAAGGGTATGCCAACAACCCGTGAGGTACTTGCGAAATATCCAAAACGTGGATATACATATCAGGTACTGGCCAGCGATCATTGGCAAAAGAGGGAAGCAAAAAGCTGGAGAAGGGAAGTTGTATCGTCCGTAGTGTGCGATGAACAAGATGTAGTCCTCATTCAATATATCAGTTGACACCCATGATGTGCAGTGAATTCATTGTTTTTACTATTTTGCAATGAACGTATTTTTTCTCCTCCCTGTTCCCAGTGGAACATAGGGCCCCAAGCTAGTGGCTTGAAGTTTCTGTAGCAGTGTTCTAATTTTACAGGATGGGGTTGCTAGCCTCATGCTCAGCCTCTCCTCTTTACCAGCATTATTTCTGGCTTAGCGAGGTAAAGGAGTGCGTCGACCGGGGATCGAACCCCGGACCATGTGCATGGTCAGCGAGCGCCCTAACCGCTATGCCACCGACGCATGCGATGAACGTATAATCTGATATTTTTCGTCCTCCACATATTATATTCACATTTCCGAATGTACCTTATTTTCCGATTTTCTATTTCACGCATGTCTATTGAGGTTTAGGTTGACCTCTATTTAGTTATTCATTAATATATCTAATCAATTGTGACTCATAATCCTATACGCCAATAGTATCGTAGCACTTTAGTATTTCCATTCACAGTCAAACTTCGCTGAATTCTCTGTTTCTATATGCGGTTGTTAGTTTTCCTGACGCTCTAGTTTGTATATCTAATGAAATAACTATAGGACTTTATGTCCTTCATCATTTAATGAATGCGCAGAAAATGCGACTTAATGAGTTCGAAAATCCTACCTTGAACATTATTTGCATTCAAAAGCAAATGTGAATAGTTGACATCTTCGATAGAAGTATTTCTTTCTTTTCTACCTCCTTTTCCATTCTATCTGTATTTTATATGCTATATTATTCTGTTGATGCACTATTTTTAAACCGTTACATGTGTCGATCATAGTGATGTGACGTGCCTTCTTACTTTCTTTTGCCTCCTCCAGTTGTCAACACTGGTTTTAACCTGTTGAAAGATCTGTACAATCACGTGTTTCTAATGTATCTCATTTGCTATATAATCTCTCCAAGAATTTATAGGTATAACCATGTCTTAGAGAATGCAGGTGAAAGTGATCCACCAAGTGAATTTTTCACTCCTGATATGCAGCTTGTTTAAAATTTACATTAACAATTAAGTACCGCCTTCTCTTTTCAGATAGTAACATTGAAAAAACTATAGTATTAGTCACAAGGCTAATCGGTTTATTTAAATAAAGATGTATTTTGCTATAATTGATGAATTATCAACTTTGAATGAAATTATGAATTCTTCTGTAACTGAAAGATTTATTCAAACTCCCTACCCCACTAACCAGTAATAGCAGTAGATTTATTTACATCAAAAACTGTTGACATTTATACTGTCTTATCAAGTGACCACTGTAGATTTGCAATCAATCCATCCCGTCTAACCTACTCCTCCTCCGTCTCAAAAATTAAGTAAAAACAGTTGTTCCCACCAAATTTTATTTGGCTTTTAGAAACTCATATTCAAAAGACTAGTTTTAGTATTGAAAATAGCTTGGAATTATACGTGCGCAGTGGAAATCCAGATCAAATTTACCAATGAGTAAGAGTCCTGAAAAACATAAACATGAGTGGCTTTCACTTGTAACACCGTACGGTGACGGCAGTAACAATAAAAGTAACTACTACTTCTGTAACGGTAGTAGATATAAGAATCGGTAACGGACCTTTCATTAAGGAAAAATAAACTATATTTATACATTTTTTACCACACTTAGAGTCGGCTGGATCAGCGGACAGTATACTGAGACAGAAAGTTGTCCAATGAGATTATTTCATGTCTACGACGTATTTAGATCCAGATTTGAGGAATATGCACTTAAACCTGCTTTCGATCATTGTGTATCTACATACCACTGATAAATCTTGTCAGTAGCACAAGCCACACTTCTAGTGATTTTGACTTAATGGTAAAGATTCTTATTGTTTGTCAGGCAGTTGTTGTTGTTTTTCTAGAGACCTTTGGAAAGCTTTTAGCTGCAAAATGTCTGTATGCGAACGAATATTCACATTTTGTTTAACGTACGAGAAGACTGTGATTTAGTCCAAATGCATTTCATCATCAGTAGAGATGTATGCATTGAGTAATTGTGCAGAATTACTTTCTGTTAGATTGCTTTGTACTCGTTTAAGTGTCGACATCTATGTAACTTACGTTGAGGGTCAAGAGAGAATCAGCACTAAGCATCCAACACCTACAGTTAAACTACTAATAACGCTTAGTAATGGATTATACTGGTTCCCATCCTGTTAATCAATCAGTTTGTAAATTAAAAGCTACTAAGCTTTTGGGAAAATAATTTCACTTCTTATATGCAAAGTGGACCATTTTAAAATGACAATATCTGTTGAAAGAGTTGAAAAACTTGGTTATTCTTATTTTCCTCTTTTTAGTTCTATTATACGAAACTGATAAGTTTTGCTGCCATGTGGGCTTCTGAAAACCATTGCCTTATTATTGAGAAAAGCATCATCATAAACTTTATGTGCTTACTAGTAGCTGACAGTGTGATCAAGTGTATTCAATGCTAACGACTACCAGATAGGAAAAAAACTATCTGTTTTGTATTTCATTGCTAACCACTGCCAAGGAAACAATGTTGATATTCAAAATAATTCTTGTTTTATTTTGGTTGATTTTTCTGCTTCTTTTATTAACTAGTTTAACATAGTTGTACCGGCCTACAAAGCAAAAATCCTGAAACTATGTAGACGTCAACATGTTATAAGTTGAGAAGATGAGCTTTTAGCTTATTGTGAGTGAAGTATTCAGGATAAAAAAGTATTTTAATTATTTGTTTAGACTAAATGCGAAACCCGGCTGCTTGACACCTGGTCGAAGTAGGAAATACTAGATGGTAGTTCGTTCTATATGCATAAAGCAATATCGATGAATTAATCAAATTCTATGTTGAATTAATTAAAAGGAAGTTTAATCAGGGACATTATTTGTATTATGAAAATTACTCTAACGTAAATACCACGATTACAATTTTATACTTTTGTATTTATTTTTGATGGGATTAAATTACGGATCAATAACAAAAGAATGTGGATAGTTGATTTTCCATTGTATCTTTGACAGTGTACTGGTGAATACAGCTGTTTTATACTCATGAAGAAATAATGCTTATGTGATAAAAGCTGTCTAAGTTCTCTTTTTTAGTGCTTAATTCACAGCTGTAAATACAGTCAAGTCAACCAGGGGTTTGAACTACTGTAACACATGCCGCAGTAGTTGAGGAGAAACTAACTTTCTAACAAAGTTATTATTCGGTGATTGGTGTGTGTGTGCTTAATGTTTTTTTTCGCTTTTCGATTTCGAAGACAGTATGCAAGCATTAGAAACAGTATTAAAAATGCCGTATATCCTACAAATTCTTGCATAGAATTCTTTCATGAGAAGCATTTTATAAAGTTCTGAATTATGTAAGTTACCTCCCTTGCAACTTTGGGGTCTATTGTTGATCTGATTTATAAGAGCGTGAAGTATGTAAAAAAAGAATAAATAACTGTGGAACTCCAAGTATGATTATTCTAACTGGAGGTATTGAGCCCATAGGTGCATGAAGACGTTAACATTTTCCTTTTTGAATTTTGCATGTATCTTCAAGTACACTTGAGCTTTCTATGTATGATTTTTAAAATTGCTGCTTAACATTCAATCTTTTAATTATAGCAATATTCTAAATAAACTACCACTCATCCTTAACTTAGTATCAGTTGATATTATATATATATATGATCTGAAATAGTCATGTTTTTATCATAACCACTGTAAATGCCATTCATTACTCTAGCAGTATTAAATAAATCATAGAAATTAGAGAAATTCAATTTTCCTCTAGTGAATACTTCTATGGATATATTTTAAAAAGTAATTGCATATTTCATCTATCCAGTGGTAACCTATGGTTAGCAGTATGACGAGTCTTATGGGTTAATTTACTCATTGAAATAGTTTATTTATCAAATGGAAAATATCCCTTTCCTTTTCTTTTAGAAGAATAGCTTGAATAGACTGAAAGCGAATTTACTATTTATATTCCTAGAATTCTGTGAACAAATAGGTCTGTGACTCATTGTTCATTAAGCGCTCAACTTGCTTGACTCCTGAGAACTATAGTTCAAGAATTATTGTTACAAATAAGTGACTGAATTCATTTATCACCTTTAATAAAGTCTAGTTATGTAAACAGTTTGTAAAAGCAAAAAGGATGACAAGTGATTACAATAAAAATTTATACTTTACTTCAACTGGTCGATAGGTTACATACATGTTTACTTATTATGGTTGGATATGTGAAAAACAATCAGCTGGAGTTAAACGGAACTAGTTAATCGCCATATCGTAGCTGGACGCTAACAGGTCACCAATTATCACATCATCAAAACTTCACCAGCATACTTATTTTTCTCATTATTATTCGTTCCCTGCATTTTGAAAGGAACACAGGGGGCCACTGCACTCAGTTCTTTGTAGTCCCAATTGGCTGGCTTTATTACATCCCGCAATCTTTAGTTCCTTACAAGTCAACCTCTGAAGCCCTCCTGGTCTCTTCCTGTTCGGGTTTGATTAAAAAACCTACCTTGTTATATCACTTGATTACCTGCACAAAGTACGTCCTATCTATCTCCATTTCCTCTGTCATATTTGTTGCGCAGTAGGTTTTTGGTAGATTTACTGCCTGCTTATCCTTCCCAGCCCGCTATCTGATCTTCTTCAGAAATCAGGCGAAGGCAGTTGTTAATGAAAATTTGCAGTCTGTTGGAAGTGCCTCCTGTGACACACTCCAAGTCACTTAACCATATGGAAGCACTGAAATGATATTATTGTTGGAAGTTCGGATGTTATGCCTTGTTTTGAATGGCATAGATTCCCAGAATGATTTCGAAATAATGGGTTCCTGTCTGTCTTGCCAGGTTCCTCATCTTCACCCATTCCCACTGTACTTGAAACGATGTTGCCAGTCCCGGTAGGTGAAGAAGACTACCACATTCGGATTCCTCCCATTTAAAGTGATTGCTTATTTTTATCTTTGTTTCTTCCTATGTTCACCTGAAGTTCAATCTTGCCTGTCACTTCTGCCAGCCTTTTTTTTGTTTCCGTCTGTAAATCTTTGATTTGTTGCAGCACAAGACATCAACCAGATGTTCTAGGATCTTTTTTAAGTCCAACGTATGACCGTCTTCTCATCCTTTCTCACTGTTCTCACTGCTACATGAATCAGTCCACAATTATACTGATTTTGAAGCTATAAAATAAAACATTTGGATTTTTGTGTATTTACAGAAAATAAAGGCAATGTTTAAATCTTAGGGAAACAAAGGTGTTTGTTTTATCTATCAAGTATTTTAAAATGTTGCTAAAATAAACGTTTAAGAATCTTGAAAATGTTATTCATTTTCTGGCTGAGTACCGCAGACAATAGGATTTTAACAGACTGAGTTGTAGCTTACACAATTTTCTTTGACTCATTCTCAACATTACAGTACACACTTAAAAAGTAGGGCTTCCGTGTAGTAAATGCATAGCTGGACATTTCTGAATAAAATAACTTAATTTATAGTTTTTATTCAAAAGACGCATCAGTTACAGGTTATAGATATTTTAACTTACTTTCCAGAGAACTCTGATTTGTCTTTTTGTTTAAACCATCTAAGCACAAGATGGATGATAAAGCTCTATTTTAAAGTAGTGTTTACAGAAATAATGAGGAAAGAAATACTTATTTCTATAATCTTACACCTATAATTTTCACTCACTGCGTTTTGTGTTTTTGTTGTTAAATCTGTCACCTCTAAGTTTGATTAGTTGCTAGGTCACCAATTGTATTCACAGGTGTACGTAATGCTCTAGGAGATAAAAATATCGACAGTTATGTAAAATATACTTATATGTAAATGCAAGAGCATATCCTTCAACTCCCAATGCATTTCTCCTTCTTAAACCTGACGACTGTTTCGGGGCCAGATCAGAACAAGAAAATTGATCGATCGAAGTACCAAGTACATTTTGGAATCAGAAATGTGGGCGGTGATGTCTGCTTAGAGCCAGTGCATGAACAATAGAACTTTACACGACAGCGTTCAAATGGCGCGGATGTTTGTCCTCCCATCTTCAGCATAACCAGTCGACTTAAACATTTGAGGTTAGCATTCAGTGTTCAATGACAAAAGCTGTGGACTAATAATTAGAATTATTCACGACCGCAGTGTTTCGACACAATGAGGACCTTTGTTCTACTGATAAAGCTATATAAATGAGAGGTTTCATCACTTTCTTTGTTCTGGAAAAATTTATTACGAACATAAGATCAAGGTATCAGTCAGTTGTGGTGAACATATTTAAACGAAGAAAAACTAACATATAAGCTGCAGTATATTTTGAATAAGTAGTGCGTTCGAAAATTCGAGAAATTCACATGAATGATTTATCTCAAAGAAATAGAAGCAATGGTTGTTTGGGTGCACAACTATTTTGTGAATAGTTTGCATAAGAAGTCGAAGAACAAAATACGCCTATAAGGACAGAATTCATTTGGGTGTAATTCCGTAAAAGCGTAGTTCTATTGGATGAAATATGCAGTGATATAGTATTATCTACTGACGTTTCGAGTACGGCTTATTACTCATAATTTTACCAATGTCAAACAAAATATTCTCTAATGGAATCAAATATTCACCGCAGGGATTTCAGCGTTATTGTTAGTATGAGATACAGCCTAAATTGTAATTGAAATGGGTCTGTAGATAAGTATTTTATGTTAAATGACTGAAGACAATCAGTTATCTGAAAGTTCTGGACCTATTTCGTGCACTCGTTACAAGTCTTATCTGCATCCTTAGAGGAAGTGATATTTCCTTTTGTTTTTGAACCCTACTCACCAAGTGCCGTAGTCAAAGATGTTTCTACTCATCTATTGGAGTTACAACTCACATTCTGTAATAAATGTAACGTTTTACCATTTGGAAATAAGCAATGCTGCTCTCTGTATTCCTTAATAAGCATAAAAATAAGATCTCATTATAAGGCGCTAGGTGACTAATTCCTTATTACTAAGAAATGCTGCATGAATGAACAGAAATATGTTTGATCAGTGCACATTCTATGTCTCATTCCTTTTCTTTACCTCTTGAACATTTTGAATTCCTGTGCTTACGGTTAAAGGACAAAATTCGATGAATTTTTCTCCATATTTTAACTAAAAGTTCATCTGTAGTTGTGGAGACACGTATATAAGTAGGGCCGATGGAAGGCCCCATTGTGATCTGAAGGAACATGTTCCTAAGTGGTTATTAAGGCTCATATAAAATCCAAGTGTGCATAATCTGAGTAGAAATCTAGCATCATCCACTGCAAAGCATTTATTAATATCTGATCAAAAAACCAGTGTTAAAGTTATGTGTAATAACTGAGAAACATTCTTTAATTCAACATTATTGAAGATTACAGAAACACTTTGGACTGTTCACATACAGCACAAACTACGCGTAGAGAACAAAAGACCTCAACATTTGCTTATCATGAAGTACTTGATGTGCTAAAATACAACTGGTTATTCATATGAGTTTTTAAATATGATGGAGAAGATTTGTAGCTCAGGTGGGTTATCTTGATGTAGTTGTGTCATCTGAGGTTTTATTTTACATAACTGAATAACTATCAAATATAGTATTTTATTATTATAAACCATGCTAGTTGTAGAGGGGTCATAAAGGAAACTACTGTATGATATCATCTCTCAATATTTGTCTTCTTATTCTTACTTAAATCAGATTTAGAAAATTCAATCCAGTTCACTGAGTAGTAGTTGTATGAACTTCTGTGTATGAAATGGTGCTCACAGACAAGGAATTCAGTTTTATACTAGATTTGCCAGCTTTTTTTTACATTCGTTTGAGTTCCGAATGGAATATATTGCTTCCAGCTTGAAGTGTGAGGTTTCAGTAGCGGTGACATTCTGTTTATGAGTTTGGTAGCCTTGCTGTCTCTCTCCCTCTCTCTTTATAGGCTAAGCGAAGTTTAGGAGTATGCTGTCAAGAATCAATCCTGTACCCCTTGAATGTTTGGTGAGCCGCTAGACCACCGAGGGACAGAGTTCATAATTCCTATGATATTAATATAGTTTTTGTATGAAATGTATCGACTTATTTATATGTTCATTGTAAGCTGTCATCTTAGTGTAGCTAAATGAATTACAGCTAGATTTATTTAGAGTAACTTGCAAAAAATCGTAATGCGTTCTTATTTCACACTTACTTTCAAACTGTTTATATTTCATTTTTGAAAAAGTTTTAAAATGATTAATTGCATTTTGGCGTTTTGAAAAGAATCAGAGGCTTTGAAGACAAGAGTTAATTTATCGGGAATAAATTAACTTTTTCAAAGGTACATCTTTTTAAGTATAAATTAACGTCTATGTTAAAAACTTTCATCATTAATAATTTATGAGACTTTTATGCATTAAAGATATAGATTATTATTATTATCATAAATACATTCAATACTTTTCCAACATTATTACTGTTCATTCAGCCGGAAAAGTAATAATCTTGACGGACAGAAGGGATTATCAGACTAATCGTCATTAATGTTGATCATTTTTTTAACGCAGATTGATATGCTTAATGAAATATTGCATCATTGTGCTACACTTGTGTTATTTTTTTCTACATGGAATTATACGCTTCTACATTTCTACAAATAGCTTCTCGATTATTTTTTTTACAGATTAATGCTAACCTAAGTGTAATCAGCAAATTCTATGCTAGTTCAAGTTACTGTTATTAATACGGAAAGCCGTTTCCCCATTATCAGCATTTGTCTTCGAAGTCAGTAGATTTCATAATGGACAATAAATATATCGCACTAGAATTTGTAAGATTTGATGTAATTTCTGTACTTCCTTCATATATATATTCTTATTTCTTCCTTGAACATACAATGAAATCTACTCAGAGCTGAGTATAGCTTTATACACCTATATTGAGTCTTCAAATTTTTAGACTATTTTTTACAAAAAAGCCAATGTTAAGTTTTCGCTTTATTTTAGTGGCTTTTGACCTCTGTCAGGTGGAAATAATTGTGACCGGAGTGGAATAAGTTTCGAATATTTAAAGGAAATTCGAAACTATCAGTCTTTAATCTGTACACATTATTCTGAGATGATTTGGAAAAGTTTTCATCAAAAGCGTGACACCGAATATACTGAACCGATTGGCTGATGTCTTTTAAGTATTGATATGAAATCCAGAATTCTATAAGTTTCTTTCCATCTATAAAGCTCTAATGGCTACAAAATATTAGGAGTACAGTCTTCGTATTCGTCATGCACAAGTGTATTTCAGCTTACTTGAAAGTCTTCGTAAACTATGAAGTAACTAAGAGTCTACAATTCTATTTTCCTTTGGTTTAATGAGATTCAGGTAACTACTTAGAAGAGTTTAGAACTCTATACTTTTATTTGTTTGAATAGATTTTAATTTGTACCGAGTCAGTGATTGTCTGCAGTTCTGTAGATTGTTTTGGACAAATACGATTATGTAAAGAATGTATAACTAAACGGATAAAATTATCTACAAAAATGGAGTCCTGATGCACTAGAATTTTTAATTTCCTTTAATGCCCGAAACACGATTTTGAAGAATCTTGGATTATAAAGTGGCACCCCGTAAGTAGAATAAGTGACACTGAATTATTATTATCATTATTATTACATATTTAAGCAAAATGAAACACAAGAAATGGTTTTCAGAAGTGTCCGTTCAAATACTCAGCGAACGTCCTTTATGAATTGAAACCCGAATCAGTCGATTTAATTTGTTTCAGATGATTGTTATAGGTGATTTGAAATCACTTCTACTAAGTGGAAAAACAAATAGAAGGAGTACACTAACCTATTTAGGTTTTTTGCGTCCCACTTACATGTAAAATATGAACTGATGTTTTCAAACGATTAAGTCCCTTATGTTGCACGTAATACAAAAGCTGAACTAGTTTCATGGGTTTTCGTCTAAGCAGGAAACAACTTAAATCATTTTCAAAAGAATATTATCATCAAAGGAAGTAAGATCACTCCGAACACTCATTCAGTTATAAAATCATATAATTCAGGAGCATATGCTCAACAATTTCTAAGACATGAAATGAGTCTTAGCAACATTGTTATAAGTAAAAAAGTGGGATCCTTGGGGAACTGAAGGAATTGAAGATAGTGTTGGCAACAAGTCAGCGTGTTGAATGACCGTATCATTTTCAAAAGACCAGGAGCGTCGGTGGCGCAGCGGTTAGGACTCTCGCCGACCATGCACATGGTCCGGGGTTCGATCCCCTGCTGACGTACACCCGATATCAATGGTCGGCCTGCAAAATTGGGCTACCGATATCACATGCTGAGAATTCCATACTTGTAGCAGAAATACGATGTGGAATCAAGCTATAATCAAAAAAGGTATTGGCGACTGATTACTTCGTATGATACCTTAGCACAGATAATGAAGCTTGAGCATAAGATGAAAGGTCATCATTATCATAACGATACGAATGTTAAGGTTGAGAGTCAAAAGTGAATAAGCTAAATGACAATGGTGAGGTATTGTGAAGAGTGACACACCAGCACTACCAAGAGGAAAAAATATTAGCTAATACTATGTGCTATGGGGATTGATGTACTTAACTTGTTTCTACAGAAAGAATTGGTATTTTCCCATTTGTTTGGTGGCGGGAAGTACTGGAATTTAGGACGTATATCTCATCCTCTTTGGAACCAGTCAGCTATGTGTATCAGTATTCCATCAACATAAGAAAATTACAGATAAAAACAGAAAATTCTGTTCTGGTCTGATAATGGTTACTTCTTGTGGCTTCTCCTATAAAGCATTTTGTGGTTTGATGCGAGAAAATTCCTTATGCAAATTTCACTGAAGCTAGTCGTTTGCTGGGATCCACGTATATCTGAGTGACCGGTTACAAGTAAGAAGAAAGGAGCATACTGGTTCACATTCAGGGTATCTGCAAAAAGTTGACATCAAAACAAGCAACTGCATGATGGTATATACTTTTAACTCATATGATTAGTAAGAAGCCACCCGCGTCAGCTGGTTAGAATTGTTAGTTAGGATGGTTGTATTTCTTATTCAAGGTCGAGCCGACCGGTAATGTGGCTATTGAGACTCATATTAAAAAACTAAAACAGTTCGAATTGTTCTGATCTACCTAGTAAACACCACTGATTTGCATCAGTGGTTTCCAAGTTTGCATGTCAATCAGCACCATATATATTATAATGCTTTTTCGCTTGCTTTATTGATTGCCCTCCCTGCTGTCAGGCAGATCGTATAGTGTGCTTCAGAATATGTACCCGGTTTTCAAATTTTTAGCTGTCAGTAATATTGTTTTCATCTCTTCCAACCCCTTGTCTACTCCATTCATCCTGTCTCCTTTAGTGTCGTAGGACATATAAATATGAATGGGTTTTCAGAGTAATCAAGTGATGATATTTGTCGATTGAGCAAGTCTTACTTTCTCTCCCTCTTTTGCCTGTGCTAAGTGTGTTTCAGGGAAGAAAATGATTTCTATGCCTGCCAAGTAGCTAAAGTGCATAGTATTGCTCCACTACATTGTATTTTTTGGGTGTGGAATATTTAGCTTTAGGTTAAACTTGACCACTACACTGATCAGTAGAATAAGCTGATGGAGTGGTTAATTGGTACAATGCTCACTCAACACACACATGACTTGTGTTCAATTTCCTACCGATGCACTGCGAAACTTTGATTAGCCAGTAGTAAGATCGGTAAAGAGGTAAGGTTGGATGTGTTACTAACCAGTCTATCTCATAAAGAACACATCAATGCCACTGAAAATTCAAATCTAAAGCTTAAGGCCTTTTGTTCCACTCGGAAAGCGGAGAAATGGTGAAAAAGAATCGGCCTAAAAACTGAGTGAACATCATTTATTTTTATTTATTTATTTTATTTTGATTACAGCTTGATGCCACACCGTATTTTTAGTACAAGTATGGAATTTTCAGCATGGATATCGGTAGCCCGAATTTTGCAGGCCGACCATTGATATCGGGTGTGTGTCGGCAGGGCATCGAACTAAAAGTTCATCTGTAATTGTAGGGACACGTATGTAAGTAGAGCCGATAGAAGGCCCCATTGCGATCTGAAGGAACATGTTCCTAAGTGGTTATTAAGGCTCATATAAAATCCAAGTGTGCATAATCTGAGTAGAAATCTAGCATCATCCACTGCAAAGCATTTATTAATATCTGATCAAAAAACCAGTGTCAAAGTTATGTGTAAATAACTGAGAAACAGTCTTTAATTCAACATTGTTGAAGATTACAGAAACACTTTGGACTGTTCACATACAGCATAAACTACGCTTAGAGAACAACAGACGTCAACATTTGCTTATCATTACGTACTTGATGTGCTAAAATACAACTGGTTATTCATATGAGTTTTTAAATATGATGGAGAAGATTTGTAGCTCAGGTGAGTTATCTTGATGTTCTTGTGTCATCTGAGCTTTTATTTTACATAACTGAATAACTGTCAAATATTGTATTTCATTATTATAAACCATGCTAGTTGTAGAGGGGTCATAAATGAAACTACTGTATGATATCATCTTTCAATATTTGTCTTCTTAGTGCCTTATTTAAATCAGATTTGGAAAATTCAATCCAGTTCACTGAGTAGTAGTTGTATGAACTTCAGTGTATGAAATGGTGCCCACAGACAAGGAATTCAGTTTTATACTAGATTTGCCAGCTTTTTTTTTGCATTCGTTTGAGTTCCGAATGGAATATATTGCTTCCAGCTTGAACTATGAGGTCTCAGTAGCGGTGACATTCTGTTTATGAGTTTGGTAGCCTTGCTGTCTCTCTCCCTCTCTCTTTATAGGCTAAGCGAAGTTTAGGAGTATGCTGTCAAGAATCAATCCTGTACCCCTTGAATGTTTGGTGAGCCGCTAGACCACCGAGGCAAAGAGTTCATATTAATATTATAATAATAATAATTATAATAATAATATTAATATAGTTTTTATATGAAATGTATTGACTTATTTGTATGTTCATTGTAAACTGTCATCTTAGTGTAGCTAAATGAATTACAGCTAGATTTATTTAGAGTAACTTCCAATACATCGTAATGCGCTCTTATTTCACACTTACTTTTAAACTGTTTATATTTCATTTTTGAAAAAGTTTTAAAATGATTAATTGCATTATGGCATTTTGAAAAGAATCAAAGGCTTTGAAGACAAGAGTTAATTTATCGGGAATAAATTAACTTTTTCAAAGGTACATCTTTTTAAGTATAAATTAACGTCTATGTTAAAAACTTTCATCATTAATAATTTATGAGACTTTTATGCATTAAAGATATAGATTATTATTATTATCATAAATACATTCAATACTTTTCCAACATTATTACTGTTCATTCAGCCGGAAAAGTAATAATCTTGACGGACAGAAGGGATTATCAGACTAATCGTCATTAATGTTGATCATTTTTTTAACGCAGATTGATATGCTTAATGAAATATTGCATCATTGTGCTACACTTGTGTTATTTTTTTCTACATGGAATTATACGCTTCTACATTTCTACAGATAGCTTCTCGATTATTTTTTTTACAGATTAATGCTAACCTAAGTGTAATCAGCAAATTCTATGCTAGTTCAAGTTACTGTTATTAATACGGAAAGCCGTTTCCCCATTATCAGCATTTGTCTTCCAAGTCAGTAGATTTCATAATGGACAATAAATATATCGCACTAGAATTTGTAAGATTTGATGTAATTTCTGTACTTCCTTCATATATATATTCTTATTTCTTCCTTGAACATACAATGAAATCTACTCAGAGCTGAGAACAGTTTTATGCACCTATCTTGAGTCTTCAAATTTTTAGACTACTTTTTACAAAAAAGCCAATGTTAAGTTTTCGCTTTATTTTAGTGGTTTTTGACCTCTGTCAGGTGGAAATAATTGCGACCGGAGTGGAATATGTTTCGAATATTTAAAGGAAATTCGAAACTGTCAGTCTTTAATCTGTACACATTATTCTGAGATGATTTGGAAAAGTTTTCATCAAAAGCGTGACACCGAATATACTGAACCGATTGGCTGATGTCTTTTAAGTATTGATATGAAATCCAGAATTCTATAAGTTTCTTTCCATCTATAAAGCTCTAATGGCTACAAAATATTAGGAGTACAGTCTTCGTATTCGTCATGCACAAGTGTATTTCAGCTTACTTGAAAGTCTTCGTAAACTATGAAGTAACTAAGAGTCTACAATTCTATTTTCCTTTGGTTTAATGAGATTCAGGTAACTACTTAGAAGAGTTTAGAACTCTATACTTTTATTTGTTTGAATAGATTTTAATTTGTACCGAGTCAGTGATTGTCTGCAGTTCTGTAGATTGTTTTAGACAAATACGATTATGTAAAGAATGTATAACTTAACGGATAAAATTATCTACAAAAATGGAGTCCTGATGCACTAGAATTTTTAATTTCTTTTAATGCCCGAAACACGATTTTGAAGAATCTTGGATTATAAAGTGTCACCCGTAAGTAGCATAAGTGACACTGAATTATTATTATCATTATTATTACATATTTAAGCAAAATGAAACACAAGAAATGGTTTTCAGAAGTGTCCGTTCAAATACTCAGCGAACGTCCTTTATGAATTGAAACCCGAATCAGTCGATTTAATTTGTTTAAGATGATTGTTATAGGTGATTTGAAATCACTTCTACTAAGTGGAAAAACAAATAGAAGGAGTACACTAACCTATTTAGGTTTTTTGCGTCCCACTTACATGTAAAATATGAACTGATGTTTTCAAACGATTAAGTCCCTTATGTTGCACGTAATACAAAAGCTGAACTAGTTTCATGGGTTTTCGTCTAAGCAGGAAACAACTTAAATCATTTTCAAAAGAATATTATCATCAAAGGAAGTAAGATCACTCCGAACACTCATTCAGTTATAAAATCATATAATTCAGGAGCATATGCTCAACAATTTCTAAGACATGAAATGAGTCTTAGCAACATTGTTATAAGTAAAAAAGTGGGATCCTTGGGGAACTGAAGGAATTGAAGATAGTGTTGGCAACAAGTCAGCGTGTTGAATGACCGTATCATTTTCAAAAGACCAGGAGCGTCGGTGGCGCAGCGGTTAGGACTCTCGCCGACCATGCACATGGTCCGGGGTTCGATCCCCTGCTGACGTACACCCGATATCAATGGTCGGCCTGCAAAATTGGGCTACCGATATCACATGCTGAGAATTCCATACTTGTAGCAGAAATACGATGTGGAATCAAGCTATAATCAAAAAAGGTATTGGCGACTGATTACTTCGTATGATACCTTAGCACAGATAATGAAGCTTGAGCATAAGATGAAAGGTCATCATTATCATAACGATACGAATGTTAAGGTTGAGAGTCAAAAGTGAATAAGCTAAATGACAATGGTGAGGTATTGTGAAGAGTGACACACCAGCACTACCAAGAGGAAAAAATATTAGCTAATACTATGTGCTATGGGGATTGATGTACTTAACTTGTTTCTACAGAAAGAATTGGTATTTTCCCATTTGTTTGGTGGCGGGAAGTACTGGAATTTAGGACGTATATCTCATCCTCTTTGGAACCAGTCAGCTATGTGTATCAGTATTCCATCAACATAAGAAAATTACAGATAAAAACAGAAAATTCTGTTCTGGTCTGATAATGGTTACTTCTTGTGGCTTCTCCTATAAAGCATTTTGTGGTTTGATGCGAGAAAATTCCTTATGCAAATTTCACTGAAGCTAGTCGTTTGCTGGGATCCACGTATATCTGAGTGACCGGTTACAAGTAAGAAGAAAGGAGCATACTGGTTCACATTCAGGGTATCTGCAAAAAGTTGACATCAAAACAAGCAACTGCATGATGGTATATACTTTTAACTCATATGATTAGTAAGAAGCCACCCGCGTCAGCTGGTTAGAATTGTTAGTTAGGATGGTTGTATTTCTTATTCAAGGTCGAGCCGACCGGTAATGTGGCTATTGAGACTCATATTAAAAAACTAAAACAGTTCGAATTGTTCTGATCTACCTAGTAAACACCACTGATTTGCATCAGTGGTTTCCAGGTTTGCATGTCAATCAGCGCCATATATATTATAATGCTTTTTCGCTTGCTTTATTGACTGCCCTCCCTACTGTCAGGCAGATCGTATAGTGTGCTTCAGAATGTGTACCCGGTTTTCAAATTTTTAGCTGTCAGTAATATTGTTTTCAACTCTTCCAACCCCTTGTCTACTACATTCATCCTGTCTCCTTTAGTATCGTAGGACATATAAATATGAATGGGTTTTCAGAGTAATCAAGTGATGATATTTGTCGATTGAGCAAGTCTTACTTTCTCACCCTCTTTTGCCTGTGCTAAGTGTATTTCAGGGAAGAAAATAACTTCTATGCCTGCCAAGTGGCTAAAGTGCATAGTACTGCTCCACTACATTGTATTTTTTGGGTGTGGAATATTTAGCTTTAGGTTAAACTTGACCACTACACTGATCAGTAGAATAAGCTGATGGAGTGGTTAATTGGTACAATGCTCACTCAACACACACATGACTTGTGTTCAATTTCCTACCGATGCACTGCGAAACTTTGATTAGCCAGTAGTAAGATCGGTAAAGAGGTAAGGTTGGATGTGTTACTAACCAGTCTATCTCATAAAGAACACATCAATGCCACTGAAAATTCAAATCTAAAGCTTAAGGCCTTTTGTTCCACTCGGAAAGCGGAGAAATGGTGAAAAAGAATCGGCCTAAAAACTGAGTGAACATCATTTATTTTTATTTATTTATTTTATTTTGATTACAGCTTGATGCCACACCGTATTTTTAGTACAAGTATGGAATTTTCAGCATGGATATCGGTAGCCCGAATTTTGCAGGCCGACCATTGATATCGGGTGTGTGTCGGCAGGGCATCGAACCCCGAACCATGTGTATGGTCGGCGAGAGTCCTAACCACTGTGCTACCGACGCACAGTGGTTATTATTTATTTAACAGGCTGATAGAAGGATCTGTTTTTAATGATTAGTTTTCTAGCACTGGAATTCTATAGTACATTATTATGGTACAATTAAACCCCATCCTTGTTACTGAGCAGGAAAAAAGCATACCTTCCATCACATATTAAAGTTTTCTTCAATTTTTCTGCCATTCAAATATATGTTATGCTTCATATATGGAATAATTGCCGTTTGCTTTTTTTTCACCCACATTTTCACTAACACTACAATATTATCACTGTCGTAAATACTTATTCCGGAATTAATTTTAAATGTTTCGTAAGTAAACGATTTAATCTGTCGCTATTTTTAAGGGGGAAGCATCCAGTTTCTGTGGATTCTAATGACGATTTAAGTCTACCGGAGAAACGATGATGTTTCCAGGAAAACTTCTCAGCAATCATGCATTTGCAGTTTTCTGTGTTTAAAGAAAAGACAAATCACCCTCCCCTTACAACATTTTCATAGTGATAATATGAAAAACAAGATGGAAGATTCATTACGTGTTCATATTTGTTTAGTTAATATCTGTGTTTACTTCAATCACTGAGATTAAAAATCGAAATTTTATCTTCTGATGATCAAATGCGTGTTTTCCCCCTTTGAGTTTGAAGAAATGTATTTTTAATTTTAAATATTTACAGCTGATGTAGTGTAACTTTGTGTTCAACTTATTCTCTTAATTCGTTTCTATTCTTTTTTGAATAAATTTGACGTATTTTTGTGTACTACAATTATGAGTGAATGTGAGAAGAAACCACACTCACTTTATCACGATTTAAAACTTTTTTAAAGAGATCATGCGTTTTGTTATTATTCACACATCAGCTAAACATAAAACAGGGAATAAAACGGCTCACACATAAGCAGTTTTAATAATACCTGAGATACAAATGTTTTGTATACTCGAAGTGTATTAGAGTGATGGTTGAAACTATGATACAGGGTCCGAATCCGTGGCCCCTGGCATGCATATATGAAATTTTATCCAGCTGTCCACTACGTTTACATTCTTCGTCCATCAATGAACATGTCGTCTTAGTTGTCATACATGTGGCTGATACACTACTTTTCATTTAATATAGTCATATAATCAATCCATCTATTTCTTCTCAGTTATATAGTGTTATATTATTATTATTCGTTTCTTGAGTTCTGAGTAGAACACAGGGCTTCAGCAGCCCGTTGCCATCACACTCTGTTCGTTGCTACCATTTTGTCTGGCTGTACAGCTGTTCTTAACCATTCATTTCTTCCCAGCATGATCTCATGCATGTCAACCTCTGACGGCCAACTTGTCGCTCCTTAGTTGGATTCCACTTGTCAGCCCGGCGTGTGAAGTTAATCAGAGGTCTTCTTATGATATACCTCCATTTCTTTTTACATATTTGTCTGGCACCAGGCTGCTAGCTGGTCCACTGACTGTCAAAGTTCTTTGTTGCTTTTCATTTCTGGATGGCTGTCAGAACTTCAGAGTCCAGCCAGCGAAGGCAACTGTTGATGGAAGTCTGCAGCAAGCTGTAGGAAATGCTTCGGTGAAACGCCCACGAAGTCTTCAGAGTGACTTGTCATTATTATTAAACAAGATTTGCTTCTTGTTCCTTGTGTTGAGTGGTATGGATCTCCATGCTGATTTTAGAGTAATGAACATTTATCTGACATGCTTTCTGAATTCTATCTTGGCTGGCTTTCATATCCTCTTCCATGCTATTTGTAATAACAACGATACCGTGCAACATTTCAGCCCTAATTGTATTGAATTCGAGATTAAAAAGACAGTTATAAGCCATTCGAGATACTATCCTATATATTGGTGATGAATTGTCAGTCCAGAAAATCATCCTAAATATTGTGAAATATTGCATTACTATTTAACTAAAGTTTAAAGGAACACCTTTGAGAACACATTTAACTTTTTCAAAAGCGATCGCTTTCGTAACTAAAACCGATATTTTTCTTATTGAAACATTTTAATACTCTGCATACTGCACTGAGGTGTACAATATTTGCACCCAGTGAGGCCAGAAGGTCTAAGGCATGTAAAATACATGACACACAAAAGGTATTGTTTGTTTAAAGTTCCAGGATCATAGAAATCAGGGATTCTGTACAACAGCTTAGAAAATGACAAATAAGGAGATGCCAAATACAGTTTTTTTGTTCGGCTAGGAAATATCTCTTTTCAACGGCTTCATTTACAAGCTGTACAGTCATATTTATATTACGGAAGAGGCATTGCGTCGCACTAGAAACTGCTCGGTCAATGAACATATCATAAGAATAAAGATAATTAAAATGATGTACCTTCGCCATCTTTGTTATTATCATTATCGTACTCTTAATTTTTTAGACAACACTTCACGTATTGTTTTAAAATCTTAACACCAATTCATTTATTTAATAATCTTTAAAAGTTTTGTAATTCATCCAGTTCAACTCTGCCCCCTAATACATCATTTTAATTATCTTTATTCTTATCATGTGTTTATTGACTGAGCAATTTCTAGTGCCATTTAATGCCTTTCTGCGGAATATAAATACGACTGTACAGCTTGAAAATAAAGTCTCTGAACAAAAAACTTTTTTTTCTTTTGAATTTAATGGGTATATTTTGAGATGTTAAATATCTCGGTTTTATTTGTAGGTTTTGTCTGAGTGACTAAGTTCCATAGCAACCTCAGGAGAAGCTTATACGAAATCGAAAATTGCTTATAAATGAGGTTATCATATAGTTTCAATGAAGTTTCAAAGGATCATGCTTTTTAAACTTAATTTCCATTGGCGTCTGAATACGTTAACTACTGATGCCAGTCAAATCTTGCTTTTACACTAAGACTCTCACCAGCCAAGCAGGAAGTCCACATTCGATTCCGTTTCGATTCACTTCAAAATCTCGCTGGGTATACTATCCAGTCATAAGCCGAGGAGAGAGGGATGATTAGCCGTTAGGCTAGCAGCTGTGTCCCGTGAAGACAGCACTGTTACTGAAACTATAAAACCTGAAGCTCTATGTACACTTGGAGCGGAAAAAAATAGAGAAGAGATTATTCATACTGTACTGTCTAGGAATGCAGTGAATTCTTGCACGCGTAAGCTCGGCATTATCATTTTCTATCATTACAAATCTAACATGCGACATTTAGTCGTGCAAGTTATTATCAAAAAAATTTTGTTTTCTGTTTAAAATGAATTTCCATATCTAACTGTATCAAAACTTGAGAGTTATTGCTTCCTAAGATAATGGCTTTTGTATTCAGGAGGTGAGTGCTAAAGCTTGTTTTATGGTGAAATGCAGCACCCAAACCTTCGCATATTATATTTGATGAATTGAACATAAAGGGAACATGCGTCAACAGGTTAATGCAAATAGTTAATGAGGAGGATTAATCACAGAAAAGTAAATACGGAAAGTGCTGATGAAGTACATATGTTAGTGGAAATGGTCACTTCTAGTAATTCAAGGCAAATACTCAGCGTGAATAAATTCATTAGGTTTCTGAGATTATATATATATATATATCATACTGGCCTATGAGAGCTGTTACCATCTGACCAGTGGTCACAATAGCTATATATATTTTTCGGCCTTTGAGAACTAACAACAACTTAGGAAAATTTGACGCTTTGTTTATCTTCAACAGTTTGTTCAGTAATTATAAATACGCCTTAAGGCCCAAGTCACTTGACTAAAACCAAACTCTTAATATATTTTTCATTGAATAGTATCTTAAAAATATGCATTTGGAATATTCGAATCCAACTAAAATTATTCTACAGTTTATTTACTCCTCACCATCCCTTTAGAAATTTTTAACTCAGAAGTGGGGACGCTGTGAAGCTTTTTTGTATGTAACAACTATTATTTATTTATTTATTAGTGTAGTAACGAATATAAACAGAATAACTCATAGGCTTTCACTAATCTCCAAGCTGTTGGATCATACTGCACAGGGTCAAATGAAAATGACAGTTAAATTTAAAACCCAGTTAATTACTTATCATCTATATAATTTACTTTTGGCTCCGTGTTAAACTCAGCCTCTTTGTCAAATACTTTTTCTATTTCGTATGAATTAAAAAAGGTGCAGTAAGATGGCACGATTCATCCTACATTGATTTCAGGTAGCTGGACTAAATGAAAATCAAATGAGGCATGTTTCTCACTTCCAAGAAAAGTTTACTATGTAGGGTGAAACTATGGTTGACAATGAAATTCTCGCTTACTAAAAGTAAGTGGCTGAGGCGTTGGTGGCTCAGCGGTTACGACGCTCGCCAACCATTCACATGCTTCTGGGTCCGGTCGCCGGCCGACGCACTCCTTTACCTCGTTAAACCAGTAATACAAAAGCTGGTAAACTGAGAAGGTTGGGTATGAGGCTAGCAACCCTATCCTATAAAAATAAAAACTGCTAAAGAAACCTGAACTCTCTAGCCTGAAGCCCGATGTTCCACTGGGAACGTGAAGGAATAAAAAAATAAGTGGTTAGTAACAATCAAAGGCGAGTATTTCTTCAATGTATCAGGCTGGAAATATAACATGTTTCTAGACACATTATAACCAGTGTGTCCAAATTCCGGTCAGGTTATAGTCCTATGTAAGTTGAACGGCTTAGCAACAAATGCCAGGCTGCTAGCCTTTGAAAATCATTAATTTTTTACTAAATATTATATATTACGCTAATACGATTTATTTGGATTCCGTGTGAAACATTCGGTTCCAACAGCAGATATCTATTTCATTTTCTTCTCTACATTCATTTTTAGCTGGCCCAACAATTACCCATAGGCACCAAGCTTCTCACTGCACGATCTCCTCCATACCAACGTCTGGCGTCCATCTCGTCGTTCCCCATTTAGGTTCAACTCGAGAGCATGGCATATGATGCCACTCAACTGTTTCCTCAGTGTTTGTCCAATCCATCTCCACTTTCTTCTGCATATTTGCTGGGTAGTATTTTCCTTGTTGATTATCTTTTCTAGGCGTCTGATTTTCAATATGGAGTGAAGGCAGATGTTAAGAAAAATCTTCAGTAGCCTGTTGGAAATGCTCCGAATCTCTGAACAGTACAGAAGAAATGACTAACCATTAATGTTGAAAATCCGGACCTTGTTCTTTATGCAGACTGCAGAAGATTTCCACACTGATTTCAAGGTAATGAAGTCTTACCTCTTTTGATTTCCCGGTTCTGTCTGAGTCTACCTGACATCCTCATTCGTGTGACCTGTGGTTAAAACTATGCAGTCCAGGTAGGTGGACATTTTGTGACACTAAATTCAGTGAAATATACTCTTTATCTTATTTATCTTATTTTAAGTGCAAATGTTGGTTTCATCTACTGTCATCTACATTTATTTAGAAAGTGGCTTCTTTTGAGTATGACGACATTTTCCTAAAATATTGAAATTGAAGCAACTTGGTTATTTGGAATGAAAAGCATGTGTATTTTGATCAACATTTTGTCATTTGTTATAAGTTTACGACACAGGTGTGGGCATTATAAATTTCTAAATGGCTGTCATCACGAATTTGTACTCTTGAGCGAATATAAGGAAACTCATAAACCACCATGTAGTGTTTTCATTTTACGTCATACTAATCTTGGGATATGAGTAGTACGAAAAGTTAGACATCCGTTTGTGTTTTCCAAAACAACCTCGCGTGAGGTCTGAAATTAAAATGTTTAAAACTTTGAAAAACTGAAGTCACTCAATTTTCAATTTGTTTCAAATGACAGATAGTGATAAGAAGTGATTTACAATTATAAGTAGGTAAAGACGTTCAGGCATGTGTCTTAAAGCAAGTTCGCTGCCATCAAATGATTGTATGACAACGTTTGATGATGGAGAAGGACATGATGATCAATATGATGTTAGTGTGGTAATAGGTTGACCCATATGAATTCCATTTTATTGCATATTTTCTGACTTATTAATTCTAACCCTTACTGTTCCCTCAGTTACTTTTATTTGTTGCTCACCGATTTTTTGTTGCACATTACAGTGTGGAGAAACTGTTGTACATTACTTGCCAAAAATAGTAGATATTCTGTTTTCATTAAGTTTTAATTAAATCCCACTTCTAGAATTTGGATTCTGTTTGTTGCTACACGTACTATTTATGTCATAATTCCTATCTTTGTCATCGTACCAAACTTTAATTTCCATTATTGGCTCTGCTTTGCAAGAAAATGAATATTTTAATTTTAATAATTCACTGTGTATTTTAGGACGTTTTCCGACATACAGAAACCTAAAAATAAGCTGCATAAACTCTAGTAAATTTGGTTCTTCCTTCGTGGTTCTGATCAGAGCGATATTTATAATTAAGGTAACATGTATGGTCAGCACCATTTTGTCTCGTTTTCACGAAATACAAGAAACATTTTAGCATGACTGTGACGGAATAGAGAGTAATAGTAGGTTTAATTGGCTGAAAAATGTTTAACAGACACAGGGTTTATTCATGGCAAAGTTTATGAAATAATAATTTTATAACACGTTCAAAGTTAATGAAATTAAATATGGACAGTGGTTTCTAGTCATTCTACAATAATTACTCAACATTTGGCTTAATATTTAGTTATCTTGGTATCCTTAGAAGTTGCGACAATAATAGAAATATACCAGGGTCAGCTTTCGATTTCGGAATGAATTCTGATAGAAATATAACTATTTGACGGTACTGTAATAAATTTTTCTCACCTGGTTATTTAGTATGAATGTCAGTGATGAAAGATAACGTTACGAAAGAGATGCTTCATTTCATTCAACAGTGCATGCGAACTTTTATTGAAGTACAACACTGGCGTCTAGTTCAAATCCAACGCTTCTTGTCTGAATATGTGCAGTATTCGTGAATTGTTTAAAAGAAGCTAAAAGCTAAATAAACCTGTCGCTGGTCAGCAAATAACTGATATTTAGGTGTTAGATCAGTGAGGAATGACGGATTCCAGGATACATGTCGTCATCAACTAACACAATTTTAGAAAACTACTTACCTAGGAAATACCGAACAGCTACCTTTTACTGGATATATACTGGTGTGCGTCTATGGTGGTGGCAACTGAAGCCTAATAAAATGAAATATCTATGCGAACAAATTACTACACAGTCACTTATTTTAAGTCAAACGCTGCACCAATCCCAGCTTTCTGTTTCATGTAAAAATAGCTCTCTCTCTCTCTCTCTATATATATATATATATATATATATATATTACTCGATAGATCTTACTGGCCATAATTTCTGCCCAAAACTCCAGGAAATTCATCTCAGTTCAATTTACCAATGAGCTGTGTACTAATAAATCTTTGGATTTACAGAAATCTTCTATAGTTTGGTTTGTAAGGATTATTTATGTTTTACGAGTTGATCACGGACTGATATCAGTTAGAGAACCATTGAAAACCAGGGAGTAATGGACAGCTGCTGTTTCATCCTAGTTTGGGGATCATCGGCAGTACGCACCCACTGGGATTCGAACCCAGGACCTTCCTACAGGTTGGAGCTTCCTGTAGTTCTAGTGAGAACTCGTGACCAGTGAGGTCCAATTAGAAGTCACGTGTGTGGATGGATGTCCCACCAACGACAATAGTTGGGGTCGCGCTAAAATCACGAATTGGTAGAAGTTAGAATTCATGAGCCATTGAATCGGGTCCCAGTGGCTGAATGGTATACGAGCTTGCCTTGTAACCGGAAGGTCCTGGGTTCGAATCCCAGTGGGTGCGTACTACCGATGATTACAGAAATCTGACAAATGCTTAACATCATTCGGAATCAAGAGAAGTTGAGATTTCGAAGTAATGTATTCCAATACTCGTTTACACGGAGTTCACTGTAAAAAACGATTGTTAGTTAATCTTCCTTGTGTGGAGTGATAAGTATGCGTTTTCAAAAGCTTATAATAAGCTCAAGATGTCTGTCTAATGACTGCTAATTTCTAGTCAACCTCTAGCTGATGTTTATTTGTGGAAAAACTGTGTAGAACTAAGTCAGCAAGTAGGAATTTCTCGGCCTATTTCATGTCGGTAGAATACTCGTGACTTCGCTTGGCAGGTAGTAAGCCCGGTAAAGAGGGAAGGTTGGGCATGAAGCTAGCAACCTAACCCATAAAAATAAACACCACTGCTAGTGAAACTTTAAAGCTCAAGCTTGAAGCCCTATGTTCCACTCGGAACTGAAAGGAAGAAAAAATTATTATTTCTTATTTTCTTTATTTGCGTCTTCCTGTTTGGAACATCTGTGAGTCTTAAGCTCCTTGCAAGCGTGTAACTTACTGTCCATTATAAAGGTCAAAGAAGCCGACTTTGTGGCATTCAAACAAGTAGTGACTTTTTATTTCCATGAAGATAAATGGAAATCAGGAATTCAGTCTTTAGGTAAATCAATCAGCAACAATTTCTAAACTTGCTGAAGTTTATGTGTTTTAGTCATATTAAATGGACGAATCCTGAATAGATCAAAAGTACTTATTAGATTCTAGTGCCAGTGAACACCTGTCCAAAAGCAATTGGTTTCTTTGTGGTATGTTTTCAGTTTTTACTATTCTGAAATCCAGCATCGGTTCAATCAGATTTTCCTGTTAATCCTGTTGACTGAGGGGATACAACAGAAATTCACATGAATCACCTTACTATGATTCTTATCCATAAATACATGAGTTAAGAAGTAATTAAAGCTGCTGAAATAATGCCGGATTCACCAATACTTTCCTAATTTTTTTTCACTTGAATGAGTCTTTAATGCCTTCTGCTCGAAATCAACATTCATGAATCTCTCAGTTTATCAGTTTAAAAATATTATTTCCAATCCTGAATAAAATAAGCAGATGTGAATTCATCTCCACACAAACTGTTGAATTTTCACATGCTATATCTACGTTTGAAATAATCGCTGTTTTCATCTAACTGACGTTAAGATGTGTTTATCATATTGAGTGTAATGTGTGCGTAAATCAAGACTTAAAATGACCAACACTGGTCACTTTTAGTTTAACTGTTGTCATTTTTACCTTTCCTGATCAACAATAACATTTATATCTGATTGTTAAATCTTGTAAACAACAAACATACAAGTTAATGGGGTTCATTTTTAAGATGCTATCAGCAATCGGAGAAGTAGTAATATGCTAATTGTTTTTTACACATAGTGCTTTACTTTTCTGTGACACATGATGACTGATGATATTTTTAAGCGTTGGTTTGTAGTGATTTGATTGATTTCAAGTTAGATTACGAGTTAACGTGATTTAGAGAGCCAATGGAAACAAGGAAGTTCGCGGAAACTATTTCTTCCTGGTTTGAGACTGTTCAGTAGTACGCAACTATGACTCTTCCAAAGATTGAAGTCAGGACTTTCACCATACAACCACTAAAGAATCACATAATTGAATGAAACAGCTCTCCAGCAGTCCTCAATTTTCAATGTTTCCTCAAGTGATGCCAGTTCGTTAACTAATTTAATAATATTTTGTTTCATTGTGAATGGAACTGATCATTAATAATGAATAAGTTTACAGGAAATTCAACTATCAAGATATACTGGTAGTAAATGACTAGCGAGTCTTCCGTTGGGATCAGTCAAAGTCGACCACCACTGTTTCCATGATGATCACAGACTTTCTGATATTATTGTTCCAAAGGTGTTGTTAATGAAAGCCAACTATTCACGTTTCTCTTAACCTTTTCATCGTCTGAAAGACTAAAAGCAATTGGTAAATTTGATTCCTAAATGCCTTTTTTGGTTAAATATAAACAGACTTAAAGCCGTTTGTTTACGAATAGCCAATTGTGGAATACACGACTTACATTTCGTCCTTTTTAGAGCTCAACACCTGGAGTTACCTGATTCCTGATGAGTTCCCGATGACAAAAACTTGGCAACCCACTTTCCGAACATTATCATGTATGCTGCTGAACCTCCAGAGACACCTCACTGCGCAGTGCATATCAGCTGTTATCCAGTGAAATGGTTTTTAAATTTCCCGTTGATTGATTTTGCCGGATCGAAATGCTGATTCTCAGCTGATATGTCTGCTTCTGGTAAGGACTTTTCAAACTGAAGTCAAAGCATCCATAACAGTAGTCAGCCTATCAACAGCTAGTTAATGGGAATTTAGAAATAATTTTAATAAACGACTTATACACTCTTCTCAAGAATTAGTTTGTAGGGATTTTATTTATTTCCGGTTAAACCACAGATTGATATCTGTTAGAGAAACATTGCAAACCAGGGAGTACTGGATGGCTGTTTCACCTTGTTTCGAACTCACTGGCAGTACGCATCCTTAATATGCTTTTAAACAATTAAAAATACACTTTAGTCAGATACTCTTTCACATTTTAATTACATCTGAAATGGCATGAACATTATTTGATGATAGTTTATATTTTTAAAACAGTTAGTTCATTTCATAAATTTGTATAGAGTTATTATATGACGAAGATTTTCTGAAAAATGTGATGTATTTGCGCAATTTATTTCGAACAGTCTGGTCACATATTTACTTTTCAAGTAAATTTATATGAACAATAAAGGCCAATTAAAGAACGCAAAGGGACAGAAAGGATTTAAAAATAATAAGAGTAATTAACACTTCGTTTGGTTATCCAATCAGATGAGGATTACCAAGGTAAATTACTATTGTTTACTGCCTACGTCCATTTCACGTTTGACGATGAGCACTTTCGACAAGTGAGTGGTGTCGCAATGATTTGATTAAGAATTACTGATGGATGCTTAAATATCTTAACACTGAAAACCTGTCCCATGATTTAATTTTTAAAGTATCCCTCTGTAAAAGATATGTAGATGACATTATTTGGATATACGATGGTCATGAAGATGCCAATCGTCTACTGGATGGACTCAACTCGGTACAGAATCATATAAGTCTTACATGCAAGGAAGAAGATAGCAACCAGATTAAATTTTTAGACATACTTCTGAGTCAGAGAGAAGGTGGTTCAATAAAACTATCACTTTGCAGGAAGCCTGCGTGGACAGGGCAGCTTCTATTCACCACAAGATAAGAGATGCTTGGTGAAATGTTTATTCAAGAGGACTCAGCGTATTAGTATATCCGATGTTAAACAGTATGAAAATAAAATACTGATGGATACTCTTGTTGAAAGCAGTTATCCTTTAAAAATTTTTAAACCAGTGTAGAAGTCAGTTGGTCTTAAAGTCTACAATCTATTCCATTCCAAAGAAAGATGTCTCTATCAGAGTACTTTAAAATGGTAATATTTTAAGGCGGAGATTAACCTGGGTCTAGGACCTATTATGCAGCCCTGCTTGTGACATTGCAAAAGCCCAAAATACGCTTCACTACAAACCTCAAAAGTGCACAAGTGATTGTGTCACATTCCACACTACTTACCAATTAACATGTGTGTGGACTTATACATAGAGAGGAGTAATCACGCTTTACATGTGAGGGTAAAAGAGCAGATTCCAAAATGGCTAGAAAGAGAGATGAACTTTGGAAAATTGATAGATACAGGTGGCAGACTACCAACTTTGTTTATAGCTAAACATCTAATCGATATGAATCATAAGACTGATGTCAGCACAGTTTTTGAAGTCACGTATGAAACTGGTCAAGGAAGCTTATTGAAATACTTTGAGGTTATTGCTACTTATAAAATTAAACCCTCCTCCCCCACCTGTGTGTTCAAAAGTAATGTATTTTTACTCGTAACCTGTTAATCTCAGGAAAAAGTTTGAGCATTGTGGAATAGACCAAATAAAGTATAATTATATTTCAGTGGTTTACACACAACGACAAGTTTTTTTTTTTTCGAGCAAAATGACTACCCGTATTCACATAATGTTGGAATTGTTTTGTTTTTTAATTCACACATTTATGATTTGTACTCATATAAATAGTTCATTCTTTTGTTCATTCATTTTTGTGTATTCAGAATTATATTTCAGCTTGTTAACAGTTGTACTGAGTCAACCTTGTTACATGTATCCGGTGTGATCTCAATGAATATAGATTCTGGTATAAGTCTGTCTTTCCCTTTGTTCATATTAGTTTTTAGAATACAAACATTGTTCCAATCGATATTGTGGTTTTTGTCCCATGCATGTGCAGCTATAGATGAATTTTCTTGTAAATTGTTGTAAGCTTGTGTTCCTGTTGGTTGACCTTTAGTTAGGCGTTTATTTTCATTCACTCTTATTTTGAGTGATCTCGACGTTTGACCCACATATTTAGTCAGACACTCGGCACAAGATATTTTGTAAATTGCATTGTTTTTATCCATTTTTTTAATGGGGTCTTTCGGTTGATTTATCTTATTTTTTATTAGATTCTTCGGTTTAAAGTTGATGTGAATCCCAATAATTTTGTGGTTTCTTCGAATTGCCTGTGATGTACCATTTTTGTACGGTATTGTGACCGTTTTCTTGCCTTCCTCCTTCTTGTAATTCTCTGGTTTTACCCTCTTCTTTATATTATCTCTGATAAATTCTTTTAGGTAGTTGTTGTCGAGTAACATTTTGAATAGGACGTTTATTTCTTGACACTAGTCATCTGATGTTGTTGTAAGTCTACGTATTCTATCTGCAAGACCTTGTATTAATCTTCGTTTTACCGTGAGTGGATGAGCTGAATGTTAATCAAGGAATCTTCCAGAATTTGTATTTTTTCTATGTAGCGTCGTTTTTATGCTACCATCTCTTACTCTTTGTATTTTACAGTCTAACATAGGCAGTTCCCAATTTCATTCTCTATTTCCATAGTGAATTTTATTGAGTCGACATCACTGTTTACGGGCGAGAAGAATTTCTCAACATCTATTTTTTTTTCATTATTACTAACGTGTCGTCTACATATCTCCACCAACATTTAGTTGATGACCTGAGTGGTTTAAGTGCATTCTCTTCCCCAAAATCCATGAATGTGTCAGCTATTATTTGAGAGATAGGCAATCCCATGGCTACTCCTTCATTTTTTGGTATATTTTTCCTTCAGATGTAAAATATGTTGTTGTCAGACAGAATTCAAACACTTTTATTATCTCTTCTACCGATAACTGTGTCCTGTCTTTTAGGCCATCATCTTGTTTTAGTCTCGTTTTCAGTGTATTCACGGCCATTTGAGTGGGTATTTTAGTAACCTACCTTGGTAATCCTCATCTGATTAGATAACCAAACGAAGTGTTAGTTACTCTTACTATTTTTAAATCCTTTCTGTCCCTTTGCGTTCTTTAATTGGCCTTTATTGTTCATATGAATTTACTTGACAAGTAAATATGTGACCAGATTGTTCGAAATGTATTGCGCAAATGCATTACATTTTTCAGAAAATCTTCTTTTTATAACACTATCCAGACATTTTATTTGTCTGAATGTGTTCTGCTTAAAAAAACTATGATGAAATTTAGCTAGGCATTACTGCGTTTAGATGGTCAACCGAACTCGGTTTAAATTTAAAGTCACCGCAAAACATATAGTGATGGCCTGTATCCCATATATTGGTGTCCAAAATCACCTTAAACAAATTTGTATCCCGTGACAGTGATGCTTGCTGACAGTTTCCGGGATGGTTCTCAATATCCTAGAAAAGCTAAATTAAACACACCTAATCAAAATCATCATTGCTTATATCTTCGCTTACCTGCAAATATATGAGTCACCAGAATATGCAGAAAACAACACATGTATCAAGGTAATATGTGGGAGACATTTCCTGTAATATTGAATAAAATGACAATTAATGCCTTTGCTTCATTGATAACAATTGAAGTTAATTGTAAATTCTGTTAACTGAGATTCGCTTTTAATTTCATGTAAGATCTCTAGCACAGAGTTCTTTTTTATCTCAGTTCTCAAATTCTACTTTTGTGCTAATCCTCTTTTTGTGTTTAAATTGTTCTGTGAGAGAATTTCGAATATTTTATATTCCTTTCTATTTACTGATGAATTCAAATAATAACAAGAAATATATATTCAGTCTAAACTATGATAAATGCACAGTATTGACAGAAGAAAACAGTTTATAAAACCTAGTGTAATACTAACATAGTGTTTCCAAAAATAGTAAATTAGCTGTTTACCAGCAATTAAGTTTTCATTAGTTTTCATCGGTACATTTCTCCTTCAGGCTATTTTGACATATTTCTTTGTTATGCTAACAATTAGTTGTTAATTTTATCTACAATTATTAACATACAAAGGTAAAGAAAATCTTAAGCTCTAACTTTGACTTAAATATCACAGAATTACTCAGCGTAACTATAGTGTTTTTTAATTTGATAGGCTTACTAATATTACCTAAAATAAATTTGTGACTGTTTAACTTTATTGTCAAAATAACAGTGATAATACTGGTTGTTCCGACTGTACAGTGTGTGTGAAAAATACAGGACCAACGACATAAAAAAAGAACATCAGAAACTGGAATTTATTCTTTCTGTTTTGGGATGGTAAATACTGCAGCTTCATATATATATATATATATATATATATATATAAGGTTTGGACAGTAGGGAGTTGACCAAGTCTGAATGTCCACTGATGCGAAAAACGAACATACTTTCTCGTCAGCATACTAGAACACACAGCGATCTTGTTAGACATTATCGAGGAACGTGTCACAAGTCTTTGACATTTTTAAATGCTTCAGTCCTGCACTGATTCAACAGGCCTTCCAACAATGAATTTTAACTATCAACACTTGTTGTAATAGTTCTTTCTCTTTACTTCTAAAACATATATATATAGCTTTTAATCTTGTAATGTAATGAGTAGCTTACTGTAATTTCATGTGAAGTAATACATACCTTATTTAAAAGCATTAAAGTCTTTTTTTTCTTAAATGCCTATTATATTTCTACAAGCTGAATATGGTAGAAAATAGCAGGTTGTTTAAAGAAAGGTGCTTATATTAGCGTAAAATTATATCATATATATTATATTATGTTATTCAATATTGACAATGCACATTATGCTCACACCTGCTTGGCCGTTGTCTTATCTATTGCACTTAATACTACTTCTGTATTATAAATAGCGTCCTTAATTTTTGATCTCCTAGGTGCTACAATGAAGTTTGTGTTTTGAAACGTAAGTCTCTTAGAACGTTCCATCTTGCTCTTAAACTATGGTGAAGATATGTGGATGACTCATTCGCTATGTTGAAATATGAACATATCCTTAAGTTATTCGCCCATATAAACTCTGAAGCAGATGGAATCTAATTCACTTCCGACTGAGAAGATGAACGATTATCCTAGATTATATAAACAAAGACGAAAATAGAATAGCCGGTTGGATACTAGAATCTATATGAAACCGACACATACTAATAAATAAATAATAAATAAATAAATAAATAAATAGAATTCACTTCATCACGTCCAGAATCATTAAAGTTAGGTTTAGTTAAATGGTGATATAATCGGGCCAGGAGCCTTACTAGTAAGTCAGAAGATCTAAATTATGAATAAATAAGGGAACTATTACTAGTAAATAAGTACCCACCAGATTTTGTTCAAAAATATATTAAAGCCAGTAAAAAATGAGAGTAGAGATGTAAGTAATGAATTTTATTTTATTTTATTCCTTCACGTTCTCAGTGGATCATGGGGCTCTAAGCTTGAGCTTTGAAGTTTCTGTAGCAGTGGTGTTTATTTTTACGGAATAGGGTTGCCTCACGCTGAAGCTTCCCTCCTTACCAGTCTTATTACTGGATTAGCGAAATAAAGAAGTGCGTCGGCCGGGATTTGAACGCCAGACCACATGCGTGGTTTGCAAGCATTCTATGAATAATGGGGGATCCAGAGCCTCGATATTACTGCTATGCAAAGAAGAAACATCAGAGGTCCTACGCAGGACTCAATATGGCTCGAGTCGGGATGGTATTTGAATCTACCGACTCACTCAGAGACAAACTTTGTGGGCTTAAGGACGCGGCAGATCCAATTAGGAAAAATAATCTAATTCTCCAAATTCCATGCAGTGACTAAGAGGTCAATTAAGTAAGTCAAACTAGTTGATCAAGGTAAGACAGATTATCAGAATAAATGAGTTTAGCTAGATATAGAATCACTGACCATGCTTAGTTAAATAATGTAGAAAAAAGCTCAGCCATTTCAGTGTACTCACTTGTATAAAGTCAAACAATAAGGTAAGATGGGGTAAAAGTATTAAAAAGTAATATCTTTAGGTAAAGAGAGGGAGGGTGATGATGTGATCTCTGTTCATCGAATCAGTACCAAATACGTGCAATCAAAACGACCCAACGCCTTTGCTGGAAATACAGAAGGTTGCCATGAAAACAGCTGAGAGTAGGACTATGTGAACCAAATGATCAAGCCGTGTGAATAAACTGATACAAATATTGGCATTTAACTCTGCTCGAAAGGTCATTCAGTTATTATTAATACATTACTGTGTTCAGTCGTACAGAACTTAATTAATGTGAAATACTTCTTGCTGTTCTTTATAAATTACTCTGTGTTTCTTCAATGACGACTCAGGTACTTTACATAGTTAGGTTAGATGTAAACTGAAGTCTTGTGGGAAACTTTCCATTCGATCCACAAAGAAATGTGATGATCCAAACACTCTACATAACTAATATTAGGTCACAATACAACAACAACCAAATCTGAAGTGAGATCATCCTAAGGGTATCGTTCACATTTGTAAGGTATTGGCTAACTTACATTTGGATCACTGATGTTAGACTTACTTGTGTTTTTACACTATGACATATGGAATTAATAGAATGGATGCGCTACAATTTCACCATGTTTCTACACTTCATTGAACATTTGATCTGTGGTTCAGTAGGCTGACAACGTCCCATATTGGTGATATTCACAATAAAAGAAGAATGTTTATGAGATAAAAGCCTCTCTGGCAATAAATCAGTTTCAAACACATTCTTTTAGAATGAGACTGAACATTTACAGTTCAGGATTATAGTTTTTGTGAATGCGTGTTATCTAACCAAATTTGCAGAGATTGCTTATCGTGCAAACATATACCCATTATGTTACTTACCAAAAATGTCAACCGAAGACTGGCTGGCTGAAATTCTGTGACATTCATAACATATTAAGCAAAATAAACAACTCTCCTTGGGTAATCACAGAATCACTTGTATCACTGATATTTTAAGCGTAGATTTAATCTAAATCACACATTTGAATCTGATAAAAATAAAAGATAATATCTTTCTGCGTGTAATCTTTAATAACAAGTCTATGCTTCCTGAATGGCTTGGATTTTCCAATGAAGGTTGGACTAACTACGTTGCAAAAAGAAAGAATGCACATCTCCGGAAGTGCTGAAATATGCAGACATTAATTTTTTTAAAATTATTTGCGTTTTGTTCACATAATCAAATAAATAATTTTGATGTGGTGCTGGAGTTTTAATCGCTGACACTGAATTTTCAAGTAACAATTCACGTGCCATCAAACACACTTTGGTACATTAAGTGATTACTATCACTAGTGAATTAGTAGTATTACTTCATCAGTATGTGATAAACAGTAAGCTTACCTATAGACAATAGTTTAACCTCGATGAAGGAATTTATTGATTCTTTTGAAATTTAAGTCAAACGTAGAATTTCAAGCTCTAAAATTTCAGCTGCAGTGATGTTAAAGCACCTCTGCTCTTTTTATTTTAGTAGAATTGAAACTACTAAGAAATTGTCAACATCTTAAGCTCCAGTGACTTAGAGATATTTACCATAACAGCTAGATTCAACTCGAAAGGAGTGAGAATGACAATCATACAATACCAAGCTTCTACAGACAACGCAAACTCGGTGGAGAAGAGGTAAAACTTTCACAGATAATTGGAAACAGTAGTGGACAATGCCCTAAAGAGATGGGGAACTCAAAATGGGTTAAATGAATGCTAACTAAACTAAGGTAGATCATACAAGAAGAAAATTTATAATGAATGAAAGGAGGCACTAGTAAGAATGGAGAGCCCTTAACACACTACTAAACGCTTAGTGATTTTGTGATTGAAGGCAGTGTGCGCAGACGTGCCAGGTGAAAACGTCGGAAATCATGCAAACTACAACTCAGTTTCATCTGAAGAAAGTGGATACGCAATCAGTCTACTGTGGATAAGAGAAGCAAATATGACCAAAAACGACTCCCTAGTACAGGGACTTTCAAGATCGAATTGTAAGTCTTAAAAGAGTCTGATAATAGACCTCAATTCAAGATCATCACTCAGAAGTTGAAGGATGAAGCTGTAAATGATGCCTTCAGTGCTGTGACCAGCGAAATGTCGGAAACATTAAGGACCATCAAAGCGGAAACCTCTGTGGGAGAATGCTGGAACTCTGTGAAAGCGACATGGAAATAACTCTTTGTAGACATCCAAAGAAAAAAAGAGGTGAGACGATGAGTGGCTTACTACTGACACATAGACTCTAATAGAGCAAAGAGAGATGTTGAAACAGAAGATGAACCCATGCAGAGATGAACCGCGAAAGGAAGAGCTGAATATAGCCTACAATGCACTATGCAAAGTACTTAAGAAGAGTACTAGGAACTATGGATGAGGCTTTCATGACATACTGGCAACTTGGGTAGAAAACGTTGCAGGTAAGGCAGGCCTCAAAACACTGCATTAACCAAACGGGTTTCTATCCGGAAGAGACTAATGCAGATAAAGCCAATGAAAGATGGTGAGGGAAACAGTATAACCAAAGAGAAGGGGGTCGAGGAATCGTTGTGCTGGTCACTTCAAAGAACTGAATAGACTACTACCAGTGAACACGCAGCACCACACAAAACAGGAAACTTGAAGGCCATAAAGTTAATCAAAGCCAAACGAGAAAGCATCAGGATTAGGTGAAATCCCTACAGAAGTACTGAAAACTATTATGGAAGGTATGAAAAAGAAGGGAAGTCACCTGCGGTTTGAAAGAGCAGCTATCTTGTGAGGTTATCACAGAAGGGAGACGTAAGCTACTGCAAGGACTGGTTAGGAATCATGTTCTTGTTCACCCTAAGTAAAATATTCAGCAACACTTCTCATTACTAGTCAGAGCCTAGAATGCCAGTCAGCTCTCTATGTCAACTCTGACTTTAAAAAAACTTTTGAACAGTGTCGATCATTAAGTCACTTGGTAGCTGCTTCAACACTACGGAGTGCAGTCTCACAAAGATTTGTTAACCTCATTGAGTAGTTATGTGAGGATGTCATATGCCAAATAATTAACACTGAAAAGCTCACAGAAGTGCTTGAAGTGGAGACAGTAGCGAGACACAGCTGACTAGTGTCACAAATGATTTTCTTCACTATAATGAGTTGAATCATGCAACAGTCTATGGGGCGTGGGATGGACATTTCTCTCAATTACTTAGGAAGCATCTTTTTAACTGCAATCAGCATGGACGAGGATATCAAAGGCAGGGTCGGAAAAGTAAGACAGACATTAATTTAACTGAAATCAGTGTTGAAATCTGCTGCACTCATCATGTACAGCAGGATTCAGATTTTCAGCAATAATGTCAAGTTAGTGCTTCTATTTACTTCATAGACTTAATGAGTCATAGAAAGCATTTTCAAAAGGCTGCTGTAAACTTCCAAAAATGGCTGCCTTTCGTGGATTCTGAAGATCAGATGAATAATGAAATTTGAGAGTCGGCGGGGTAACCAACAGCCAAGTGGTTAGCGGGCATGCAGAAGGAAATTTAGATGGACTGGACATTTGCAGAGGAGACTTTCAAGTGGCATACTATGACAAAAGGTCTAGTAGAACTCAAATAGTAAGTAATGAGTTAGATTTTGTAAGGTGAAATGTGAAAATGAAGTGAAAGTTTGTGTGTAGTTGTGCAATCAGTTAAAAGTGGTAGCGAAGAACAGAGTGGAAGAAAGATTTGCTACTGAAGCCTTATGTCCTACCTGGAATCTAGCGGAAGAGTAATATGATAATAAATCATTAGTTTATTAGTTAAAAAACACCTTAAGCTTAAAATTGCGATGTGGATGCGCACTTTACCAGATTCGGATGGTATCCATATAAAATCCAACACTTCGAGTCTCTCAGTGTTCTCAAATACTGATTTGTTAATATACACTATGTAAAATCGAAAGACACTTGTGAAGTTTATACAGAATGTATTGTCAGAAACGCCGAATTCAAAAGAAATACAGTTACAAAGGATAGTGTGCAATCAAGCAATTTAATCGGAAATTCAGTTTAAGAATGAAGTTAATGACAGTGATATAAATGCATAGAGTTACTACAATACTTTTACCATGAGTTACTCATTGCAAATGAATTTGAGTCTTAGACCAACAGGATATGTACTTTGGGAAAATTGATGGAATAAATATCAATCTAATACTTACTTGAGGAGTTTCTCTTGAAACCTAGTCAACGTTTAACTGCTTTCACAAACGTAGTAACATAAATAATAACAGTTGATTAGAAAACTTTAAAACGTTCTACATAATTGACAAGGTTTCATCACCTCTATGACCTGATGACATATAATTTAGGTTAAGTTTGACTTTTGTCTAGGTTACATTATGTTATTTAGTAATTCGAAAGGATTAGTCTCAAAACCTGTTATTGAATTTATTTTAATTTAAATCGTGGTAGTTCTATGGTAACTAACCTTATTCAGCGGTCACTAATAACGAGTGTGATATCATATCACAAAGGTGTACTATCATCTACTTAGTCCACGTATTAATGCTGTCTGTTTAAACTTATAAAGGGTGTTTTGTGCGAAATTTTATCTCGCTTTACGAATAAAATATGATGAAAGCCATTCTGCTCACTGTACAATATAATCTAACCATCGTTCACAGTGGTTCAAAAGGAAATCCGTTGGAATATTCTCTCAGAGAAGATGAAACGTAAGAGCACTACGAGAACGAGCTAAATTGAATTGATCAAAAGAAATTGTTGATTTATTCACAGAGAAATCAATTAGGCTAATATTTGAAGAGACCAATGACTGACTAAAAAGTTTAGAGAATCCTAGTAATGGTTTATCATGATGTCCGATTGTTAGGGACAGCCGTTGGGGAGCTTTGAATGCAGGTTTTGTGTTCATCTGCAATTGTCATCAAGAAGTATCTGCAACCGATCTGGAATTCAAATTCAAGAATAGCTTGGTGGCAATTTCTCTGACTGTGGCACTGAATAGTGGGGTTTGAATATCTGGTTAGGCATTGTTTCCTACGATGGTTTGCGTCGATAATGCATCCCAGCTAGCATAAAAATCTGGGTGGACAACTTTCCGTTAGCTGCCTCCAACCACCTAAAACATATTAGTGGTCAGCTACCGAACTTCGTGACTACACTGCAAACGTGATCAGTAGATTTTAGCTACCTCTAAAAAGTACAAAACCTAAGGTTAATCCACAATGATAATTTATCCCTCTGAAATAAGATACATTGATAAGAACAAAAAGAGTTTTATCTGTTGGTTTTATGGGTGAAGTTTTTACTGTTTCACCGTAAAATAGTGAAAAGAATAGTGGATTATTAGTATAAAAATTCTTCTGGTTTTGATATTGCATAAAAATGACTTTATTTTATGACTCTGACTCCAAAAAATAAAATAAAATAGCATCTGTTCGGCATATTAATTTAAAAATTAGCTTCAGTTTCTTTCGATAACATTTCATTGATAAAACAGTGTAATGAATTAAATGAAGGTCTCTTTTCTGGTAGAATATTCCAGCATTCAAGTATTTTATTGTATAAACCTATGGGACACATGAAGTTATTGGTATTCCTGAGTTTGGGTACTTCATAGTGATCATCTGCAGCTAACAAAGGTTTTGTTACTGGAATTTTCATTTCTGGACGAGGTAATCTGTAACCTGAACAGACACGTGTTCTAACTTCCTGAGCGCTCAACTCTGTGTAAATAACATCAACAAAAATGAGAAGAGAAATCAGAAAGGCTGAAGAGACATCTCAAATAGTAAATAAAACTGCCAAAATAAATTAACCGCAACTTGAATCAATTTAACGAAATGTTACTTTTTAAATGAGATAACCTAAGATAGGTTTTGTTGGACTCACATTAATTTTCAGGTATTAGTACTGTGGGGATTTTGTTCGACTGGATTCACATTAGTCTAGGATGAGTGTCATCGGAAGTTATATCGCCTAGGACTATTATCAACAAGTGAGAAGCTCAGAATAGTCGTTTCACATTGTTTTCCGCCTTTCCAGTGCAAACTCACGAAGTGGCAAGATAGCAGGAGACATACTTCCTACGTGGTACTGAATCAATTGGTTGTAATCCGATTACATTTGTCTTTCAGCTTATGTCAACTCTGAATGTAACATTTTTCATTTACCATCATTGTTTAGTAAATATCTTGACAACAAGATGTATTGAACTCTACTGATTCCGATTTATCACTAAATCTTTACGAAATTCATCTTAAAAGTACTCACGTATAAGCAGTGGATTAGTGTTTTGAAGTTATAGTGACTGTGGCTTAATCAAATCATTACTGACTTCACCATAAACTGACATTATCTAAATGAATTACTGAAAATGAGTCGGTATTTTGTACCTATTTATGTTATGAAAATTGTCATAAGTAATATGCGTAGTAAGAAAAGTACCAATTTTACTAATGGAAATTTGTCTGAACGACTCAATTGTAAAATGATATATATGTTGAACTGAACAAACGCATAAAAGTTACCGCCAGCTGAAAATCTTAACAGCTAGAGCTGTACCAGCTAAGTACAATGACCTCAGTGATATATTATTCAACTGTTACATATATTTTTTTATTTTATTGGTTAAAACAGGTGTCGTTAGAAATTCAAATTTAGTGGAAGAGTATCTTTTTAACTGAATCATCATTACAGATTGGAAAACGGAGCTGTTTAGAGATAAAATGAGACAGACTGTGTCTTTGTATAAGAAAATGTATTAGAAAAATATCTTATCTGATTTACATGAGATCACCTGATGCTTCTCTTGTTCTCAACAAAGTAAATCAAGGAGCAGAGTTAGTCATTATTATACTTCTTTCTTTCGGTTAAAACTGATGAAATAATAGAAAAACAGATTTTGTTTAGTAGTGTAGAACAATCTCCACAAACTACTTTTTATTTTATCTTTATTATTGTAAAGAAAAGGTTGCATAGTTAATTCAGAAGCGAGAATTCTGATTAGTAATTGATTGCAATGCAAATGAAAACTGATGAGTGGAGAATTGAAGAATTGAAAAATTTCTTTCTGATTTATCACCATAGTTACGCTTGAAACAGATTTCCATGAACACCAGTAGAGAAATAAAACTTCTGAAATATGTACCAATGGACTTATAAATTAAGGATATTTCGATAAAGAAAGGAAGACGAAATTTGCAGTATAAAATGATATCATTCTATTTCACAGGTTCTCATCAGCTGCAGACTACCTGAAATTACAATGGTTATATAAATGATAATAACATACTTTAATGTCTGATTAGTAGTAGAGAAGAGATAAAATTGACGCATCCAAAAAAAAAGAATGAAAGCATTACAATTTTAGTTTAAGTTATCATCATCAATTTATACACTTTCAGAGTTGAAAAGAGGGGGGAGGGGTAAGACAGAAAACAGAAAATTTGATGAACAGAAACAGTGTTAGCTTGTAGGTTCACATAGCAACTCCAAAAACAAAAGCATTTACAGTTTATAAGATTGAGATTTGCTCAGTGAGTTGAGATCACTGATGACTAACTGAATTTTGATTTTGATTAGTCATCAGTGATCTCAACTCACTGAGCAAATCTCAATCTTATAAACTGTAAATGCTTTTGTTTTTGGAGTTGCTATGTGAACCTACAAGCTAACACTGTTTCTGTTCATCAAATTTTCTGTTTTCTGTCTTACCCCTCCCCCCTCTTTTCAACTCTGAAAGTGTATAAATTGATGATGATAACTTAAACTAAAATTGTAATGCTTTCATTCTTTTTTTTTGGATGCGTCAATTTTATCTCTTCTCTACTACTAATCAGACATTAAAGTATGTTATTATCATTTATATAACCATTGTAATTTCAGGTAGTCTGCAGCTGATGAGAACCTGTGAAATAGAATGATATCATTTTATACTGCAAATTTCGTCTTCCTTTCTTTATCGAAATTTATCAAGGGAACCAGTTGTATGAAATTAAGGATAATTATACTGAAGCATCCCACTGTTTTTTCATAAATTGCGGATAGACTGGGAGCTACAGATCAATGTTTTTACTTCTGAATATATTTGAGTCAGTCGAGCTATGATTTTAATAGGGTATTAACTAGAATTTACTTATACAGTATAACAGAAAATGTGTCCTCTGACGTGTGGATGCTAAAGAAAGATGAAATACTAAAGTAAAGAAAATGAACATTTGAAAATAGATATCCTGTGTTCTTCTTTGTATTTCTCATCAAACTAAGTTATTCTAAAGTAGTAAGTTCAAAATGCAATGCGAATTAACTGCATTTACCTGTCCTATGGTTAGATAAATGCGTTATGCGACTAGAGAAAAGTATACAAATTTGAGAAATCATTTATAAGTTTTAGCTCACTGAGGTAAGGATTTTTAAACCACCATTTGTCTGACGAAATGCTGAGTTAATACTTAGAATGCTATCTTTTTGCTGCAATTAGTGTATACATTGACACATCATATCAACATTTGTAATACAATTTCAGCGTTTAGCAAAACGTTCAAAAAATAAGCGAGGTATGTATAACTAACCTTTATAAGGTAATTCGCAGAAGGTCAGAATTTCATAAACAAGTACACCAAATGACCAGATATCTGACTTTATTGAATATGCTTGCTTTAAAATTCCTTCTGGAGCTGTCCACCGTACAGGGAATTTGGTTACTTGTTCATAATAATTTTGTGTGTTGATGCCATTTTTGGTTTTCATAGAGTATGTTTGAAGAAATATGAACAAATTAACTTGATAATTATCATCATTGGTTAGTTAAATAAATAAACCAAATGAGAAAATAACTTTTCCTTTATTGGTATAGTTGTGTTCTCTGTGCTGAGTGATTTGGTTGCAAAGCTGTAATTGTGTTTCTAGACAACATCTTCAGCCCATTCTTTAATTTGGCCTGAAGTTGAAGCATTCGCTGATGTTGCTTCCCAGCTATTCCATCCAGCTCAGAGAACACTAACATCATCCACGTGAGCTACAAATCTTCGCAATCATATTTAAATTTCCCGTTTCTACCAAATCAGTAAACTTTATCTTTTAGGCCAGTAGATTTCATTAAATGGGATTTTGTTTATATAGGTAAGCGAAAGCCCTTTGAGTGTAAACTGCCATTTAGGTTTAAGCATCAGAATTCGTACCTATTGGAAATTCATAAAATGGTAGTTATGCGGCTCACGAATGTAATGTAGTCGAACAATTTAATAGCTGATAAGATGACAGTAAATAAACCAAAAAAGTACTTTTATCTCATCTGTTTACGATTTAACAATTACTGTTGTAGCCCAAAGAATAGTGAGTGAACCCTGGATTCAATTAATTCTAATAAGTGACATTTGCGCTGAATTCATCTTTGTGTGTAAGTGTTACGTAGACTTAGTCGGTGGAATGCTTCAATGTTCGATTTTGAAATTTCGAATACGAACCACTTGCTTTGGAAGTAAAACTTATTAAATAAGTCTATTTAATATTTCTGTATACCACAGAAATGCAGTTTACTTGATTAAGGCCTTAACATAATTGTTCACAGAGAAAAGTGGTTATACAAGGGGAAGGAATTATTTCTTCTGCATAAATGCTAATGATTATCTCTATAGAGCTTTTCCTAAACATTTAAAACAAAAGTTACGCTTACTTCAAGAAAACAATATTTAAACTCGTTTACCTTCGAAATTTATTTGTGGTATTTTATCCTTTTACAGACAACGAGTAAATGTTACCGCTTCACAATGAATATATGTGTTTTCAGTTGGTTGGAGACATATTTAACAGACATCGGATCCTGCTTATAAGACATAAGCTTGAAAATGGTGCTCTTAAAGTATACAGAGCTAGAGATAATTTTTCAATGGATCTGATTAAAATTTCGAACAGAATTTTAACTTCAATGTCAACGTTCATTGAAATTAATAGATGTATAACTTATCAACTGTTTGTTGCTAATTGTAATCTTTCAGTGAAGAGCAGCTTTCACCATTGCTGGCTACTACCTGGATTTTTGAAAAAGCTTGTTAGTATTGCCACTTGACATATAGTTGATGTCATCTAGAAATATGTATTTACTAAACAATTTTGAATAAATATACAGTATTTTAGATGGAATGAATGTTTAAGAACCATATCAGTCGTAGAGGTCTTGTTGTATTTGCATGTTATTTGCTCAATGGGTTATTTTATGGTGTTTCAAAATTTAATATTAAAAGGTGTGAGATATGAAATGTGGTATCTAAAGAAAATTACAAAGGTGTCACTAAGTCTAGCGATGAAATTTCTGTGACTCAGTATCAAAGCCTGGTGAAATTCAGATCTACTATTGATGGTATTGTTAAAGCGTTTCACGCTTCATTCGTGAAAATTCCAAATAAAAAGTAAATCGTAAATACCAGTTGTAGGAATTTATTTAGCAGTTGCATGACGGGGAAATCTCAAACTTGCATGTTATAACAATTTATAGCTCATGCATTACAGAATATCCTACGCTAGCTTAAAATCGGGGCCGAATTTGGATTTACATCCTTTTTCCCCGATGCTGATCCTAGTTCAGTGAACAACGTTCCGTATAATGAAAAGCAGTTGTAACATCCAAGTCAAAATGGGCGACTGACATCGCATAATCTGTTTAATCACATAATAATCTGGGTTTAAATTAGCAAATCGATGCAGTACCAAGAGTCTTCAGAAAAGATCGGTTGTGATTGTGAGCTATACGATACAATTACCGTCCTAAAACATAAGCACAGTTCATGAAGGAATTGATAATTGATATTATCTTTGGAACCAAAAGTACGTCTGAATATTCTGAAACTTTTATTACCCTTATTGTGAACAGACACAGAAAACTAGAATTTATGCTACCGTTTATTGGAATTATACAGTGATCTTCGTAAAACATTCCTTTGCTTATGATACTGGTATTTGTGTAATATATTCTCATACAGAAATTGAAAAAGAATTTAGTCTAATCTCTTCACAGATGCCTTAGAGCAGACACTATTTAACAGAAGAAATAAATGGTTTAATTTTCCTTGACTCGTGGCAGTTAACAGCGGAATCCCTATTTTGAACTCTTTGGCTAGTTATGCCTGTATCTCAGTGAGTGATAGCATTCCCACTGCTACTTTAACATAACGTTAATAATTCTAGAAATCAAAGCATTATCGAAAAACACCTTTGAATAGGAGAAGCAAAACGATCGACAAAATCAAATTGCAGTGTTTCTTATTGCGTATTTACAGAAGGATGAAGTATCTGATCAGTGTAGAAGTATCATAAGAACCACATACGTCATTTTCATATTTAGAGCAAAATTCAACAAACGTTTACCTATTGAAAATGCAATGTATCTGTGATAACACCAGTGATTCTGTCATTATACATAACATATAACAATAAAAACGCATATTATACATGTATAATGGGAGTGCAAACTTATTACGAGAATCGGTTCACTCATAAATCCAAGTATGTATTGATAACGGGTGCTGAATGTCAAGAAATGCAAGTGACTGTCAACTTTATCTGTTTGCAAGCAAGATACTGTTGACTTCATAAGTATCAGTATTTGTGAGTCTTAAATTCAGATGTTAACATTTAGTCATTCGATTGTATTTTTGTAAAACAATTATTTTTATAGTGGTGATTGTAATTGCCTTTCTGATATTAGTGTACCGTTGTCATCCGGTAAACAGCTACTTTATTCCTCAAAATATAATATACAGTAGGCGCACGATACTCACTGTATATCTTTATTTTTTATTATGTACGATTATATTATTTACTTGTTTACCTTTATTAAAAGTATTTGTTCACACTGCTATGATTTATGCGATATTTTCAAAAATGTGCCTATCAGCATCATGTGAGATATAAATGAAAAGGAAAATGAAGTAAAAAACACATAATCGAAAAAAATTACGTTTGCCGGTCAAATTGTAAAATCATGTATTTAAGTGACTATTCACAGTCTGTTCACCACCTATGGCCAACAGAAATGAAAATTGAAACAGTTTTTTTCTAACATGATAAACTCAAACAAAGTAAGAATAACAGATTGAGTTGGATAATACTATATCACTGTATTTTGTTGGTTCCCGTAAAATGCATACAACCTAGAACAGTTTTTCACATCAACTTTTAAAACATCCACATGCTTTGATTGGTTACTGCTCAGATAAAGGCCATTGATATTTTGTAATTTCGATACGCTAAGAGTTTCTGACTTCAGAATGTCTAGATAATTTCTCTACAGAAGGTTAATAACACCTGTAGCTCAGTTAATCCCTTATTCCAGAATTCATTTACATAACATTAATAGCCTTCACCTCTAAAGCGAGTAATCAAAATATGTGAATGTTCTGTGTGGTCATGTTAAAATTGTTATAGTTTGTATGTATTTGGTGAGCACTTATAGGAAAATGACATAATATTATCTTTTTTCAAATAGTTGTTAAAGGTAAGATTTGCAAGTAATTCGTCTTACGTATTGTTCCGACGTATTCGTCTGAATCATTTAGTAAATGAGCCAAACCAAAGTCTGCTACTTTCAGTTTGTAATTGCTGTCAACCAGTACGTTGCTTGATCTAAGGTCACGATGAACATAATGCTGTTCCTCAAGATACATCATTCCCATTGCGACCTAAAAATAAAGTCATGAAAGTACAGAATACATAGACTAATAACTATAATTATTTCTGCCTAGTTGAAGAATGTTTTCATAAATACACGATTGAAATAAAACCTTATGAACATTCCCCTAATTCATTGAAAATATTGCCATTGAATTAATTAGGAAAATGCATTATCTTATACAGCCATGCCAATTTGATTCAAATTAATTAAAGTGATAAATCGTTAGGAAAGAAGAGAGAAAATGCTTTTGCTTTGCTTATCGCTTCTGTAATTATTTATCTCATAGTCAGCTAAACTTTCTTGCATAAAATAGTTAAATTTCCCTTGAAATAAAATATGTGTCTTGATAAGTGTATTGTTAGTTTTAAGTTTATACACTGTTTACAGAATTTGGAGTTGCAAAAGAAAGTTGAATTTGAATGCATCACCTCTAATCAGACATAGAGAATGCTACTGAGAGATGAAGAATGATTGAAGCTATGTGGTTAACCAGAGGCAGTGTCGAAGGCTGACCTTACTTAATTGCAGTAGCAATATAGAAACAGCAAAATTCTTTTCCGAAGCTGAAGAGATGAAGAGATAACTTGCTTTAGTTATTTTATTAATAAATTCTGATTTTTATCAGCTCCTACTGAACAAGTCGAGTTTTGTGTGATCATATGCATATAAAGTTTACTTTACTAAATAATATACAAAGCAGAGTTAATTTAAACTAAGTTAATTTGAATTTATTTAAAATTAAGCAGAGTTTTGTAGTTGGTTATTTGATGTTATGTAAATAAATGTCAAACTTCTGATTTTAAAAATACACTGACCTTTATCAATAAAACACACATTTAACATTTATTTAGATAAATACTCACATCCTTCATCATAGAAAGGAGGTTTTTTAATGTATTCTTTTTAGGGTCAAGTTTCTGCATATATTGTTTTAAAGAACCGTTTTCCATCAATTCAGTTACAAGATAAGTTGGCTGATCCTCAGGCATTGTACATACAGCTAAAAGTTGAACTACATGCGGATGATTCAAGCGATGCATAAGCTCTGCTTCGTTCAAAAATAGTACTCTATCCATATTGCCATTCCCAAGCAACTTTTTTACTGCCACAGGCATTCGATTATTCCATGTGGCTTGCCACACTTCGCCAAAACTCCCTTGACCCAGTTTTTTATTGAGGGTGAAATTATTTCTATTCACTTCCAACAGTGACAAGTTTGAGGGTGGTTCATAAATCTTTGGGTAAGGTGTTGTTAGACAACAGGCAATTCCATCTGCACTGACTATGAAAAACAACAATAATTTTCAACGTTACGCATGAATTAATTTATATTATATAATTAAAATTTTCGATTAAATTATGAAAACCCTGGGAATTGTTTTCAGTCATGCTGAATTATTGAAAGGAATCATCTGAATTTCTTTAGAGAAAGCCTATCATTAACACCTTATCACCTTTATTTAGAGGGATGTTTTCCTTAGAATGGGGAATGTTTCATCCAAGTAGTGTATATTATTGACAAAAAAGTTAAGAAAAATAATGAAAATTATAGTTATTAGGAATGTGTAAATCACTAAATTAGTACTTTTACTTTTGTATAAATGATGATCCCAACAACAAATTACTCTTGAGACAAATCAAGTACTTGCCTTTTTTCATTCAAAACACTGAAGGTATTTTCACACTAGCACTACAAGGAATAACCAATGATGTGATTTAGAATATTCTAAAAGATTGGGAGTGACTTGAATTATCAGCTATCTGATTTTCATACAAAATACAAACTATCCCAATACTTCAGTCCACGGTGTTAGTTTTGTATCGAATTAGTAATTCATCTGACTAATAAATAGTTTGTTAGTCCTTACCAGGAAATTTCTAACATCAGCAACAGCATCTTATAGGTAGTGTTTTTTATAGAAAACAAAAAAGAATGACATAGGTTTGTTAGCAGCTCTTTATTATCTGCAATCAGATCATAATTTGTTATCATTTTCTCGATAGTAATCATAATTTTTATATATCGTGAATATAAGAGCAATTTTTATAAAAATCTTTTCAAAAAACTTACCCGTATAATGTGCGAGAAGTTGATCAATAGTAGGAAATGAGATACGACGGAAAATATAGTAAGTTTCATCCGCTAGTCGCAGTCGTATTCGATAATGTTTCACTGACCATAAGAGTGTTGACTGATCCAGATAGCGGACTGAAAGAGCATATGTGTTATCTGAATCTAAAGGTTACACAAGAAATACCAAGAAAGGTTGACTAATTTAACTTCATAGTGGTATGGTGAGTTTCATTCACATGCATTTTTGTCACAGATGTCAGTGCTAGCTGAAATTGTTAACCAAATGAAAAAATTTTGATAGTGTTATATGCCTACTATGAACGCCATTGCTTTAGCCGTGAATAGGAGATGCATACCGTTAAGAATTTAAGCGTAGAAACACGCTGGTTTTCAGCGCTCATCTGTTCGCTTTAAATGTTTCCCTTGCATGCAGTTGTAATATAAGCTACCTTAAGTTATAATAATGCTGTTCGTGGAACAGGCTTTCAATCTGTTAATTTTTATATTTCTATCAAGGTAATTAGTAAGTGCTTTTTCAATTATAAATAATGAATTATTATTTTATAAATTATTCATTGATAACAAATAGTACGACAGTTAATGTATATAGCCCCTTCTCAATAAACTAAAGTTATTGGAATGAGCAGCTGATGAAGCGACATCAAGTAAAAATGAAACAATAAACTTAATCAAACGATTCCTAGGAAAAAGATAAAAACTACCCTCTGAAATTACCATATGTTGAGTAATATATTTACTTTGAATTATGTTTTATTACGCCTAATAACTGGGAGTTCATGGGTTTTTTCAGTCCGGCAAATGGTTGCTTCAGACTTTTTTTGACAGTCCGCCAAATCCTTACTCTTGAACAGTTTTTTAACTGCACCTTCACAATATATCCTGTCACTGTGAATGCACTTCACTGTTTCTGCACACACGAACAAAGTGGGTTAACTACAAGAACGTTCCACATTTTATGTACAGCTAATAACAGTAACTAGATTTCTGAAGAGTTTACTATTATCATGAGTCTTTGTTTTACCCTCTTATCCTCTCCAACATCATATGTCTTGTAGGAATAATAAATTTCATTCCTTATGTATAATTTATTGCAAGGAAGGCATTTCACAAAAGTGTATCGCGAAAATCCTGCATCCTCCACTACATGAACTTTTTAGTGACACTGTTTTGAACTCAACTGTGAACATCAAATGGAAACATGGATTTCCTATAGCTTGAGAATATGTCGTTCGGCTGAACTTAAGCATGTATAAACTAAAAACATTTCAACGTGCTTTTAATAAAAAGGAAAAGATTACAGTTATTTTGACATTCAATATTCAGTTAATGGAAGAACGAACTGAATATAAAAAGATGCTCGAGGAATTTCTAAATGACATATTTCTTACTGAAATGCAATAATGTATTTGTTGAAACATCTAGAGGTTACTCTTCACTCCTAAGCCTTCTCTTTAAATGCTTGTTAAAAGAAAACTTCATAGCTCAAACATTAATTGTAGTAATAAGGTTTATCAGCTGGAAAGTCGACGCCATTCTCGGTTCTAAGAGTTTTTAGGATGGTATGATAAATTAAGAAACAGAGCCATGTCAGAATCTGCTAAAATGGTGAGTTATTCAATGACATAGCATTGACAGCAGTCACTTATCTGCTTTCCACATCCACTAGGTCTCATGAAAACCATTAGTTAAATGTCGGTCTTACCTGTCTGCTTCTGTCTCTTGCTCCAAAGTGACGTGTATGCAGAAATGTATTAGCACGACCAAAACTTGGCATTTAGATAACTAGTGCCAACTGCTTGATCATCAGATAATTGCTAGTTTCGCCTATTATGATTGTTGGGTTTAGTTTTAATTGACAGGTAATTACTTTCTGTAAGTTGAGTAGTTGAGTGAAATAAGCATTATTATTGTCTGGATTTCATGAAACCAAATTAATGCTGTAGGTTATGATAGACAAACTAATTATATTTTGATTCAGTTCATAAATGTTGGTGTTATTCGCTTTGATTTGCTTTTATTCCACCTAAGCATCTCTATGAAACAACCTCGCCTAGTTTTCCAACTGATCCTAAGCCTAGAAAAAGAGGGAAGACTGGGCTTTAGATTAACAATCCTACCCCAAAAAATTAATCCGGTGGTTGCAAAAACTTCATAGATTACAAAAAGGCATAAAGTAAGCGAATTCTTTACTGAAATCGAACAGACAGAATGACACCGGTTGGTGAAAGCTTTGGAAAGCCAGTTGAGTCGATGTAGCTTCTTTCACTGAGAGTGAAAGTAAACATGGGTATCTGGAATATATACACGAGGTTAGAATCCTGGAAAATTTTTCGAAATGCTAACTAAATGTGAAAATATGCTATCGCAGTACCTGAGAAGTTTGAGAGAAAATAGGACGGAAGTGGACTCTTCAGACTGTTAGCTAGAGTGTCACTAATCTACTCCGAACACCCAGAGGATAGCCACGGGCATCCTGAGGCAGTTGTTATCATAATACCACTGATAGCATCGAAGCATGTTATGCAGCGGGAACCAATGTCCTCCAGGATAAGGACATTAACATTCGACTCAAAAAGGAAGAAAGTGACGCTTAACCAATGCTTCCTTCCTACAAACAACGCATATTAATGGGGAGAATACTTCTACAGACAACTGTTAATTTACTGAAAGTTTGGGGGAAAAGCAGCATGTACAGACAGAATTCCCTTAGGAGCACTAAAAACGAAGTCAGAGACCCAAGCGGATGCTCTCACACCAATACTGCAGAAGGTGCAAGACGAAGGAACAGTAGCGACAATTGGAAGAAGAGCTGTCTTATGAAACTGCCAATGAATGGCAACTTCAAAGTTTGAAAGAACTGGAGGGACATCATGACCCTGATTACCCCAAGCAAAATCTTTAGCCGCATCATACTGAAGGCCTTTAACGTTTTTCTAGCTACAAATCACACGAGTATCGGGTAGCAAAATTAGGTATGGTAGACCATGACCGAGAATGCCAGTCAATTCTTTACCCCAGTTCCACCAACTATGAAAAGACCTTCGACAGCGTTGATCCTGAATTAATTTAAAAATTTGTTTCAGTGACTTGATTGATTTCTCAGGGATAAGTTGTTTCAACAATTTCCTGTAAATATGTTCATCCTCTCTTTGTTCGAAACTCAAAAACAGAATCAACACTGCGAACAACCGGGAACATTCATCAACCTTATTTCACAACTATATGATGACGTGACATGCCGAGTAATTCACAGTGAAAAGCTCAGTGAAGCCTTTGAAGTGAAGACAGGAGTGTAACAAGTTTGCTCACTGTTACCGATGATCTTCCTGACAATGATGGACTTGATCATGCGGTAAGTCATGCAAGTGAAGGCGACTATATATTGGAAGCATGCAAAGATCCCGGAGGTTCTAGAGTTCACGGATTATTTGTCTCATATCGCATAAACTCAAAGATCTGCAGGCGAAAACCAATAATTAAGCAGAGGAGGCAGTGAAGGCAGACTTGAGGTGAACATACAGAAAACAGAGGTGATGAAAATATCCAGCCAATGGCAACAGCCATCAGTCATTATCGATGGGAGAAGTCTGAAATAAATTCGCCTCTTTCTCTCACTTTGACAGGCAGTATCTTTTCAATTACAGACAGGCAGCGTTGTTGAAGATATCAGATTGAATCAAGGATGGAAAAAAAATACAGGAAAAAGATCTAAATTGTTAACATTTATCTGATGTCAGTGCTTTTAATTGGCGCGTCACCAATAGCATTTACAACAGGCTATATAATTTGATCATCGTCTTGCTGTCTCATTACAGAAAATCAAATGGCCAGAAAGTATGTGCAACAAAGGACTCTGGAAATAAACCAACCAGAAACTCATTACACAATAACTATGGCGAAAGAAATGGACATACGTTGAGGAGGCAGTCGAGCGTCACGACAAGCCAGATAGGTTCTCGAACGAATCTAGAATAGGAATTGACTAGTAAAGTGTAACAATGAACCACGAAGGAGACCACGTAAAGAAGAAATGAAGGCTTATGGATAGTCATGGAGTCAGTTAAGGAAAACTGCGGCTAGAGTGAAATGGCTACTTGTTGTTGAAGCCCTATGTTCCACTCTAAACTCAAGGGATTAAAAACATTCTTTATAAAACGCGAGTATTCATCAAAATTCTTAGATATATATTCTCATACACCCTCACAGTTACAGTAAATCGTTGGTAAAATGCGTCTTCACTAAGACAACGTATTATTGCGGATATGAAGAGAGGAGGAGTAAATGTTACAATAAAACAGTCTTATTCAATTCAGAGTTAAACAAATGTAATGAAATAGTAGCACTAATATTTTTTGTTGAAAATGTGACTTAAATTGAAGTAATCATAAAGTTCAAAGTGGAAGTTGATCTAATTAGAACATGTATAATTTGAGGCAGGTCTCTGATGTTTACTGCTGAATGATTCCTTCCGACATTTCATACTTTTGAATACTGAAAAGACACATGTTCTGTAATTCTACCTTACTAGTTCACTTCACACTAAAAGAAATGAGCTTCAATAAGCACATTTAACTTAGTACTACGGCATACTAAGTGCAATCATCATTATATCTGAATAAACCTGGAGTCAACTGAAGACTTATTTCGTTGATTTATTATTTATTAGCTTTCACTCATATGTTTAAGCATTTATAATTCAATAAGTTATTGCCTAAAGGAATAATTATCCATTAATTATAATAATTTGTCACCATTACCTGTTTAACTACTGGAAAACAGACAAATGACTTTGCTTTACTCTAACATATTACAACAGACAATCCCCTCAATCAAAAATATAGAGGATAGAGGCTTGAATTCACCAATGTCTGCTCAAACGCGTGAGCACTTCTTTACTTACTTGAAATTTTTGACTTGCTCTAAGAATTGTTTCTGCGTTTCACAGGAACTGTGATGAAGAAAGCAATAATGCTTCTGCCTTTCACATTGTTACAACAACTGTTTAAAATTAACTTATGAAGTTTGAAAAAGATATCGTGCATCTCGTGCCGATAGTTAAAAATTTCAATTTCGGGACATGATTTAAAGACTAGTCAAATATCCAGTTCGATTCAATCAAGCTGTTTGAATAATATAACACTGATGCATTTACATAATGATAGAAACCAAATTGATGGCTTTTATTTTACTATCTTTCAAAAATTAATCAGTCTATATAGCTAAATTGTTAATACATTTTTAAATACTCTTTCTGGATGAAAGAACAATGAACGTTTCAAAAAGGAAACGCATGCCCTGGTAGTGATAAACAAGTCAGGGCATTCACAACAACCGTTGATTATGATAGTTATTGTCTTTATATCTCGTTAATCAGATTTTAGTTATTTGTGTGCAAACAATAGGTTAGAAAATGTGATGAGCAGAAGATATTCTAAAATCAGTTAGTTAATTAATTAAAACAGTCACTTATACAATTTATTAAAAATTAGATTTAAAGAAAGAGTTACGGTTCGTTTAACATCCACCAGTCGTTATATTTAGTAAAAACATTTTCCTTATCACTCTGGGCTTATTTATGGAGCTAATTAGTTTATTTTGATGGCGTCAATAAACACCAGGAAAAAGGTTCGATTTGTCAGCACTACTGTGAAATCCGCACCTCACAGATTTGGAGCGTGTATTACTTAAAGTATTTTCAATTGGATTACCACTTTCATTAGCAGCTGCCTTCGCTGGCTTGATACTGAAGTTCAGATAGCCAGAGAGAAACAGCAAGCAACAAAGAATTCCGATAATGTGGTGAAATAGCTATGAACCTATTGCCCAAGAGATCTGGAAAATCACTCCCAGGTGAATTGGACATACGCTGAGGGTTCACTTAGCGAAATCAAACGTCAGGCAATTGGTGAGCCAGTTGAATAAAATAGCAGAAGACCTAACGGAATGCATGCATGATTCTGAAGCTGTATGTTCCACTCATAACTCAAAAAATGAACAATGATAATCATAATAGTAACAAGATATGCGAAACATCTCTTCAAACAAGGTATCATAATTAATAGCAGTAAATGAAATTATAATAATATAAAACACTTGTAGTAAAATGTAAATAATAAATAACGATGTTGGCAGAAATATTTTAATACTGTCCAATAAGCTGGAATATACCAAGTTGGAAATAGGCACATTAAAAACTAACGGAAAGCAAGTTTATTGGCCTTTGTAACTGCTACAATGACTTCCGGATAGAGGCACTTCACTAAGTAAATACGAATTAGGGATTATGAGGGAAAGCACAGCTAAATTTGCTATTTATCTGGAGCTAAAATCCAACAAACCGGTCAAAATAAATTAAAGTAAAATAGTGGATTCAAATGTAAATCAACAATGTTTAATTACCTGATGAAGGACGTAAAATATATGTTCCTGAAGGGTTACCCATCAGAAGCAACAAACGGTCTGCTTCAGCTCTGTCAATATCAGACCAAGAAATGTGGGTAGTTGGTGAATTACTTATTTTTTCCAAATATCTTCCAGGTACTAGTCCTTTACGGGAACCCTGATTAAACATATGCTGTAATTCAATTCGTTCAACAAGCCAGAGTTCACTGCTATACGCTCTTGGGTATACCTTCTGCTCTGCACTTTCATTTGGGATGGACATATGATTAAGCACCAGTAGCCTTTCCCCTTCTGAAACGCTTAATTCGTGGGCATATTTTCGAGCATAGGTTGCTTTAGCTACAGCCACAAACGGTCGACTAGAAAACGACTGTGAATAGTCACTTGAACTATCCATCATCTCTTCTGTTGCTTTGGGTCGCTTTTTTTCATATAAGCATTCTTCATAGAAAGGTACTACACTTCCCTGTTTTTTGTCAGTTTCTGTTGAAATTTTATGGTCACATTTCTGCGTCGACAATTCCCCTATCGTTGAAGGAATAAGTGTTGTATTTATTATCAGTCGATCTTGTACGAATTGTTCTTTTCTTAGTGGAGTAATATCCACTTCGCTTTTGGTACAACGAGTGGTTACGTCATCCATACATGAGGGAAATGAAGATTCGTTTGATCTGACTTTACTGTGATCATAACACAAGTATATGGTATTAGAAGAAGTATTAGGTGAATAACTTTCCATTCCACTGTCTTCATTACTGAAACATTTTGATTTATTCCCTGAAAGTTTAAGTTTCATATTTTTGACAACATCAGTTGCCAGGGATAATTGTTCCTGAGTTTTGCTTACTCTGCCCAAAATTGTAAGGTTTGCTTTTTTTAATGATTCAGGCAATCCTCGACTATTTAATGTACTTGAGATTTTTGAGGGACTTGGAGATCTAAATACAATACTGTTTTCTCCTTTTTGTAGCAATTCTTCACTCCCAAATGAAGTAGAACAAAATGTGTCGTCACTTTTTTCTGAATTATTTATTTGACGTGAGAAAATACGCGAAAAGTGGCTTTGAGAATCACTGCCTCCGACAGAATGTGATTTACCCATTAATTCCACAACTTGTGGTGCTTTAACCATACTGCTCATATCGACAGTCGATGGAATACAATTTCCCATATTTCCAAATTAATAGAATATTTAGAAATGACTTTTGATCACTTTCACAAAATGCAGTAGTTTAGTTTGCTCTTGTATGATTCACTATGTGACAATCAATGTACATTTAACCGATAATCTATGGTTTTGACTATTTTTGAGATCACTCATTATGAAGCTTTAAAGCCAGTAACAACAAATGAATTTACGCTTCATAATTAAGTTCATGTTTCATTTTGCACATAACATTTCGATGAAGCTTAAAAACGCACACTGTTTCTCTCACCTCAAAAAATCAATTTATTTCACATGATAGTTGAATGATTATGACTGATAAAAAGATTACTGGAGTGTGACCTTATAAAAGCAAATATCATTTTCGAAACTTCAGAACAATATAATCCTAGTTAACTAAATAACACTGTACATATTTACGATAATAATGACAATAAAAAAAACTAAAATTCGTCTGGTTTAGACAAGTTATTGAAATCCCAGATTAACGTTTTAACCTGTCCTAAAACCATTAAGTGGATGTACTTTAATCCGGGTATATAATAAATTTTCTTTTTAAATACCAATGGCTTTTCTATGAAGGAGTAATTGACATTTTTATAAATTAGTATCAATCTTTTATTTAAATAAACGACCCGGGATAATAATCGTTCATATCAAAATTTGGTTTAGTCAAAGAACAGTTATATCTAACTGAGTAAAACAGACATTCAGCTGTGCCAGTCTGAAAATAATTTTCGAATTCAGGTTGTAGATACATTTTATTTTTTGAAGAATTTATAGATATAGAATTTGTAGAAATATGATTAGCATTCTTGTGAAAATTTTTCAGTGAGTCGAAATCTGCTGCAGAATGTTTTGCTCAACATGATTAACTATGGAATGACTACACTTAAATTGTTTATATAAGCATAGAACTTGGGCACTGTGGAAGAGTATAACTCCATTATGGATAAAATTTTATTTTGATAAATGACACAGTGTTGTACAGTACTATTGAGTGATGACGTATCGAGCCCAAATTATTGCTCATAATCATATCATAATCGCCTTGATATGATTATGAACAATAATTTGTGCTCGATACGTCATCAGTTAATATTACTGCACAACAACACTGTGTGATTTATCAAAATAAAATCTTATCCACAATGGAGTTATACGCTTGAATTGGTTTAACATAATGTCAACAGACAAACACCGTCTGTGAGACTTAATTTCAGTATAACATTTTATAAATATGTATGCATTTCATATTAATAAATGCTGTGATATAATCTATGGAAATATCAAACCCACTAGAGAACTAATTGATCAGCATACTAAAATAGTCTATAGTAGCAGTGTATTGCATTAAATACTCTAAATTACATGTCAGTGTAATTAGTACATTCCAGCTATTTTGGAATCAAACAATTATTGTTTAGTTTCTGTTTGTTTTTTTTGTGGGAGGAAATTACTATCATTAATATTTTATATTTTCATTATTTTTATGCTTTTATAGCTTTAGTATACTTTCTGAACTAAACCTACTTTGTAAAATAAAATTAGCAATTTAACAGAATGGGAAAAAGGTTAATGTACCTTTGGACTATGTCAGCAATTTATTAAGTCTGAATATCTGGAGTAACTTAGAGGATGTCGATATTGGCGACCTCACATCCCTATCCCATACATGTAAATATAAACATTCAGTCTATTTGTTATCTCGTTTCCTACTAATTATTTCCAAATGAAAAGTGTTTCATTCAACTTACTTCTACTCAGTATTCAGAAAAGTATGTGATTTCTAATTGTTAGCAGAAAAGTTGTGCTAGACACAACAAATGAAAAAGAGCAAAAGTTAGGATTGTGATTATTGAAGATCTGAAGTGTTTTTCTAATCACTATTCTGGGACCCCATCTGTAACTAAAAATCCTAGTGATTTGTTCCGAAAAAATATGTGGTAGGATATCAGAGTTAACAGAAGGTCTGTGAAAAAAAGGTGTTGTAGGGACATGCCTGATAAAATTCGGCTAATCCTCAGTGCTATTAGCTGCCAAGAATATGCACATATTTTGTTTTAATTTCGACAAGGATAGTCTTTTAGAATAACTGGGTAATTTTAGTCTGAAATAATAATTTCAGTGTATTCAGTGTACAAAATATAGCTGTCCAATTTGAGCCAGTTTTGTTACTTTTTATTCGAACCAGTCATTAGGTAATATTTTCTCTTACATAACACGGTATTATCGTCACTTCTTGATGAACCAGTACTGCTTATCTTACAAAAACACCTAAAATAAAAAGTCGATTTCCTATTTATCATTGACCTTTATCGTTTGAACTGGTCTTCAAGCTGATATACTTATCGTTGGACCTGAGGTTATCTCAGGCAACAAACATAATAGAAGCATGAAGATAAACTTTGTAAAGAGATCAGTACTAGAATTCCTCAGAATACTTAAAACTGTGACAATGGAAACAATTAACAGTTTTTTTCAGTTTAATCATACGGCTTCAAATGTCACTTCAGGTGTCAGTGATAAGGTCATGTTATGCCGGAATAAATAAATTGTAATGAGTAGCTGATTCAAGGGTGATTAGCATTTTTCCAAAATGATAGAGTGGGAATTGATATTTAGTTTTTATTTTTCCACACCAAACAAAGGGATGCGATAAACTCTAGTACCATTTAGTGTATTATATATTTTCTAAAGGTTTATTCAATGATTTAATCATAAGGTATTGAACAACATAGCCGGTTTACTTCTCATACAAGTTATTAGTTGGAATGATATTTAAGATTTCACTCGAACTGCACTTGGATCATTTTGTTGGATTTATTTTATCAATGATACAACTACTGTATGATGAAGAGGTATAAGAATGATTTGAGAAGCTGGAGTTTAAAGTTGGATAGATTTTTGCTTGCTTGCACCAGTTTACAAACACTAGATTTCTACTTCAAGTATACGACTTTAACAGTGAAACATGTCTTTATGAACAACACTGATAAAACCTGAATTGGATATATTAAATTAGAAAGTATAAGATGGTAGCAGAAACCCGAAAAAATGCTTCGTTCTCACATGTTTTAAAACCCATTACTAAAGCGTGCTAATGTGAACAAAACAATGCATAAAAATGAAAACTAAGATGGTATATAAACTCATATGAAACAAGATGGCTGATCACTGGTGATATTAATCAGCTGGATTGTGATATCTAAAAAGACAAAACAAATTCCAAAATAAGACCCGGAATTAAGATGGAGAAATTAAGGTGACTATCCAAAAACTGAATTTTTATGCGTGCCTCCAATTTCACAGTGACTGAATGACAGGCTGGTACACCAAAGTACTTCAGAGTGTATTCATTAGTTGACTCACTCTTTTGAAGCTAATTCCTCCAGCTGAACATTAAGCTCAGTTGTTAAATACATATGAAAAGATTACAAATGCTGTGTGTTGATGTGTTTCCATCTTCATCACCTCGCATTTACCACTTTTAATAGTTACATTCTTTCCGAAATTCCATCTAAACCAAAATTAATTTAAAGAGTGAGACATTTACGTACAGTAGAACCATTGGTATTCTATATCTTTAAACCTCAGTTGTGTATTGAAAGCTATATGTACAACCACTGTCTTCATTTCTACTTTAAATAAAGAGTGCTTGGCATTTCTCTTAGTTGGTACTTGTGTCGAAATCTCCATTTTTTCTTCTTACTGTATAGTTTACTCTTAATTTTCTGAAAAAATGTATGAGCATTTTATTCTACTGATAAGTCTATAAACAGGATTTGATTACTGAAAATGAATTATTCATTTTCTACCGTTTAAAGAAAGTTATCTACTTTGATTCTGTATTTCTATGCATTTTATTACTGAGATAAGATTTTGTCATTTTAAACATATTTCTCATCAACTAATAATAATTATAAAACAACTTAGGAGTATAATGAAAGATGTTAAATCTACTATGAGATTTACTCTTCCTGAATCTGTTATCTTCTTAGCATATTACTCGGATAAAAAAGGTGCTTATACAAGTGAAATCTGCTATAATTTTCTTTGTAAGAATAATGAGTGAATTTTAAGATAATCGAACAACACAGTGGTTTTCGTTCACCATGACCGTGATATTGGTTGTATACAATAATTTGAACTGGTCTGCAAAATTTAAAGCGATAGATGCGATTCATTTTTCTCATTCCTTGCGTTCTGAATGAAACAAGGCTTAAACGTTATAAATTTTCAGAACTGGAGCATTGTTTTTACGAGCAATGGCTTGTCTAGTGATGTCACTTGATGGTTTCCTCAGAGTATGGCCAATCCATCTCCATTTCTTCCTGCCTATTTGTTTCACAATCGGTTCCTGGTTGGTTCGCTCCCAGAGATCCCTGTTGCTGATGTCTTACAGCTTATTTGCTTTATCTTCAATCATTTTCGGAAACGACAATACTGTTTATGTACTAATGTAGCTGAATAAGGGGGTTTTGAATGCGTCCGAATTCAATCACCCTCTCTTAAATGCAGTAAAAATATCCACTTCTTTGAGTGGATATTCCCTGCGCTTTCCGAGTCAGAGTTATCCAGTTTTCATATGAAATATGCATTCGAAACCATACGTATGTACGCACATATACGCCAGAAGCTGTTGATGTACTGAAACTAATTTCCTGTACCATCTTAGCAGGAAAATTTTAAGTTTATAAATGCGGGAAAAATTGAACGATGAATATGGGTTATAGTGATATTAATTTACAGAAGCAATAAAGCTGGCGTTCTGTCACACCCATTTTGGTCCAAATTCTGTTGTTGTTCATAAGAACATGAATTTCTGAAATGTTATACTTAATTGTCGCCAGCGTCACAGGAAATATTAATTTTCCAATGCCTATATTAAATTAATAATCCCCACTGAGACGTAAAACCAAAGAATCCAGTGAAGAAAATTCTATTTTCGGCGATTTCATTTTCATGGATGTACAATCATATGTATATATATACATATGAATTACAATAGACAATAACAATCAGTTCGAACACAGCTGGGTGAGTACTGATGAAGAGTTTCAAACTAGGAGGAAACTTCTGTTCAGAACTCCCACATTTTTCAATGGTCCTCTAACTGGTGTCAGCTCATGATGAAATCCTCCAACTAATCAAACAAAATCCCTACAAAAAACCAATACCTGAAATCAACCAGTTTTCTTGTGTGTGTGTCTTAAAAGTTGACAGTGTTTGGGAATACTGAAGGGCTGTAATAATATTGGTGTATAGGATTATGAGTCAAAATTGATTATTTATATTTATATATATGACACAAATTGGATAGCAGAATTTCGGAACCACTAAGAAGATAAGTCTGTACCTATTCTTTTTATGACACTTGTGAATTTTCAAGAATTGGCTTTGTAGGGAATTTTGCTTGATTGGTTGGACGATTTCATTTGAATTTGTTAACTACGTTAATGATGTAAGTTTTACTGGGAAAAATATGTTATCACTTGATGTATACTCACTTTTTACCAATGGTCCAATACATGAAACTGTACGCTTTATTTGTAATTACATAGACTTATTTAATGTAGACATAGGAATGCTCACTTCATACCTAAAAGAGCTCACATTTTGATGTAGTCTAGATGTACAGTTTCTTTTCAACAACCAAATCTGTAGACAGAGATGGGGTAGCTTTAGGTTCACCAATGGTCCCTTTCCAACAGACTTCTTTTTAGCTAGCATGGAAAGCAGTACTCTCACACCTGCTATAAAGGGGCTTAACTTTTACAAAAAATACATGGATGACACGTTCATTATATGTGACGAGAACTGCGACTTGGATCACACCTTGAAAATATTCAGTGATAGTCATCCCACTATCCGGTTCACCAAAGAAAAAGAAACTGAGGCAAAAATATCTTTCCTTGATGTTCTACTCACAAGGACAGCTGATGGGTCTGTGAAAAGATCTATTTACAGAAAATTGACGTGGACAGGACAGCTAACCAAATATTACAGTTTTATCTCCATAGACAGAAAAAGAAATCTAATGCGTTCTCTCTCAACTTGGGTCTTGAGAATTTGCAGTGAAGGTAGTGTTGGCGATGGACTCAAACAAGTGAAAAAAACCACCATAGATACGAGCTATCAACTACGCTTCATAGAGGCCAATGGAAAATTACGTGGATAAGGTAGTCAAAACAGTGTTGAACTTAAACTTAGAGTTTAGAGGTGACACTGCGATTGAGGCACTTAAAAATCGCCAGAAGAGATCACTGAGAAAAACTTTCGTTGCTGCCACTTTACGAATAACTTACTCTACTTATCTGCTGGTGCACCCTAATGTCAAGTAAATGTTACCTCTATTGTCTAATTCTATGTGTACTTATATGTTCAACTGCTCTTGTAGAGCTACGTACATAGAACGTTCGTCAAGAAACACATCCCACCAAGTTCGCGAGAAATTCCCAGTTTGGCTGAGCAAAGGAGAACTTAAAGGTATTAATTCATCGGTATTGTAACATACTGTACGTCGGTGACACAGCACTTAGGACTCTCGCCGACCATGAACATGGTCTGGGGTTCGATCCCCTGCTGATGCACACCTGATACCAATGGTCGGCCTGAAAAGTTTCGGGCTACCAACATCACATGCTTAAAATTTTATACTTGTACCAAAAATACGGTGTGGAATCAAGCTATAATCGAAAATAAAAAGAAATGAATACTCACCACTCAGCATCTGACACATCATTCAATATAGTGTACAAAGTCCGACATAGTTTGCCTGAAGGGACACGAGTGAATTCGCTTTGTACAGTAGAGGCTTTGGCAATGCATCACATTAAGCCTGAACTCTGTGTACAATAACAATTTGTGTGATCTCTTTCGTTACCATGGTCTTGACTTTACTATGTAATTTGCACAAAATCTTTGTTATCTTTCTTTATTGGATGTTCCAGTTATGTTTTGTTTTATGTTATTTCACGTTATGTTCTAACATCATATTCTAACACTTTATCTAGTCTATTATTCTGACAACATTTCACTCATCCTATGTCTCCACAATGTAATACTTTCTTTTCCGAATGAACCTTTTTTTTGATTTACAGCTTGATTCCACACCGTATTTTCAGTACAAGTATGGAACTTTCAGCATGGATATCGGTAGCCTAAATTCAGGCCGACCATAGATATCGGGTGTGCGCCGGCAGGGGATCGAACACCGGACCATGTGCATGGTCGGCGAGAGTCCTAACCACTGTGCCACCGACGCAACCTTATTTTCTGAACATCTATTTCACACATGTCTATTGAGCTTTAGGTTGACCTCTATTTAGTTATTCATTCGTATATCTAATCAGTTTTGACTCATAAACCTGTACACCAATATTATAGCACTTTAGTATTTCCACTTACAGTCAAACTTTAACACACACACACACACACACACACAAGAAAACTGATTGTTATTGTCTACTGTAATTCATATATATGTATATATATATTTAAATATAGGATTGTACATCTATGAAAATGAAATTGTTGAAAAGAGAATTCCAATGTCGACATCTCAGTGATAACTGTTGTGGTCATATTTAGCAGTGGTATCGTGGAGAATGACAATTCATTTAAGTATCTGCTGAAAAAATGTTTTCACTGGTGTAGAATTAATAATTTAATACAAGAATTGCTAAAACTTGGTTGAAATCAGCATACGATCTAATTGAGAATATTAGACTGAATATAAGTAAAACTCAACCATATGCTATTATAAAATAGAAGGCAGCGATGGATACGGAAGATTGGCGTATTATTTATGACATTGTAATGCTGTAATAGTTAGAAAAGTTTCCTATTAAAACACCACTGGATGATGTTTCGATCCATTTTGTTTTCATGTTCCACAAGGAGGTTTCTTATTTCTTGGGTCTATTTTCTCAGCTTAACACACCCGCTATACTATTTCCTGTGTCTTAAATTAAAAAAAAACATTTTGAGTCGTGCAAAGTTTGCTTCAAATGTAGTTTATTCTGTAGACAAACAGTAACTTATTACCGGCATTATAGTAGTACACAATACTTTTAAATTTAACACAATCTGTGAAGTTTTTTAAATTTCTTACTACTTTATGCATCTATTAACTTGTTGTAATAGGAGAAATATCGTTGCAGCATGCATTGTACGGAAAATTCAATTCTGTATAAAAAATTATATTTTGAAATAGAGTGCTAACTGTTATTATTATCATTATTATTTAATTTTGCAGACTGTTCAAGCGTAAGTGTGTTACATGAAGAGTGAAACATGCTGAAATAAGCGTATTTATTTATATTGCGCTTCATTTCTAAATACAAATGTTGTTAATCATTATTTCCATATATTTATATATATGTATATATACATTCCGTTTCGGTAAAACTAACGATGTCATATTCAAATAACTACAAATGGTTGCGATTTCTTGGTATTAAATTCGGTAGTCTTCTGGAGTTAAACTGAGCTTACGTCGATCCCAACGGCGACCGTTAAAAATAGAAGTTTCTCTGAGCTGAAACAAACTCAAATAGTACGGAATTTCTATGTTGCTTACAAGGAGATGCAATAAATTAGATCTTGACTTCAACAAGTAGTAGTTTAGTTTATTATCAGAGCTCTGTGTGTAAGACTATTGTCGATACTGAAGTATGTTTACAGTAGCATTAATTTTGCTGAATAGAAACACTGTTAATCTAAATTATATCTGCAGTGCATACATACCACAGTTTCATGGAATATCTGGACACGTGCCTATATATACATTTTTAAGAGAGTGCGGTTTAAAAATAAGTGCTTTTTACAATCATTACAACCGTTTTGTGAGGAAATTAGAAGTAATAATTTCACATACACTTGTCGCACTCTTAACTGACTGGCTAAACAATTAGTGTGATTACTGTGGATACTTGACAAAACTGAGAACATTCCTTAACACTTTTCACTGGACACATGACTTAGGTGTATCCCTGTGACCAATCTCTGACGAAATTTTGTGCAAGTTAAATTATTATTTTGAAGTTTGATAGGGTTCCTAGGAGCTAATAACCTCAATGCAGTAAATAGGTGATTCTATTGATGCCAGTGAATGTCCGACTATTGACACTTATTCGAGGGCATTAACGCAACTAATAACACTTGACGTACTGTTAGGCAAAGGCATATGCGTATTAGCCACTTTTGAGAGGAATGATTAAGCAAACACTTGATTTATATCGGATGTTGATTTGTTGACACATTGACCGCTACTAGAAAAAGACTGGATTCAGGAAAGCCAAATTACTAACCCAGGCATCATCATCGAACAGAGCCTGGAATGCAGGTTAGCAGACTAAGAAAAGGGCTTTGACGGCATCAACTGTGGAGTAATTTGGAAACTATTCTATCACCACAGGCTGCATTAATGTAAACCCTTATAAAGCTTATTCCTCATCTGTGTGATGATGCTTCATTCAAAGTAATTCACAACGTCGAAATCAGAGAAGCGTCTTGAAGTGGAGGCAGCCCACTATCACCTGTGAAGTTCCTAACTCTGATGGACAGCATCATGCATCAGACCGTGTAGAGTGAGAAGGGCACAAAAGGGGCTGATAAGAAGGCAAGAGAAGATTTGAACTTTTCGAATGATATACATCTCGTGTAGCACAATTAACAGGATTTAAAACCCTGACAATGGATACGTAACTTTTTGTATTTTAATTGTATTATTTTTCTCCCCTCCCAATAATAATTCTTCTCCTCATTATCACTGTTCTTAACTTGACTATCGTTCAGTTTCAGCTGAGTTCTACTCACTCCTGTCAGTTGTGTTACGTCACTCAACTGGATTCTTTCGGTATTATGTAGTTATCTGGAATTCAAATTTCTAATGACATCTCTGGAAATATTTCTGTTAATATATATATATATATGTTGTACTGTACAGCTTTAGAATGATAGCGTTAACGAAAGAAACTTTTCATTGAACGCCCTTTATTTTATATGACTTTGTGGGAAGTTTTAAGTTTCTGAGAGAAAAAGTATTCGAACCAGTCTACCTATAGAAGATAGAGGTGAAGAAGTCACTAAGCCAACAACAAGTACTAATTATCATGAAAGGGAAAAATTTAAAGTAAGCCATTTTTTCAAAGACAGCATAGTTCTAACTACAGGCAGACAGTACAGGTGAGAATGTCCAATTGAATCACAATCGTTAAAAACACACCTTCCTTAATCTAAAAATTGTTGTGGGGATCTACACTACTCAAAACAAGAGATAACGTCCAAATTTCCAACAATAATATCAAGTCAGCGCTTTCACATGGTTCATAGACTCGACGCCCACGTCACCAAAAGCACTTCCAACAGGAGACTGTAGAATTTCGCCAACAATTGAAAGTTTAAGGCACAGAGAACTGTGACAGTCAGAGAACAATCCAACAGTCTGTCCCCCCAAAAATATGCTGAAGGAAATAGACAGCTTAGTGACATGACACGTCAGAAAGGCCGTCGAGTGGAACTGGAACGAGAAGCGACAAATTATCCGCAGCAGTGTGATATGGATGAGATTATGTGGAAAGGAAGTGAAAACTGCATCAGTGAAATCGAAGATAACCTGAGCATTATACTGTCATCAATATTATTGCTGAGTTCATATTAGTTTTTCGCTACTCTCCTTTTCATACTCACCTACAATTATTAATACCTAATGACCTATTCACGAAGTCATGCATTCTTATTACTATTCATTAGTTTAATGTTATATCACTTATATAGTTCTGACGATTTTAATGCTCACGTACACAGCTCTAGATGTCACTCGAAACAGTACACTTTTACAGTGAAATAATAACGGGTCAGGCATATTTCTACTCAGTGTTCTATGAATAGTAACGAAGCAGGTATTTTCATATTCACTTTCGTGATTGGTAGTCACTTCCCAGATAGATATTTTGAAATCAGTAGATTGCGTAATGTTAAATAACGGCCATTAGTTTGATGTATAAGATAATTTACTAAGTCCTCACTTTCAGTGGAAAGTCATAGACAAGAAATTATGTATTACTATTTATTAACCTAAATTACTTTTATTTTCTCTGACTGAAGCTGCAGATATAAGTTGATGAAGTGAATATAGCTGGAATGAAATATTGTCGACTTGTCAGATATGAAACGGAGAGAATGAGTAAATTTCAAACCTGGGCGCTGATCAAAATATTCCAATAGTTTAAAATAACACGATATCTGCCTCTATAGGACGTACATCTTTGAACGATTGTTGATTAACCTAAAAGTGATAGAAATCGGTTTAACCTTTTATATTCTAACTTACCTAATAACTATGTCTATACTTTCACTCTTTTCTCAACTTTAACTGAGTGATAAAAACAATCTCTTTCTGGTCCAATATCGGTAGGTCATTCAATGATATACTGACAACATAAAGCTAATCGATAGAAGTTGGAATTAATTAGCTACTGATATCCTATGAAGTAGCTGAGTTGTGACTTGTGCGCTTGATAATCTGAGGATCTTGACTGACCTTCATTGGGTACCTATTGCGGTAGTAACTCCAACAAAGACGAAACAGCAGCCACCGTCCTACATTGGTGACAAAATCTACTCTAAAGTGGGATATATTTATGTGACATTTTTTGTAAAAGATAAAGACTGTGCATCCTACCCATTCAAGCAGTGAGAACGCTTTCATAAGAGATTAATTAAATTAAATATGTAAGCATTTCCTCACATAATGAATTTTGCGTAATATGCATTAAAACCTCTCATGCAAAATGCATTAGTTATTGATCATTTACGTATGAAATCGCTTTAATTTTTACCCAGTTTTCTTTTTTTAGGTTTATTCACATTGGAAATTGAAAAGTCAGTAACTGTACAAAATGTGTTTTTCTTAGATGGAGTATTTATTCACAATTATTGCATGAGATTATCCGGATTAAGTTTAAAGATAGCGTATAGGTAATCTGTTTTTGTCCATGACTAGTATTAGAAAGCAGTCGTTCGAAAAATAATCACAAGATTCCCTAATCTAGACGAATAAGTATGGTTGTGGCTAATAGTGACGTCAAGTACACAGTCGGAATCCTATATGACATTATTGCTCCTGTATACCATTGGACGCATATTTGTCATCTCACGTGTTCATCGACGGACTGATTTACGAGATCGAGAAAGGAATTCTCACTTAGATATTGCAGGTGTTGTCTGGTAGTAGGAAAATATCTTCAAACAATTTCTGAGCTGTTGATAAGAGTAAGTGATGTGGCTGTCGTTTGATAGGCTGATATAATAAGCACTCAAGCCAATGATCATCAAGCTGGTAATCTTAAATTCTAGTCTCTAGTCCTGCTGCGACATAAATTTCTATTTCAAATGTAATCACCAGCCACTATATATTTTTAATCATGAGCTATTTCATTCTGAAAAAAGTTAAATGTCACCTCATCATAGGATAACTGCTGAGGTTATTGATTTTACAGGTCCGATTGTGTTTGATACTTCCATAATTTTCGTTTTAAGATTTAACGGCCGGCAAACAAATATTTCACATCTACAGTTTTTTGAAAGGTTAAAATTATTTTTAGAAATACACTAGTGTTGTTTTGTTTGCCAAGGACAGCAGAGACGGCCACTGAAAAAATTACTAGGAAATGAGATCACTGTTTTAAGTAGAGCCAAGACCTATTGTGTTACGTGACATTTAAATAACGTTGGGGCTGAAACCGGACATTTTCTTTTGTCAAACAATTATGTCACCATCAACAGGCGCTGATTTACTGTAGGTACTACACTAGCTGCATATTAAGTTTGACTTGAATTTATAAAGCAATTATATGTTAGAGTTAACTCAAGTAACGCTAAATTCAAAGATAAATGTGGAGTGCTAGCCTAATTTAAACATGCAGCCTCTAGATTACGGGGTCACTACTATGTTAACGGAGTTATTAGACCTGCTTTAGGAATTCATTTGAATCTCCTTTAAGTCACAGAGAGTCTGCCTAGGCTACATACTGCGCAAATTTAGTTCTAAACTAGATATCATCGAAGTAAAACAATAAACGAATCACATTTTATTCTCGATTATACTATATATCACTTTTTTAATCTGATGTGTACTTATTTATGAGCAATAATATTCAACAAAGTTATAGCTGATATATGCGTGTCGTGTATAGCTATTAGGGTAACTTGAAGATATCAAACTTGGGAATAGGCTTTTTACTTTCATTACTATACTGTTACTATAAGATCTCTTACATAATCCGAAAATAACATATTGTAACAAATACTGAATCTCACTTATCTATCCACAAGTAACCTAGTTCACATGCATTAAAGTTTATGACACAAACGTTACAACGTAAAAGTTAACCATATTATGAAAAAATTTACAATTCTTTACAATAAATAGAAAGCGTTAAGTTTAGCAGGAATGAATAAAATGGCTCAAGTGCGAATATATCAATGAAATCTCGTGTTACAAATTCCAGTTTGAAAGGTTGCACCGATATTCAAGTTGTATGTATGTCAGGTGTATATTATAAGTTGATACATTTTTTCAGTTTGCAGGCATTTACAGTTCCACAATATCCAAAATAATTTACAAAAGTTTGCTTTCTGTTTCGAGATATTCGCATGATGCATTTGAATGAGGAATTAATACTGAATGTAGTTCCCTTGGATGAAAGTTAATTAAATACTTAACATTCATATATCTTTGAAATATAATTCTCTACACATTCACATTTATCTGTCGTTCAGAACCATGAAGGCTTCATTGTATGAATGTATGAAGCTTTCAAGAAAAGGTTTTAGAATCATGAGTACCCATTAATTCAAGTTTTATGCGTTTTAAAAAGCATGCAGCTTGGGAATGTTATCACTGTTTGGTACATTTCATATTGACTTTTGCTGAGAAAGTTGACTTGAAAATTCTGGTAAAGATAATTGTGTAAATCACTGAATATGTTGAATTCATTCAATATATCATCACATAGCAATAGCTGTTGCATTATCAAAGCTTTTTCCTTTCAATCTTTCTTCTCTTTGATTTGATTTACGACTACAAATAAGTCTTAAGAAAGCAGTTCTAAACTTCTCTGATAAAAATGCATACAATATTGGGTTGATACTACTATTTCCGTAAGCCAAACAGTTTCCTAAAATTTGCATAACTCTAAACAAAGGAGTCTCTGGATCCCCTGCGAAGTATTGTGTCAAAAAGATTACATGAATTGGTAGCCAACTAATACCAAATACAATAACCACAGTTACAACTAAATGAGTGACACGCTTCTTTGAACGCTGAGATTCTGCTGAATGCGCCATTTTAGATGATGGCCCACAACGCAGTCTCAGTATTAAGAAGATGTACAGCAGACAGATAATAATGAACGGAAATAAGTATCCAAACAAAAAGAATAACAGAAAGAACATTCGTCCCCCATGTGGATTGTCTCTTGCAATGTTAGTCTGCTCATCGATGCTAACCAACCCTGAATATGTACAGTATTCTGTAATACATGAACTCTCTCCACCTCCTGGTGGACCTCTCACTAAAACTGCACCAACAAACAATGGTATGTTAGTGACCAGCACTACAGTCCAGGTTATGATTACAGCAATTGTTGTATTTCGGTGTGAACGTACATTGATGCACTGGATTGGATAAACTACAGCCATAAAACGGTCCAAGCTCATCAACACCAAAGTGTAAACACTGCAGTAGACAGAAACGTATGCTGAGTAATAATAAATGCGACACACATATAATCCCAATGGCCATCTGTCAGTAACATACACAACTGCTGCAAATGGAACACAAATGACTATAAATGCCATATCAGCTACAGCGAGTGAGAAAATAAGAATATTGGTAGTATTACGCATTTGAGCATTGGCCAAAACAACAATCATCACAAATAAATTACCAACGAATCCAATAATTAGTATTAAACCAAAAATAACTGGTGTTACTATGTGAGAAAAAATGAAGTAAACACTGAGATCATTTGTAGTGAATCCTATAAAACAGGACGAACTTTGCGAAATTTTATTCGAACTTGATGACTGAAGGTAGGGGACGGCCGGAACACTTGAAACATTCACATCATCCGTTTCATTATAAATTTCTGCTTTTGCTAGAAAGGATACAGGCCATATACACCACAAAACAGTTAGCATAAGTTGAAATTTCATGATTAATTTCCAGAATTACAAAGAATTAATCAAACGGTTGACCAGACGTTTCACTAGATTTATCCGAGATTGGCCTGAAAATAAAAAGCGATACGGAAAAGTTACTTATAATGTATTTACAAACAATACCTTGAAAATTTTACAAACAAATAGAGTGCTTATATTTAGTAAATTAATTCATAAAGCTGGCACATTTTGACGAAGAACGTCAAAAGAGAAGTGACATAAATCAGCTAGTGTTTTGTAACCTTATTTACGCTAAAATATTCACAATGCGTGTTGAACGGAATGTGTATTTAGAGCCACATTTACAGAAAAGTTATTACCGATCATATAGTAGTTTTCAACTGAAGATCAAATATTTTCACTTTCTTCATTTCAAATAGTAGTCACAAAGGTAACAGTATTATCCCAGCGTTTGAATACAATTTCACCTACCTGCTTCCAAATTACTACTGAAAAAGCAGTTGAATTCTTTATATATAGTGCTCCACGTATTGGACGTGCACAAAAACGTTAATATTGAGTTCTATGACATTTACTGTAGGTAGTTAAGTGCATGAATCGACTCAGTTTTCTAAGGTACCAGAAAACGTTTAATTGGGAGTTGTTTACTGCGTATATTGACTAGCTGCTTTTCGATTAGCTAGTTGAGAAGTCTTGAAGGTATATCTCAAACACTGTAACAGTTATCGTCCCTTCAATGTGTAAAATTACATTAACATGTATATGTGAGTACGGAAGTGAACATGTATGATAAGTGATAATGTCAAATTAAAAAAAAGATAAAACTCATGCAATGATAAAGTTATGTCAGCATTTTGAATGGTTGCCCTAAGTCATTTTCTTAAAGCATCATCTTCAAGTGAAACCAAATTTTACACTCATCACTCAACTTGTTATTTGGCTAATATTATTAGTCTAGGTTTTTTAGTAACATTTTCTAAATTCTGCTATTTTATATTTGTAATACGTCACTACCATTCAGCATTCGAGATGTGATGTGACCCATTTAAATAAAATGCAGTATATAAATTTTATAGGACTTTGTGAACATTACTGAAATAAGTAAAATTAAATTTGTATACCATGGAAAATAAGGTTTGGGAGATTCAGAAAATCGAGGTGAGTTTCTATTAATAAAACAGCAGACCGTTATTTACGGACACACTACATTTTCGCGTGTAAGCAAATCTATGCTGTCAAACCCACATAAAAAGGATGCACAATGACATTCTCAAAACCACCATAGGATATGTAATTAAGAAGATAGAGCAAAACATGTTTGCATTACAGGTGTTTTTTTTCTTTTTCTTTACATATGAACTTTAAGATCTGTGAAATAACATTGCAAATTTTCTCCGCTTGCTGATGTGACAATAAATATTCACATATTGGTAAGTAAAAAAGTGTGTGTATCCTACTGTACCAACTTAAAATCTAAGGGAGAGAAAGGTGTAACTCGACTTCCACGATACTCTTCAAGTATGTTTCAAAGTGTGGAAAAATTTTAGAAAATAAATAGACCAGAGACTACTAATTTTCTGTCCTGTTCGAGCAGTCATATTCACCAACGTTTCACGTTTTAGAATAGCTTGTGTAATATCAGAACTATGGGCTGTGTGACAAGATTTTTGCAAAATAACTTTTTCCTTTTCGAGTTGTTTACGGATGCATTACTTTGTTGAATATATCTCAATATGTATCATGGAAGCTTTCTTTCACTTTTTTCCAACGTATGCTAACCGTCCACAGCATGACATTTTCATTCAAGGTGGCCACATTTCAAATTAGTTTAGCTTTTAGTCAGATACACTTCTTACAATTAAATTTCAACCTTCTAGTGTTTAAGTGTCCATTAAACTAGTATACTTGATCAACCGTAAGGAAGTGTTTAAAAAACCATGCCGAAGGTATAATAATCTTGAAAATAACTTTCATCCTAATTCAGAACCAGTTAAAGAACAGATGAAAGCTTAGTATATTTGCTTCAGTATTGAGAGTAGACTTCCTAAATGAATAAGTATTGAAATGTGCAATAGGATTGTTTTAAGTGTATTGTGAATCGAGCAGGTAGCGTTCTCAAATATGTAAGGCTGTCAAATTTTCAGACAGAATAGCAAACTACATTCGGTTTTATCCATCAAGCTACCTGTAGACTTTATAATCAGTATACTTTTTCTTGAGCTAAGACAATTTACTCCCATTATTATTATTTAGTACCTGCTCATCAGTGTTAAAAACTGAGAATTTGTCAACGAATGATAGTTTTCGTAAGCTTTTTTATGTCTCAGGATGTGCCTAAAAATTACGAGCAACGAATCTCAAGGATTAAGTGAAGGTCAGGAGTTAAAAAGAGTGCTTGGGTTGGGTGACACAAATCCAGACACAGTACATTTGCATATGCTCATAATATATTCTTAATAAAAGACTTGCGACTGCTTTATTCAATATGCAGAATGTAGGCAGATATTTGATATGTTTTATTAAACTTTATTTAGGGTGGGACAATGAAGGTTCAGTTTATAGTTTCAGTTTTCAAGACTTTTAATCTATTTCATTTCACTAATACTGGAAAGACAATTTTTTTCCGATCATATCTCATTTTGGTCAGGCAAACATATAAACACACACCCGTTACTTAATTTCAGTATCTATTACTAACTAAGTCTCATCATATATTTTTTATTTAAACTTATGAATAATTACTAAATTTAATGAAAGCTATTAATTGTTATCTTGAATTCCTTTCAGGAACTTAAATAAAAATATTGATTCAGACTTCAGGAATTTTCCGTCGCATGATATTCCCATTAAACTAATGTCAATATGTTAATGGTGATGTATGATGTATTTGTATGGACTGATGTTTAAAGGCTCATAAACACCTGTTAAACCTTTTTTTCTTTTCACTTACTTTATTGATTAAGGGAAAACTCAACAGGGAAAATTTAAACATTTAAACAAAATGAAATAAAACTTCCTTGAAGTTTATATTTACCGGCGTATATATAATATGGTTATGAATTCAGATAAAATTCAGAGGAATAAACAAATGCGTATGGCATATAAATGTTTGTATAGTTAAAATACAAAGGTAACCATCAGATGTGAATTATTTATCACAAAGGTGTTGATAGTATTAATAGATCTGTCTTTATTTGACTGTCTCAACAACCTTGCTGTTGTAATCAGAAAAAAGTTTAAGGATTCTGTCTTTAAAGAGTCTGTCATGTTTACAATTATTCCCTCAACACATATAAACACCAAGTTGGCCAGCGTTGAAAAATTCTTAAAGTGAATGAATTCGCTGACATTAAGCAAGATCTACAGACTGTATGCTCGAATATGTTTCGTTCAATACCTTTAAGCCTTAAATGCTTTTCTAAATCTAGTTTCGTTTCTAGTCAAAAATACTTAAAACCAGCCAATCATATCATGTATTATTTGAAGTGTTGACAAGTGTATTTCTGTAACTCCATGAATTTACCTATTACATTTAAAACCACTTAACAGGGAAATGGATTTAGATATATAATAGGGATGGGAATTATATAAATGAGTTATAAGACAACAATGGGAAGCATATTTATTATTATTGAAAGTTGAAACGGCTTTATTAAACTGATGAGTCCAGGATACTTTTGCCCCAATTAAGACGCACTTCAACTACAAAACTTTAATTCTGATCTCTAAACAGACAAACATCCTGGCTTTATTACTTTAAGAGGAAAATTTTAGCACCTTAGTGAATTTTGGTGGACTGCATTATGCGGAAGACTGTGGGGAGTGAGGAGACAGGAATACGTTGGACTGACAAGACTCTAGAAGATCTGAATTTCGCAAATAACTTATGTCTAATGTCACACAATGGCAAAGACCTACAGGCGAAAGCCAAAAAACTGGCAGAAGAAGCAGCAGAGACAGGACTTCAAGTGGACACAAGAAGATGGAGGTGATGAAGATAATTAACCAACAACAACAACGACAACAAGCACCAGTCGCTACAGAGGAATGAACTGCAAAGAGGTTACTTCTTTTACTTATCCAGGTAGCATCGTTTCAGGTACATGTGGAACGGATGAAGGTATTAAAGCTAGAATCGGAAAGACAAGGTACACCTTCATCACTCGAAAATCACTTTGTAAATCTACTACACTCAACACAGACAACAAAATTCAAATTTTGAACCACGAAACTGAGTCACTCAGTTTCTCTGTATGGGTAAGCAGTCTGGCGCATCACGAAAAGCATTTTCAAAAGGTTGCAAACTTTTATCAACAGCTGCCTCCCTTGTATACTGAGAATCAAATAACCAGACAGTAATGGCAACAAGAAACTAAGGGAAAAATCAATCAAGAACCTTTCGCTCGAGAAATATACCTAAGGAAATAATAATTTGTCGTACGCATGTTGAGGAGACCGTCGTATGATATCTCGCTCCAGACTCTCCATCGAACCCCGAACGTGAAAAGGCTAGCTACGCATGAACAAGGGGTTGACACTAGGGGAATCGTGTGAAGAACAAATGAGAACTTATGGGTGATTGTGAGGCCAGCTAAAGAGGACTGCAGGGAACAGGACAAAGTGGAGATGCACTGTTGAAACCTTTTGTTCCACTCGGAACCCATGGGAACAATAAGAAGTACTTGTTTCAGTATTAAATAAGTCTACTAGTTTTCTTATTATTGTCTCAGAGTGTGTTATGCTAAATAAACTAATCTACTACGAAATTTCGTCTTTAGGTTTACATAATAAATGCAACGATAATGCCTTTGGGGATTATAGAGATTGATTGTGGGTTGTCTAGCACGAGAAAATTAGCGCTCAAAAAGAATACTTTTTTTAAAATACTCAGAAACGAATAATGAATAAGTGAATGGTGTTTGACAGTGATTAATTCACTAGTACAGTTTATAAACTCAGCATCATTTTATTGCAGTATTCCATCGTTTTAGCATGAAAGCTTTATTCACATCTCTTTGGAGAAGATGAGAAATCTTTGCATATCTGAATGACTTTTTTAATTGAATGTTTTGATTAATGTCAATGTGCGATTAGAAAATTTCTGACCTTTTCTGGTGGTTAGTAAATCCAGAATGCAGACTGAATTATGTTTCATTTCACACATCACCATTTAATCTTAATGATTAATAACTGTCGTTAAACTTTACAAATAGTTGACGAAACACTAATATCAGACCCTAGAAAGTGAATCAATAATTAATTTTACTTGCTAACTGTTTAAACAATAAATTATTCCAGCTAAACAAATACTGGTTAACTGCCTGTCACGCCAATACAGAAATATTTTCCACATAAAATAAGACTTCACCTTATCATCACAATTGTCGCACTGAGAATCAGCCTAAACCTAAACTACACCTTTCACTTTCATTTTGTAATGGAACAATGAAAAAGAATTTTCATTTAAAGCTAAGTAGTAACTAATGTCATGCATTTAGTCCTCCGTTTGATGTGGACTGAATTCTGTTAGTCAAGCCTGTAGTACAGTCACCGTTCTAGGTATCTCTCCGCCATGGTATACTATTGGTTGACGTTAGCTGGTTGAAGGCGGTGGGCATGTAGCCTTGGACCTAGGTTTCGTGCTTGTTGATGCCCGTCAGCAAGGCGTATCTGAGAACTCCAAAGAAATCACATCCCATATGAAATTTGAGGCTTGGTCACTTTGTTCGAAGAGTCTGATAGAATTCAGTGTTCACTAAACGAAGGAATAAACTCATGATACCAGTTACTACCTAGTATCCATTCAAAGCACCTGTCGCGGTTCTACAGAAGGTTAACGGCCAGCCCGAATAGCTCATTAGCACTAAGTGAGCAGGGTTTGAAACTCAGATGGAGCCTGGTTTCTCTGAAGGTTGTGGATATGCCTTGCTGATGGGTGCCAAGAAACACGAAAGCAAGGTTCAAGGTTTCCTGTTGACTGTCTCTAACCAACTAACATTAAAAAACTCCTTTCGTGTTTGGTGAAATCATTAACTTTAGCGTACATATGTATTTCTGAGAACTAAAACTTAGAGTTTCATCTGAGTGCATTATGAGTTAGTCACCCTTTGAAGATTAATTGTTTTCAGAAGGAGTGGTGACAGGTTTTCATTTCACTCCTAATGGTTTTCAAGGAAGACTTGATATAGGTACATTAGCACTTCAGCTTTTATACAACCAAAAATTACTAAATAAAATTATGTATTTAAGGAATTCGTTCTGCATCAGACATAAGTTCTATTCGGTATATCATTTTTATTCCAACATTTTCTGTTTCATTATTAAATCAATTAGAGCATAATTAGTGTTAAGTGAGCCGATGCGTCCTGATATTCAATTCACTATCATTTGTATCACAAAACTTTATTATACCTTCAACCGAAAAATATATATGGCCTTATTTTCTTGTGAAAATCGGAAAACAGATTAAAGGTGATTGATGGTTTTATTTTTCTTTGATTTTAACCTCAAAATAGGTTAGTTGAACCTAAACAAACCACCTGGGGAATAACGTTTTCTCAAATTTAACTTTGCCCTCATCATTCACCTGTTTTGCATGTAAGCATCGTAGTTTCTGGAAATCAAAGTAACACAATCCAAAGTTTTGCGAATAAAAATAAATTTAAATTCATCTATAGTTTATCATTTATAATTGCTTAGCAATAAACCTCAACCTAAATAGCGAAACTATGTAAGCATATTACTGGTGAATGTCACTAAAAGTCCAAAATATACCTTTTCAGTGAAAATGCATTTGGCTCAGTTATGTGTAAAATCCTAATGATTCACAGCTACAAAACTTTAATTCCAACTGCATTCATTGTGCGGTAACCAAATAAAAGATGAAGTACATGGAGCAGCCACTTCTAGTTGTATCTACCAATCCAACTAAGCTTGTAGAACGAGTTATATCGGCCGCTGCTCTAGAAGCTTGATTTTTCATGCTAGCTTGGGAACATTTACCAGTGTGGCTACATAAAGTTGTAACTAACAACATCAATAGCTCCATATTAGAAAACCTAGTCCAAACCGGCCACAAAGCCAATATTGAAGAGTCCTTCTCCATCATCTATCGCGTACCAAAGAAATTGCCAAAACATCCAGGTAACTCAATCTGCAAACAGCAGATGCTATCGTGATTCGCCTCAAATAGTCGGTGCTCTGTGTGCAGAAGAAGCACGTCCAGCAACTAATACTAACTTGGCTTTCAGTGGCGACTACAAAGTCATGAATTTGTATTATTATGTTACCTAATTTCTCTCATATTCGGTGTATTGTTGTGCTGATGTTATTGAATTGTAATTTATTGATATTACTATTGATTCGGTGTTATTTATTCATTAATTACTATCTGTACATAACTGTTGAACCTAATGATGAAGTTTTCAAAAGGAATATTCTTTGTTCAGTAACCATTCTTTTATAAATCTTTAAAGCAGACTTAGCTTTCCAAAGGAATATACTATCGGAAAGCAATGCTTTTCCACCCATGATGATCGCTGTAATCATAGATAGCTCGGCTACTTGTGGTCTGGAAGTGCCGTAAGACTATTTCTATTTTTGAGAAGACCTCCTGATTCATAACTGCTGTTTCTTTGCCAACAGATTGCAGGGATAGTAAGTGCTATAACTGTTAATCTCTAAAACCTTATATCAGCCTTCAACTCACCGGACTGCATGACGATATTGTGTCATTTGAGTTAATAACACCACCCGAAAGATAATCAGTAATTTTCTTTAGGCGTTCACTGCTAGACAGTTTCATAGACTACCAGTTGCTAAATAATTTGTATTCATGAAGTTTTACATAAATACAGAAGAAATGAGCTAATGCTGTTTCATTTTATCTGTGATGTTGGGTTAGTAATGCTATTTTTGTATGTATTTAAACAGTATGCTTATGCATTAGGATTGTTCCAGCTGTTAAGCGATTGCCACTAGTAATAGTCAAATTATCTTTCTAAACTGTCCTTGTAACTCATTAGTTATGAACCAAGTTACTTCTTAATCAGTATGAGTGATTTGACTGCATATAATCAATCTACCTTGTGACTGGCTATTCATTTTTAGTATGTTAAACTTTATTACACTCAGCTTTATCTTCATCTCTGCCCTATTCTACAGACTTAATGCAGAAAACTGAATCCTCGGAAAATCATTATATTACATTTTTGAGCATCGAAAAACAGATTGATGACGTTTTATGAAAAGGACTTATGTATTACGATGATTTTTGTCTACAGACTGCATAAATTTATCAAAAACAGACTGCAGTTGTCAACATCTGAATAAACACCGTCTAGAATAAAATCAATAACTTCAAAATTACTCATTTAATGCTTCAATCAAATGTTCCTGTTTTCACAGTGAAAAATACAGTGTCTGTATTCTTGTAGTGCAAAAGTGGCCAAAGATCAGGTGAGAAGTGTATATTGTTCAAATATTGTCCCTGTTGACATTGACAAATTTGCGCTGTCGCCTTTTAGCGTAACCGAAAATTACACATTACCCGTTTTAGTTCTATCTAATAAAGATGACAATGAACCGGTTTATCAAAGGATATGGAATGGTGTCATCTCGTCATATTTTCAATACCGACTAAAGTCATTCGTTAATAAAATAAGTGATCTTTCTTTGACACTTTCACTTTTTTCTACGATGGCAGATAATTACACTATCATTTTGTCAGATAGAAAAACACTATTTTAATAAAAAACAGACTAGTTATCACCGGAAGGCATTAACCTAGAAGCTAACCAATTTAAATGTCTGGTAGCTGAGTTCTACATGTTAAGTTTAAAAGGCAGTCATTGTACTAGATGACTCGATTCACTCAGAATTTATGTTGGACTGTTAGAGGCAATCGATGGATTTTGTGTTCACTAGCAGTAGCTGAGTGCAATTCACTGGTTTCATCCACCTAAGGGAAGGTCATCGAATGTCTTTAGGTTGCATACATGCTTTTCTGGCGTCAAGGAGTCAAAACCTAAACCCAATACTCCAAGCAACTGATACCTTAGAGGAAACACATTTATGTGGGAAACTTCAACCTCACAAATTAAGGTAGATTTAGTGTTATATGAATTTATGCAGTACAAAATAACTTCGACAACAGACGTTATTATTCAGCTATTATCTAGTTATACAACTTTACCAATCATCAAAGCTATTGCTGCAAATTTGTTGGCTGAATGTTTGATTATTCAAACAGCCGATGATCATTTCATGATTGGTATTTTTAAGTTATCCGAAGATCCGTTAATGACTGAATATGCAAGTATAGCAAATCCTTTATTGATCTCTGAAATTCTGATAAATTCTTTCCAGCATTTTGTCATGAACTGACATCAGTTTTGGGAACATTGGAAGCTGTTTCCTACGTCCTAGTTTGGGACTCTTCATCAGTACGCACCCACCGCTAGAGTTTGAACCCAGGACCCACTGGTTACAAGACAAGATTGCAGACGGTTAAGCCACTGAGACCTGACCCAATGGTCCATGAAACCCAATTTCTGCGAATTTACGACATTGCGCGGCCACTGGCTATTGTCAATAGCGGCGAGTATTTGTCCTCACACCTGACCTGCTGTACCCTAATGGTCACGAACTTCTCAATATGACCCAGGTAACTACCTACCTGAATAGAGTGCTTACAGAGGAAGAGTCCCACATTAGGACGAAAATGTTGTCCAGTGCTCCCAGGTTTTCCTATGGTTCTCTAACAGATGTCAACTCATGATGAAATCCTGTAACCAATCAAATCAAATCTCGGCAAACAGATACTTTAAATTCTTTTCACTAAGACGTATCATGTCATAGGTGAATATTAACTGGAAATGTTGACCAGTGAGATATTCTACCGGAGTGGAAAGTTTCAATCTGTTCTATTAACTTTTAATGCAGAGTTTTACATCTGGTATGAAATGAAATACTGCTATTTTTCCTAATCTTCATGTGGGAACGTGTTACTTTTTTAATTTGCTTCTGTCAAGTATTACTGGTGTGGAATGGATGAAAACATGTTAAAAACCTAATTATAAAAAGCTTAACTAGGAGAGAGCATTAACTATTCAATTTCATGCGTAATCCTTACAGTGGCTTTTTAGTTCACTGGATCGAAGAGTATTATTGCTAAAACAGATAGAACTAACTTTAAAATATTTTTTTTTGACAGAAATAAGCTATTGTTATTGGATAACTATGAGTTCCAGTTAAATGCATATACAAATACTTCTAACATAATAACAATTTTCAAAAACATGAGTTTGTTAACTCTCTTGCAAAGAAGAATAAATACAGTAAAGAAGTTTTGCCTCGTACTGTTAATCTGACTTACAGAATGAACTGATGGACACTGTTTAACTAAGCCGAGACAGAATTTTAATACATTCTCTGAATTCGATCTCATGATTTGAACAGTTTGGTGAAAATTTAGTATAATTATCACATGAATCAAAGACATTGATGAGTCGTTGAAACTCACATATATTAAAGAGTAAAACGTGAACTACATCGTTATAAGTGGTTGTTCAGTTTAAAAACATTTCCAGCGCGGTTCTTTTAGTAGATTACTGCATTCAAATCACTTTAAGTGCCTATATCGTTGGAAACTTTTCTTCTCAAAGATAATCGCTACACAAGGTTCCTATATGACGTCACTAGTTCGCATTTTCACAACAGCGGCTTATATCCTGTTTACTACACTAAACACTATTACCAATACTCAGAAATATATAAGCAGGATACGTATGAATTCTCCGAATTCAAGTCTCTGGTGTTATTCAGTAATGGTAAGAAGAGTAAACCTTCATTGGGCATGGTGTCACCAGTCACACATTATAAGACCATAAAGTATTTCAACTGTCTGGAAACTATAATAGCATTCAAAATTTTTGTTTTACTAAATCAAAGCTAATACTAGTTGATATTTACTACAAAAATGATCGATTCGAAATTGTCTTTTCAGCATTCATTATCACTAAGATTTCTTCTGAAAGCAAATAATTCAGAAGTTTTCAGAATTTATATGCATATGTTTTTAAAATAGCCCATGAAGTTGTTGATGAATGAAAATATTATGAAGTTAGCCACTAATTCATCTAGGAGTCACTAGACTAATTACAATTAATTAAAACAATATTTCATCTGGAAGAAATCTTTCTCTATGAAAATGGAAATACATGCAAATGAAGGAAGTGTGTGAAAAACACCTATAGTCTACTAAAGAACGTACCTGGACAAATTTAAGTTCGTCAAATCCTGGTACAAAACAATTCCCCTACAAGTCATAAACAGGTTTTCCTGTTTATGCTTGAACTTTGAAGTGGTTATTGAATGATTAAGATACACCACCAGCGTAATAAAAATAATGTTCAGTAAATTTTCAGTACTGTATCTCGAAAATAATAACTTTATCATTCTTTTTTAATTTATGATGCATTCTTGAACTTCCATTACACTGACAACCAGCTGCGTGTTACGTAAGAACAGTTATGACAGCAGTCGGAGTTGTGTGTTTTCTGATATCTTATGCATTAAGCATATGAAGCCAGAGTTATGTATTAAGGGGAACTGGAAAAAATACATGTAAAATGAATGAAGGTAGGTTGCTGGTTCGAGTAATTTAGATTTGATAATTCATAAGTGCATGTTAGAGAGGTACAGACATTTATCGGATAATGAAGTATATCTAAAATTTATTTATATTGGTCACTGCTGTTTCCTAAGCAGGATGTTGAAAGCCAAGACCGCATAACCAGTTGGAGATGTTTAGCACTCAGACTACAAACATATCAATGAAGAAATTTAATTCCCGATTCAGTTTTCTACTCCACTAAAACTGTTTTTCTCTTAGAAGTAACCGACTAAACAATCTTTTGGGCGTACTCCTGAATTTCCACTTGAAACGATTAGACAAACTTCAATGATTTCTCATATAATCAAACCTTACTGACGTTTGTGAAACGAGACGAGTTCATGAACAGTTCATGTGTTAAAGACCACCCTAAAGTTATTATATTGAAAACTGTCAAAGGTACATAATTACATATGTTAAAACTGATTTATCCATAAGATGATGAAATTGTCTACAATATATATCAAGAATCAATAACTGTATGTATATCTCCATAAAACTTTGAATTATTATCGTTAGTCCTTATTTGATCAGTCATCCCATTTTAGTAACTTATATTAATCTGACACTTTCAAGTGATATCTTTCATACATAAAGTCTGTCATGGAATAGAATTTAACAAATATATTCATGTTAAAATAAGGGACATCACAAAGCACTATTTCTCAAAATCAGTAAAATCATTATGGGAATTCATATTAATGCAGAACTCTCATAAATTCATGTTTAAAGAGGATAAATACACTAAGGCAACTGACAGTCATGCACAAAATCAACACCATCTTCGTCTAGATATACTTAAACATAGCTGCATCTTAGTTATTTGCATATCATAAAAATAAAAGGTGAATATAAGACAATAACCTGATTTATGACAAATTACTCTTCAGAGAATGAATTGAATACTAGCAGAAAGTTTTGAAATAAAATATCCTTTTCGAATTATTCAGAAGACCTAAACATGGAATAGTTTGTCCGAAAACTAAGATTGTATTTAGCAGGTATTCGTGACTTTTCTATGCCTATTCTCAAAACATTTTAAAGTTTTGCTTTCACATTTATCTCCCAAAAGACAGAAAACGTGTCAAGTTCGTAATAAACAGTGTGTCAAAATAACCGCTTGAAAAAGCAGCAAAAGCTAAGCAATCGCATCCAGTAACACGTAGACGGACTTTATGATAAGATATTTTGCTGAAAATAAGAAAAGTCAGTTGTAAGCGTCAGTCTGTTTAAAGTAATAAGAGCATCCATATCCAGGTCCAAAAATAATCTTTTCCGCTTATGACAAGTCCATTTTGTTATCAGTTAATTAGTTCCGACCATCTCAGCTGAACTAGAAAGGTAAACCTTGTCCGTTTAACATGTGCTGAGAAACAACTATGTGTGTATCAGGATATTTAGGTTAAATGTATACAGAGGAAAAACGAAACTTAAACTTTAAAGCAATATAATACACACCTGTTTTCCCATTTGTTAAATTATTAAATGTTAAAAGTTTCATGAAACTATGAGAAGTGAATAAAACCAGGATTATACGCCAAATACTTAGAGGTAATTACTAAACTTACACAATGAAATTAAAGTTCAAGGTGTGTTGACATTACACTCTAATGCAGATCGCCCTCCGAAACTTTTATAATGTTTTGATGAAGAGGAGATTATATAACTGAACAGTGTCCCTCAAAATGCATTTGTGCAATTCCATTAAATAACTACTGATTGCCTGTATTCCACATAGAAAATAAGTATGATTGTTAATATAAAAGCTATACACACGTGGGATTAGATAAATAAATAACATTTAATCACAAAAAGTCGTACAATTAAACAATTACATGTACTTCTGATTTAGCATCACTGAAATAAAGATCATTTTCTGAATGAGGCGTGTGAGAACTTTGTATTAACTAATCTGTTTTCTACAAAACATGATTATAAAATATGTACTATTAACTCAAATATTCAGAGACACAAATCTAATGTCCTTGCATTCTTCATTCTTACGCTTGTTCTACCCGATCAAAGATTATGCTCAGAAATGTTACGTTGGATAGCGATGGAAGAAAATTCTAACAGGATTATTAAGTAACAGGAATTTGTTTCTCATTACTATAAACAGTCAGTTTTAGTAGGTCGTATATGTGCTGGTACTATGGAGGTCACACCAGTTAATTCATTTTACAAAACACCAAATTTAAATAATTGTTATGATAGTAAATCATCATGTTTATATTTATTTGTTTGTTTATGTTGTTTAACGTTGTCACTTTGAATTTTCTATCAAAATGATAAATGACAACTACCTTTTGTTCATGAATATTCGATTTACAAGAGTTCAATCAGCATTTGATAGTATTTTAAGCCTCATTTATTCTACGTCCTTTTTTATCATTCACAACTAGAATATTATCGAAAGGTTCTGATAATCTTATAGCTCTTCTCTACAGGTAGATAGAACACCTCGGATGCTACTGAATATATAAATTCCTAACATTAGGATTAAGACTTTCTGTCTATTTCTCTTTTTGTCTGCAAAATCCCATTTAAATTTTTTATACAATGAAAGGCTACAGTGTTCACTGTCGATGCGTAAAATTAACCAAATAACCTCAGGTGTAAGTTGCAAAGAGTTGACGACAGTCAACACTCAGCAGAATAGTCAATATAATATTTCATGATCCACTATATTCTTTGTAAGTCTGAAATAAATTGAAGGTGATATACATTTCGGCAACCGTTTAAGCTTCCACCTTTATCTAATAATTCAAACTAAAACCTTAAATGAGCATACATGGTGTACTATACAAAGTGCAAAATGAATTCGACAACTAATTGTACTTCCCACAAACTACAAAAGTAACACGTGAATGCAATAACAGTAACGTGAAAAAAATGACTCTGTTGCGATTGAGTAAACTTTGGTTCATCTGTTAATCAACTTTCAGGAACAAATCTACTCACTGAGATAACTTGTGTATGAAATAATCATTAAAGTGATTACCGACTAAGTAAATACGGGAGTCTTGTTGTCTAGTCCTTATTGATGACTGCCTTCTATCAGCTAGCTTCACAGTGTGAACACCACAACTGGTTCCTCTCCATAACCATACTCTTTCAGCTGATACTGAAAGGATGAGGACAACCGGCGGTTAATTAGTCTCACATACAAAACGCACATTTTTGAATTAGTTATATGTATACATAATAGCATAGAAAAAATAACACTATAAATATACCGCCTCTACAATTCCTCCTTTAGAAAATTTAAAGTGATGTTTCTGACAGTTCTTGTAGTATTGACTGTTTGAAGACAACGAAGCGCGTTCTAAATGGTCTACTTAAGTTGACAAAATTGATTTTACTGTGATTCCAAGACTCGAATGATATTTGACTACTTATAGTAACTTATGATTATTTCTTCAACAGTGTTGTGGGACCATTGTGTTACGTGTGCACTATTTCACTAAGGAAATTAAGTGAATTCACTGAGTGACGTCTTTTACACCTATTCGAAGCCATTTGTTTTATTAAACAGAAGAAATGAAATATAATGATTTTGCAAAGAAATAGAATTTACTTACCGGGTTTTGCACTCAAATAGGCAAATAGAAATAAAAGATTGAGTTTCTTATTTCACTAGAACTGATGTTGAAACTGAAGTAAACAATATTTCATAGTGATATTGAACTGTCCACGTAGTAACACATAACCAGATAATATTTATTGTAACTTTTTTATGTAGGTTATAGTTTTAGGAGTTAATGGTATGCTTTAGATGAGAGAAACCCAGATACCTTAATGTTAAAACTGACTGTGAGGAAAGAGATAATTCTGAAATTATTTAAACAATTTTATGACCAATGCCATTGGTGGATCATTGTGATTGGTGCATTCTATTTCCCACCTTATTCACACTTTTTCTTCTTTCCCTCATTTAACTTGACAGGCTTTAACCACAATAAAGCTCGACACTGATTTCCTACTTGATGTAAAAGCTGTCAGTGTTACAGCGCAGAATTCTGAAAAGTTGATCAGACATTTTGATGAGGTTGTGAAACTAAGCTGGAGGACATTAGGAGTTTCTATCCCAAGTTACGGTTAGACTCGGTTCAATTCAAACAGTGTGATTTTTTATAAAAACACTTAGCTCAGTAAAAATTTCCAGCATTTTTTGCAACTGAATGTATAGATTCTGCAAAATAAAAGATACTTGAGTGATTGAAAAGATAAGTCGTAAAGCCAAATACCTCCTTCTCGCTAGTATATATATATATATATATACATGAAATGCAATAAAGCAATATTCTGTTTAGACTTCTGGATTCATCACCAATGTTCACTGAAATGTTTTAAATGTGTTTCGATAACCGTTGGCAGTCTAGCAGAACACAGTTACAACGGTTGCTGATACTATACACAACCATTATTTCGATAATTTTACTGCATCAACTATTTAAACGTGTATATACAAGCTTTTACGGAGTTATACTTAAACTCTGTGTGTATTTCGATGGTATAGAAACTAATAAAATTTTCCTGGAAAAAGATGAAGTTCCATCTACTGTTTAAATATCAGTCAGGTTAATTAGTAAAATATATTCAGGTGTTTGTTACATAATACTCTGTCAAACAGTCATAAGATTATTATGTTCATGAAGTAAAACTATCCATGTGACCATTTGCTTATCTGACGACTTTTATGCATTAAATATGGGATCGCACAATATGAAGATTATACTGAATATATATATATATGCATTTATAAAGTCATGAATTTCCAGTGGCTTCCGTCTCTTTCTCTCTCTCTCTGTGATAGCCCTACATGTTGTTCAAGATAACCTATTAATGTATTCTGAAAGTTGAAGCTGTCTTAAAAAAGTAATAAGCAACATGATCTTCTAAAACTCAGACAACATGTTTTTAATTATTAGTTTTGTAGGGATTGTGTTTGATTGGTTGGAGGGTTTCATCGTGAGCTGACATCGGTTAGAGTCCCGAACTAGGACGAAACAGCTGTCCAGTACCCCCAAGTTTTCCAATGGTTCTCTAACTGATGTCAGCTCATGATGAAATCCTCCAAACAATCAGATAACATGTGTTGCGTGACCTACTACTTTAAAAAATATGTTGCTGAATGATATTTGTAACTATTTATCTATTTATAGGTTTCCAGACAGTAGATGTTACGAACTTCCTGAAATAATTTCAGCGCCGAGTCAGACTGAATCATTGTAAATTATTTAAAATAATCCCAGCATGTTTAAGAAAAAAATCAAAACACGATTTTTCTGAATATTTCTCTGTGTAAGCCACAGCTTCTTCAACAGAATTATTCTGATTTTATTAATCATCAAAATATATGGTCAAAAATTGCATAAATTGAAGTTACTTCATTTGAAGGTCACTTGTCGATAGACATATGTACCAATAGAAATATGTAAGCAGTCATCTTATATTTTGTAGTGACTAATATCAAATTGTCACTGTGCATATTTGTCTGTGTATGTTATTTGCCATATGGATAGGATGTCAATTCACATGTGATAAAAATGATAATATTTTAATAAGGGGCACGGAGGTTCATACAGGTCATTTGTTGTATTCTCATCTGTCTTACCTCATTAGAGTTTGCCATATAGGTGATAAGCTTATCTCTTCTCTCCTGTTTACTGCATTTGATGTGGTTAAAATGTACAAGGCTTCAGAGTTCAGCCTTTCTCTACGTGAATGAAATCGTCTCCTGCTGAAGAGGCTGCGACTTACGCAATGAAATGTCCAGAAAAATCCTGTTTCGATCTTTTCTTGTAAACGCTGCGATTATTTCAAATGATTTATAATATTTATCTATTTGTTTGTAGACTGTTTTTTCTCGTTTTTCGTCTCATTTGTATTGCACGCACTGATTTAGGTGACAACCAGCAAGATAATTAAGTTTCCAGACTTCTGTAGTAGTTGTGGTGCAGTGATATAAGAATATATGTAGTTACTTCAAAGTGTTCATTTTGTCTTTAATGATTCCTCCGGAAATCGACAAATTTGAGGAAAGAACGCGAAAAATAAGGTGGAAAATTAAGATGGTTGTTCAAGGTGAAGAGGTAGTGAAACCAAACAAAGAGTAAATGGTGGAACTGTTACACGGTTTTATTTTTAATGAACACTCATGAGGAATGTATAACTTTGGGAAATTTATGCCTTCTAATTCGACAATATTAAGTAGTTGTATGAACCTTAATAAAAACAGTGAATATTCTTATTACTTTGCTTATTAGTGTAATCATGGGGGTATACAAACTCTAGTTCTTTAGAACTTACTATATTATTAGAAATAATTTGATTCTTTACTTTAAGGCATTAGGTCGTCAAGTTATTACAGTAAAATTACTTTCTTATAATGTCTCTCCAAAATAGTGAGGAACATTCATTCTAAATCCTAGAGTTAGCAGCAGTCTCTTAATTATTGGATTATCCACACTAATTATATGATTTTCTTGTTATTCTAATTTCTTTATTACTGTCCGTCGTCTAAAATGATACATAAGTATATTATATTTTGACCATGATCAAAACTAGAATATTGAATTAATGAAATCAAATGATAGTAAATATATATGACAATACTGTACTAATCTTCATTAAAATTTCCTTACAAAATAACAGACAAAAATTAACTGGCTTTCTACATCGTAATCGTCATGACAGTTTGCACAATTGAAGAAATAACTCATAATAAATGTGTAAATTAATTTACTTTTTATTAAGTAAGCATGCCTGTCACCTGCATGTAGATATTTTCCAAATGAATGCATATCACTATAGTTAATACTATGGAAAAGGTTCAACTCTAAACATTATAAATTGACTAAAATAACAATTCATACATTAGTGAACATAAAAGGCGAGATTATAGTATATTAAATCCAAGTAGTGTGTGTAATTTTTAAATCATAACACGGTGTCCTATTTAGAAACATGCATGAAAACGCGTGATCTCAGATACTGTTCTGGACTACTTACCTATTCAAAAGATGTACATTAAACAGAAAAACAAAATTAGAGAATTATATTTTACCTTCTGTTGTAATATTATACCAGATGTAATCAAGAATAGTTTTCTACTTGAGTAGTGTGTGAAATCGTTTTCAACCTACATGTAATTAGAATTACCTCATATATGCTTCAAAAATTATTCCAAACTATAAAGAAGCTGAGGTGGAAAGTAAACATTACTACCTAAGATGAAAGTAGGAGACGCCACTAATTTAATCATTTCAAAGTACTTCCAACTGTTAACTTTTTTATTGAATGACTATCCACTATAAATGCTAACACAAGTAGTAATGTTACACTGTTTTCATACCCTGATAACTTTTCGAAGAAACACTTCTGAGTTGTAAACCAGAAGAATTAACAACTACTTGTCCAATATTCAGCGTAATTTGATATTGAAGTTGGCTATTATTCTATTCTGGATTTTAAATTTGCTAATACTTATCAATTAAAAGTATCCAAAGTCTGTGGGAAACTTAGGTCCTTCATAATCTTCAGAGGTAAGTTTCTTTTAGTCAGTGAACTTTAGTGCAAACAGAGGAGACTGGGAAACGGTTTCACAATTGCTGACTGTCAACATAGAAAAATAAAAGTTTCAATTTATTCAAGTCTTTACTTTTCCTTGGAATTCAGCATTAACGATGGATCTGGGATCAAAAATAGCTACAGGATGTGTCATTTTGCTACCTGTCATACATACTTTTGTCTGACTACGATTACTCGTAATGGTTCAGATTCAAAATAATGTGGCATGAAACCATCATTCTTGCTTTCATAGCCTAAATATCCATCTTTTACAATTAATACAGATATAATCTAAGCTCACCTGAAAAAAATATTATATATTCTTTGGGTACATGCAATGTTTTTGAGTAGTAACAGTTTCTAAGTGTGTCTTGATTTATGATGAAATAAACTGTGAAGTTACATTTGCACTTTTATTTGAAAACAACTTGAAGCATGTGATATTTGATTTTATGTCTGAAGTAATGTGGTTTTATGATCATAATGACGAAAACAGGAAAAATCCGTACAGTGTGACAGGTAAACATCAAAATACTGTCACTGCCTGTATTCCTACTTTGTATTGATTGTAGCTTATTTCTAGCGGCAAGAGAAAGAAAACAATTCCCTCTCTTCCGTAATTATTCATCCATATAATTATTCTTATTCCAAAAACACAACTTCTGCTAATTAAAGTTGCTGGAGCATGTAAAACACAGAAGTAATCAACTATGATTTACGTGTCCTTAGTGGTTAATTTAAATATTAAAGTACTTTTGATTAAGAAATTCAAATGATGTTATTATTAATAATCACTAAGTCCTTTTTCCTACGCGCATTCAAGTCCTGACGCAATTTCCTATAAACTTTACTACTATTTTTACTATATACCGCAAAATGTCTGTTAAATTTCTTTGACTGGATAAATTCTTATCGGTACTGAAAAGACTTGTTAAAACTATAGTACAATAATTCAGTAGACTGAAGCATGCTTATTTAAATAAAGTTAGAAAAATAAACTTTTGTAACAAGCATTTCCTTTGAACGGAAAACAAGCGTCAGTTATTTTTGATGATAATATTCAATAAGGGTAAAATGAAAAAGAAATTTGAGATAAGCAATTTAAAAAGTAGCTGGTGAGTTTCACAACTTTAAAAACAAGAATATTTCAGTGACGACTTGAAAGTTATCTACTGCAACTTATAATTAAATGAAATGGAAGCAAAATTTTTATCAGAAAACCGCTGTTGACAAGGGGAATTTAAAGCATATGTACCACAGTCTTATACACTTTTCCATTCATTGTAAAGTAACATTTAAATTCCAGTTTCTTTGGTACGATGTTAAATGGCCACTATCTTAGTGCATTTGAAGCACATTTAGATACACACTATTTATGTGTGTTTTATAAATATACTTGTATATGCTGTTGCTTTATATATTTTCAAACCAAGTTCCCTTTCAACAGTTTGAAAAAATTTAGGCATTGAATATGTGATATTCATTATGATAAAAGTTTTTTTGTATTTCCTAACGAATGAAAAACAAAACGATATTGTTTTTACTGACGTTTCGCTTTTAATGCTGATAGCTTTATCAAAGCATTATTAAACCAGAATTTACAAAATCTCAGCTTATATATAACAACTTAATCATCGTTCCTCAGCATGGGGTCAATTTTGCGTTGTCAAATTAGCCACTTGGCGTCTATAAGTAAAATGCTTGGAACGATATATGTAGGACAAATATCGCGAGAAATCAAAGTAATTAAAAGAAATGAACACCATAGAGAATATTTTCGACCACCAAGAAATCCGATTGAACCGGCAAAACTTGAAAAACCACCAGCGATAGGTCTGCACGCTATTGAATCAGGCCACAAAATTAATTTTGACAATATTAAAATAATCCAGAAAAATTTCAGAAATCACAAACAACGTCTTATATCAGAAGCACTTCATATCAAATGGAATCCAAATTAATTGATTAGGAATGGTAGACTAAAACAGAATCTGACCTGGTTACAACACCTCCCTTCTCCATGAAGTAACAAAATCAACACGAATGTGATAAGCAAGTTCACTGTGTAAATACACGCTGCTTTTATAAATTTACACACTTATCAAATCCAGCAATCTACGCCTGGTTTTGTTATCTTTACCAATTGGCCAACTTGACAACGCGAAAATGACCCCATGCTGAGGAACGATGATTAAGTTGTTATATATAAGCTGAGATTTTGTAAATTCTGGTTTAATAATGCTTTGATAAAGCTATCAGCATTAAAAGCGAAACGTCAGTAAAAACAATATCGTTTTGTTTTTCATTCATTGGGAAATACATAAACCTAATAAAAATTTCAACAAGTAATGGAAGTCTTTATTTGCTTCTTGAAACTTAAACCTAATTCATTTTTCAAACTTATTCTTCCTTTCAGTTTTCTTCTGATAGTTACATGATCTGAAACAATATCTGTTCTGAATCAAAAGTCCGAAACGTACCTTAAGTCCTTTGTAAACTAAAGGTTAACAGTATCAACAGAATTATTTTAGTGTTATCAAAATGCCTGTAGTTAACACGCATCCTTAGTGGAACTAAGGAAATAAATCAAAAGAAGTAGCAGTTAATCAATCACACTAAACGCATTAGAAACTTTATCGACTGCATTTATTCTGCGTCATTTGTTTCTCCGCACTTAATTTTTGATCAATAAGACTTTTATTCGTTGTCAGGCATACAATAAACGTCTCTAGGGAGTCATTGCCAGAGAAAATTGAAACAGTTTGTCTCTTTGATAAATTTAAATACGGCAGTGTTTGTCTACTTAATAATATGTTGTTTTATTTACAATTCGTCTGATAAAAGCAACTGATAATTTAACTACCTATTGCTCGAACTAACACAAATGAAGTTACGAAGTGACACAATTACCTACATTTCTGAATTCAACTCACCTTTATGCACTGCACACATTTTACTCCTAGACTAAAACATAAATCAGGCAACAATAATTGTACCTCTCCATCTTTTCTAGAATCGAATGTTATGCATGCACTTGTAATTACTAAGATGCGGGTATTAAAAGCATGCCTACCTTGTTGACCTTAGTGATAATATTTAGAGACGGCTTTAAATGAATTTTGTTAATTAAGTGAATAGTTTTTGAAAGAACAGTGAGTTATTTAAGCATTAGTGTACTTGTAACCACTGTGAAGAATTAGATGAATTTTATTTTTTGTTCGGTGTGACTAATATTCTACGGTGTAATCTCGTGTGGTTACATTGGTCTGCATTCTTACACAGTAGCTATGAGGATGAATGATGATTTGATTTCTTGTACATTTAATGTGGTTAGACTGCTTCTTAATAAGTGATCCTTATTTAATGCTATCACATATAATAATCAACTTATTCCACTATTATTTCTAACTTAGAAGTTGAAAAACCTCGAGAACTTTTCAAAAATATCTCCGGTATTGTTTTGTTTCTTTGTGCGTCTTTTTCGGTGGAATATGCTCAATATTTTGTTGGCCTAATCCAAGATACTCTGTTTACATTTTCCAGATTATGGTTATATATATATAATTTTGATATGGATTCTTTTCTAAGAAGTAAGAATACTTTTTGTGTTCCTGAGAATAATAAGAACTTTTATAAGACTGGATAAAATACTCAGGTAATTTTACAGTCAGTTATCGCTTCTTAGAGTTCCCAATTAATGCTTACTACCGTAATCAGATTTTTCAAGCATTATATATATAAACAATCTTTGTTTTTCCCTTTCTATTTGCCCTACGTAAGTAAACACAGCTGATGTTTGTTCACATCTAGTTCCACTTAGGTGAAACACTAAAGAAAAAGGTGAGAAGGATGAGCAAATAGAAGTATAAGTAAACAAAATCCGTAGCCAACCGGGATCTTATGAATAAGTGAACACAATAACAAGCATTAGAGTCATTTCATTTTGTTAAAATAAAATCCCCTAAAATTGGTTACTTGACGCTGTGTAATATTTAAGGCATGAAATTATCAAGAATGTTTCATTATGCAATGCTATTGACCGTTATTCATCTACTTACTGTTCATTTTTATACTTTGAAGTATTCCTTTAGCATACAAACAAATACTATGAATATTTAAGCTATCAACAACTAGTAATTAAACATCTAGGAATTTATTCTAGGACAAAATTCGTCAGCTACAAATTATATAGTCTGAAATAAAAATTCACCACTTTGTGATTTCTAGTCTAAAAGTACCAAGTTTCCTGAGATATCGGACTGATTTTCTGAGATGGGGCGTCTAGTCGGACGTCTAACCTTTGCTCTCTACCTAAGCTTAAGACCGGCTAGAAAATTAGCGAACTAGTACACTAGGTGAGGTTAACAGCCACTTTACCTCCACAATGAAGTCTAGATGGAGAGAAAGAATTAGTAACAAGAAACTCTTGAAATGATCCAACCAAGACCCTACTGCATAGTAATTATTTAGAAGAAGATGGAGATGGATTGGACACACGCTGAAGACACTGTCGAGTGACATCGCGCAACAAGCACTCGAATGGAACCCTTCTGGGTGACTACGAATTGGGCGTGGGCTTGAGGTGGACATGCAGGAGGTTGTGTGAGCAGGAGACAAAAGCATATGCGCGATTTCGGGGCCAGCTGAATAGGACCGCAGAGAACAAAGCAGAATGGACATATATACATTTTTATGCCACTCTGATTGTTTTTGACCAGTATTATCAACAAATAGTTTACACAGTTGATTTATTGTAGCTATTTTATTATTTCAGATGTGTCAGAATATCTGTAAATCATAACTCCGCATAGTTTGGAAAAGTGGGGAGGTCGATTGAGTGTCTAGCAAACCCACTCCTAACAGAACAAATCTATGTCTACTATAATTTCAAGACATAGAAAAACTTATCATTTTCTCCTCTGGAATCAGGAATTCGAGGATAGCCGATGATGGTGGGTGAAAACTTTCAGGAAGCCAGTGAACCCACTTGTTCTGAAGCCTTATGTTTCACCCTGAAAGCAAGGATATAACAATAATTTACAAGTCATAGATGTATTTATTAAAAGACATGTACGAGAAAGGACTTTGAACAATTGCAACTATCTGGTGCAAGCAATAGTTAACGTTTTATTAATCAGAAATCGAGACCGAAATATAAAATGACTAGGGTTTCTTAGGGGCACCCTTAAAATATCAGTAAATCAGCGATTCTTATTTGTAAATAGCAATGTCGAAATCTATTAATTTGCTGTTGAGGTCTCTAATGACATTCTGTTTCCGGTTTAATGTTATCTAGTTGTCACTGCACCAAAATAAGTATATTGTTAACAGACTGCACATCAGTTCTTTTCACATATAGGGGTGAATAGTCAATCAAATTTGACATAAATTTTGTTACCTTGTCCTATTCCCCGTTCAACTAATAAAAGTTCCAACAACATGAGAACGTCTAGGAAAGAGCGGCGTGCTGAAGTATGCTATTCATCATACATTTGAAACTGTCTTATGAATATTTATGAATATGCCTCAATGATTCCTCCACAAGCATTTAAATCTAAAACTCAGAATAAAATAAAGGATTTATGTAACCTACTCATGTAGTCGTAACTACAGGCACAGTTTTGTCTGGCGTTTGAATTGATGAAGAAAGTTTATCAAAAAAGATTCAACGTTAGAGACTTACGTTATTAACTGGTATATTGTTTCTTGGAATGATCAAAAAATTCACGAGAACTTTTGGGTCCATTACTCTAACAAACGATATATCACTCACTGTCGTGAGAGTAAAATTTGAACTCTGTGATAGAGTATAATCCCACATTAGATAATTTTATCTGATCTTACACACAATGCTACGTTTTGAGTACAGTTAACCGCTCACTTTCACATTATATTGATATTGAGAGCAGGGATGAAGGAAAGTCAATGACGTCCAGGAGACTAAATGCTGAAGAAATGGAACTATTATCCCTACGACCTTAGCGGATATATCTTGTGTATTACCTAACAAACAAAAGGAATGACTGAATACTCAAGACTGTTTAGAACAAAATCGATGAAAATCATGAAAATGCACTAATAATCATCGTTACCTTGGAATATATTGCATCACTACTTTACATGAAAGTTTTATTTTCAAGTATTAGTTTGTAAGCATTTTGTTTGATTTGGTGGAGGATTTCATCATGAGCTGACTTTAGTTGGAGAACTAGTGGAAAACCTGGACAGCTGTTTCGTCTCCGTTTAGTACTTTTCATCAATGGACACCCACTGAGGTTCGAATCCAGGACCTACTAGTGAGAAGTCAAGACCGGAAGTGTACAACAGGTTGAAAGTGAGGACAGTTGCTCATCGAAGGAAACATTGTGAAGTGGTCGCGCTATGTCGTAAACTGGTAAAAGTTAGAATTCATGGGCCATTGGATCGGGTCCCAGTGGCTTAATGGTCTACAAGCCTGCTTTGTAACCAGGAGGCCCTGGGCTCGAACCCGGGTGAGTGCGTATTGATGAAGAGACCCGAATTAGGACGAAACAGCTGTCCAGTACTCCCAGGTTTGCCAATAGTTTTATATTATTTCCTATGCTGGCGTTTAATATGTACTGAACATGTTGTTTACTGTCATCTCTTCCACTTAATCATTATTCCTCAAAAAGGGTTATACCCCACCTGTTCTTTTGAAAGCGGGTTTTCAAATCAACTTGGAAAACACTCTCTTTCAACCAATAGGTTTTAATCTGAAGTATCTTTTACTTACATTTCCCTTTAAAAGTAAACTTAATTTAGGAAAACTAGGTTTCTACTACCAAAACATCCTATTTCAGAAACATTTTCTGCTTCCATTTCCACATAATTTCCAACTTGTAAATATTTTGGTGACCCTGTGTCATAAATTTCACTGTGATTCGTTAAATCCGTATCATTTTCAAACCGTTATCTTACTCTTAAAATCTCTGACTTGAATATAGCGGCACAGAAACAATTTCTCGCAATGTCACATAAAAATGACTTCCGAATATTTATTTAGTGAAGTGACGAAAATATTGATTAACAGCCTATTTTACGTGCTATCTGAAGCGTAGAATAAGTTACATTTCTGTAGATTATTAAACTGTTAAGGAATACGAAAGTACGTTAGTGCTCATCCCATACATAAACTTCCAGAAATTACCTTTAAAGCCTAAAATACTTAAAAATTCAAGGTGTTCAGTCAATTAAATTAAAAAGTGGATTTCTTTTTGTTTAACAACCCTCGATGCTAAACATTTTATTGATGAACTTTTGCATAAAACTATTATCATTCAGTAACTGAATTTCATAACAACGTTTCACTCTCATATGTTCAGACTAGTTTTTAAACATCTGTAAAAGACTACATAACAATTCAAATGACTATCGAACATTTTAAAACTTAAGTAGGCTTCAGAATAAGTTCTGACAGTTGCAAGTTTTTTTTCTCGGTCATCAATATTGTCTGGTAAAAAACTTCCGCATCACACCACCTACGGCTACAGAATCTGACAACTTTGACAATCAGCTGTCAGTACAAACAAACAAAATGAAGTAATCCATTATGTAAGAAAGTGCAGACACCACGCAAACTGACCAATATGTTTTACTAGACAGGTGAAATTGAGTTATTTGTTACCAGTATCCTTTTTCGACGTAAGCGACTGGCGATATTCCGTGATAAAATACACTTATGTCATCAATATGTGTTAGAAGACACTGTAGTCACATTAGGGTGACCTTTATTCCAGAAGTGACGCATATATATACACGAATTGAATAAAGAAACGCTTCCATTCATAAAACTAGTGTTTATCTTTTGGCACCCATTAAGAGACTTCCTGAACGATTTATCGTTATTTATTTTATTTAGGTCCATCCAAATAAACATACTATCACACTATATCACATATCAGGTTTCTATATTTGTCACTTTGAAATGAGAGTCAGACACTTAATAGTCTGGATTGTGACATAAATACACCATGGTTCAAAGCAGTCAGTATTCAGTTCACCTAATTATTAATCTATCTGCCCAGCAAGTCATAGAAGATGAACTACAACTTTACCTACACGTGCAAGAGAAATATATGTGGGGAATATTTTCAACACTAACCTGAAGCTACCTATTTGTTCACAAACAACTGGGATACAGTGGTTTTCCTTATTTTTACTCACTCGGTACAGGAAATAATTTCGTAATGATTTCATTTCTACTAATCTGTACAACTTAAAAACCTTGTATTTTATAGAACCCTCATTTTAACAATAATAATTGGCAAATGTGTTGTACATAACTATGCCCCTGTAAGGAGCTCTAATTCACGAAGTAGTTCGCATTTAATAAAATAAGGCTTTTATAGATAAGATTTAATAGTGTGAAATATCCCATATTATAAATTAAAAGTCAATCTGAACGAAGAATATTCTTTTCAGTAATTTCTATTCATGTTAATACAATTATAAAATATAATCTTTGTTGTCGTTACAATAATGGCCAGTTATGTGGTGGATACATTTTAACGTAGAATAACAGGTGAGTTATAGGGTGTGAAAATAAAAAGTCGTATTTTATAGATAATAGTGTAAGACGTAGGTGGTAGAAACTCGGGTGAACCCTACGCTCCGAAGTTTAATGATACTGCAAAATCTACTACTTGAAATCGTTATCGCCTGCATAAGAACCTCATCGGTAGAGTTAGGCGTATTCAAGCATTACGATAAAATATGCTTTTCAGTATTTATATTATTCGAATACGCACAATCTTACCATTCATGTGAGTGAATTTGGGGAACACTAACACCATAGTTCTTTACTCTGAAACTAGCCGTCGTATTTTTCAAATTTGCTTGTCTCAAAAGTCTGCAGTAAAACTGAAAAGATCTCTTAAAGGAAGTTTTATGAAAGACAACATTCGTTATATTAGCTTTATATTTTTAATTCATAATAGTGACTGATACAAATACCATTCAGGAAGTAGACATAACTGAACTATGTAAGATTAATTTTCCTTAAGTAATCTTCTTTATATTTTGATGTATATTGATTTCTTAACGACTGAAAGTTAGATTAAAATAATCGTGTATCTGTTAAACTGAAAGATGCTAATATCTATGCACCGATGAGAACCGGAGTCAGCTAGCTACGATGTCAGCGATTTAAATGCAAAACTATTCAAACCACAATATGTATGTTGTTCACTTCATTGTTTGCCCGGAAGCACTAAACAGCATTATTGGTGTGCCAGCAAAAGATTAATTATTTATCAAACCACTTTACTTAATTCTTCGGAAGTTAATTTTCATGAGTTATGTATGGTGGAAGATCGAGAATTTTCCGTACCAAGAAAACTTGCTACAACTGTATTAGATGTATTAGGACACGATGAACTTGGAGTTTCAACAGAGTATTAGACATAGTTTGTAAGATGAAAGGTGATAATTATTCTTCTGTCGTAAAACGTCTAATTCATAGGTTATTTCAGGATTTTATCATGAACTGACGTCGGTTAGGACGAAACAGATGTCCAGTACAACCAAGTTTTCCAATGATCCTCTAAAAGATACCAGTTCATGATAAGATCCTGAAACCAATCAAATCCCTCCAAACCAACACATGAATATCATAGTAAGGTGGTGTGATACAAACGATGTTTTCTGACGGAATATTTTTATCACATATTCCCACAGTTCATTACAGCGTTAGCAACAGAATACTACGTATTTGAACATTATATTTCATGTCATTTAGTGTAAACCAAAATAACACGCTCAATGGTTGGTGAACGAATAAGAATATATATATATATAGCGGTTTGATCACTTGAAAATATACCTTGGCTTTCGCGTGTTGCCTTCTGCTGTTACAATAGATTAGTGTTGCCGTGATCTCTAAGTAACGCATAGCTGCTCGTTTTATAAAGACATAATTGTCTTAAAATCAGCATAAAATTATTTCCTTTTGAAATTCTAAACATTTAATCTCAAAATAATGAAGAAAATTGTAATGTAATTCTCGTTTTCTTCCGTAGTGCACAAATACACACATGTGATTTTCAGGCAGAAAAGAAAGGCTTTAAAAAGGAATAAAAATTTTTGCATGAATAATTTTCGAACAACAACAATTAAATAGTCCATTTTTAAGGAGTTGTGTCCAAAAATAATCAGGTGAATTAAATTGAAATCCACCTAAGATTCCTAATAGTATTAGCGTTTATTCCCTTCAACTAAATCTCTATACACTTGACATTCGGGAGATATTGATTCATCCCTTATATAATACTTGGTCAACTCATATTTCCTAATCAGGCAAACCGTTACTTAGACGTGAATCAGTGGAATAATGAGATTAAAAAAGAATCCAAATCATATCGTAACAACATTTTTATGCCTATCTGACGGTATCTAACATAAATTCACAGTTGTTTACGTGTGGTAAAAATAATGCTAGTTTACTTCCAATAGAAAAGTATTGGGAGAGGATCAGCACTAGTCATCCACCAATCTATGGTATGTGGCCTTTGATCACGCATTCAGCAATCCGTAAAATGTCTTTGTAAAGAGGTAGTCAAGTGAAAAGTCACAATGACAATGATTAATTGATACTTTTATTTCATATAATAAGTCTATCCTGAATACACTCTTATCAACAAATAGATAATCTGTCAGATTATCAAAAAGTGACAAGCATAACAAAGTCACAGATAAGTAAAAAACAAGCTATCGGAAGCAAATCGTTCTCAATTTAACTAACTTCATTTTCAGACATTTCGCTAGGAATCTGGATTTCTAGGAGAACCATAAATTATATTTCCTGACCTGATGGATAAATTCTGTTTTTTGTCAGAGCATAAGTAAAACTTTGTTACATATATATATATATATATAGACTCATAATGTTACGTAGATCTTTGTGGTTACTTTCTGTATATTCACACTATTTCCCTTAATTCATCAAGAAATCAATAATACTACAACGTTTTATTTAACTCATATGAATATTCATATACATGTACATACCTTACATAGACGTGCTGATAATGTTGACTTGAATAATAAGTTGTCATTTGGTTAGCCAAACACTATATATTTAAAAATGACATAGTAATTTGATATCAGTTAACTATCTTGCATCACACTGCATAAGACGTTAGACGCTTTTCTTTATAAGACCCATAAATCTGCCTAACTGTGGTATTAACAAAATAGTCATGGAGATATAACTCATAGGATCCAAGAGATATTCTATCATAGTTTCACAGATTTGTAAAATGTATAGGCTACCATCACAGTTTTTCCTGACGAGGCCGAAATAAACAGTTTAGAATCCAGTTCTTACCAACTTTTTGTTAGAATTACGCGTTTCTTATTACATTCAAGCATTGCGCATTTTTCAAATAGCTGTAATGAATTAGAAGCCTATGGACCGAGACCACGTGATTAAATTATAAAGCAGAAAGTGAAGATCTGTGAATAGTTCCATCTATTCAGTCATTAAATAGCCGTAGAATCTGATTAATGTCATAATTATTGCTACAAATGATAAAAACGCTGTACACGTGTCATGTATTAAGTTGAAAATGATCAGTATTTGACTTTAACTGGCCATTCTTGAGGCTAGCCATAAAACTATACTAGCAACAGACTCAAGAGAAATCCCATTCCCATACCATCCGTTCATCTGTAAACTATGTCATATAAAGTGAACTGTCAACTATGGATGCATGGTAATATGGGTTATTTCAAATACGCTGTTGATATTCTGAAGTTCGCCTGGTTTTAATCAATACATCTGCATATAAAACAGTCTCCGCGAGTGAAAGTTTCTTGTAAAAAGTGATTTAATGTTGACGGACAGCATACTTTTGTTAACAATATTCATATCTTGCACACAGTCGGTGAATTGACTATTTTCGAAAACTAACTATAGATTAAGTGATATGATCAAAAACGCCGTCAATTTCATCGAATTAAACGCTACACTTAATTCGCTAGTGATTACCAACCAGGTATATTCTCCGAAACTTTTTTCGAACTCCAGTCATACTACTTGAAAAACAATCAGAGAGCTTGAAATAATACTTGATTTTAAACCTAATTTTTAAATTTTTATGCACCTTTATACTACCTGGTTAATCGAAGTACAGCCATTTTTATAGTACGATACATATATTTCAGTCTTTGCACGTTATCCATTTTAGGTGTTAATAATCCTGCCTCCTACGAGGAGATCGACAATGCTTCTCAATCTACTAATCTATTAAATGGGATATTTTCTTTTAGTAATCTCTCGTAAAATGCAATTAATAAAATTATAAGCATTATGCGTTGATCAATTGAAACTGTTCTCCGAGTCTTTTCCCTCACATTTAATAAATAACCATAACTGCATACATAATTCAGAAAAAGCAGTGCAAATCAAAATTCATCTTGGTGTCTTACGTTACTACTGAATGATATTACAGCATTATTCAAACGTCAAAACGTTGATTCGAAGCAAAAAAATGATGATGGATTACAGCAGTTACTCTCAGGTGGTTATTACTCAAGCTTTGGTAGTCTAGGCATAATTTTATCCTGAGATTTATATTTATAAAATAAATAAGATTTACGCAATGAATCTCTTTCCGAATAGTTATTGACTTTCAAATGACACCAGATGAGTAAATATTCATGTTTTTAAAATTCAAAACCAAACACTCTCGTTTTAGTTGGGAACACTGATGAGATATACAAAATAATGAGGTGATATATTAACTGACTTATTCGGTATGCTTCAAAACCCACTTATAAAGCCTAAATATTTGGATAAAATACAACTCAAAAGTCGATGTTCATCGTCGCCTGCTGGATCTGTAGATGTACCTACAAGAAGAGGTAAGCTGTAAAGGTAAATGCATTCGAGACAGTGTTTACACCATGTTCACTTGCTCCATTTCAGTTCACATTCTTAAATGCATGTGAGCAACCAACCGGAAGAACTTAGGAAGGAGGCCCTAAACCACTAACATTTTAACATTCCTGAATTGAAATACAAAAAATATTTTAGGTCTACTATGTTTGCAGTCAATTTGGTTAATATGCTACAAACCATCAAAGTGGAAATTAAAAGTAAGATGAAAGTATATATATATATATAGCCATGCTTTTAAGCTACATTAATGGTTTTAAGAAAGACTATCCACTTCCCTTTCACTTTACCGGGATAATATTACCTGTCCCAAATGTCTGTAAAGTTGAACACATAAAAAAGTAAAACTATCAATGTGAATTTAGTGAGATAAAGAAACATCACCTCACCGGAAATAATGTGAGTAAGCACTTATGCTCATATGAAAAAAACTGGGTTGAATAAAATTTCCAATTAAAACAAAATGATATATATATGTGCATTTATTTATTTTCACCGAAGTCAAATAGGGTTAGCAGAGTCAAAATAAAGAAATAGGTCAAAGTGGCTAGCAGAAACATTCCTATTGCGTTACTAATCTGTTTATGACGGTGAGACGTAATGGATTTTAGTAAAATAATTCATTAAACTGATAAATATCAGTACTTGTAGATAAAAGAAAAGAGAAGAAATTTTGTGGAATTGATTTTAACAACAACAAAATATTCAGATTCATCTCCAATACAGTAATTTCTCAGTATTTTATTTTAATATAAGTGTTTATCTCTCAGACTTTGCCGGTACTTATCACCTTTTAGATGGTTGAGAAGTAGAATTTCAGCTCCTTTAGCAACTAAGTGAAGTGGTCGATATTATTACGAACTGAAGACTATCGATTCACAGCGTGATGCATTTATGTTATCATATGACGATGTATGCATCTAATCGATCAGAAATGCTAAATTTGAATGCAAATATTCATTGTATCGTCTTATGTGTATATATATATATGTATATATAGGTACTGCCATGGGGCGATAAACCAAGAAATCAATGTTTTGACCACCGCTCAGCACATGAGCTAAATTATTTTTGAGATGATGGAGAAAATTTGAACCTCAGGTAGGCGTTTTCTGAGCCGACTCGTTTAATTCAGATCCTTTCTTTATCTTTCTGTACGAAGCTTCAGGGTTAATTTCGAGAATCCCGCGTGAATGGAATAATGGTTTCCGTGATAACCTTGACTGTGATTCATTTTCTCATGAGATATGCCCACCACTGTGTTATATGTATTAACATTGATTCTCACTCTAGCTTTATAAGCATCTTCCAGTTTATTATAATCGATATGAAAATAACGCGCCTTCCACCTTGGCTAACAAAGCCAAATTATCTGTTGTCTCAGAGAATACTTTTGTGGTGTTCACGATAGACCTGTTTGGGTGGAATCGCTGAAGCAGAAGTTATAAGCATGTGACGTCATATGATAATTTTGTTGTCATTTAGTTGAATATTTTTGATTTTCTGAAGAAAGTGAATTAGCAGCTCGCATAATTCCGTTATATTATTCGGCTGACAGTCAAGTAAACCCCAAAAAGTGAAATAATTAGTCACAAGTTTGATGTCTGAATCGTGCACTTCAGTACGAACACAAAATCCACTTCAGATAGGTGTATTTGATATAAAACAAATAGATACAGCGTTGATGAGTGGATGACTTTTTCAGTACCAGATGCTACTCAGAATCACATCACTGAAATGGAATTTTATTTCTGCCGCAGTGTCAGGATTACACTCCAACATCAATGTAAATCTATTCTTATTTTATTTCGTCTATTAGTTAGACTGGATACATCAAGAGCCATTGGTAATGGCGACTGTCAATGAAAAAAGACGTCAGCTTTCTCTTTCTTTTCCCTCTACTACTCTTGTAATTTATTCTTTGTCAGTAGGTAACATATCGATGGTCTTACTGTTCATCAGAATTTGTAAGGTATTTTGTTCTTGAGGACCATATCATACGAATTAAACTACAGAAAATATACCCCATGAATAATTTTGTGATATTCCTTTTGCTGAATACTGACAAACTTGTTCACACATGTAAATGCTTTTCTTCATTTACTCACCGATTATTGCATGCATCAAAAGATTTTCTCCCCTCCTTTTTAAACTATCAGCGTCATTCAGTACAACGGCGTAGTTTATTTATAAAATAACGCAAATTTTTCCTAATATTTCATAGAAATTTCGCCTACTTTTAATTACTTCACCACAGCAAAGTCGAACATTAAGAATTTCTCAAAACATCCTCTTACCACAAACTGAAAAATACTTTTAACATATAGTGGATTCCTTGTTCATATGGAATTGTTTATATCCACACTTTCGATCGCCACGATTGGTCTTCTGAAAAGCAAATGTACATCTCTGAGTGTAGCTAAGCAAACTAATAGAAAAACAGAATGAATTACAATGCATTTTTCTCCTTTGGACACATCTGGCATGAAAGTAAGAAACTCGATGCACGTAAATTTAATTAAAATTGTTTATCTGAGAGATTTCATTCATATTGTGATAACGAAGTGTGCGAAGCATCTAAGAAACCATATTTATACCAAGGATGATAAAAAGACGAATAATAATAAAGCTATAATTGTTTGTTCATTGATTTGAAAAGTGTTTACTTCTCTCCTTTCAACTCTTAATAATGGGAAAGGTAAGACGTGACTGGATACTGAGACAGAAATTTTCAGAAACCACTATAGTATGAAGATGTCAGGCCAATAAAAATATTTTCTGTTTGCAAATATGTTTATCAACCCAACTGGATATAAACCTAAAATATAATTTATAGACGCTGCGATATTTGAAATAGAAGACATTACCTCACTGTAACGAAAGCTGTAAGCTTCATATAAAACATTTTATCAAGATCCTTATTTTTATTTTCGACATAATGGAGCAGACGACTTGTTATCAAGCTTAACAACATATTATAAGAAATCGAAATTTCACCTTGAGAAACACCGAGTTTGTTGATGTTATATGGTTGCAAGCAATTGGCAGGAAGCCTTGGACCTAGGTTTCGTGCTAGTTGACGCTCATCAGCAAGGCGTACCTGCAACCTTGAAGGAACTCATGTTCCTTCTGAGAATTGAATCTGTGTCACCCAGTGCTGCAGTTAGAGAATTTACCACTGAGCTATTCAGACCTACGACTGAAAGGATAAAACCTAGGTCCAAGGCTTTCTGCTGATTGCCTCTAACCACCTAACATCAACAGTTCAAAGTGCACCGTGATGGCGAGCTACCTAGAATGGTGACCACATTGCAGACCTGACTGATAGAATTCGGTTTGTACCAAACGAAGGACTAGACACATCACACTAATTACTAGTGTCCAATGAAAACACTGAGTTTCTTCGAAACTAGTTATTCCAATTGAACAGTTTTAACCACCATAAAGCTGGAAGATGGATATGTCTAGTAGAAAATTTTGAACAAAGTTCTCTTTATCGTTATAGGGACAAAGAAACTAAAAATGTCCTACACTATAATTGCTATGGAAAATATACTGATGCTGTTTAGCCTTTAAGTTTTGAAAAAAGTTTGTTGTTGTGACTACTTTACCGACTACTTTTCGAAGGGAATTTTCGGTTTACTTAAATTTAAAGTTTCAGCTGACGAATTAACACGAAAATTGTCAACATCCATTCACATCTGTAGATTTTTTTCTTTTTGGTAGACAGTTAGTTTCGTTTTTCCAGTTTACTCCAAAAATTATTTAAGTTACAGTTAAGCAATTCTTTTCATTTTTTCCCTTAACAACACTATGATAATAAGTATCCAGCTGGTTTATTGTTTCCAAGTCATGGACAACCTTATCTATATAATCACTGATTTCCTGCCAAAAATCGTTTAACATAGCTTGTGAACTGATTACTTTTTAATATGTAACCTAATACAATCAAACTCTTGACCATCATCTCTCTGCTTATTTCTTTCAAATTAATTTATCTGAAATCCTGTACACCTCAAATTTAATTAAAGGTTTATCCTCTCTAGCTTGGTTTCAGTAAATTTACAGTGAATGCTCAGAATTATTCAGTCTCTATGTAATTAGAACGTTCAGAATGAAAGAATACTCCTGTCTTTTCAGAAAGACAGCTACTGTCCAGAGTCTGTATGTCGGTGAGAAAATATGGATTTATTTACATGCATAAATCACTAAGGAACAGATTTTATTTTTTATCTGTCTCACATGTCAGCTGTGTAGTTTTGAATTACCGGTTAGTTACGCGGAAGTGTGAAGTGATTCTGACAAGGCAAAGACTGAGCAAGGTTTTTTAACAGACTGCAAACATAAAATAAAATTATGACATTCACATAAAAAAACACTCTTTGAGTTCTACAAGTTCTACAGTCGGTCATATGCTTTGTTGATTTCTCAAAGAACTATCAATGAAATGATATATATACACATATGTATTTGACAGATAAAAACCAACATTTCACATCACAAAAGTGGTAGGAGATTATTTAACTGTTAGTTATTGATTTCTTACCACCTTACTCCGACTTTAGATTCTCCTGTTCCCCAAAATGTACAGAAACATACCCTGAAGAAAATCATTAAGAAAATTAAGTAGCTAACGAGTGTGTAAATCAGACAGCATTTACTAGAAAATCAGAAAAAGATCAATCAAGCGATTATCCAAACTAAACAACTACTGAAAAATTAGGATATTATTGACTAAAATCACCGGATTAGTCAGTGAAGCGAGAGTCTTCGCATTCTCTTTCAGAACTGCTTAGTAGATTACTTGCGCGCAACATTACTTCATGGTCAATCAAAGGACTTCTTGAACTACTAAAATGAAATATGTGAGTCCTAATTTCACTACATGATTTTATAAACACAATAAACCATAATGTGTTTCGATCAAATAGTTTCTACTACATATTTCATAGGGATTAACGGAAAGTATGGTGTATACAAACAGCTTGCACTAAAGATGAAGGCTGAATCTTAATTCAAGAGGAAAACGTTCAAACCACTTTTATTTCAAATGAACTGTCGTCAAGATTTGACAGAATAGTTCTAAAATATTTGGGCGCCGAGTGAGAAGTAGACATTTGTAAAAAATTATATTTGTAAAGTCTCAGCGAGATTGAATCGTTGGAATTACTCATTTCAATCTCGCTGAGACTTTACAAATATAATTTTTTACAAATGTTCACTTTTATTTCCAATCCAAAAGCATAACTATGAAGTTAAATACAATGTAGAATTTTGGCGTGATTGTGTTCTCTGAGCTGGATGGTTTGGTTGCGAAGCTTTCATTGCTCTACTGAACAACATCTTCAGCGCATACTTCGATGTGAAGTGAGCTTTTAGAATTCTCTATGAGTTTATTAGTCATCTCTTCTAGTAACCCTGAACGTGATTGGTTGTTTTTGTGTGACTTCTCACTTTCTAGTTCACTTGTTTTGGTGTTGACTGTCTCCTTCACCTGAAGTTTGACTTTGTTTTTGTGTGAATTTCTTCGTATGTTCGTAACGAAATCTAAATTGAAATGAATTCAAATTCCTAAAAACGCCCATATTTTAAATATTCATCTTTAGCTAATTGGTGGCTACTGAATAGATGTCCTGAAGCTGTAATGAGAAGTCGTAACAAGTGAAATCGACCATGTCAAGGCGAAGTGGATAGCGAAGGTAACACTATATCACTAATTGAGAAAGTTAAAATTCACTAGTCATTGAATTGCCACTCAAGTGACTGAATGGTCAAAGAGCTTGGTATCGTGATCTGAAGGTTCCTCGTGCACTCGTGTGTCGGCACTAATGAACACCCTCAAAACAGGATGAAACATCTGTTCAGTATCTCTTGGCTTTCAATGATCTTTCTAACTGACGTTTGTTCGTGGCGGAATCTACACTGAAATTTAAGTAATTATCATCTTCAGGTGTTGGTTTGCAGGGATATGATTTGATTGGTTACGGAATTTCATCATGAGCTGATGCTGGTTTGAGAGCCTTCGGAAAACCTGGGAGTACTGGACAGCTGTTCCATCCAAGTGTGGTACCCTTCTTCATTACGTGCCCATCGGGGTTCGAACCCAGGACCTTCTGGTTCAGCCCTATTCAAGCAAGTATTTACCTGAATTCTAGTGACCAATGGAGTATGAATGTCGGCCGGTGTGAGGACAAGTGTTCACTGCCCGTGACACTTGCTGGTGGTCGCGCAATAACGTAAACTGGCAGAAGTTAGAATTCATGAGTATCACTGGATCGGATCCCAATGGTTTAACGGGCTCACATTGTAACTGCAAGGTTCTGGTTTAGGACCATGGCAGTGGATGCGTAGTGTCGAAGAGTCCAAAAAAAGGACGAAACAGTAGTCCAGTACTCTCAGGCTTTCCGATTTTACTCTGACTGGTGTCAGCTCACGATGAAACACTGTTACCAATTATCTCCTCATTGTTTAAAGTTTGCTAAAGCTACTCTTAGTATTCCCTGACTATGATATCATAAAACAATATTACTCTTTCAATAACTGTGTCCATTACGGTGTGCTGAAGAATTACTCTTCAAATCAGGTTCCTAAAAACTCACTGAGAGTTGGTAAAACTCGTCATTCAGGATGAGCTTAGTTGCAATCCAACAAAATTAAAAGTATGGATAGTACAGTTAATAACTTAAGCGTTTGATGGAAAATCGTGGAATACAAATGATGTCACACTATTCCGCCTGAAAATTTTAATCCACTTTCATCCAAAAAATACTTCCTTCCAGTATATACAATACCTCCATGTAACAGAACAGAAAAATTTAAGCATTAGTCTACAAATACAAAAATGAACGTGCAACAATAGTGGTATAAACAGATTACTCAATACCTCAATTGCGTATAATTGATGTGCTCATGTAGGTGCGTTCTTTCAGCTGGGTGGTTTGATGTCACTTACTTTACACTGAAGTCAACACCGAAGAGTGTCCAGAAAATCAATGAAAGCTTTGGAACTAAACCACTGATTACAGATGGCGAAATCACATCAGAATTATTCATCTCCGCTATAAATCTTCTTCGTTATTTCAATATATATATATATATATATATATATATATATAGAAATGTAGATTTAGTGAAAAAGAAACATGAACTGAAAGAATCATTGTCAACTAATAAATAGTGCATTTGTGTTCAGTTTCACTTTGATCGGAATCAAGGTCATCAGAACATGTAATGGTTAAGTCATCACCTAGTTACTGGCTAACTTTCAATATCTAATGACTACTTACATCTACCATCTTGGGATGAGATGGTACTGTCCTGTAATACAGTTAACAAGTGTATATTACTCCACAAGTTGTAGTTGTAGCATATTGGAACGATAACTAATGCAGAGACGATATATGCACTTACGGACGTTGATTTGATCAAAATGGTGCATACTATTAGCAATACAACGTACTATATACAAAATGAAACAGATTAAAACGGATTAATTCATCTAACTAAAAAAAGTGGAAATTATGTTCTCTGCTTATCGAATTTCAGTTTATTCCAGATGAATAAGTCTTTAATTTTCATATGTATAGCAGTGAAAAAGTTGATAAATTGATTTCTTTCATTCTGATACAGAGTGAACTTTAACAATCCTTCATACCCCAAGAACTATAACATCTAAAACATGTTGGGTAATTATGATGTGGTCAACCCGCTACTTGCTTCACCATCTGCAAAGAACTAGTAAAACTCATCCGTTTTGAAGCCATACCTGTCAAAGTTTTGCCGATGTAGATGAATAAAACTATCATACAGGTAGAAAGTGATTAATTAGATTTTGTAATTAATGTAAATGTAAACTTTGTTGGAAATATTTGTCCTAGAAAGCAGTTGACAAAATGCCTACAAAATAAAGTAGATCCATTGATCTTTAATGCTTTGTTTAAATGAAAACATTTTCCGAATCTGTGCTACTGTTTGTACAACAACAAAAACAGAATGAAACTTTGTTTATGTTGAAAATTATACATATTTCAACATAGAATTCAAACAGGGTTAATAAATTAGCTTTTAATATTCTGTTTTTAAAATATTTGTGAGTAAACATTGAGAAATCGGTTTTTACCGGTTAATGAGAATATTAAAATCACTTCGTCCATTAATCATTAAATGAGCTGTTTTAAATACTAGATTTGCACAGTTTGCATTGATTTCAAAGACTTTCTCATGATTTTACCCGCAGAACCGCCAGTAACTGAGGTGTACTGAATAACTATTTTTCCTCATCTGAGACACCTCGTCATTGTGCAGCCTTAATCTCAGTGGCTACGTCGTAAAATGCTCTTTACGCAACGTGGAAGTCATAGTTTCAATCCTAAGTGTCTTTATGAGTACACACTGCTGCCAGTAGGAGAAATCATATGCACAGTAGTCACTAGTTACTAAATGATTCCTCAAATGAGAAGCTCCAACTATGAAAGTACAAGTCAGGTTAGCCACTTTATATTTTAAATCTATATTTGTCCAAAGACGCATATGTAAACCTGTTTGCTCAGTGAAGAACTTCCCTAGTATTCTCTAAATGAATTTCAGTGGGATCAACTGAGTATTCATATGAAAATAATTTTAGCATGCAACACATCTTGAAGTTATCCAATTTCTTTGAACAGGTCTAATACAAATATTGACAACATGGGGTCTTTAATATAGTGTGAAAACTCTGCTCACGGTGTATGACAATAAACTGATGACTTTTTTGTAGTCCTAATTACCAAATAATCGAGTACATGAAGCGAAGAAGCCTGATGAATGGCTGCACAAAACTAGACTCAGTTATATTTCATAGTTATCATAAATATTGTGTAAAGCGACACATTTTACCTTCATTTTAATGTTCTATTTTTACAGCGTTTCGACCACCTGCCACATACTTAACTTCAAACTGATGTTTGATAAAACAAGATATTCATCACTGGGTCTTCACTTAGTTTATCCACTTTTTGTTTTTGAGTATGTTATTTAGCAGTTGATGTTTAAACCCGCAATGCAGACAGGTTTGTTTGACTAGTATAATAAAATACTAGATGCTAAGTGAACATATACTCACTTTAATGTGCGCATATTCCTTCAGGTATCTTTTTTTGAATGCCTTCAATAATTCAGAAGTTTTTTCTGTTATTTCACAGCTGACTTGTTTTGGAAAAAATCACCTTCCGTTTACGCATATTATAACTGTATAACGATCTATTATATTTCGAATAGATGAGAGATAACGAAGACGTTCATACATTTAATCACTTAGTGTGAATTAGATAAAAATAACTGAACGAATGTATAATCCGTGATATTAGTAGCTGCTATCACTCTTAGATAGAATACTGACTTTAAAATAACTGAAATCTGTTTTTTTCTATATCTAAACGTAAAACTCAAAAATTATCTAATTCATGAAATTTACAACACCTTTATTACATTTCCAAAACAATTAGGCATGTATATACATATATATATGCTTTTTCTGTCCACTGGCATTAATAAAGTTTATATAAGTTATCCCAATCCTTTCCAGCCTTCACCATGTTTCAAAACCACTAATGCTTTCCAAATAAAAATCATGTCCACTGAAACTGTTTTGATTATAACATAAATGTGATTGTGTAAAACTTATTTCGTTAAAACTTTTCAGTAAAACATAATTCTTTTGTGATATAATTATCTAAGGTCAACAATTATGGCTCACTTACTTTACGTGATAATCCTTTTATATTGATAAATATTGTTTTCCTCCCAGTATGTGTAACGAAAGGAGACGCTCACGCTACTCACTGAAAAAAGCTAGTGAACTGACCAGCTGTTATAATTACAAGCGATCAACGGAAATTGTTATGTGTTTAATCCGATGGAAGCATGCATTAACCCTTTTGAGAAAGAATCATGTTTCATTTCAGTGTCAAACAAATGTCGATGTTTGAACTTCTTTTGAAGTGACTGCTGTATGAAATCAAATTATTATACAACTTGCTTGTCTGTTAATAGGAAATATGTTTCTAGCTATCTTTTCAAGTTACACCTTGAGAAATATATGGTGTCTGCCTTTAAACAAAAATAAATTGTAATGCATTGTAATGTTACTTTTCTATTTAAAGTATGTGTAATTGATATTTTGAACTTTTCATCGTTTTTCTTCAAAAACGATAAGTGAAACTAACACAATCAAAGTGAGTCCAAATATTTTTGTCAGTTAGCAGATGGTTCAATAAACTGCTTTGTAATCAAGAAGAAGCTGTTACTCACATTCCTACCACAGCAGTTAACACATCATGAATAACATAAACAAATAGGTTTTCAAAAAATTTTAAAGTTATTAACTCTTTCTTTAAACCAGTTAAGAAAGGCTCAGCGTTCGTTAGAACGCAAAAGAATGTTTCCCTTTGAAGAACCTCACCTTCACAAATACGCTAGTCACACTCTCAAAAATTCGCGTAATTTAAAGGCAGTAAATAACTTAGTAATAAGATTTCAGGCTTTAAGTGTGATTATGAATGTACCACTCATTTATTTTACTTAATAAGAACATAATATCCAATATCTGTTCGACATTCATTTATCCTTTTTAAATTTCTCAATTGTTATGATGTTGAGTTAAAAACGTTTTCAGTGACCATCTTTAATAGCAATTTACTTGCAATATTATTTAATGGATTTCCAATTATCCAGGAAAAATGTTCTCTGTTTATGCGATAAAAGCTTTTCTCTCATAACAAAAGCTAGAGCCACTTCTAGCTAGATACTTTGTTAATCTCAAAAATATGGAAAGCTTTCACGCCTGTCTTAGCTCTCAGCATCGACTATGAAGTCATTTTGTGTAATTTCTAAAGTGCATAAGTATTTTGCTACTTTCAATCACCAAATGTATGCATCGGTGGCATAGCGGTTAGGACGCTCGCCGACCATACACATGGTCCGGGGTTCGATCCGCGGCCGGCGCACCCTTTTACCTCGATAAGCCAGAACTAAAAGCTGGTTAAGAGGAAAGGTTAGGCATGAGGCTAGCAACCCCATCCTGTGAAAAATAAACACTGCTACAGAATATTCAGGCCTCTAGCTTGAAGCCCTAAGTTCCACTGGGAACGTGAAGGAATAAAAAAATATCACCAAGTGTACTTTCAAAGATTGTTTTAATTTCTTTGTAAATAATAACGGTTAACTGATATAGTCAAGTAAAACATCTAATATTCTCCTGATTGTTAATTTTCAAAAGGCTTTATGAAATGAAACTTTTGATTAGCAACTATGAGTGGCTAATTTTCTCTGCACTTTGCTGGACGATTAAGACTAATATACACAGCTCATCAAGATTACTTGGATTATCTTCCATGTAAATTGTGAAATGCCTTGCCTACATACATAACGGTGAGTCTGTGTTTAACTGTGTCAAAATCTATGCAGCTTAGAAGTGTTGATTTGTGTGAAATGCCAGTAAATGAATATGGTGAAATAAAGTTTAAAGCAATCCCAAACTCGTTATGCACAATTCAAGGAAGATGTCATTCAAGAATCACAATGTAATATGGTTATCATAAATTTCAACACGTGATTATGGTAAGAATGAAATCTGCACTAATGACTCTGTTCCCTATCTCAAACACTGAGGAGCTACCGTTTGAGACAATTTTCACTTATCATTTCTCAAGTTTCATGGGAATTATTTTGTAGTGCTTAGTCAAGGAACACTACTGGCTACTTAATAAAGTATCTTACACAACATAAATACAGTAAATACAGCAAATGGTCAACAAAATACCAAAAACTAACTCATAACAAACTTTTCATGCAGTTGATGTCCAGTGATGATATTTCAGATGGAAACCCACCTATATAAGCTGCGACGTAATGTATTCACATCTTGCAGTTATATGAAATGTGAATATGTGTCTGCATTTGTGTAAATGCTGCACTCTATGTGCATACATAAAGTAATTCAACGTAGACAAATAACATTTTTAGTCAAAATGGTAATCTTCCAGTGTTTTATGGTATATTGTCAGAAACGTAATCTATTCACCAATAAGTAATTACTAGCACTGTCCTTAAAAATGTTAAATTAAATTATATCAATAATTAAATTAAAATAAAATAACAGTTTTTCTTATACATTTATGAAAAACGTTCCAAGACATCATACCAGCTTTTGATTTTTAGTTATGATCACCCTGTTAGTGACGTTTCCCAGAGTAAAATTTGCATCTCATAATAAAATTAAAGTTTGTAATCATAGGTGTAGTTGAAAAAGAATTCATTTATTCGATTTGTTGAGATCTGAATTCTCACTGTTTAAATGAATTCTGAACTTTACATTTAACTAAAGTCAAAAATTTTCTGAGAACAATAAGATGCATTTACTTGGTTAAACTGCTCCTTGAATACATTTATTCTAATACAGTTGAATAGCCTAGCTACATGCCGTTTACTTTCAGTTATTATAGACTGCAACAGTCAACTGTGCACTAAGCAACCAACCATTTACATGCTTTTGGCATAGATTCAGTAAGCATGCATATATGCATAAAGATACCGTATTTTACAGAAAGAAGGACATTACGTATATTTATTTGGAAAACGATGAGACAAGGACCACCAGACGCATTACTGGATATCATTATGTAATACTGTAGTATTTTAAATACTGTTCTATCTGCTTAAACTGATGCTTCTTGTAGCACTTGTGACTGTAAATTTGATCTGAACCAATGGTTTCTTATCATCAGTTTATTTAGGAATAATAGCCGACTATAGGAGTGGTAAACAAACAACACTGCACTTTATTGACGTACACAGAAGAAACTAGCCTACTTGGTTTGTATCCAATTTTTTATTTCCTTTTATTATACCTGTTTTTACTATCTTCAGTTTTCTGATAATTGTCCCAAGTGATCTAGAAAAGATCTGGGTTTTTCTTAGTTATGTTCTTTGAATTTATCAGTGAGGTAAAATTGTAAAATAGGGGAACAGATTAATGGGTAGATGACTATAATTTTATTTTTATCCTTTATATCACCACCGCGTTTATTTTCATTTGAGTCAGAAAAGAACTATGATTGTATGAAATAATATTATTTCACTTCAGATACTTTTACAGCAGGTAACCTAGCCTTACGACTGGAAATAAGATTAAGTCAGTCACTAACAAATCAAGCGAATAAACAGACGAAATCTTCAAAAGCAGTATAGAGACATATACTTGTATATAAAAGGGTGACATTATGAATGAATAATTCAAATAATTTAATAATTTCATTCAGTGCTCTTGAAATGGTAAATATAATTGATGGATATGTGGTTTTGTGTTTTTATTTTGCTTCATATAAGCTGAATTTCTCTATTTGTTCAGTTCAGTATATTTTCCTATCGAAATCTTTTGAGTTGTACTCTGACTTACAATATCTTTCATAATATTTGACAAGATTATCAACAGAACGTCAACGTGCGCAAACAAGTGATGAAGTCATTGATGTACCAGGTGCTTACTGTGACTACTGAAAGATCGTTTTTTCATTCAATGGATCTGAACACTGTAGTGAGTTGAGTGACTATATAACTCATTAGGGAACATATATATTGTAAGGTTAGGTGTAAAAAATAAATCAGATGATGTCAGCGAGTAGGTATAATTTATGCACTAATTAGAAATAATGATAAATGAGTTAGCGCTATATGAATATACATGAAAAAGTTAATTTCCATACACTTCTTTAACTAAAATATTTATTCACTACCATGACAACATCACCTGACGGCTGATGATTTAAAAAATGCAAAACCCTGATTTAATTTTCTCTTTATTAACCGTTCCCTTACAAATTTCTTCAGGCACTATTTGCGATTCTTTTATTTTCTAAACAATTTGAATTTTGTTTATTGCAAAGTGACAATCAGTAATTACAATAAAAAAAGCAAAAGGCTTGACCGAATAAGTAATTACTCTTCACTTAGATTCTCATCTATGGCTCTACCCTAGCGTATATATATATATATATAGAGAGAGCAAATCTAATACAATACAGAAATTACCAGTCTAATGGTGGTAAGTTTGTTAACAATGGTTGGTCAATGTCAGCATATCAGGGGGGCCGATAATCAACTAAAAAAGTCAGTGCCACAATAAAAAGCAGAAATATTTGCAAAAGTTAAACAAGTGGATTACACAATGCATAATTTTGGAAAAATGAAAGGAGCAATTAGGAAATAAATCAATGTCTGAATTGATTACATAATAAACACTTGAAGATGATGTAGTCAGGATAATAATGTAGGACAATGGCAACTTGTAAATCGTCTAGTCAGAGGGGGAAATTGTTAGTTTTTTGCATTCATGTAATGATGACCACGGTAAGGAAAAAGACCATACGAATTTTTTCTTGAACCCACAGATGTGACTTCTTCAGATGTGTTCCGAAGGCTTCAGATACATATAGAATTATTAATACTAATATCAGTTGGAATGCAATAAATAACCTTAAATGCTCTATTAGCATCAACTTTATGTCCACTGTGCTAAAACACAACTTTGGATATACCTAATTTGTCCCCCGCTTAACCATGCACGATGATGTTCGGAAATCCAATGATGAACTTGCCTAACTTTAAATCCAACGTTATTGGCTCCACAGGAACAGTCAAGCTGGTAGATTAGGCAATTTATTCTTATTTCTCGAACGCATAATTGGAGTAGCTATGAAGTGACAGCTTACAACTGCTGCACTAAGTACTCTTTTTACCACATGGTTTAGGCGTTGTGTTATTAATGCAGCGAATTTATCACCGAAAAGCTGCAGTATTACGAACAGTCCCTCTCATAGTGAACAAAGATCTTAAGATAGAATGGAAAAACCGATATTCCAGAAGTTTTGTGTGACAGTTAGCTTTCGTTTGAGGAAGTATGAATCCAAGAATATTATCACAGTTGAGGTATTATTCCTGTCTCTTGAAATTAGTTTTAGGGTGACTATCTAAAATCAAAGCTCCCATCCCGCCTCTATGCTGATTTACCTTTTATAACATATTCTTCGTGAAATGATGTCAAACCATCAACTAATTACTGTTTTGATGTCCAAACCTCTAAGTATGTTGTATTACTAGCAAACTTTAAATGGATGAACAGGTGTTATGATCCTTATGTATTCCCTAATTGCTTGACAAATACTCATAGTTGCAAAATCACGGAAACTTAGGAATCCGATAAAAATTATGAGTAGATGAACGCTTTAGTGTAATAAGCATAACTTTGTTTTGACTGCATGAATATAGGAATACTATGATTATGTTTACTCTTTCAATACCTACATGGTCTAAATTTATTGATATACCAGTGCAACATCAAAACAGTATTCTTCCAATTAACTGTGATTATTATAAGAGCAGTCTGGTAAAGTATAATTCCATGCTAGATAAGTTTATTTCATATGACATGCAGTGATATAGAAATGATAACGGTTACTATCGCTGTTAATATAGCTATTAATACTGCATGATTGTACGTTATGTCAAATTAACGTATCCAATAAACAATTTATTGTAATGCGGAAATTCACAAAATATAGTTCACCTAATTCTTTTCCAGGTCTTCTTCAATAGAAGACATATAATAACATAAAAATAATTGTGTACAAAATCTTAAATTGAAAATTAAGGAAATTATTTAAAATCTACCCTTTCATACATACGCTGTATAGTGTAATAGATGCTTTACTAACTTTCTTTAATGACAAATATTCTACTTTTAAACTGCAAGTCAACCATATTACTACCCTTCTGGGCAGCAATTTTTTATAGATTTTAAAGATTATCAGATGAGCAATATGAATGAAATAAACAAAGGCTATTATCTTATTCAACCACAAAAGCAACCACTCTAATTTATAGTCTGCTTTTCATCGTAGTTAACAAATTTCTAGTTGTGAATAGATTTTATCCTATACGTTAGGCAAAACATAAAAATTTGGATAAGCGTTCGATTGTCTCTTGGAGAAATGTCCTATAACATAATAATTTTTGCAATAATTGAATTTAACAGTAAGCGTTAGTTAAGTGCTTAAAGCCATACTTAAAGCCAAATTATTCAGAAAACTTTAGTCCATAATAATTTTTTTCCAAAGTTTAAGCGTATTTATGATAAACTATGCGAAGCTTAGTAAGACGATAATCTTAACCCCAAGCATAATAGACAGTTGGATAACTGGTAATCATTGATACTCAATTTAATCCCTTTATTCAGCAGTATCATAAAAATAGACTCCAAGTTCAGGTGAGAATTATTATGAACATATGAACTTTTATTTTATTCTGAATTTATTGCCATTTAGTGCTCACCTCCAATGGCATAACAAATAATATTCCGTGATTATTTCAATGTCTTACTCTTAGAGTTATTATTTCAAGATGTTAGTAGTTAATTAATCAGTCAGATAGTTATGCATATTTGGAAACAAATTAACAGGAATTCAAAGAAGTATTAATCGTCACATCTTGGATAATAAAAATTTGAATGAAAAAGTTGTTGCGTTCAAAGCGGATACTAACTGCTGATCGATTGAATAATGTCTAGATGTGAATATGCGCTTGTAACTTGATCAAAATATTCACCTATTATAGTACGAATCTCAATAATCCCACAGCTATGATCAGTCGTATCGTCTAAACTATCACTATGTATTACACTATAAAGAATGATTTTTTAAAAAATAAACCTCTATGGTATTTTCGAAACCCACGGTATTATAACATTTCCTATGCTATACACTACCTGAGAAAAAATCTCATACTAAGACTGAAATGTTTAGAATTTTATAATTTAATTACGACTTTTGATGCAAAAGATTTCTGAGCTGTCAGAAGAATGTCAAGAAGTTATGTAGAAACATTTGATTGTCGTATCTGATAAAAATATGTACTAAGAATATGCTAAGGTATCTGTCTGACATTTGCAAACTCATGTAATTGATCCATTCACCGGAAAAAATAAGAGAATTCTGTGAAGTACCACATTATTATAAAATTGAAAATAAGAAATAATAGTGTAAAGTTATTTCAAATTAGATTCTTTCTATTTGGAACGAGACTGAGTGGTTGTGTAAAATGACTGAAGAACCAAATGATTTAATTAGGTGAAGGTAAAGCACAGTACACATCTGTTAGGAATTTGGTCTGTTTTCCACTAATAAAATATAATTTTAATAAAAGTACAGGTTAGTACAAATTTACAAATTTCCTACATTATAATGTATTGCAGAGTGTAATACTGTTTTTAACCCTTATTTGTACACAAAGGATGTGAAATTCTACAAGCAGTACATGATTCAGTAGTTTGAAACCAACTTGGCTCTGGTAGTCTACCTGTCATTTTGAGCTATGTAGTAACCAAACATACCTAACAATACTTTGGTGTGAAAGAATACTGATTTCATTCAGAAACGGATGTCCATCTAAGGTTAGCTAAATATTAGGAAGTATTAGAAGTCTGCTTAGTCCTAGTTTCACATTTTTCTGCAGTGAGTAAAAGTGTTACGGAATGAAGCATTTTTATCTGTTTCTCTCCGAGTTCAAACTTTCCTCGATTTGATTTTCAAGAATAACTTTTGAAAACAGTTTTAGAGCTTATCAGAAAAATTATATATATATATATGTATGAAATGAACCTAAATCTCCATAGATAAATAAATTCATTGTTCCACGTGATTTGAAATCAGGATTTTTGAAAAGAATCTCATAGTAGCGGATATTAAAACCAGTTATAAGCAAAAAAAATGCCCATAAATATCCAGCATACGGAACTGCGCATAAATACATCAGTAAAATATGTAGCGAAGGAAATGAGGAAGAAGTAGAAATACTATCAGTGGTCAAAAATTTACAATAGAAATAAACTAATTAATTATATTGTGACAAATAAAAGACCCGTGGATCATTACTGAATAATTCCAGTGAATATTGCAACTAGAAGTCCACATGCATCTATGTAAATCAGATCAGTAATCAGAGACTTTATGGAGCATAGGGCCTGAAGCTTTGAAGTTTCAGTAGCAGTAGTGTTACTTTTTATGAGTAAAGGTTGCTAGCCTCACAACAAACATTATCTTCTTCCCAGTCTTACTACCAGCTAAGCGAGGTTTAGGAGTGCATCAGTCGACGATCGAACCTCGGAACAGGTGTATGGTTGGAGGGCATTCTACCATTGAACCAGTGACTCACAGAATTGCCTCTTAGATAAGAGTACTTGATCTATGGTACCTGAATGACATTTCAATCACAATTCACTGCTCGTGATCATACCAACGTATTTACATGACTTCATAACTTGCTTTACATAGCCCCCCCCCTTCCCGTTTCTCAGTGCAGTATCCAGGATAGACGTTATTTCATTCCTACTACATATTTTTGGTGTCAACTGAATGGAAAATAATAAGATGATCAGCCTCTCTCTCAACCTAAATATATTACTTTTTAATAAGTTCACCCTGCCCCACTCTATTTTGTGATTAAATGCAAGTGAATGCAAATCGACGGAGGAGCTTTTCTCCAGAATATTTAACCAAATCATGTCTGTCAATCTAGATCTAGCTGAATTCCTATGATTTCATCATGAACTGACATAGTTTAGAGGACAGTTGGAAGATCTGGGAGTATAGGACAGCTGTTTCGCCCTAGTTTGTGACTCTTCACTGGTACTCACTCACTGAGGCGAGCTCGTGAATCATTAAGCCACTTGGACCTGATCCAGTGGTCCATGATTTCCAACTTCTATCACCTTGTAACCATAATGTCCTGCGTTCTAACCTCAGTGGATCGTACTGATGAAGAGTCTCGGACGAGGACAAAACAGCTGCGCAGTACACCTCAGTTTTCCAAGGGTCCTCTGACCAATGTCAATTCATAATGAAATCCTGCAAATGAACACTAAGTTCTCTGAAACGGACTTACTGGTTTGATGTATATGTCTGACCAGTTGTTGTTCAAAGTGCGAGATTTCGCAAATTATACTCTTTTGTCAACCTAGGTTCACTGTATCTTAAAGTTGACGAAGTTTGTCTCCGAGTAAGTTGTCTGTTTGAAACTCGAGTCCTATTGAGAATCTTACATAGGGCGTCTGATGATATTTTCTTGTATTGTAATACTATCAAGGCTTTTGAACTATTTATTACACATATCATTTTTATTATCTACATCACTACTCTTATTTTTCTTATCGATTTTAATTAACTTTTGAACGCATTCTATTGAGTAGTTATTCAGTAGTAATGTTTGATTTTTCGATTTTTATAAAATAATTTTTGACCCACTGGTTATTCTGACTAAAATTTGTGATTGTGAGACTAAACATATAAATATATTATGATGAAACTATTCAATTCCAAATTACACAGTTAGAGATGACAAATTATCGCAGTTTACTTTAAAAAGAAGAAATACTGAGATCACAATATGTGGTCCACCTCAAACCGTTAATGCCTATCATGAAAACAAGGAAAATAGAATCACGTCATATACTTGTGACTGATACGAGTAGTTGAGATCCTTTGTGCTAAGTGGTGGTGCTTACTAGCCAGGTCAATGAGCTTCTAGGAATTCTCTGGCAGTTTCGGTGTTTCCTCTGTTTAAAATTTTCGACATTATCCCAATCAAACTGATGTCCATAATTATCTACATGCATTGATGTGAAAGAATATATATCGTGTCTTTTCTCAGCTAATGTGTGTTCTTGGATTCACATTCGAAGGGGACGCCCAATTTGACCGATGTAATGTCTGTTACCGTTCATACAATTTATTTTGTAAATGGTATTAATTTTATCTTTTTTTCTGTTGGATCTTTCGGTTTGCACAATATTGAATGAAGGGATTGAGCTGGCTTGAGTGCTGTATCTATTTCAAACGGTCTTAATATTTTAGCTGTTATTTCGGAAATATGTTTTATATATGGTAGAATGAATTTTCTTGTGGTCTTTGGTGTTCGCTTGTTGTTAGTGGTATGACTCAAGTTTGAATACTTTTTGATAGAATTGTGAGGATATACATTCTTTTTGAAGACGATTAGTAGGTATTTTTCAGGCATTCTCTTCAACACTGGAGTGCTACAGTGTGTTCGAACTCTTTTAAACAATGTCTGTACAGTTTCTTCTATGGGTAATTGGGTTATTACTACAAAACTTGAGTATTTCGTCAATGTGCGCTTATTTTGTATATAATTGTGTTTCTAAATTTCCTGTGTTAGTTCTCTTCATTAATACATAGAAAAATGGGATTTGTTGTCTAATTCTGCTTCTCTTGTGAATTTGATGTCTTAAAATATGTTGTGTGTTAGTTTATGGGTATATTCGAAATCATTTCTTTTAATTATTACAAATGTATCATCAACGTATCGTACCCAGACTTTTGATTTAATTACAGGTACAGCTATCAATTCTAATCTTTGAATGGCGGCTTCAGCTTTTAATCCCGATATGGGCGATCCCATTGGTGTTCCTTTTATCTGTTCATATATCTGAGTATTGAATTGGAAGTATGTTGTTAGACAAAATTCTATGAGTTCTATCTAGGTTGAAAATTACGTTTTTATGTTTGTGTTTTTTATGCAGATTCCAAGGAACATTTATTTTATCACATCAGGCATTGTATTTTCTGGAAAGAGTTAATGTGGTACAAATCAAGCTACTTAAAAAATTCAAAATAACTTCAGTAACAGCACCACAAACTCACTGACCAACAAAGATTAGTCAACTCCACAGAATGTTACGAATGACAACTGCAGCTTAAAAAATCAAGTCATATACATATAGAGATATGTGTTCATTTTCACGCCATGCAGATCATGTCTACTTGCTCACTGGAATCTTTGGACCAGACAGCTTCACTAATAATACTATGAACTCATGTGTGCAGCTTGTTTGGTTTCTTTTTTCATCCTATCACTAGGGGGAAAATATGATTGTCCTCTATTCGCGTATCATACAACTTGAATTAATGTTTTTATCATTTGAAGTAAAGCATTCTTTTTATTGGCGTTTGTTTAAACGAAAAATGACTTGGCTTTTTAAAGTACTACACAAAACATATTCCATTTACACCAATTTGCACAACCTAACAAGTTGGACCCCCCGGAACATCCACTCAAAACTTACCAGTTTCAAGACTATTCTATTTGCATTCATGTATATTTTATTTTGATTGGACATCAGTTTGTAAGTAATTTCATATGTCTAGTTTGTTGCAGACTGAATTCTATCAGTCAGGTTTACAATGTGGCTACCATACTAGATGGCTCAACATCACGATGCACTGTGAATTGTTGTTATTAGATGGTTGGAGGCAATCAGTAAGAAGCTTTGAACCTAGGTTTCATGCTTGATGGCACTCGTCAGCAATGGGTATTTAAGGTGTTTGCTGGAGAGTGCCAACAAGCACGAAACCTATGCCTAAGGCTTCTTATGGATTGCCTTCAACCATTTAATGTACATTCTGTTTATTTTTTTTCAAACACTAAAATTAAATATCAAATAAAAAGATGACTTTGAGCCTAGTGAAAAACAGCTCATGAAAACACTCTTCTTCATCATGTATTTCTTCTTATTAACGTTTGTTTTAAGTTCTTAATTGAAGTAATAGCCATGCTGCAACTGACAGTGGTGAAAAAGTCTTCGGTACTTTTTATCTAAATTTCAATCGACAATCCCAACACTTCACTCCCAACTCCTGTAGTAAAGTTGTTTTTAAGTGCCGTTGAAAATACCAGTCGCATTCAAAACTACATGTATAGTGTAGTTGTTAGTTTGCCTTCATTCTGTGACCTTCGTTCAGACCTGGATCAGAATCCTGGAACTCCTAATAGGGACAATGCTTTTTATCATGACAGTTTTTTTATTCCTATACATTATCCATCATCCCAATTTCAAGTGTTTGTCCCTCAACACCAATCTTACGTCCTGTATCACACATTCTGAGAGTTGATTAGGTGCTCTGTGCTCTGTTCATTTAGGAAATCACAGAAGAAACAAATTACAGTTGCAAAAGTCTACTTAGAACAGAATTTCGCATATCTGTTCGCTTTTCCTCACCTTTAGAGTTTTAACATTTAAATTAATTCCTTGATAATTTGATATTTTTTCATTCCTAATGTTTACTTTAATTTTTTTAAATCACATGAAAATTCTGATAACTTTTCATCCTTGCACATTTGTAGATAGTGCCAGCTTGATCCGGTGTGGGTCCTTATATCTATATATGTTGTCAATGCAGAAAGGCGTCATTTTATTCATTATTATCATTATTATTCATTCATTACGTCCTGCGTGAAACATTATGTTTCAGTGGGGCATCTCCATCTCACTTTGTCTACTACCATCAACTTGGACTGGCTCGATAACTTCTGGAATTTTATTTAGTATCCAAACGACTGTTTCCACGGAAACACAATGACATTTTCTACAAGTATAATACTAAACGTCAAATGGTCGTTATTGTTTGTCTATTTCTTCCGAGAAGTATTTTAAATTAAAATAATGGATGAGTTCGATAACTTCGAACAAAAATGGTCACACAACCTAATAAGTCTAGTGTTTTCAGCAATAACAGACTCCATCTAATACATATATATCTTCTTTTCACCAAACGAAATAACACCGGTTCAGGTACACTTAACTTACACATTACTGCCCAAGAGAAAGTAAACTGTGAGTATATTTCTGTGTGATTTCAAGTTGGAATGCTTCATATATTAAATTATAAGTCAAGTACTCAGCTCATTTAACAAAAACCTAAATTTTTTCTCTTTCGTAACGCCAATTCGAATCTAACAGAATCATATGTCTGATCAGCAAAGTAATAAGTGATTGTTGTAACGTCATTTAAAAAAACATTGATATGAGAAATCATGTTAAAAAATATCCTAATGAATGCATGACGGAAAATCAGATTCAGTGCATAAGTTAATTTTTTATGAAAATAATCTTCACTTCATATCTACTTATTCTCAGTAAAAAAAAATACTCAGCTTTAATAACAAAATATTTTGTAGAGTATTTCTAACATACATACAAAATAGCAGGTCACAGAATGAAGGCAAACTAACAACTACACTGTAGAAACCATAGTCACACGTATAGCTGTCTAATAACTCATTTTATACGTCACGCAAGATGAGAAGTAAAAAACAAGACAGAACTACAATTTTTAGTCAGGAAGAGTCTTCAGTTGGAGAAACATCACAAATAAAAACACTATGATTTTGCATGTATGATAGATGAACAGAAAGCATATGTACGAAGGCAAATACAAAACCTTTCAGACAGTTTCATATCTGTTTTTGATTAAGGGAAACGCATTTTAAGTGGACAGCTAGGAGTGACTAATTTAAGACGATGAAAAATTGTCAATATACAACATAGTGGTTTACTTGTTTTCTGATGATGCTTATTCAGTCCTCTAAGACTAAAACAATAGTTAATGTGAATGATACCCAAATCGTTTATTTATTCCTCTTCATCACTGGACGAATGAACTGCTCTTCAGTCGGTTCCAATAGTTGAAAAAGAGTCTCAATGTCGGTGGCACAGTGGTTAGGACTCTCGCCGACCATGCACATGGTCCGGGGTTCGATCCCCTGCCGGCGCACACCCGATATCTATGGTCGGCCTGAATTTGGGCTACCGATATCCATGCTGAAAATTCCATACTTGTACTGAAAATACGGTGTGGAATCAAGCTGTAAATCAAAATAATAAAAAAAATTATGGCAAAAATATGAATGTATGACGTACACCTAGTTCAGATGTCGAGTTTAACGTAGTTTGACTGTAGGATATTAGGTGAAAAATTTATTAGGAAGAAAGGGTTAGTAAGACTCTGTTCCGCTTGGCTCTTTACCTTTGTTTATTGACACTAAATCCTCCTATAGGATCGAACCCATGAAAGTAGTAGTTTATTAGGAAAGTAGTTTGCTTTAAAGTCTCTGAGTTATTATCGAATAACTAATGTTTTCTTAGTTTTATCATTTAGCGATATATTGCCACGTTGGTTGAAGGAGATTGGTCATTATCTGACGCGAAACACTACAAGATGGAGGTAGTGACTCTTTTTTACTGTTAAGTGACTATCATTGACAAGTTCCATATCGCATATTGTTAGTGCGTACCGCCTAATTGTTCTAAAACGTAAGAAACAGTTCTCGAGTAACCTCTAAATTTCAATGGATTGTTCTACTGATACCTAATAGTGATTAAATGCACCACCTAATCAGTAGAATGAAGTCGTATAATAAGGACTAATGAGATATAGTGTAGGCTAATTAAGCTCAATAGACCAAGCATTTGAATTAATCTAGGTTTATTTTTTTAATTTTTGAAATGGTAACCACATTAACGACAGTTTTAAGAAGGATACATAAGTTCACGAAAGAGCTGGTTTCTATACAGGACGCCATTAATAAATCACTACTGAGAGAAGTTCCACAATAAGCCATAAGTATACTTTTTAGCATAAACAAACCGGTAATGGGAAAATTTCATCCATAGGTGCTAATTTGTATCATTCTACCAGTGATAGCTGATTGAAAAAAACTGCTAATTTAACAAATAAATAGTGAGGGTAATAAATTTATTCATGTTGTTCATTCTGATTAGTTTTCATGATAAAATCAACCTTTATTTCAGTCATACATTTCTTTATATTTTTCATGTCATAGTTATAGGTTAATCTATTGCCTCAGATATTAACAACGTATTTCAATTAAGTAATGTATTACTATGCATCACACCGCTAATGCATAAACTTTCATGTGCGCATAACTCTGACAACTGTTTCTTTCATTATTAATGTCTTTAAAACTGTTAAGGCGGATAAATGGTTTTGTGCTACCTGATACAGAAAACATAAGTTTTGTAATATCAGTTTCATTTTATCTATTTAAAGTCTCATTATGAAAACTGAACGAGTCGATAAGACTATGTATCAACCAATCCTGTTCTTCATTAGATTTATTTCTTTCTAACAAAAACTAGCAGCAGTCAACATAAGCGGAAGAAAACTAGGGAAAGCTGCTGTTTTTTTATTACGTGAGAAACATCGTTTCAGCTACATGCAGGTAAAGTGGGTGAAGACGTCAAAGACAACCAGGATAGCATTAGGAAAGTAAGGCAGGCATTCATTACTCCAATATCAAAGTGCAGATACACAGGGGAAAACACCAATTTAAATTCAGAGCTTCTTTGCAATTCACAAAAGTGGCATTTGCACCATCAAAAACATTTACAACAGGCTGCGGACTTTCATCAACACTTAACTTCGCTGGTACGATAATATAGATCATATATTCGTACAGAGACGATAAGCAGAGGACGAAACATGAATCTAGTGACCGAAAAATATGAAGACGGAAATGAAAATAAATAAACTGATGTAGGGGAAATCTTATGAAGGGGAAATTAAAGTTGGTGTACAATCGAACAGCCTTCTGAAATAGACAGCAAAGAACAAAATACAATGGGAATATATGGTCTAAAGTCTTATTTCTACAGAGACCAATAGCAGTAAGAATAATAAGAACCGTATGATTACCCTTTGCTCTGCTAAAGATGCACCCTTTAGAATTCTCACAAAATAAAATTAGTCAACTCTCTAGGCTTTTAAATTTATATGATAATAAATTTGCCTATATTCAAAATTCACGCGACTTTTTTCAAGACATTTCAATCACTCTGTAGAAGAAATTAATTTACGCTGCAATTTGCAATTCAAGCATAAAGAAAATCACTCATTCTTTCTATCAAAATACTGAGGAGGAAATCAGTTAATTAATTAATTTTGATAAACGTGTATGAGAATTAAAAAAATTACTTGAATTTTAACGGAAACCTAACACATTATTTCTCCATTTTCTTCTAGAAGCAATAACACATCCTAATGATTATAAATTTCGAAAATTAACGTTGGAGTTGACAAAACGTAAAACAATCTTTAACTTGCTAACTGTGACAGTTTATGTTTAGGGTACTCTTAAAAACATTAGTGTTTCAATCTCAGGTCACTTGATCTTCAATTTTGACTGATTTCACTTACTTTCTTTCGGTTGAATACATCCCAAGGTACGTTTTAATTAAATCACTAAGTATTTCATTCAAAAGAAAGCTTTGAAATAAGGTGGCGTGACCTTCACAAAATAAATTATGCTTCTCAACATCTAATTACTAATCTCCTCTTATTCCTTGTAACAGAAATTAATTTTCACATCGCTTTTCAGTTTAATAAACATTTTACTGCAAGGAATACTACTTGTCAGGCCTACAATAATTTTCAGGAAAATCCAGTAAAGGAAATATAAAAGGTAACAGTATTGATAATTTTCGACAACCTATTAATAATGGGACAATATAAGCCACAAGAAATGAAAAAAATACCTTATGAATTTTCAGGATGTCAATTCCCATCCATTTATGTATTCATCTACTGCTAAATACTGTTTTGAAGCAGATGCTGAATGACATCCAATGAAGTTTCTTCTTTAGTAAAAGAAACATCTCGATAAGTTGATGTGTGAAAACGGCATTATATGCTTATAATTAGCACAAAAAGCGTTTCATAAACAATTAAATCATAACAGACAACCTAATAATGTGGAAGTTCAAATATGTTTTAGAATGGCAGTATTATATATATATATAACAAAATGCTTACCATAATAATTTTACAACCTTTACGATGAACCATACAATGGTAATAATAACATTTTAATTCCGAACAGTATTTATAAAATGCATAGAATTTTCGCAGGATTTTATTGCATAGTATTTTCCCTTCGTACAATATCTTTAAGTAAAATATTAATTGACAGTATATCCTGTTACACAGCGCTCTCTGAGCTGAATCACAAACCATTCCATCATTATATTTCTTCCCTATCCTTCAAGAAATCAAAGATATCTACTTGAAAGCCACTTTTAAGATGTTCAGAAGTAAATTTTGAGACTCAAAGACATAACTGAAGAACAGTCATCTCATGTTTCGGAACACGTTGCCACCATCAGTCAGGCCATTCCTCAAATTTAGTAGGAACTTGTCAATCAGGAGCTTGTAAACATTTTAAACACACACAAGAGTAGATAATGCCAATATACGTCATATCTTAATCAGTTAAAACAAACCGAACGAGAGAAAATATATTCTATAGAGAGATGGAAGTTATTGGTAGCCCAAGTTCTAAGCAGTTCAGGCCACTATAGAAATATACTACCTACAAAGAACCGCTCCATAGGAAAAGTAGAAAATTCTTGAAAATGCTGGCTGCTAACTACGATAATGTAACAAAATAAAATTAAAAACCTCAGAAATAACCTCGCCTTTTTCAAACTTCCTTTGGTGGAACAGATTTTGCAATTATAAATAGTTGTATATTTTCACATATAGACTTATTTGAACATAAATTACTTTTAGAAAGTTAGGTTTCGTACACTACACCTTGTATAATGAAGAATACTCCTCATACTAATGAATTTTCGCGAACTTTCTACCAGAAGCTTATGTATTTATGTATCTGCGTAATTAAGATTTTTATTTGGAACGATAAGTGTGTATCGAACATGTTTTCTTGTAGCTTATTTACCTACAAACCTATATTAGCAATAAAAATTTATATTTAATTGGAATAAATTTCACAAACTTGCATTCATGTTCGATTATATTTTATGCTTTTTACCAGAAATTACAATATTGTGTAGTAACCCATTATTATCTTACTGAAAACTGTTGTATTTTCATGTTGACTGTTTTATTGTACAGTCATAAAATAAAGCGAATCTCTGCCCTATTTCTAATCTGTTTACAATTTATGTTCATTAGTGACATTATTTTCTCCACTGATTGTAAACAAAGTTTTTTTTCATTGAACATGTCTCTACAGCGTACTTTACATTCTGATTTCAGTGAATTCATTCCCAACTATTTCGATTGTCATCTAATAACCTTTGTTTTAACCAGTGCTGCATAATCTTTCAGAAGCATCTGTTCAACAGAAGCTATTTACGAACTTTTATTTCTGTATAACTGGTGTAAACATAGTGGTCTCACCACTATCGATGTACATCCAAATGAATATAACGCTTTCATTTGTATGAAAAAGAAGGCATATAATTAACCTGAATTTTAAGCGAAAACAAACTGATACCAGCTCAAAGATCAATACTAAGGGGAAACTTTGTGTGTTTCTAAAAACGTATGTTGGGTATAATGCCGTAAACTAGTATTAGCATCTGAGAGATTTGTATTCTATTGATTTTACTTCAAAGTAAAAAAGAGAAGTGCGACGTGATTAATATTTCCTCTTCATAGCTTAGACTTAAATTACAATTCCATGTGATAGAACGTTTAATCTAAATGTCAATCAAGTTTAAAATGATTCAAGTAACGGTTGCTGACCAACTCAGTTTGCAATTTTAAGTATCTCCTTAAAATTTTTATTACATTTTTTTTTCAGTGATTTATTCTTAAGCAGGAAAAAAGAAGTGCAAAACGTTATGAGAAATTGTTTCCACCTTTCTTGATTTATAATCTTGCACTTAGTAAAACCTCAAGCCCAGACGTTATAGTCTCTCTGCCCATAAATAGAATTGATAAGGAGTGCTAAAAGGTTCCTCTGAAAATTTCATACAGCCTTACTTCATATTAAAAGAATTTCTCAATCTCTGAGCTGATTCTTTCCCACACTTTAAAGAAATATGTTTTCTGTAAATCAACAACAATAAACATTTTTTGAAGATAACACAAAATCGGTTTTTGACAAATAATTTTGTTTTCTGCATTTTGGCGTTTCATGCGCATACTTTAAATATATATATCATATTTCCTAATTGATCTAAGGTCCACTCAAAATCCATTTGTAGCACAATAAATTAGAGATCTATTCTGTGAGATAAACACTCTCTTGTTTCTCACGCAGATTTTTAAGTCAAGAATATAGATGGAGAACAATGTTGAACTTTTTAGGAATAATAAAATTTTTTGATTGACGTATTTAAGCCTTAATTTCAGGTCAAGTAACATCTAATGCCGTTTTATTAACATACTTTTTACGAATTACTTGACCTTGCACTTGTATACAAAAGGGTATGTCAAAATCCATTTTTACGTTTTGAATCGTTTTTCACATCACTATGTATTGCAATAAAGTGTTCGTTATATTGTTATCAATCCAATCGAATCGAATAAATTACGACTTGTTTCGGTCAAAGTGCTACGTCAAACTCAGTGTTCTAGAAGCAGCTTTACACTTCTTTAATATTAGTTAACTGACAGATGCCATGTGAAGGTAAAATTCATAAAATGAAAAGTAAACTAGCTTGAATCCTAAGAACTACCTACGAGATTAAAAAGCCTTAGATATTCCCACCAGTTGGTAATTAATCTGTTCTTTTTTCTGAGGAATAAAAGAGATAATCTAGTCTATAATAAAATTTACCTGTGGTTACTAGATAAAATCGCATAGCTTTCATAATTTTGTTTACCAGGAATGTGGGTATTCAGCTGAATGCTTGTGTAATAAGTTAATCAGCCATAAAATTTCGTGTTTTAATGATTGAACTAGTGGCTAATATATACATCTAGAGATTTATATAGTCTACAGATTCACTGAAAGTGGATTAATTCGTCACCAAAACGTATTTAAACTTCTCAATGCTTTCACATGGTTGTACTTTCGAACTTATTGCAACTTTATTTTGCCAACTAAAGACTCATTCAAGTATAAATTAATGTTAAGGAATACAATCTTTTTTATCCTAAAATTTTAAACAAAACACCGTGCTTCATGTATTTTTAAAATAGACTGAATGCTTTCAAGTGAATGAATTACATATGCAATTGATTTTCAATAAACTGAGTTTAGATGATTGTCACATGAATGCAGTATAATCCATAACTGTTGGAAAATAAGCGGCTGAATACTTTACATTAACTAATTTCATTTGATTTTAGGCCTAGGAAAAGCTTTGTTCAACACTTGAGAACATTCTTGATGAGTTTCGAAATTTGCAGCATCTGGATAAAATGCGTCGGTGGCATAGCGGTTAGGACGCTCGCGAACCATGCACATGGTCCGGGGTTCGAACCACGGCTGACGCACTCCTTTACCTCGCCAAGCCAGATATAATGATGGTGAAGAGGAAAGGTTGGGCATGAGGCTAGCAACTCCATCCTGTAAAATAAACACTGCTACTGAAACTTCAAGCCACTAGCTTGAAGCCCTATGTTCCACTGGGAACGTGAAGGATAAAATTTGATCTGCTAATGTTTTCTACAAAATATGGCCAACTGGCAGATATTATAATATCTGGTTAAACTTTCTATTCGCAACCCATTTTGCCAGGGGATATAATGAACACGAAGCTTTTACTTCATGGAACAACGCAACTTATAGAATGTTTTTTCTCGAGACATCACTCCACTCTTTGGACAACTTGTCTTGTCTGCTTCTTTCGCCATCTACGTTATTGGCTGTGTCAACTCAGCTATTCAGGTTGCAACTAACATAGCTTGGGTTGTGCACGCGAATTTGAAACAATTCACAAATCCAGTTCCAAGTATTTAATTAGTGAATGGCGGTCGCTTTAGTCATCTATAGAGTCAGTCTTAAGATTTTCTTATAAAAATGGAGAAACAGAGCACATCTTCTTTAACCAGTCGTCATATATTCTCCTGCAATGACTATCTCTGGGAAGTTTACCTTATGAGAATTTGTTTACTAATACGCAACCCGATAATGTTAAATAGTACGAAAATCAATCAAACTTGTCCAGTCTGTTTCATAATTGTTTCATAATAATTGAATAATTATTCTGATAGCAGTATCATGTGTCTAATTAACTTCACAGATTATCAGGATTTTTACTTTAATCAGTCGTATTTTTCCCAAACTACAGTGGATTTTAACCACATTCGTTTTAATCTAAATACTGGTTGGTAAATTTTCTTCGTCAGTAATACACAACGTGATCATCACATAAAACAACTGTCATCCCTAAATAAATAGTATATTTATAATGTCTGTAGTTCATGAGGTATTGCTGCATACGGATCGATAGATGTCCTATGATAAATGGATTAACAAAGTCAGTGTGTACGTTAACTTTGGTTAACTGTCACTGGATCTCCTGTATCGAGCTGAGTTTTGGTTTCTTAAAAGGAGTGGAAAATTATTCATAGATGAAGAGATGAAATTAAATTACTGATATACTGAGTATTACAGTCACATCATAGTTACGAGCTCAGAAATTCCAATTTTTTAAAGTAATCACTTCGGTTGTACTGTAATTCATGTAAACATAGCAATTCGGAAATCTGACTATTATATCTACTATGCATCATTTTACTCATGTTAATGCTAAATTAAATCATTTGAATAGTTATCAAGAGTTGGATAGGTAGACATGTTTTTCAGACATCATCAGGACCAACTATCATGCTTTCTACCTCTTATCCGCTAAGTTCAGTAGGCTGCATTTCAGATCCTCTAAAAGTACTCACTCTCAGTGTTTGTATCACTTGTAGAGTAAGAACTTTCGAAAGAGCATTGTTTGCTATTCTTACATTAAATTCTTTTTTATGCATTAGGATGTATTTACAAATTACCATTCGTTCTTAAAACTTGTAAAAATTTCTACCTAGAAATTTAATTTTAACACAATAATATCACTAACAAAAATCCACAGTAGATAAAACCACTGCTATATGCAGTATCTATCAATCGTAATCATTTACAGACCTAATTTAAACTCAGGTTAATTTATTTGGTGTTTTTAATGGGTTATTTACTCTGCAAATATATAGTATTTAGCTTAAAGTTGACTTGTTTACACACTGGCTCCAACCAAACACATGAACAAACGAATCATATTAACTCTGGAACAATCAACAAAATTAACTGTTAGGCCTATGAAAACAACAAAACTTTTCTCTAAAAGTACACTATTTGTTTTGTATCATATGCATATATATATACATTATAATACATAATTAATCCACCTGTGAATAAGACTTAATATTCTCACAAAATATGCAAAACAACAAAAACAAATCTATTAGTAATAACGCGTAAATGCATATAGAATGATATTACTAGTGATCTGGAAGTAACATGAAATTTAAAAGACGGCTTACTGCTTGGTTCTTCACTTTAACTTGTTTTGAAACAAGTAAACATAATTTTAAAGGAGTGATGCTTATAAAAACAATAATTCCAAATTTTATTCTTCAAGAAAGGAGTCATAAGTATCTGCTGCATTGTTTCACTTCTTCAAACAGTTCCATTCTGTATATAAATAAATCCCAGGTAATATCCACTAGATGCTTAAAAGAAGTCATAATTAGTGGACAGCAGTTTTACAGCAATCTGCATATTTATTATCAGTGAAGCCAATAAGCATTTCATTACATCAGTTTAAATATTCATCTTAATACTTATACCGAAAGTGATGTTAAGTGACAAAATGTCTTCTGCCACTGGTTATGTAAATACCTGGGGATGTACTCAACTCCCCTTAAATTTCACATATAAATTCGTCGTATCTCTTCCCTCATAACAACGATAGATTTAGAGAGATTTTTAAATATCTTTATAAACTGAGACTAAAACAAGTGTTTTTATGTCGAAGGATAAATCATTTCAGAATAATCTGATGCATAAGTAACTAAAATGGATTCTGTACGGCGATTAGATCATCTTGTGAAGGCATTCAAGACAACATAAAATACTTTACCTCGACATAATAATGGGAAATAATACATGAAAAAACAACTTCATGAAAATCAAGACTAATTAACTAACCAACAGAAATTAATTATTTTCTTCTGTATGAAGGCAAAGTGTATGGTGGATTAAATAATTTGTTATGTTTCTTAAGTTTTAGGCTGTGTCAAAAGTGAATAGGAGTGGAATTTCAATAAACATAATATCCACATGACATAATATTTGTTGCGTGTGTTGCAATTGACACATAAGAATTCACAAATGCATCTTTATTCAGATCATTTCTCCAGTATAATTTTAACAAGATCAACAATTGTTCACATGTTCTCCTGCACCTCACCGTCCAATGCTGTGCTCATTTAGTTCGAGGGTCTCACGTTTCAAGTTATTTTTAACAGTCTCCTTAGAATATGTTTCATTCTGCATATTTGTTGGTTAATAGTTGTTGTTGGCTGATTCTCTGCCAGAGTTCCCGGTTGCTTGTACTTTCTGGCTAATTAAATAAATTAAGAATCTCATACCTTGCAGTTTTAGACAATTTTCAAACAAAGCTATTTCTCTAAGAGACTGGAATACATTTTGAACTATTCGAAGGAAAGCAGAATAACGATAGACACAGTACCCATTGTTTCGCTTTTCCACCTATCTTAATCTGAGTTCTTAATTTCAAAGTCTTGGTTTTGTAGGGGTTTTGTTTATTTGGTTGTAGGATTTCATCATGAGCTGACATCATTTAGAGAACCACTATAAAACGTGGGACTACTGGACAGTTTTTTCGTCCCAGTTCTTGGACGCTCCCACCGAGCTCGCCTTGTAACCAGAAGGTCCTGGCTCCAAATCCCACTGGGTGTGTACTGATGAAGGGTCTCAAAATAGGACGAAACAGCTGTCGATTACTCCCAGGTTTTCCTATGGTTCTCTGACTGATGTCAATTCATGATGAAATCCTCCAACCTATCCTTAATTTTAGTTTACATTCGTTAGCTAACATAGAAATGAAAGACAAGTGCTTAACTGTTATGTAGACTCATTCATGCCAGCATTCTGAAGAATAAAACTACAGGTCATCAGTTATACAATATGTGAGCAGTGATGATTATATTTCTTGTTTCCTTCTGTGAAATGCTAAATTTTGATTTTTAGCGGTATCATAACATTTATGAAAATAAACCATACCATATACCATTCCGAAAATTCCATACAAATAATACCTTTTGATGCTGCATAAATTGATCTTATCTTTTAGTTGTATTGGGCAACTGACAATAACATAAATTTATTTTAAGGGACACCATCCATTGACGCCAAACACCAACAGTGATTTTTTCTTTGTCCAAGAAAAGCTGAATCTACTTTGGCGTAGTGACCACAGAAACTGTTAGATTCAGGATTGCGTTCTAAACCTGCATATTTGAAAAAAGCCTAATGAGATGTCAAAGAAACAGATACTGACGCCTTTTATTTTAAAGTGTTCTGATTAAACTGAAATTATAACAATATATATAATGTAATTCATTAAAAGTATATAGTTGATGCTTCTTATAGGGAGCAGAAAAAAGCTTTTAACCACACTTTTATTTCTATATAAAAAATAGTATTTATATAAGTGTTAATGTTCTGCTTTCTTAATAGCCAAATCGTTGAATGACATTGCCTTTTATGAATCAAAAAGACATAAGTAAGCAAAGAACATACTTTTTGTAACTTCACTTTAAAGATGCACAGTTATATGGTGCTGTAAAAGGTCAGGGAATCGCCTGTAATGTCACATGTGTATTTCTCATACTTCAAAGAAGATCAGCTGTCCGTCTATAGTGAAAAAGCTAAGTGTAGCTAAGTACATAGGCTGTACAAGTAGGATACTATGTAGACGCGCACAAGAACATCTCTCATTATAAATATGCAAAAAGAGATGAGACAAACTAGTCGTTCACTTCTTGAGCATTTTATTCTTCCAAATCATTCAGCGTCAGTAGAAAAATCTCTCAAAATGATAAATAGGGGAAGGTCATATCGTTTGGAAGATTTTCAGCTACACCTTTCGTCCACAGCAGAAGCTCTGAACTGTGTACACAAAAGCAATTAGTCCGATTCTTTCTACTACGATGACCTTATACTTTATTGATGTCTAATCCATATTCATTCGCTGTTTGTCTTCGTCCCATTTCTTCCTTTCAAACTCCTAACTTTAAATGATACTTTATAAATATTCTGAATCTCTTACCCTTTAGGACAGCGTTTTTGTTTCCAAGCATTCTTCATTTCATAATGGCAACCATTTCTGAATGATATTCATCACTTATTGATTTTAGAATACATAACTTATTATTTTACTTGATATTTTAACTCATATTGCTTTTTTTACTAACTGATACGAACAATTAACTTTATAGATGGTTCACTGATCTTTTGCGACACAGTGCAACTGTGCAGCTTTGAAGGGGAGTTACGGAAAGACTGTTCTTTGCTGACCTATTTCTTTTGGATTTATATCAAATCAATCACTTAATGATTTCAAGCTGACCACATGTTTTTATATTATGGCATTATTAGCTTTAAAAAAAGTTAATAATGAATGTTCAGCTTTTTGTTTTGTGCACACTTGTTTTTGCTTAGCATTTCCCCTATATTTACTTGTTATGCACTCACTAATATAACGCTTTATTTAAATTATAACAGATATAAGCGTGGCTAATGTTAGTAATCTTTGAAAAAGGAAACAATTTGTCGTAATTACACATAGTCTTATAAGTAATTTGTGCATGAACAATATAACGTGGTCTACTTGTTTTTAACAACAAAATGAAACTTCCTGGATTTCTTTCCCACTTGCCATGAGGACTTAAACAGACTAGCGTTTACTACTTTTACTTTGTATTCTTTTAAGAGTTGGAACTTCAATAACCCTATATCAGAGATTATGGTAAGTCAACATAACCTGTCACTGAGTCTCTGGACCAAGATACATTGCAGAATTTCCAAATAGATCATTCAATTGGAGTTTTCCAACGCATACTTAAAGTCACTCTGTTTTTCTCTTCAGTTTACGAAATCCGCTCATTCATAATATCAAATTTGTAAATAACAATTCGCCCAATGGATTTCAATTCGTGACTGGAAAAAAATACACCAGATATCAAGTAATTTGTACTGCGTCTGACATTTTTTTAATTTTAGAGACTTCACCACAACTTTAAGTTCACATTATACTTTAGGCAAATGCACCGCACACTATGACCTCATGTGTATAACATTCGCCTCTATCTGTAGAAACAAATAAAATAGATGAAGCATAAATAACTAATAATTATTATTGTTTCCTTTTAATTTCTTATATTTTAGTACGCTCTTCGATTTATTTCTAAAATACTGTAGTAGAAGTACAGTCAGGAAGTTTTCGACGGCTCAAATCGTTAGATGATGATATTTTAAGAACAAAGTTTTGGAAAACTTTCATTCACATTCTCTGTGAAGCAGCTCGACTACTTGCTTGAGTTTGATGTGTTAATGTACTCAGGATAGAAATAAAGTGCTAACAGGAAACTGTCTTCAGAGCTCAGGATCATGGAAACAGTTTCTGTGTGATCCTCTCGCCACTTTTCACTGTGAAAGTTCCATCACTGGGCTGGATTAATTCACTAGTTGCCCCTACAATAAACTGTGTTTGTCTCGCAGCTTCATTTTGAATCCTATCAGCAGAATCATTTATATTTATTTTATTTAAATTAGTAATATGACTGACTTCCAACAACTGACATTAGTCTGCACTTCTCATCTGTTCGTGTTTGCCTTCAGTGTTAACCAGTCTTCCAAACAAAATCATGATGAATTCTCTCAAACCCTCTGTTTCTGACTATTTCATACTTGCCACGTCCCACTAGTCTTACAAACACTAGCGCTGGCTTTTAAGGACACCATCTTGTTCAATCAAGTCATTTATTGTTTTTTTGTTCCTTTAATTCCTTGAGGAACATAGCGCTTCAGCCACGCGTCTCCATTACGTTTGGTTCTCCGCCATCTTCTCCACTCGAGAGCCTGGCGTGGGATGTCACTTGATAACTTTCTCAGAGTATGGCCAATCCCCCCTCATTTCTTCTTGCATATTCATTGTGCAATCGGTTCATGGTTGGTTCTCTCCCAGGGATCCCTGTTGCTGGTCTTTTCTTGCCATCAGATCTTGAGCAGTATTGAGCGAACACAGATGTAGATGAAAGTCTGTAATTTGTTCAAAGTGCCTTTCGTGACGCGCCAAGTCTCTGATCCGTACAGTAGCACTGACTTCACAGTGGAGTTGAAAATCCGGATCTTGTTTTCCATGCTGAGTGCTGTTGACCTCCACGCAGACTTGAGAGAAATTAAAGCTTGCATTGCTTCCCCGATCCTCACTTTGATATCCTCATCAGTTCCGCTTGTAGTTGAGACGGTGCTTCCCAGGTAGGTTAGGGAGGTTGTTTCTTCCAAATTTCTCCCATTTTATTTATTTTATTTATTTTGATTTACAGCTTGATTCCACACCGTATTTTCAGTACAAGTATGGAACTTTCAGCATGGATATCGGAAGCCCAAATTCAGGCCGACCATAGATATCGGGTGTGCGCCGGCAGGTGATCGAACACCGGACCATGTGCATGGTCGGCGAGAGTCCTAACCACTGTGCCACCGACGCACATGCTGACTGTTGTCTGTTGTTGTTGTTGCGGTTGGCCGGGAATCTTCATCACCTCTGTTTTCTCTATGTTCACCTGAAGTCCTATCTTTGATGCTTCTTCTGCCAAATTGTTGCTATTCAGTTCCATTTTGTGGAAAATCAGGCATATATCATGAGTAAAATCCAGATCCTCGAAGTTTTTTGTGTGGATCCATTTTATGCTTGTTTCCTCGTTGTCCGCTTTCTGTTGCATTATCAAGTCTACCGCAGTCAGGAAAATAAGTGGACATAGTGGGTAGTCTTGTCTTACTCTCTTCTTCATTTTGAAGGATTCTGTGGATTCGTAAAACAGTCTCAAAATCCATGTCTAGAAACCAAAAGCCAATTTATATTCCACTTCACGCCATATAGTGTCTGTCGGTTTAAGCTACACTTGAAGACAATAAACAGCATTAAGTTTGAAAATTAGTTTGTCAAAATTTAGCAGAATATAGCATACCATCAGGGTGTAACTTTCCGAGCATAATTTATGATAGTATATTCAAGCATCCAGATTCTATAGATTTGTGCACACATCTGTAAACGTGTACTACGTATGAAAGTTTCTAAGATTTTGGTCAAGTAAAAGAGATAACTATAAGTTGGCATCTATAATTTGCTTGAATGAACAGTCCATATTAACTGGTAAAATGATGAAAACTGACTTTGGATGGTTTTTCATTCAAAAAAATGAAACCAAAAGCATCAGATTCTAGTAATTGTTACAGATGAGATTAATTTGATTAAATATGTATTCTTTTATAGTATTAAGAAAGGATTTTATGCCACATTTGACTTCATCATGCGATATTTCGAAATAACTTAAGGTTTGAGAAAGAAGTTATGTGTTTTTTTTAATCTTGTGCTTATTTGGTGAACTAATGAACACCCGGATAGAATATATGCATAGATGGGAAACAAAATACTTTCGTAAAACAATGCTGTTCGGATGGACAGATAATAGACAGTTAGCAAGCATTTGAAGTAAAAAGTATTTTTATGTAATGACTTTTTAGCTGTAATAAAAGTCCTAGCAATGAAAAATAAATTAATCTAGTTGGAACTGTTTCTCTTCCCGAAATTGCGTCACATAGACAAACTGATGTTAATTAGAACTGACATTTAAAACTTGTGACAGGTAGTACACATCTAATGCTTATTCTTGGGAAAAGATGTTGAGTGGTCATGGTGTAAAAAGGAAATTGTGAATTTAGACTGTATGTTGGCCAGTAGTAACTACTGAATTAACAACTGAAAACACAATTTCAGTTTTTACTGATTTCTATACAAAATCTTGGCTGAAGAATAATAACCAGTACTGCATCGATCCCCTGTCACTTCACTCCATCATCTGACACCTTCTAGTACGAAATACTACAAAGTCAATGCCCATTCGTCTATTTGAAAAACTGACCGTCTGGCCATATCAGCAAGCATGAGTTAGCACTGTAGTAATCATAATAAGCTATCACCTCTTGGTCTTTGACTGACTTTTGAGAATTCTTGATGCTACCTTATCTTCTAGTCACTTCCTCTTGATATGTGAAGGAGAGCGCTTGCTGGGAACTTCTGTGAGACTATACTAGGTCATGCATTCAATAAAAGATTTCTTTCTTGACCTGCTGTAATTCATTTCTCCTTGGGAACACGTTTATTTCTTCAATCTTGCCTTAATATACATTGTTTGACTAACTGTCTTTTATTTTTGTATCACTTCAGTTTTTTTGGCAGTTCTTACTCCTACTTCTCTATATTTATGATTAAGAAAGTGTGAATAGAGAAATGTTTCATTCTGTATGACTCTTGCGTCGGTGGCACTTAGGACTCTCGCCGACCATGCACACAGTCCAGAGCTCGACCCCCTGCCGATGCTGACCTGATATCAATGGTCGGCCTGCAAAATTTGGACTACCAATATTACATGCTGAAAACTGCATACTTGTACCAAGAATACGGTGTGGAATCAAGCTTTAATCAAAAATCGAAAATCAATAAGAAAAATTTTCTGTTCATTAAAGTTTCTAACATCTAATGACGAGTACATGATGTAAATTGTATACCCTGCCTTAAACAATTCGTCTATTGAAGCAGTCATTGATGTTTTAGTATAATAGTTGTAGTGACTGTACAAAAGTGTAAAAGTAAACGTTTGCACAGTCTTACTCTTAGACTGTCTAACTAAAAGAGACCTTTAGAAGCATCACGGATTTTAATATCCAGATTTGATGGCATATTTACTGCTTGTGATGTAACTTGATACTACTATCTATATTATTACATAACCTTTAGTGCACGGCAATGAGTACTGTAAGACACGGCTTGACTCAATCAAAGTTAAACTCAGTATTCTACAAACACCTACTGACTTTAAACAAACTAAGGAACGTAATTCAGGAAGTTCTTGGAAAATCATGTTTATAGAGTTTAGATCTTCGAACTAGGTAACACTTATCATAACACCACAGGTAGCAGACACTATTACTGCAAGAATCCATCACATTTGTCCTCTGGTAGTAATGTTTTGACTATTACAGCAATGTCTAAGCCACAAAATGCAAATATTTCGTGAGTACATGGCATTTCAAAATATTACCGAAAAATATACTTTAGCGATAAATTTGTATAAACCACACTTATTCATGTGTCTTCTTTGGAGATATTCAGGCACAGATTCCTACTATTCAGTTCAATAACCGAAAATCAATAATTACATACAGCTTCAATCAAGTGGTTAATAAACATATCATACGGATAATAGAGTCAAAACACCTAATTACATAATAATCAATTTTCAACTTATTCCAGCTGTTTTTGTGATTCAAATAAGGCAACAGTGTTCTTTGTTATTCTGTAACGTTTTTTGAAATTTGCATTTGCATTGTAGTCTTATTTTACTATCTACTAGTATATAAATGAAGCAAAAAAAATGTGTGAATGACTTGATATGATTATGAACAATATCTTGTGCTCGAAACGTCATCAGTTAATATTACTGCATAACAATGTGTGATTTATCAAAATAAAATCTTATCCGTAATGGAGTTATATTCTACCACAGTACCGAAGTTCACCCTCTTCAACGCCAGCGGTACTATCATGCCTTTCGCTACATTACTGACAAATTGGCTTTTCTATGTCATGTAATCTCCTGCTAGCAGACAGTCAAGCATACATCTATTTGTTGTGGGAAAATAAAGTTGTTGTTTAATTAATCCTTTTTGCCCTTCATTCTGTATACTCTCACTAAGAAGATTGTCATTATCTGTATAGCTCTAAAGCAGCAATTCTGAGGTGCACTTGTGTAACATAGTTCATGATAATCCAAAATAGCAGCAGATATGAAGCCCAGATAATGTTTTTCGATATATTCTTCAATAGGCGTCCCTCTTAATAATGCGGCGAAGCTTTTGGAGGCCAAGTCTAAAGCAAAGTATAAACGAAATAAACCACTAGATCGCTTAAAAAATGCCTATATTCTTCTACCCTTTGTTTTGAATAGTACGCTTCTGAGAACCCTGAAGTGCTAATTTTGTGTTTCCTTTGTCTTAATTATCATTCATTTTCTCAAACTGCCTAGCGTAGCCATTACCAACCAAAAAAAGTGTTGGACATTTGCATTAAAAAATTTTCACCTGTGGAATACACTACTCTCTGGAGTGCTCTTTAAAGCAACGATTGTTAAATTATTATTTTTCCCTTGTATCCCAGATGGAATATAGGTCTTGAATAGTACATCTACATATTTTCCTGCTCTCTGAAGCCCTCTTCATTTAGCCCTACTACTGCCCATAACCTATCATCTTCTCCTTACAAGATTTCTTCCATGTCACCCTCAGACGCCCAAGTTGTCATTCTTATTTGGATTCCACTCGACAGCCTGTAGCGTGATGTTATCCAACAAGCTTCTGAGAGTATGTCGGATCCATCTCCTTTTTTTCGGAATATTTTCTGAGCAATAGGTTCTTACTTAGTTCGTTCCCTTAGTTTTTTGCTGCTAATTCTTTCTGGCTAACCATTTGATCTTCAGTATGGAGCCGATGAAAGCAGCGGTTGATAAAAGTTTGAAGTAGCCTACTGAAAATGTTTTTCGTGACATGCAGTACAGGTTTCTGACCCAAATAGAAGGACAGACTGACCTCATATTTCTGTTGAAAATCTGAATATTGTTCTTGTTGCTGGCTGAGTGCAGAAGATTTCCAAACTGCTTTCAGTTTGACGAAGGTGTATCTTGCTTTTCCACTTCTAACTTTGACATTTTCATCCCTTCCTCATGTAGTTGAAACGATGCCGCCTAGGTATGTGAAAGAAGTAACCTCTTTCGAATTTCTTCCGTTGATATTTGTTGGTGCTGGTTTTTGTTGTCATTGCTGGTTGGTTATCTTCATCACCTCCGTCTTCTCTGTGTCCTGCCTCTGCTGCTTCTTTTGTCAACTTGTTGGCTCTCACTTGTAAGTCTTCGAGTTCGTGTGGCAGTACACATAAATAATCCATCAAGCACAGATCTTCTATAGTCTTCTTATCAGTCTTACATATTTCTGTCTTCTCACTTCCAGAAGTCTTCATATATTTTAGTCCACTACAACTAGGATTGTCATCGGTGATGATATGCAGACTTGTCTCACTCCCGTATCCCTTTCAAATGCTTCACTGAGTTTTCCGATGCAGGTCGACTGACATGTGTCATTGTCATTCAGCTCTTCAGTGAAATTGGCAGAGGTTCCGGACACACCATAATGTTGGATTAGTTTGTAAGTTAGTAAGTCATTAGGTCAACTGACCTTGTGGCTTGCTGCTTAAAGGTTAGACAAGATACAGGTCACATTGATACTAGTACACGCTGATTCAGATATGACTTGTCATTATTTATAAGATTACCATTATTATTGTCATGCCATTGGGTTCCGAGTTGAACATACGGCTTCAGCACCACATTACCATTTCACTTTGTTCTCTGCAAAATTTGCTCCATACCTAATATCAGGTGGATGGCCAAAATAGATAAGCAACAAAGAACTCTAGTAACAAATGGGCCAACAACCCATATTCCCATGAATAGACCGAAGAAAAGAGAGAGAGATCGAACGAGTGATAAGGAGACCACAAAGTGACACCATGCAGCAGATCCTTGAGTGGATGTGCTGAGGTACCAGGGGTGAATTAGAGAAAATTGTTTAGGCAGGAAGTTAGAGGTTATAGACAATTGTGGAGCAGGATAAAGACGACTGAAGAGACCATAGTGAAATAGTGAAGTCCTGTTGAAGCCCTAGGTAGCTCTCAGAACATAAGGGAATAATAATAATCTACAGTCTTTTTTACCTGGCTTCACGACTGCCCGTAATGAAGGTATCTCTTGCTTCTCCAATCCTGCTATTTATATCCTCGCCTATGTTTCCTATAGTTGAGACGAAGCTGCTTAGATAAGTGAAAGAGATAACTTCTTTAGGATTTCTCATGTTGATGTGTTTGTTGTTGGATAGGTGTCTTCATTACCCTTTTCTCTTGTCGTCGCTACCTCTTCTGTCAAGCTGTTGGGTTTTGCCTATGGATCTTCGAGTTTGTGTCATATGAACCACAAATCATCCACCAGCTCCAGATCTCCAAAGTCTTTATGTCGCTCTGGCTTATATTCATCTTCTCTCTTCCAACAGCCTGTTGCGTGTGACAGTCCGTCAAATTGTCCTATCATCAGTGATAGAAGAAAGCCTTGCCTTACTCGTATTTTCACCTCAAAAGCGTCACTAAGCTTTCAATGTAGCAGTCGAAAGATTTTTGACACTGTACTCCATAGTCTTGAAGTAGTTCCTTAATTACTGCGCAGTCAACGCTGTCAGTGGCTTTTTCAAAGTCGATAAAGAATCGATTGCAGTTCTGTTCTTTGCTAGATGATAATGCGTTGTGTTAAGAATTCTTCTGTGCATAACTCGTTTCTTCTCGATTGAGTCTGTTCTAGGTTTAGGTTTGCATCCGGAGCAGGTTTTAGTGTCTCCAAGATAACGTGACTCAATATTTTACTTTAGGTGGAGAGAAGTATGGTTTTGAGCCGGTTCTTTCGGGAGTTTAAGCCGCCCTTCTGTGGTGGTTTGACAAATCAACCTGTCCCCCAATCAAACATACCTCTTCTTACCCCCCACTCAAGACTTCTGCAGCAACGGTACAAACACATCTGTTGTGGTCTATGGGTTCGTTAACTGTGATTGTAGGGGAATTCTTTCTGACTCTGCTACTTCCTCGATTGGTTTTCAGTAAATTTAAAATGTTAAATTTGAACTTAAAACCTAAGTGCAAGTTACTGTGACTTTATATAACGTATTTATCCTGACAGTTGTAATATACTGTTCAAATATCGTAACTAATTTGCTCTATATGATAACCAAGTCCGCAACAAGGTAATAAACACTGAAGGACATAACGGTATTCAGTTATCTTCATATTAGTTGCTGATAGTATCTTTAGAATAACAGAATGAGATTTATGTGGATTCACTGATTTCGTCCTAATTCAAGTAAACCAGATTATTGAGTCCAGAAGTTATGTTTAATGTAACAAAAAATGTAACAAATACATTAGGGAAATCACACAGTTTTCAGATAATAAGACTGTGTTCTCTGAGTGTTTCTTATTGGATTCTTCTCAGTGTTACTAATTTCTTATGTCTCTTCTTCATTGACTGTTCTATTGACACACTAATTATTGTTTCTCGTCCGAAGACATTACTGAATATACTACTTACACCAATTTAAAAATAGCATACACCACCTAGCTTTATTTTCCTGTTACAGTTTAAATCGGGTGCAAAATTTTAAATTACACAGTCATCACTGTAGGTCTGAATGCATTACAAAACTATCCAGCACCTTTAATTCAATGTTTGGTCACAGAACTGCATTGGAAATATTTATTAACTCCTTATCCAGCGATTATGATAATATTGATTAAAATCACCAAAAATACCCACTGAGTCATGAAAGAAGTAAACAACAATTCAGCGAAGAAATATTTCTTTATCAACGAAATCATCTCCAGAGACTGTACAATTGTATTTATATTTACCAGAAATGTATAGTGGTCTATTAGTGAGTAATATCGGGGTGACATAATCGATATAATTACTCAAAAGTGGCTTTAGAAGGAAAAATAAGTTTTAAATTACGTAGTACTCAACGGCACAAAGGATGAAAGGGTTAGAAGTTTGATAAAGTTAACATTGTTATTGAGTGAGAAGAAGGTAGTCGAGTGTCAATTAAACAAGTGTAGAGAGGGTATGAAAATGTACAAAAGAAACATATGAGAGTGATAATAGTGAATTAATTATTAAAGTAACAGCAAACTGAAAGTAAAATAGAAAATTAAAAAATTCAAATTTTTTGCAGGGAACGACTAGTGAAGATGTTAAGACCAAGGTAGAACAAGAGACTGGACAAACTTTTCTGTATACAGAGTTCGGGGTTGTATTGACAAATTGCCAGCGCCTCCGCCATACACAAAAGCCGAAACCTGACGTCCTTTGTACCATATGGCCTCACCCTGTGGATGATCTTGAAAGATGACTCCGGTGGAGTTACGTGGCCTGAATTCACCAAATGCTTGGGAATTGAGCTAGTAATTGTCTTACATTGTCCCTTTGCTAACCATGCCGGATAATGTTCAGGGATGCGTTTGGAAAGTGTGCGCTTTGTGCGGCCAATATAACTAGCTCCACACGAGCAGGTGAATTTATAAACACACAATGAGGTGACACAAAGCGGTAGTTTATCCTTCACACATCCATTGATCATTTTTCGGCTGTAAAAAAATTGATCCGTAGCTCAGCCGTTAAGAAGGCTTTCCACGGTGATCTGGATAAACGGTTCTTTAGAATCTCAACTCCGGTATCACCTTTAAATTCAACATTCATGAATAGCAGTTTCTTCGTCACCGTCTGGGTTATTTCGGGTTTTCTTTGTTGAACTGGTGATTTACTTCCCGAAGAATGTAAACAGATCACTTTTGCGAGCCAGAATACAAACACTGTCTTACCCTCACACTAAATAAAGAAACTGAAAATAATAGTTAGCACAGCATTATAAAAATGAATTAAACACACAAAACTCTAATAAATATGACTCAAAACCAGTTGGGGAAAGAACTTGATGAGACAGATTTTTCATTTAGTTTCAAAGAAAAATGAATATGGATAATCTACAGAAAGATAATACAAGTTTTCAAAAAGTTATGATCAACTTTATCGTAGTAATTATAAAGTAATTACGTACTTGACAAGGCACAGAACAATAGTAATCAAACAGATCCTAGAACAGTGGAAATTAAAATTATATAATCTTAATATTTTTCGTTTATGTAGTCTAGAAGTCGCTGAACAAACAAAATCGTATGGGGTTAGCAAAACTGTGACCCTCAATACTGAGTAGTGAATCTGCAAGACATTCTTATTTTAACAACAGAATATAAGAGAGTTGCTTATGGACATTTTTAAGGAAAAACATCATATTTATACATTCTCAGCCACAATAAAGTTTGGTTGGGTCAAAGGAGAATAATTTGTTCTGATCAGTTAGAAATTGGCCCAAGTTGTTCAGTGAGGTTGTTTCATATCCACAACACAAACTCTGCAGCCGTTGACTTAAAATGTTGATTTCACTTTTGGCCGCTCCCTATCAATCTGCGTCATGCCACACTATCAAAAAAATACTGTTGTTATTTCGAAAGTTCAGATTACTTTCTTTTTTTCTCTAAGAAGAATCCAGGGAATTTCCTACTGACTAACTGATTGATTGATGGATGGATTTGTTGGACAGTACAACCAATCTACTACTAAGAGTCCCGTCTTTTACTCTCTCTTTACAATATTACTGATTAACTCGGTACGTACTTCTGGAACTTCAGTCATGGTTAATGCTGGCACGTATGGTTGTAGAGTTTACCACTGATGTCTTGTCCTTTTTCTCTGTCTTTGATATCTCATTCAAGTGTTGGTTTGTAGGGATTTGATTGATTGGTTACGGGATTTCATTATGAGTTGACATCGATTAGAGAACCATTGGAAAACCTGGAAGTACTGGACACCTGTTTTCTACGTCCTATGTCATGAATAGGCAGAAGTTAGAATTCATGGACCATTGGATCGGGTCCCAGTGACTTATTAGTCTACGAGTTCACCTTGTAACCAGAAGGTCCTGGGTTCGACCCCTGGTGATGGTGTGTGCTGCCAAAGAATCCCAAACTAAGACGTAGGAAACAGCTGTCCAGTACTCCCAGGTTTTCCAATGGTTCTGTAACCAATGTCAACTTATAATGAAATCCCGTAACCAATCAGTCAAATCCCTACAAACCAACACTTGAATATCAATTTGATATCTTAGTTTGCACACAATGTATATCAGACAGGAGGCGAAGGTATTTGCTCTAGTCGGAGTTTTTAAAACCCTCTTCAAATATTTCACGAGATTTTCAAGTTAGAATCATTGAGAACTACACAGACGTAGTGATGACTGAAATACATGCATCTTGTGAAAAATAAAAAAAATAAAAATAGTTTAGAGTTCTAAATAGAGATACAAAGTTGAGAAGCATATGAAAAGTATATACTTTGCAAAATAAGTCAATAAACAGGCAAAAACGTTCTAATATCACTTTGGAGTGACTCGAAAATCTTACAAAAATGTTTCAATAATCTTCTGGAACAAAGTTCTTGAGAGAAACTTCTTTAGTTATTCATATTCTAGTCGATCTCGAACTAAGAACTGTTGCCTACGAGTTATGCATAACTTTTTCCAAACATTGAAAGCACGTAATACTGTTGTTGCAGAACTTACTACACCGAAAGTTTTGAAAAAAGCAATTAAGAAAACCAGGTCCCATTATAGTCATTAGAGCTTCTTATATAAACACTGGAGCGAAACACTAAAACCCTAGACACATCAACCTGGGGGATAGTGAAGTTTACTCATGCTCTTAGGAGTACCCGTTTCCAGAGCCTTCTAAAGGATAACTCAGTATAATTGTAAATGAGGTTCTTTGACACTAAATCTTGAGATATCTATAAGGCTGATGAGCTAATGAGTTTCTAGCTGGTATAACTAAGCATGGTTACAAATCTTTATCTATTTCCTGAAGGCAGTCTCGCATGAACACATCCCTCAATAAACGTTATTTTCTTTTCTTTCCTAACTCTTACTATTCTGATAAGCTAACCTTTACTCAAACATTCCTAGAGAACCTAAGTTGTAGATATTCAAACTAAAAGAGAATGCTTAGACAACGTGTTCGCGTATTCATTTAAATTACACGCCAAGGTGCTCTCAGTAAACTTAATACAAATCGTTTAAATTAATTTTGTTTTTGCCGCTGACTGAATATACTACACTAAACCACCACTCACCATGGATTGCAGGTATATACAGATGATGAGTATCAAATCGAACGAAATAAACATTTATTATTTATTTTTTATTTATTTATTATAGCTTGGTTCCACACTGTATTTTGGTACAGGTATGGAATTTTCAGCATGTGATATCGGTAGCCCAATTATGCAGGCCGACCATTGATATCGGGTGTGCGCCGGCAGGGGATCGAACCCCGGACCATGTGCATGGTCGGCGAGAGTCCTAACCACTGTGCCACCGACTCACATTCTGGTAGCTATCCACCGAATATTACCGCAAGTGTAGTTTCCAGACACCGGGTTAAACTTTCTTAGATAATTAACAAATAGAGGTTATGATAAGTTATAAAACATATAGGTAAAAATATCCCTTATTTTATTTATTGTTTATGGAATCAGAGAGTAGTTAAACTTCCCTCAACTAAAGTCTGAAATCTTATAATTTTGGCAAAGACTTAAAAAGAGTTGTCTAAAGATCTAAATTATGTGCAACTCGCAATACTTATCATAGTAAATTTCACTAACTCCAGATGTGCGTGTGCCTTATTGTTCAGTCAGCTCAAAGAATTCTATGTTATCTTGGATAAGACAGAAATGAACATTAATACCCCATTTTATGTTGTAACTTTTCAGTTTTGTACACCTTTTTGCTTTTGCTATTGTGATAAAGCAAAAACAAAAGAATATAGGATGGTCTTAACTGATCACAGTTCTAAGAAAAGGCACAAACAGCGAAGAAAATTTTCTTTTCGACGATTCATTTTCATCAGCTGTACAATCGTAATTACATTTAACAAAGAAATCTTTAGACCAATCAGATACTGGTAAATTTTTGTCCCTGGAAAATTGTATTACATAATGTAAGGTGTAAGAAGGGATGACTAATTGTAAGTTAGAAAGGAGACAGAAGTTGGCATGACGTAATAAGTGTGAGATATAGCCTTTCCACTAGTTCCTGTCCATTTTCCACGAGATTATTGGTTATTCACTATCTCACACTTATTACGTCATGCCAACTTCTGTCTCCTTCCTAACTTACAGTTAGTCATCCCTTCTTACACCTTACATTATGTAATACAATTTTCCAGGGACAAAAATTTACCAGTATCTGATTGGTCTAAAGATTTCTTTGTTAATTATAACTACGACTGTTTTTTTTTTTGATGTGGTTGTGTTCTCTGAGCTGGATAGTTGATTTGCGAAGCTTTCATCACCCTACTAGGTGACATCTTCAGCGCATACTTCAATTTGAAGTGAGCTTTTAGATTTCTCCACGAGTTTATTAATCATCTCTCCTGGCGACCTTGGACGTGATTGGTTGTTTTTGTGTGTTTTCACACCTTCTAGGTTACTTGTATTGTCACTCATTGTTTCTTTGACTTGAACTTTGACCCTTTGTGTGTGACGTTTCTTTCTTATCGGTTGATAAATTTTGTCTATCTCGATGTGTCTATTGATTGATGATTCACTGGAATGCCAAGCTTCTAAAAATTCTCTAGCATTCTTGTTGTTTCCTCTGTCTAATATTTGAACGTTGTCCCAGTCGAATTGATGTCCGTGGTTGTCTGTATGTAGTGATATGAGGGAGTGGATATCATGTCTTTTGACAGCTAGCTTATGTTCGTGGATACGAAGACGAAGGGGACGTCCACTTTGGCCAATGTAGTGTTTTTCGCAGTTGATACAATCTATTTTGTAGATGATGTTGGTTTTATCTTCCTTCGCTGTTGAGTCTTTTGGTTGACATAGAATTGAGTGAAGTGACTTTGTTGGTTTGTGTACGACGTCAATTCCTAAAGGTTTGAAGAGTCTTGTAGTGATTTCTGAGATATCCTTTATATATGGTAAGGCGATTTTCTTTGTGCTTTCCTTGGGGGCTTTTGGTTTGATAGGTTGGCTTGGGGGTATATGTCTTTTGATGAAATTCCATGGATATCCATTCTTTTGGAAGACGTCCATGAGATATTTTTCTTCAATTTTCCTTAAGGTGGGAGTGCTGCAATGAGTCCTGGCTCGCTTGAATAGTGTTTGTATGCAATTCCTCTTGTGTGCTATTGGATTGTTGCTGTTGTAATTCAGGATTTGGTCTGTGTGAGTTGATTTTCTATAGACTTGAGTTTCTAATTCCCCTGTCGTTGTTCGCTTGACTAAGACGTCCAAAAATGGGATTTGGTTTTCTGATTCCTCTTCTCTTGTGAATTTGATGTCGTTGAAGACGTTGTTTATTAGGTTGTGAGCTTTATCTAACTCGTTTCTTTTGATAATTACGAATGTGTCGTCTACGTAACGTATCCAAATCTTGGGTTTGATCTTTGGTAGAATTATGTTCTCGAGCCTTTGCATCACTGCTTCTGCAATCAAACCTGATATTGGCGATCCCATAGGTGTTCCTTTGACTTGTTCATATATTTGGCCGTTGAATTGGAAGTACGTTGTTAGACATAGGTTTATGCATTCCATCCAACTTGTGTGTTGCATTTTTGATTTTTGTGGAAGGTGTTCTTCGTTGCTAAGTAATTGCTCCATGGTTTCTTTTGCTAGTTTTTGTCCGATTGAGGTATACAATGCTGTGACGTCGAAGGATAACTACGACTGTACAGCTCATGAAAATGAATCGTCAAAAAGAAAATTTTCTTCGCTGTTTGTGCCTTTTCTTATGACTCCATATGGGAATATTTCGTTCATTGATCACAGTTCGTGTGCTGTTATTCTTTCATATAAGCATTATATTATAGTTGTGTTTATAATTGACTCATTCAATTTATCATTGTAAGTGTCAATGACGCTATTTATTTTCCCACCTGAACTTCTGCTGGAAAACTTATAAAAGAAACGTTCGATACCACTTAGTAGCATTAAGAATATGTAAATATTTGATACAGTTTTTCATTCGATCGCTAACCAAAGTAATGATATTCAAGTGTTGGTTTGTAGGGATTTGACTGATTGCTTACGGGATTTTCATCATGAGCTGACATTAGTTAGAGAACCATTGGAAAACCTTGGAGTACTGGACAGCTGTTTTCTACGACCTAGTTTGGGATTCTTCAGCAGTACGCACCCACCGGGATTCGAACCCAAGAACTTCTGGTTACAAGGCGAGCTCGTATACCATTGGGCTCCTGGGACCCCATCAAATGACCCATGAATTCTAACTTCTGCCAATTCACGACATAGCGTGACCCCTAGCTAATGTCTTCGGCAAGTATTTGTCCTCACACCCGAATCGAATCCCGGTGGGTGCGTACTACTGAAGAGTCCCAAACTAGGACGAAACAGCTGCCCAGTACTCCCAGGTTTTCCAATGGTTCTCTAACTAATGTCAGCTCATGATGAAAATCCTGTAACACAAGTAATGATAGATTGACGAGCCCGACAGAAATAAAAGCACTTTGTTGATGATAAGTTAAATTATGCATTTATCATTACACTTTCCACTACCTTGAAAATTTGCTATTTTCCTTCAGATTATCTATCTTCTTTTCTTCATCCATTCATTTTATTGCTTTGTGGTATTCTTAAACACTAAGTATACACAGTGTGGAGAAATATATAAATTTCAACTTTACTTTGCCACGGTCTGTTTGTAGTTTTTAAGCATCTCTCTGCTCATATATTTTTCTTTCATTCATCTATAATACTTTTATGCTAAATCTTAGTTACTTGGCTTTAAATCAGTTCCCCACTAATCGAACTTTGATCTTGCTTCCATACCAATATAACGTTGTACTGTGTTTTGTGTTTGCTGAATCACCTTTTGCTGCGTTTTGAGATCTTAAAATTAATACACACTTGTTTTATATATCTGTTTATTTGGTTGTGGACCTAAATGTTATGCTATAATACCCATCGGTGTGTACATGTGAAGAAAAACTTATTTCATCTTAATTTTAAGGTAGGTATAAGTCAAATTATGCACGTTTACGAATGATATACTAAACACCGGAAATGCATTAAAATTTTGCATTTAATACACGTATTTGAAATTAACCACACACAAGAATATAACCAGTATCCAAAAAAATTTGAAGAGCTTCTGACTGACAGCTGATGGATAGTTAATGCTCACTTCTCATTCTTAACGAACGATTCTAGATATTTTATTGGATTTCAGTGCAAAACATTCACACAACTGACCTACCAATACTGAAAAAACGCAAAAAAGAGTTATCATTACCTAGGTTGTTGTCCATTAATTCACATCCCTAAACTGTGACCGTATATTTTATTGACCACATTAATTCAAATGCCTCTGACTAACTGTTGGGGCTCAACAGTTGTCATTCCATATAGATCAGACACGTCAGACGATACCAAAAGAGAACTCAATAAGCACAACATCAGAGTTTTCTTCAAAAAACCAGACACACTGCAAAGCAACCTTGTCTATATAAAAGGCAAAATCCCTAAAGATTCTCTATTTAACTGTGTCTATAAAATAAAATGCCTGGAATGTGATGCGACATACATCGGACAAACATCGCAAGAAATCAAAATCAGAAGAAATGAACACCGTAGAGCGTCTGTTTGACCCCCGAGAAATCCGGATGAACTAGCAAAACTTGAAAAACCATCAGCGATAGGTCTACACGCTATTGAATCAGGCCACAAAATTGATTTTGACAATATTGAAATAATCCAGAAAAACTTCAGAAATCACAAACAACGTCTAATATGAGAAGTCCGCCATGCTGAAATCCACACTTGTATAAAAACGGGAATAATTACTTCATATCAAATGGAATCCAAATTGCCTGATTAGGAATGATAGACTAAAACAGAATTTGACTTGGTTACAACACCCCTCCCTCATAAAATGACAACACAAACACGAATAGGATAAGCAATTTCATTATGTAAACACGTGCTGCTTTTATAATTTTACACACTTATCAAATCCAGAAATCTACTCCTGGTTTTGTTATTTTTACCAATTGGCCAACTTGACAACGCGAAAATGACCCCATGCTGAGGAACGATGATTAAGTTGTTATATATAAGCTGAGATTTTGTAAATTCTGGTTTAATAATACTTTGATAAAGCTATTAGCATTAAATAGCGAAATGTCAGTAAAAACAATATCGTTTTGTTTTCCATTCATTGGGAAATACAAAAAACTTTCGTTTTAATGAATATCATATATCCAATGCCCGAATTTTTTCAAACTGTTAAAAGTGAACTTGTTTTGAACATATATAAGTGTAAATATTATCTTATTTTATTTGTAATGCTAACTGTATTATCCAAATCATGCTGTGTTGTAATTGTATACTTCAATCTCGGTCCCACAATTTATTATCATATTATCTAATCGCTATGTGACAATACTTATTTTTTCCTCTACCTCTACTAGTATACACATTCTGCCTATACTCTTTCCTAGATTATATAAACACATGAATGAATTTATTCTTAATATATGGTCGCTACAGGTTTTGAACCTCTTATACCGTGACAACTGGCAGTAGCAGTATCAGTCGGTTCAGTAGAATTATTATTATTCTCTTCACAAACATCACTAAGGGGTTCTGAAAAGGATGAATGCGAAGAGAGCGAAGAGTGTTTTTACGACACCATCGGTAATGATGTTGGTAGTGAAGACTATGACTATGACAACGTCGGCGCTGGCTGCACACGACATGATGAATTTAGATTTAAGGAGATAAGACTAGTAGTTAGACTAGTCTGCCTTTGAATCTCTTCACTAGTATTTTCATATGTACAATTGCGTCCTATAGCTGATTCCATGGGTTACGACAATTTTACACGAACACAACAATGTAATGTCCATGTTTGACTTGGTAGCATACATCTGCCAGTTGATATATTAAACAGACAAGATTCACCAGCACACAGATTTATTCTACATGCGCATCCTAGTCATTCTTTCAAATACATAGAATTAACTAATAGAATGCAATCACCAGCATAGTACGACAGGTTTTTCTGATGACGCTCCTGTGTTGAATCATTTCTAGTTGAGTAATTAGATATACTATTCCCTTTTTTATCACAATAGGTTAGTTCACTACTGCTTCTATTAGTAATAGTACTGTTTTGTATCTTGGCACTATGAAACTGTTCCACATTCTCATCACCCACTTTTGCACAATCATTGCCATTATAGGTAATCACATCTGGTTCTACATCTATTAAGACTTTATATACCTCTAAATTTGAAACTCTCAAACGAGAATCTTGTGAATATAAGCAGAATTTTAGTTGGTGATTACCACCACTGATACCATAATGATTGGATAAATGGGCTACTTGAAGTTGCTTTAAAGTAGAATTTGTCTCATTATTACATTTAATGCCACCAACCAATACGAACAGATTATTCGATTTGCATGAGTCAGGGATCACTTCAAAACTTAAGTAGAATTTTGACAGGTTTTCAATGAATGTTTCTGAAAGCTACTGTAGCAAAGCATACACTGGGTTCTGCAAATCTAAGAACGAAAAGGATTTCAATGTCTACCAGCATTTCGAACATCGTCATAGCATCAATCGAGAGATTATCATTATGAAGAGCAAATGTTTTAACAAAAATGGATTGTGAAATCAATACATCATGAGGTTTCACTGTCAGATGAATTACCGGGATATGAGCTCGACAGCCGGAAACATACCAGCATTCCACATAACTTCGTGCAGCCGATAAAAGTGACTGAACATCAGATGAGAACTTCCTGCCCATGGTCACATATACGTGGACGTCTACTTCAAAATCAGTAGTCAGCAAGAGATCCCTTAAATGTGATGTGAGCCATTCAGAAGCTAAACGGAAGAGGAAAATACAGCAAATATTGCAGCATTAAGTGCATACTCTGGTGGAAATCTAGGCTTATTCAGTCCACTGGGAATTTTCAGATCCCTGTTTACGACAGAAGGGTCATCCTCAGTATGATCTACACCCCGAGTTTTCTCAGTAATCAAGGCAATTTTGCGCCATGTGCTATTTTATAGTTTCCACCAACCCACTCTTTGGATACAGGCATGATACTGAGAGCTCTACGATCTTCGACAGACTTGGAAACATTACTACTCACGTTTTAAAACCTACCCATATAAAACTATCAAAACATAACCTACATTTCTGTGCGTCGGTGACACAGTGGTTAGGACTATCGCCGACCATGCCCATGGTCTGATGTTCGAACCCCTACCGACGCACACCCAATATCTATGGTCGGCCTGCGAAATGTGGTTTACTGATATCCACGCTGAAAATGCCATGCTTGTGCTAAAAATACGGTGTGGCATCAAGCTGTAATCCCAAAAAAAATAATGATTCACCAAATTAGTTTCTCCGAGGGCCTTGTTGCATCGTCCCGGTAAAGTCCATCCCAGGTGAGCCATTATAATGTGAGGTCAGTTAGCTTCATCGAACCTTACATCAACCGTTATATGTACCTCTGGCACTTTACAGCCAATGAGCATTCTGATCCCGTCATTCCTAACGTCTGGTAGAAACATGCCATGTAAAAGTTTCCACGATGATACCTGATCTGTTGTCGGTGAAACGCTACACAACTAGGGCAATTCCTTGATTGTCCATGCCTTTGACATAATCACCTGAGTAGAGGTATCGGCCGAAGAAACATGTAACGGTAAATAATTCCCCAAAATTATTGACCACAGCAATCATCACTGAACATTGGATGCTGACCCTCACTGTTTAAGTCGGCTTGTTTAGCTGAAGGCTTCCAGTCAAGCATCCACGCCATTTGGTACTCCGTCGTGTCACGTTCATGCACGATCCCTAGCTAAGCCATCATCTCGCACTCTGATTTGGTCCCTAAATATATCTCGTAATTTGGACGATCAACTATCGTGTTTTGCTTTGCCTTTGGTCTACGCGGAACGAATACTATAGAAGTTGTAGATATTAGATCTTGCGTTAGTATACTTTATACTTTGTTTATATGAAAATATACATTATTATTATACTATCCGTGAACGTCAATACCGTTAGCCTCTAAACTGGTGAGCCCAACCGCGAACTTCATCATTGGTAAATACACAGACAAATCCGGTGGGTTCGTTCTATTTTGTATTTGTTCTTGTACTATTTTCAAACTATATATATTTCGTCATGAGTGATCATGCTCCTAAGACCATTCATATTCGCTCAACTGCCGAAACCATTCAGCTCGTACCATTTTGCCAGATAATGCTGAATCATAGTTTCAGATAGCTGAGTTTGATTTTAGTGAGCATGGGATAACTGATCAACGTTCACAGTTCCTTGCAGTTGTTCATGCCCTACTGCGGGAATTCAGCAAGTGCGTAACTGTGCAGATGTCGAGCCCAGAGGTAAGTAACTCGTACGAGTTGCCTAAAGGAATCGTCTTAAAGAGAAACGTTCTCACGGATCGCCAGCCTCTGTAGAAATTATGTCGTAACGTCGAGTTAGGTGATCAGTCAGCCGTGAGCATGCTGACAAGAATGAGAGAAGTTATTGGCCAACGACTTTTCAGAGAAGTTTTCTTAGCCAAACTGCCACAGTCAGTACAGGCTGTACTTGTGACACTTCAGGGTGTTATTATGGATGACTTAGCTGTTTCTTCTCTGTGTTCCTGTTTCTGTTGATAAAATTCTAGAAATAACTAAACGGCCAGTTACCGAAGTATACTCAGTTACCGAACAGGCTTCGAAGAAGGATTCTGCAATGATAGAGTTAATCAACTCCGTTCAGCAGATGCTCAGGTCAAACATGCCTAGTAATTCCTCCTACCATCGTTCTAAATCCCCTCAACGGCGAAACTCACGCGGTCGATCTAAGTCCAAGCCACGTTCTCTGAAAAACACTGACTGGTGCTGGTATCACAACGCCTATGGCCAGGAAGCGAAATGTTGCCGAAAACCTTGTAACTTCGGCAATGTCTCAAAGTCTGTGAAAAACTATTCTGCCAGCACGCGTTAGCGGCGACCGTCACCGGTGTCACTAGCCGCTTACTTTACATCCACGATGTAATTAGCCAGACTAGATATTTAGTCGACACAGGCGCCGAAGTCAGCGTCCTTCCTGCTACAACAGCAGATCGACAGAAGGAACCTACCTTCAACTTACGGGCTGCAAATGGAAAACCAATTTCAACCTTTGGTAGGAAATACGTCTATCTGAACGTAGGTTTACGCAAACCTATTCAGTGGATTTTCCTTCTCGCTTACGTCACAATGCCCATCATTGGCACGGATCTACTTAATCATGATTTACTCCTAGACGTCTGCCGATAGACGGTACTACCTATACCTCACAATCAGGAGGCAAGCACAAAGAAATCAAATTGGTTTATACTAGCTCGTAAAAACGATATTGGATATTGGATCCGTGAACGTCAATACCGTCAGTTTCTAAAAACTTCCTTCTGCACCTTCCTGGAGAATAAGGTGGATTGTGAGCCCAGTTTCTTGACAGAAATTGTTCCTGCTAAACGTATTTCTCTTTCTGCAAAGGCGTTGCGTCTCAATATCCAAAAGAGTACGGGATTGAATTACTTTACTATTGTAGCCAGGTAGAACGGGCTCTATCGTAAGCACCTCCTCACTTGGCACAGTCCTGCACAACTTCATTTCATTATTCTGTTGACAGCAGAAATGCACATCGTTTTTTGTATCATCAGATAATATTTGTCTTCTGTACAGCAATGTGTGGTTTCCCTAACCACAACCCTCATTTGTACACGATCTTGGAGATCGGCAATTCTTTTCTCTTTGGTTGGTCTTTAAACAGACGTTACATAGTTTTCTGTTGTAGAAGAAGTCCAAACATTAATGGGCGTATTTACCTTTAAACTACATGCTTTGGTTTATAAAATGTTTTCCTCAGCATAATAAACGCGGTGGAATGGATATATGCAACTCTTTATCAAGATCACTAGTCGAACATTCGACATTGCTGTCTGGGTAGAAAGCACTCGCTATGTAGAGTCAGGACTAGAGTTCTTCTTCGCAGGGGTGAAAATCTCTTTATTGCTTCTTTTCGTGAAATGCCCATCACTCCATACCTAGTGTTACAGATATCTATCTGTTCCTTGAAGAATTAGGATAAGTCATCAGACGACCATTCACGACCGCTCTCTTTGATGTTGCAAGCAACTTTTACCCATTCTCCCTGACAATGTACAGGTAGTTTCAAGACTAGAGGTTAACTAGTCTTACCGGAATTCAAATCCGAAATGTAATTCGTTAGCTGAAGCGCTAGCTCTCACGTGCACGATCCCTAGTTAGTGAAGCAATCATCCTCGCACTACTATTTCGGTCCCGAAGTATATTTCGTATTTTGGTCTATCAGTTTGGTGTTTTACTTTGTCTCTGGCATATGCAAAACAAATACTTTGGAAGTTAAGGGTATAACATCCTGAATCAGTATACATTATACTATGCGTGAACATCAACACCCTCAGTGCGATGGTCTTCAGTTTAAGACTGCCTGAGTAGTCCACAGATTGGAAAATTCCGATGAGCTCAAGAACCGACAGGGAAGAGATAGGATGCAATTAGAATAAACAAGCTTGTTTCTATAGCAAAGAACAGTCGGATCTGCAAATATTAATTTGGACGTGTGAGACGAGGGAAACATTTCTTGGAATTGTAATTTCATAAAATTAGCTTTTGAAGTACTCAGGTCATAAGCTTCGTTCTGATATTCTGCTGTTCTTCTTTGGCATCAGTGTGGGGGGAAATCCATACTGTGATCACCAAGATGATAGTGGCGAGATTCCAATACCTTGTTTCAAGACTCGAAATACATCGATTCATGTCAAGCGAATGTTGCGTCGGAGAAACTAACATCAACTGGATTGCATACCTGTTTCAGCAAAGAACTGACAACCGTCTGATTTTCATTTTTGCAGCATGTGTGTGCACCAACACAATGTGACCTCTACTGTAGACTTAGTGCTAACACACCAGAATTAGAATGCGAGAGACGTTAGGTTCCAAAAACGGCTAGGACGTAGTTGCCTTGTAGTCGTTACTTTTACGCTTCAGATTCATGATATCATACCTAGGTCGACAATCACTAGTCGAAGCATTTACAAAGCGGATGCATCGGTGACCATAAGTGATTGACCAGTTAATACAAACAGAATTGTCGAGAAAGCTTGGGGTGTTTATGGGAATACATTAGACTGTTTCACTTCACTGCTTGCACAGTTATTTCCCTCTTAAAAACTATCGCATAATCCATCCTAGTTAGGAAGTAAAATAAGTAGGTAATTAAGAGAGAGTAAAAGCTTTTGGAACCGATTTGCTTTAAGAAAGGAAGGACTTTCAGATAGGCTGTTTTCGAAGCCTTTGCTTGTGGCTGAAAAAAGTTGTGCAGAATATGAAAGGCATTCTGCATCTGACTGAACGAATTGTCCCAGAAGGCTGTACTCGTCTGATCGTACCATCCAGGGGTACAACGAGTTCACTGTCACCCAAATCAAAATCCTGATTGTAGTAGCTGACGCAGCAGTCCTTAAAATATCATCTAGAATGAAACCAGAAGAGTCATCAGTGCGTAAAAAAAACCCTCAAGAGGTAATGTCCTTGGTGGATATAATGTACTTATTACCTGTAGAGATTTTTAAAATGTCCCTAGCTCAGGCTGTGGCACTAAGCGACTGGAAGGTTTGAAATAAAAGCACCTATCTACAAATAAGGGAACAGGTCGTCGGTGTCTAACTGCCATCCTATAAGTTTAATATTCATTGTAACAAAGGTACCGGAAACATTTATAAAGGATCAGGCATAGCTAACTGGTAGAGGGACACCATAGGTTCTGACGAGGACGATCGTGTCTAACACAGTTTCTGTTACCTGGGGAAGGTAGGGTAGGAGCCAAGGATGGAAACCTAATGTTGATCGTCGCTTTTATCAGTCTTAGTAAAGCATGCGATGCGACCCATTTTGTCTTCCTCAGTGAACTTAACTGTTTCTGGATCAGACAAAGGCTTATGTGAGAGGTTAAGGGATTACCTCCTGGACAGAAGACAAAATGTCAGAGTACCCTGCGTAGCATGTCAGGCCTCATGTAGGATATTGCAAAGTGCTTCAGGAAAGAGACACGTGCTTGGGAAAGTATAAACGGTAGGAGTTGACCTTTGTTCTCCCTATAGGATATCGTTGAGATATAACCACATGAGGGTGCTCGAACCATGGAAAAACTAAATGCGTGTGGAATTTATATCCCTAAACAGAATGGTCAAGTTCTAGAAATCCCTTCCCGATCATATTGTATTAGTCTTATCAATGAACACATTACAATATAAATAAGATCTCTACAGAGGTATATAATACAATGTTGACCTCTGGCTAGGAGAGCGTATTGTCCTTCATTATCTAAATCTGAAAAGTTATGAAATCCTCTTTGTTGATACTGAATATTGAACAACCTCAAGGTCGCCTGCTGCGGTAAAGACAGAATTTTATGGATTCATATGGTGATGCTGCGCCCTGTATTATTTACTTAATGGCATCAGATCTTTTGAAAAGTCTGAAACTGTCACCACGTGTGTCCTTCGTATGAGCACTCCCTCATCCGCAAGTGGCGACTCATGTAGTTATGAGGTAACGTTAATTTCTAGTAGTATGTTGAACAATGTGATAATTTTGCTGCGCAGAGTATATTTAGTTGAATCAGGGGCTGATTGAAATGCCACATTTCATTCGAAATGATAGCTTAGTATGTGTGATACTTCTTTTGCCGCCAAATATCAGAAAATAATATCTGTTTAATTATAGTGTACTTATACATTAGTAAATTTACTAATAATCATTAACAGATATCATTACCTGATAATTACTCGCACGCATATTCTGATTTCTAAATTCTTCGGTATCATTTACACGGGACTGCTTTTCAACTTAAAACACTTCAAAGTTTTTATTAAAATACATATAGATTATATTAGGATTTTATTTTGTACATATCCAAATACTGCAGTACTCAGCTGTCACCGCACCAACTTCTTGTCATCCTAATAATATTTGAAAACCTAATATTCGTTTAATATTGGGTACACATAAATGTTTTCTAGATGGGTATTTTTATTCTTACAATGAACAATTAAGACCATACAATCTACTTCTTGTATGACCTATACTACTTCTTATCCTTAATGTTATCATTCTGCCACAAATCCTATCATACAGAAAAAACAAACACTGGTCCTAAAGTTTATTCATTTTCATGCACGGTATTTTATAAACATTCATTTCCTCTAGTTAGTCTTTAATATATCACTTCTTGTCATTGAAAGTGAATTAGTTCCTCAAAATATGTGTAATTATAAATGCAATTGTAAAGCCTGATGAAATCAGCGGTAACCTAACTTATAAGCTTTGTGTAGCGTTAATAATGAATGCTTCACTGTGTCTAATACCAAGCAATCCCCACACTAGTTCTTTATTTCAAAACAGATTTATTTCTAAAGTTATAAGTGATTTTAATAAGCAGTCGCAGTGACTTTATTTTATTGTTACACATAAAGCTGGAAGTATATCTTGAACTCTAGGTAAATGTGGTTTCACTATATATATATATATATATATATATATATATATATATAAATGCATATATCATGCCGTTTTAGTGGATGCATCGGCAGGTACGATGCAGTTTCTGCTTCTTGAAGACTGACTAATTGCAGAACGTTGCACTATAAAATTTATTCCAGGTAACGCATTTAACTGAGCTGGACACTACAAACCACCACAGGATACTGAATAATGGTAAGACGTGTTCGTGTTACAGCATAGTGTGTTGCAGATGGCAAGACTAGCGATCTTCATTTCCCAGGTACTGTTAAAATCTGTTCAACACTGTCACAGAAAACATTATATTTTTTAGAACTTGTATATTCATACAATGAATTTCTCCATGTTAATTTAGTATCACATGAGAAACAGATTTATTTCAGTTCTGTTTTCGTCAAGATTTGTTGAGTAATTGCAAAAGTGTGTAAACACTGACTTCACCTATACAAACACGTCTTGATTAAAGAAAAGCTTTGTGGAGGTCATAAACTGGCATTTATAACCGAAACCTAGGTGTAGAAGGACTCTTTTTTAGCCCAGTGTCCTCTTATACAGTAGCAGTAATTATAAAATTGCATTAAACTTTTATTACGCATGTTCGTTTGGTCCCAATGAACCGGTCGCTAACGTAATTTCAGCACAAATTCGAAAGCATCCCTGGTACTGGCGAGACAACCAGACTATCTATTTAAAATTTTTTTTACGTATAGTAGTTTGTTCTGCTCTCATTTACGACTGTGAAGTGGGCGTTTGAAGGAGAAGATATAAACAAATTATAAACTCTTAACCACAAATGCCCTCTTTCAATTGTCGATGTTAGGCAGGAAAATATGATAAGTGATATTACGGTGCAGAAGGCAGGTAATCTATTGAGTGACATTGCAAGCCATCGTCGACTGAAAGTAGCTGTAATGCTTGTTATGTATACTATTTCACTGCTTTCTTCAATGGAATGAAGTGTGATTAGGTTGGAATAACATAACACCATTCCCCGTTTCAAGCTTTTTACTTGAACCTCATATTGGAGTGAAGATTATTTGGCTGAGTTCTAGGTAAATACTGGAACATATGGCGTCGAAAATCGATGGCGATGAGCATGTCTTGTTCATCTCATCTTTATATTGTTTTATAATGTACTCCTTTGACTGTTCTGTTTCGTTCTTCTTTTTACCCCGTACTTCGTATAAAAATATGGAGTATGATGAATTGAAACACATCCTAGCGTTACTATTTTGTACACTGTTACTAAGTCTACACGAATATAGTGGTTCAGAGATTTCACATGTCATTCATGAAATCGGCCTTTTGTAAACAGTTATAATGAAATAGTTTTCAAATCCTAACAGAAGTGTCCCGAACAAAGTACCCTAACTTTTAAGCTGTAGACTACAAAACAGAAACGTACCAGCAACAAGTTATTTCCTAGCTTAACATCACTGAAGGGAAACTTCACCAAGGTGATTGCATAAAACACTGGTTAAGCATGTAAACAAATGATCCCTAACAGTTAAGACAAGCTAATGTGTATCCTCGATGATCGACCTGAAGTATTCTGTCTAGGAACGCGAATACTGATTCTTAGCATGTAAAGCTTGTATAGGTTGGTCTCATTCAGTGGCTTTATGGACTAAAACTGTTATGACATATAACTGAGTTGAAAGTTTTAGATGGTTTTTTTATTACTGAGTGGAAACAGTTCTATCTACACAAGGCGACAACTGTGTTGTTTATGCTCTTTGTAAATGATAATTGTGTTTAGGGACTGATTCATTCCCAACTACTGATGACTTTGTTCAAGTAGACCTTAAACAACAATAAAGTGCTCCATATTGCTAAATCTCATACAAGCACCCCAAGGGAGTAATAAACAATTTCAAATATCACAACATGAGGGAAGACAAAAATAAGAGAAATGTCACGTTGCAACTGGTTTGCAGATGAATGATAGATGCGTTCTCAACCACAAGTTTCGCTTGTCACGTTAAACTTTTTAATTTTTACCATTTTACACTTGCATTTATCTAAATTACAATTAATATGGCTTGATTTTTGGTTACACTTTCAGTCAAAACTTTTCAATCTGGACAGCCTTACTTATCGAGATGAAGGAAACAATACAATTGTGGTATCCAATACACAGGTTTATATGATTTGCTTAATACACGTTTCCTTACAGATCAAGTTGATTTTGCGTATCCGGAAAGCAACTGATGGACGTAATGTAGGTGGCATAATCTTTCATAAATTAATATGATGTCTATTGTTCTAGGGATACTGGTCAAAGAAACATACTAAACGGTCGGAAATGTTTGCGAATCAGCGCATATTTCATTATTTTGGTTCTCAGTTCATTCGGAGCATTGTAAGCCTTTCTCAACAAAAGTTTTTACTTATTTTGTTTTCACCTGTACGTCATTTGAAAAATAGTGTAGGTTCCTGTGTTAGGTTGTGAATTGTACATCATGAGTACCAATTAGATCTGTCGTTTGGCTAAAGTGTCTAATATAAGTTGGGTTGGACTCTTATTAGTATAACACGATAATTACGCTTAAAGTTCTAGGTAAACTTAGTTGTCAAGTGTCAATATACTAATGAGGCATTGATCTATTTCCAGACTGATACCTTCACAAGTCAGTCAGATAAAGTGTATTGGTTACACAGGAACCAAGGTGTTATATCCGTAATTTTTTATTAGATTATCTTTTACGTATGAAACACAATAAACGAATAACTTTTGTTGATTTTGACATTAGTTGACATCAGTAATTTTTATGTAGTATGTTAATTACACTTTAGTGAATCAAACCTTATTGTGTGTCACTATTAATTCGCGTCATCCTTATTCGGGAAATCTGTTTGTCGTCCATGAAATAATTACCTAACTTAGCTTCCACCCGAATTTACCGCAAGATATTTTGTCATTAGCGTATAAAGCAATCCTTAGTGCATATGTATTCAAACACATGGATTAAAAGCCAATTCCGAATTATTATTGTTATTACCATTACTATTATTATTATCATCATTATTGTCAGTTTACTGTAGCGTCTTGGAACTATGTACCTAAAGGTCTTTTTGATTGCAAAGCCATCTAGTAATTGAGTGAGATGGGACTTTGTAGGTTAGTATTAAGATTTTTAATTACTTGGTTAGTCACTACTGCATAATGTTTTCGCGCATTTAAGTATATATGTAAGTATGTTACACTGAAATGTGAAACATTGGTGATGTTTTCAGTCCTGCAATTAGTTCTAATGTATAGCTGTTACAGATAAAGTCATGAAAGATCAGAATTAATGTATTTAGCTAAACGGAGTTGTGAAATTGTATTTATTCATGCTTGATGGTTATATTCATGGTTTGAATTTCGAAGTACAACAAGTTATGTAAGTACCATTAGGGTTAACAGTCCCCTCCATTTATGTGTTGTCTGACAGGTTGCATTATGACTGTGTATACTGTTGATCCTAGTTGGTAATTTTTGTTTTACTAAAATCTAAGCTACTGTTTTCAGTTTGATAGGTCTACCAGTTCACTTAGGCATTATAGAGAGATGTTGCTTTTATGAGGCTTGTATTTATCTACATTAATTTGTTATTCCTTGTCATAGTTTTAAAAAAATCAATTCTCGTAACCACTGGGCTAATTGTTAGGAAACATTCACCTGCGTTTTAACAATCAGTATATAAGTTTTGGATGTTTACCAGGATAACGTTGCTTTAGTGACCATAGTATATTTTCTGTTATTTCTGTTTGGAAAAATGGTGTATGCTTTCCACCTGTTGTGTATTTTACGTAAGACAATTTTATTTTTCTTAATTTTAGCAACTTGTTAAAACAAGTCCCACGTTCCTCTATGAGCTAGAAAATAAAATAGAACCTTTCAGACCAGGTAATTAATTTCGCTTAACCAGTCTTCACAGTTTTATTAGAAATCCGTTATATGCCTCAAATGATTGAGTTATTGTAGTTGGATAGAGAGGAAAGTACCTAGTTTCTAGTTATACGTCAATGCTCGTTTACAGCAGTACGGGATAATAAGGCTTGTCATTTATTTACCTTAGTTTGTTTTCAAGGTGTCCTCATGATATGTCATTCACCATACATAGGTACTTTTCTATAGTAGAACATTTTTGATCAGAATCTTCATTATCGAATTGAAGACACTAATAACTTAAACATCCACCTAAGTTATTCGGATGAAGTACTTGTGACACTACTGAAGCATTTTCGAAATAAAATGCAGAAACCACGTGGAGATTTGTATACTAAGCAGTGAACTGACTTCATTGTATGTACCATTATGGATAAAATTTATTTTGATAAAGTCTCTACCCTTCTTTAGTAAAGGGAATAAAATTCACATTTGAATCAGAAAATAAACAAGAAGAATTAGCTGTGTCAGATTGTGAAATAAAATGAACAGAAGAGAGTAAACTGCTTACTAGCATTTATACAAAGCCAACGCATTCTAATACGTATTTAAACTTTAATTCATCTCATCCGTTATCTGTAAAGGCAGGCTTGGTTAAGTACCTAACAAACCGAGCAATAGCACTGAGCATTACAAGACCAATCTAAGTGATGAAATGAAACAGATAGATGAAGCGCTGGTGTTAAATAAGTATCCTATACAATTTATTGGGAAAACCAAAATAAAATTAATGGTGAAACTAGTAATCACAACACAAGGAAGAATATAAAGCATCTATAGTTTTACCATATAAGGAGGGGACATCTAAGATCCTACGTAGGATTCTTGATAAAACAGGAATTAGGGTGGCATTTAAACCTATAAACCCCCTCAGGGACAAGCTCTGTAGGCTAAAGGACCCAGCTGACCCTGTAGATTGACCCCATTAAACAAAATAATGTAATTTACAAAATGCCTTGCAATGGCTCTGAGGTCAGCTATGTAGGTCAAATGTGTAGATCGGTGGTAGTCAGATTGTCAGAACATAGGAATTTAGCCAAGGTTAGAATGATTAACCCCGTGAAAATAAGTAACTTAGAAAAAGGCTCAGCAACTGCACTACATGCATTAACACAACCACACAATAGTGTGGGACAGAGTTAAAATTCTAAAAAGTAATGTAGGTAGGTGGAGAGAGAGGTTGATTTCTGAAAAGTGGTTAATTGAATCTACACCCAACACATGCAACAGCAATGACTCAATGCAAATACCAGAGATATGGAAAATACTACCACCAATCAAATAAAGAAATGAAAAGTAAAAGAATTATATAAACGAAGTTAGAAAGTTGTGTGAGTACCTTGATATGATTATGACCGATAAATTGTGCTCAAAACGTCATCAGTAAATATTACTGTATAACACTGTGAGACTTTATCAAAATAAATTTAATCCATAGTGGAATTATACACTACCATAGTGCCCAAGTTCTATTCTTATTTCATTGTATGTAGGTTGTGACACTGTATAATGATACAACGCCTAATCTAGAGGGAAACAACAATTGATGAATGGTGAAATAAGTGTCCAATGCATATTTAAATGTGGAGTAAACATTGGTTTGTTTGCTTGCCATTTAGTTAGTTTGTACTCATTTACTCCGCACTGGGGTATGAGCCACACTTATCGTTTGACGGCTGACGATACTAGCCGGTTGTTCAAGCTAAATTATCTGGGGCTACCCATTGGTTCGAAGCCGACAAAATCGAAATTCGTATGAGTGAATAATGTTGGATAGTGATCGAAATATTTTGAGAAATTGTCCTTCATTTGTGTCATCCTTCCACAGTTTTCGTGAAATTTTTTGTAAGAAAAGATAATCCCAACAAACTAACTGATATCAGTTCCACATCTGGATGATGTAGTTAGCTGTAGTTCCCATCATTAATTATAATAATAATTTGCTTTATTTCAGAAACAGTACTAGTGGTACAGTGTGGAATTTTCAGCACATATCTACAATATTTGCATCTAATTTTACAGACATTTAAAATGAGTATTAAACAAACAAAAAAATTAATCTGAAGACACCAACAGCAAAAAAGAAAACAGAATAAACACAAAATAATTATAAATGCGAAAAAGTACAAAATTCTACCAAAGTCTAATGCAGTGTTTGTAGTGGTAGTGTGAGTAATCCTGAATAATACAAAATTTTTTAAGGTGGTGACTATGGCGTTCACAAACAATGATTGTCAGTTTAATATTGCCGAAAAGTATAGAAAATAAGAAGAAACAGACACAAAACTAATATTACATGATGGTTAATGACAGGACAATTTTGTAATACTCATAGTGCTAACAGAGTCGGAACCAGTGGATACACAATAGAAGGAATATAGTAAAGTACAAAAGTAAGCCAATGTTAATGATTTAGGTAGCTAAGTATGTTTGAGAAGGAGTTCACTAAAGAATACAAAATAAGAGAGAAATAAAAGAGCCTAGAATTATGTTGTTAATAACAGAGCAAGTCATAAGTTTCACGCTTTACATTGTCTCTGTCGCTTAGAACATGGGCCAAGTATGGTATCGTAGAGTTCCTGTACTTGATTGTACGAGCATAGATTATTTTATACTGATTTCTGATTTTACTTGATGAGATACAAGGCGAGAGTTGGGAATAGAGGGGGTGTTGGGGGTCGGAGAGTATGGTTTTTGACCATTTTTCGTATGGGAAACGAAGACGTTGACTGTATTTGGACTAGATATAGAGTAGTCCCTAGGTTATAGCCTCAGCTATCTCCCAACAGCAACGTAATACTGGAATGATAACTTGATACTATTGCTTCAACCACAGTGCCCAAGTTTTATACTTATATCAATAACACAGGATTCAGCTGGAAATCTCAGGTGTCTATCAGCACAATGTGTAAGAAAACCTGTTTTATACTGTTCAGTGTGGTTCCCAAGGTCTTTAGGTATATGCTGGTTCAACTCTAATGTTTGAAAACGATTAATTTGAAGAAACTGTGTAGTCTTTATTCATGCTTTTCATAAAGAGTGTGAATTAATTGTTTTTTTAACACTGGATATTTTTTGAACTAGTCATAAAGTGATTGGTTCAAGATTCCTCTGAGTTATAACTCTCCTTTATTACGTTTTTAGAAGACAACAGTAAAGCTGGCTATAATCCACATTTAAGCTTATGATAATGAAGTTATAGGTGTTTTTCGACTATTCTTACTTCTTATGCTAATTCTTTGTTTATTCCAAATTTTTCTCTCAAGCTTACCGTAAGGTAAAAGGCATTGATCATTCCGAAAACTTCGTTTTCGTGACATCCGATGCAACACAAATGTCATCAAATCTCGCAGAATATGCATTTGGTCCGACCTTAAGTGTGGAGATTAAGGTAATAATTGAAAGCATCTGATTTAAAAATATTTTATTATTTTTATCTTGTGGTGAGTAAAAACATTTCTGAGTTGTCAGATGTGACAATGACTCATAAATCTTACTGCCTCCAACGTAAGGATCGAATTTATCAGCATTTTGTTTGCTTTATTGGGAAAGTATTTGCAGTTGACTTTCTTATTTGAATTTATCTTACAGTGATTCAGCATTTTACGCTGTCAGTAAGATACAAGTTGGATTTCGCGGACATTGCTCTTCGATCTTCAAGTTTTCCGTTTTCACAGAACCTGAAGGTATAGAAAGCGGAGTAACTATGACACAACAAAGACATAAATGTTGCTTAGAAATGTGATTTATGAGCCTACTGATTTGGCTTACAGTCGAGGACCTTCAGTGTCGAATATGGTTACGCGTAATTATGCTTGGACACTGGGTTGTTGTAGCACATGAAAGCATTTGCACGACGATTCAACCACCAGTGCAATATGCATTACATGTATCACATTTGAATTGATTTCGCCACCCAACTTTTACAGTTTAGGTATTTAAGATGGTCATTTGGTTTTAGCCCAGATATTTAAAATAATGGGAAATAAATATTCAGTACTATTTACTTCAATGCTTACTGAAAGTAGTATGAGGCTGGATTCGCTTCCATCAAAATCTATCACAAAAAGCATAATGAATCCTTAAAAAACATTACTGATGACCAAGTGTGCAAAAAAACTTATTTGTGAATTAGATATACAAACATTTGACTGTCAACTAATCATTCACTATTTCTTACTCTATATAACTTGTCGTTCGTGTTCATTTCGCGGATGAGTGGCTAGTGAAATATCAGAATACTCATATGCGTGTATGCAGACGAAGGTTGTTTGTAGCTGTTAGTGGTGAAAGGTATAGAAAGTCAAAAAAATAGTTCAGCATAATATATGCGTTTGTGGGTCAACACTGGCTACATAGAAACGGTGCTAAAATGCACTTCTCCTCTACTGAGTAGAAAAGAACGTGACTTACTTGTACAAGAGAATCACATGCTAGATTGTGCTTTTGTACTTATTTAGCTGTGTGTTCGAAAATAAATTTGAATTATTGTGATAATAGTACAAAATAGTTTACTTCAGTCACAAAAAAATAGTTAGGACATATTCATGAACATCTAGTTGAGGTTGGATCTCACCTTGGCCATACAAATAAGCTTCTTAGCTGTGCTACGGAGCATCTTCTGCGTGGTTGAGTAAAAAGCTCACAAAATGTTTACAAAATTCTGTTTCGTACCACTTGGTTTGCTGTTGCTGACTAGAGGGCAAAATGCAAGCATTCAAAGTGGTTTGTTGCATCCATCCTAGACGTTCCGAAAGAAGTCCGTACTTCTTTCTTGCATGCAGTTGTATAAACCTCTGCCTTAACCATTTTGTAAACTCTCGTCATTCATATTTCATTTGTCTGCTTCTGTTATTCTGCAATATCAGTCAGTCCAAATATTTTTCTAAACTTTGACCTATAGTATCTATATGAACACATATCTTCACCGTCACATCTGTCTCCATTGTTTTCAATTATCGTTATTGTGATTATGATTAATTTCACAGGTACCATCCCTACTATCATTAGAGTAAATCATGAAGAGGATCTAAGTGAAGAAAAAATTACCGGGAGCGAAAGCGGGGAAAATGTCACTGTAAACAAAACTTCACTTCCATTTTAAAGATGATGACATTGTGGGAACAATGAACAGAAGACTAAAGGAACCATTGGCTAGACTGATTCCTGTGTCCCAGACGAAATGTTTGTTAGTTCAGTTCAGAGTATACAGTCACCCTTCCTTTGCTACCTCCACTTTCGTATGGCAGCTGAAACAGACTAACTGGATGAATAGAATGAAAGGCCTATCTTAGATTTTCCAATCACCTACCAAGTCGAAAACTGAGAGGGAGTACAGCTCTAAACGGTACAATCATACGGCATCTGATTAAAAAAGGATATCAGACAAATATCTTAAATTTATTCAGGTAATAAATAAATAAATAAGCAAACTTAAGCCTTTTGAAATTCGCAGAGACCATCAGTATCAATCGGCTAAGGCCTGATATATGTATTCTAAAAGCAACTGTAGTAAGTCTCACTCTACATTAGTAACCTGGCTCTTAACCTATAACTGATTGTATCATCTTTTATTAGATGTAAAAATTGATTTCTGTTCACTCTCAACCAATTACACCATCATGTATTAATGCTTATGCTTCATGTGTTATATCTAACTAAATGATCGTAACTCACTAGATGTTTTTTCTGATAAGTTTATCAACAATTTTCTGATAACTTACATTATCTTATTACATATGCCTCTCAGCATCATGTCATTGCCGTTGCCCTTTTTGAAAAACTTTGAATGCATTGCATCTTTTCGTTATATTTTGCTAGCTTAACATTACGATTCATCTATATGTCATAATTATTATTAATTATTATTTGGTATTTCTTTCTCTAACGAACTAAAGGATGTTAACATTGTAGTTTAATTACGTATTTTCATTATCCGGTTTGTAAACAGTTAAAAAGGTTTCGACAAAATAAAATGAATCCGTTTTATGCTGCTCCATTATGTGTTGTTCTGGCTTTGTTCCAAAACAACACTGTTCACTTACGCTTAGTAAAAACCAGGACAACAATATGCATAAATCAATCAATATACATCAAAGTGGACAAGAGTTACAAAACAGATATTGAGTGCCTACTTCATTTATAGATTGTAGATCCTTAAATCATACGCCACATCAACCATAAGTACAGGGTTTTGAGATTAATATCCGGTTTCTTTTATTACTCTTCGTTACAGATCTGTGTACATAAAACAAAACCACTTTCAACTGGGTTTTGTTACTAGTGAAAGCAACCATACCCCCTTAATGCTCTGATTTGACGGTGAGTGGAGTAAACTCTTCCGCTTTAAATACTGATATGTGATCAGATATTCATGACCTCTTCTAGAGAGAGAGAGAGCTTTATTTACTAGCTGGAATGTTCTGAAAAAATTAAAAAGAATCGTATCGACCATTTATTATCTGATCAGTACATACAGAGAAAAGGCTTAAGGGGGGTTTAAAATCCTGATTTAAAGTCAGTGTTGTGGACTGATTTTAAGATGTTAAAAGAACCGAAGGTATGTGGATATAGTTTGACGATTGAATGTCATGAAATTTCAGTTGCTCACTTTGCTTCAATGTAATGTGCGTTAGATGTGAATTAAGAGACTTAGATAGGGGTCTCCTAGATCAGTTACGTGTTTCCTATTAAACTGCATTCTAGCCTTCATACATATCGCTCAACACCAAAAAGTAGTCATATCAAACATTTCTATAATGAAATATTGCTAAAGAATGCTTCTAAAACTCATGCCAATGACTGTAAATACCAAGAAAACGATCTATCTCTAATAATTCTTCTAACTTAACTACCATAACCACTCGACAGCTTTCATCTCAGCTTAACCCATGTGCATTTGTGTCTTTCTCGTTTCAGCCAAAGTTTGGAGCCATTCCACTATGGCCTGCTACTGGAATAGTGAACATAGTCAAGAACTCTGCTTCTTTGTTTTGCTTAAGACAACAGCATTCTGTGAGTTTGTACACTTATACATAGTTTGTCATAATGTATAATTTTAATCAATTGTGTTGGTTGATTCTTTCATTCCCATTTCACGTTTATATGTTCAAAATGTAAATGTCATGCAGAAAAAAGAGTTCGGTGTTATACTAAAGTCGTATCACATGATAGTCCCGTGGTATAGTTCACTAGGGGTTATTTATTTTTGTAAAATTGTAGAAAAAAAACATTGGAATGTCCGTATCCCATGGTTGGGTTATACCGTAATGAATTTCTATATTTAACAATGCACCAAGTGAAAGGTGCTATTTATTACTTTAGGTTTCTTATATTTTCAAGTATTGGTTTTGTAAGGATTTTTGTCTGATCGCTTGGAGGATTTCATCATGACATCGGTTAGAGAACCATTGGAAAACCTGGGAGTACTGGACAACTGTTTCCTACGTCCTAGTTCAGCACTCTTCAGAGGCACACACCCACTGGGGTTCGAAACCAGAACTTTCTGGTTACAAGGTGAACTCGTAGACCATTAAGTCATTGGGACCCGATCCAATGGCCCATGAATTCTAACTTCTGCCAATTCATGACACAGCGCGACAACTTCGCAATGTCTTCTTATATTGTTTTGCCGTTATCGTACAGTAGAAAGATTATAAGGACATTCGGATTTTGATACATCAGAGTAAAAGTTTATCAATACCCTACTAATTAGTTTGAATTATTTTAAACAATTTGTCTTGTTTTAGTGATCATAACCAACGACTTCCGGTTATTAAGTTCAACACTTCGCTAAATTGTTTACATCTTACTCTAGAGCTGCTTTACACACTAACCATCAAAGAAAACGGAAGCCATATGACACTTTAAAGAAACCAATTGAACAAAGAAATGTATTCCTCTTCACTTAGTTTTTAGTCAACGTGTCTAGAATATATATGCTTTCCAAATATTATATATCAAAGTGTGGTGTGTCGCACTGGTGAGGTAGAAAATAAGGCAATATCAATTTCGAGGTTTAAAAGGGCTGTGATTAATCGAGATAGTAATTAAAGGACTAGACCACGTATCGTATTTACACCTTTCATTTGTAGAATTTAGCATTAGGTTAGTAGGTAACGAATATTTTATAAATCAGTGATAATTAAGAAGAATAGGTGGATAAATTGCTAATCGATAAAACAGATACGAAGACCTGAAGTGAACTGGCTAAACAACTCAGACAATTTCACAGAAAAGCACTAGTGCCATTTCCCAAGGTTTGGTTATTTGCCTTCGAAACAGCGCTGGCTGTTAGCAGTTTGTTATCCTAATTTGCTACTTTTCATTAGAAAACGTGCGTCGGTGTCTCAATGGTCAAATGCTTGTTACCTACGCAGAAGCTGCGGTTTGACTCCCGGTGGGCGTCAATTCCAGTAGCCAGTACTAAGCCCGAAAATGAGGAATAGTTGGAGATGAGCCTAGCAGCCCCAACCCGTTAAACCAACACCAACACTACCGAAACTCCAAAGCTTTGAAGTCATATGTTCCATTCAGAACTTTTTTCTTGTTATAGTTTGGAATGTGCAATCTTTGGTAATATCTCCGCAGCTTATCCGGCAACTACTTATTGTCTATAATTTAACGAATGTATTCAGTTAATGAAGCATCAAAAAGTACTCTTATATTTAAGGTCACTGTTGTACTATGTTAGTGATCACGAATAGTCTATGTGCTTTTCTGTACAAGTTATAGTATGTTCTATAGACTCTAAAGTCTTCGTTCAATCGTCAGCCGTAAAATTTCTAAATTAAATTAAATTAGTTTTAAATAAAAAACTTACACTATTTAGATTACCCTAATTGTCATTTGAAAAGACTGATTACTAGAATCAGAATGATTTAATTTTGTGTGATATTTAAGGTCAGAAATAATACATTTTTAGAACACATTGCTAAATACATACTTATTATATACATATATATATATATGTATATATACACATATATATATATATATATATATATATATATATTAGCATCAACTGTTGAGCGAAAAATCTGTGTAGTTAGTTGTTAAATATTATTTCACTAAACAGAATCATATCTCGTGCACTGAAAAGAATTAATTTTGTTGCAATATTGGTGCTTGCAATTGTAATTCAATGATATTTTCTTTTTTCCTGATTTTTAGAGCAAGCGATCACGATGGAAAGAAATGTCTACATACTGTCCGTGCGATTTATTTTCTGGGTTAGTCTATACATTCAGTGCAGTGTCTATACTGAATTCATATATTTACGTCTAAACATTTTCATTGCAGTTAGTTTGTCTGAGATAATATATGCTTGATTAAAACTTTTGAACTTTCATGTTACGACTAGTTATTTAAATTAAGGAAGATTTACGAATATTTGGAATTCTGAAAAACAATTCAGTTGTGAACTTTATTCACCTAAACTAGCGAATCCGCCACAAAGTGATACAAGTTGTGGTTCCAGAAATTATAATGACTTTCTTAACGAGTACATTATTATTATTATACCCTTGAGTTCCGAGTGGAACATAGGGCTTCAACAACATATTTCGACTTTGTCCTATCTTCTGCAGTCCTCTTCAGCTTGGACCATGATTACCCACAATCTCTCATCTCCTCCTCACACCATCCCCTCCATGTCACGCTAGGACTACCGACTCATCGCTTCCCATTAGGATTCCACTCGAGCTATGGCCTGGTGCATGATGTCATTCAATAGTCTCCTCAATGTATTCCTGATCCATTTCCATTTTCTCCTACATATGTGTTGAACGATCGGTTCTTGGTTGGTTTGTTCCATGAGTGTCTTGTTACTAGTTCTTTCTCTCTGGCCATTTGATCTTCAGTATGGAGCCAGCGAAGGTGGCAACTGTTGATGAAAGTCTGCAACCTATAGAAAATCCTTTTTGTCACACGCAGTGCAAGTTTCTGACCCGTATAGAAAAGGAGACTTCACGTTGCTGTTGAAAATGCGAATCTTGTTCCTTATGCTAAGTGCGGGTTAATGAAAGCGTATCTAGCCTTTCCGATTCTGGCTGGCTTTACATCTCCATCCGTTCCGACTACCTGTGGTTAAAACGATGCTTCCTGAATAAGTGAAGGAGTTGACCTCTGTCATATCTCTCGCGTTGATGCTGCTGGTTGTTGTTGTTATTGTGCTTCGTTGGTTATCTTCATCACCTCCATCTCTTCTCTGGAGTCCTGTCTTCGCCTCCCGCTTCTTCAGCCAGTTTGTTGCTTTCCGCCTGCTTCTAAGTCTTTGAGTCTGTGTGACACTAAACAAATGTCGTCTGAGAAACCCAGATCTTCTAGAGTCTTCTTATCAGTGGTCCAGCGTACTTCTATCTCCTCGCTGCTCACAGTCTGACGCACAACCACAGTTAGGAATATCATCGGTGGTAATAGGCAGACAGCCTTGTCTTACTCCTGTATTCAATTCGAACGCCTCGCTGAGTTTCCCGTTGTGGATCACCTGCAATGTGGCAGGCATTGTCATATAGCCAGCTGTTGAATGAGGTTGATAAACACTTGGGCACTGCACGCCATAGTGTTGAAGTAGTTTCCAAGTTATTTCTCGGTCAATGCTGTCTGGTGAAGGCCTTTTCGTAGTCGACGAAGTTGAGGTAGGGAGAGGTTTGACCACCATTCTATGCTTTGCTCTGTGATGGCGATGATTAGAGTTGCAATTTGATCAGCATATGATTTGCCTTTCTTGGGGGCTGGCGGAATTTTGTATCCAGTGCATCTTTTATTCTTTCCAGGATGATGCCACTTCGTATTTTACTTGGCGTGAACAAGAGCATGATTACACTCCAGTTTTTGTACATGCCTAAGTCTCCCTTCTTTGGCAGCTTGGCGGGGAACCTTTTCTTTCAGTCAGGAGGCACCTTACCTTCTTTCGAAACGTTTTGTAATAAAGGCGTGAGCACATCTACCGCAGTCCTTGGGTCAGTTTTCGTTGCTTCGGGGGAAATTCCGTCTGGTCCTGCTGCTTTCCCGACTGAACTTCAGTAGCTTGATCGCGTTCAGGACTTCCGCTCTCGTTGGAGAATTGGTGTCCACTGGCAGTTCTGTGCGTGCTGTTGGTGGTGGTGTATTTCTGGGTGAGCTGCAGGTGATAGTTGATTCAAGAGTCTTTTAAAGTGATCAGCACATTGTTTTATTTGTAACTCCTCCTTGGTAATCTGGTTTCCTTGGGCATCTTTTTTTGGTTTCATCATCTGGGTTGATCTCTTCGCGGATAGAGATCTGGTTATTTAATATAATGTCCTGAGATCTCTTTTACCTGCGGCTTGTTCTATTTCAGTTGCCAGTGTGTCTTAGAATTGTCTCTTGTCTTTCTTAGCACTCTTCTTTACTACTTTATTCAGTGCAGTGTACACTGAACTCAGCCTTTACTTCTGCTGTTCATCTCTGCATTGGTTTATCTTCTCTTTCACTATCCTCCTCTCCTCGATTAGCTTCCAGGTATCCGTTGAGAGCCAATCTTTGTCGTGTCTCTTCCTTCTTCCTAAGACAGGTGTGCACGTTTCCTTGAATATTGCCTTCAGAGAGTTAGTGCCAATGTTCTTCCACGTGTGTTTCCTCGGTGGTGCCACATAGTGTGTCCGACTATGTTCTGGTTTTACCCGTAGTGAAGGCATCCCTCGTAGTTTTGTCCTTCACTTTCTGAATGAACTTGAATTACAGTGGTCTGTCTCCAGTTGGTCTGAAGGATTTCAGCTTCACCTTGAAGGTCCCTTGAACTAGATGGATTGTCTGAACTCATATCTGCTCCCCTTCTCGACTTTGTGTGCTGTGTTTCTGCTTCTTTGAGATCGGGATGAAATCTATCTGGTTCGTAGTGTTTCCGTCAGGCGAAACCCATCTTACTTTCGGGATATCCTTGTGCGTGTACACGCTGCTTCCAATCACCAAATCACTGAGACCGCAGAAGTCTGCGAATAGTTTTCCGTTCTCATCCATTTCACCGAGCCAGAGTCTCTCTATTAATGATGAGTTCTCTTCCTGTATTAACAAGTCGCAGTTTGGCATTCATATCGCCCATGAGGATTTTGATGTCACCATTTGGGATGTTGTGCGTCGGTGGCATAGTGGTTAGGATGCTCGCCGACCATGCACATGGTCCGGGGTTCGATACCCGGCCGACGCACACCTTTACCTCGCATAGCCAGAAATAAAAGCTGGTAAAGGGGAAAGGTTGGGCATGAGGCTAGCAACCTCATCCTGTAAAAAATAATCACTGCTACAGAAACTTCAAGCCTCTAGCTTGAAGCCCTATGTTCCACTGGGAACGTGAAGGAATAAAAAAAAAATTAAAAAAAATTTGGGATGTTGTCCATTATTGTTTGTAGTTGTCCGTAAAAATCTTCCTTTTTCTCTTGTTCCGCGTTGTTTGTAGCACTGTGCGTACCATTGGATAATTGTGACCTTTCTGAAGGATAAAATCGGTTCCCACTGCATTAGAGCTATGGCTGCCGCTGGTTACATCATTATAGCCACTCCCTCAGTGTGTTCGTGGTTGTTGTCTGGGTGGCTGGAGTAGATTACTGACTCTCCAGTTGACAATTTGGATAATCCACATCCGTTGTATCTGCTTTCACTGATACCTAGCATTTGTATGCCATATCTTCGCATTTCGTTGGCTACTTGGTCAGACCTCCCAGTCTCGTACATTGTACGGACATTACACGTACCCATTCTTATTCTTGCTTTCATTGAGAAAATATATATCAGCTGACTAGCTTCCAGAAGGCTTTCACCAGACGGCGTCATTTTGCCTCTCCGATTCGAGAGAAGAATAAGATCGTTCTTTGAATTTTTTGTATTTTTAATGTTTTTTTGTGTGTTGAAGTTTCTCTAGCGATGTGATAGGTTTCGTGGTGTAGGGCTGCTAGCCCTTGTGGAAGTCTCAGCTATATTGAAACAAGTAATTCCTTCGTGTTTCTTTCGTCAAATGGTTCTGAGTTTCATCAGGGAAATGATTAAAATTAAACTGTCAAATTAAGATACCACATTGTCACGGATATTTAGGATAATAATGGACTGCTCTAGAAGCTTTCATAAATAAACGAAACTACCCAGTTCCGCAGACTAAAAATCGTCTTGAAGCTACAATTACTGTTCGCAACAGAATATTTATTGTTGCAGTTTGAGAAGAGTAGTTTCTTCAAATGTAACTTTCAACTGTTGGTCAGTAGCCAATTTTTGCAGAACTGTTCTGTTCAGTTTTGGTTAAAGTTCTTGTAATTTACTTTGTATATCACTACTTTCAGAATTTGCACAGTTTCTGATAGATTATTTATTGTGAATAAACCATAATTTAAAAAATCTACTTGTGATAATGGTGATAATAATAATAATAAATGTGATTCACTCTAAAGAGAAAATGTAAGAATCTCCAGTGTCAGGTATTTATTTCCAGATCATGCAATATAACAGTGGGAAAGAAAGCTTACATAATTAGTGACTTCTGACAAATAAATCTAAATGAAAAGACAGTAATTTAAAAGCAGTATTAAATAAATAGCCTAGAATCCATAGTGTGTTAATATTTCCGCATATCGCAAATTTGTTGGATAAAAAGCTTACTGACATACTAACAGACACTATTTCCGTAAACTTGTTAATATATGTAGTAATTCGGAAGTCGTCTTTTAATCTACCTTAATAACAATCATTGGTTATTTGAAAATAGCAAAGTGTTTTTTTTTCTATTTTTGAAAGACTAACTAGTTCACTTATCACACAGTTTATCTTCGTTTCGTCCACAGTTTCAAGTGGAACTTCAGTAATAAAAAAATCTGGATGTCACATTATTTGATGTGTGACCTGATTAACCTTGTATAAAATATCAAGAAAGCGAGCGAAAATTCAATACAATTACTACTAGTCAGTAGTATGCTTAATGGTCTTATTGACTGCCTGTGAAATTAGCATCTTGATATTTAGCGAAAACTTTGTATTTAGAAGTCACATCTTTTTAATGAGCTTTTTAACTGTTTGAAACTTAACTTGAATTCATTTACAAATATTAAGAATTGTATTTTCAATAGAATATATAGTGTGTCGGTGGCACAGTGGTTAGGACGCTCGCCGACCATGCACATGGTCTGGGGTTCGATCCCCGGCCGACGCACACCCGATATCAATGGTCGGCCTGCAAAATTTGGGCTACCGATATCACATGCTAAAAATTTCATACTTGTATCAGAAATACTACATGGAGTCAAGCTATAAAAAATAAAATATAAAAAATATAAATGCTGAGCTAATTGTGATGAGAGATTTAATTAATTAATATGTGCTTACAAACAGACATCGGTGTTCATTGTTGTTTACAACATAAAATACCAGAATAAGTAGTAGGGCTTCAATGATTCACTGAGCAGTTGTATGCAAATTCTTAAGATTTTTTTTATCAGAAACACAGAATTGATTCACCTAATCATCATGTCTGTGTTCTTAATTATATATCATAAAATCTTCTCTAAATAAGTTGGTCACTGTTTCATCACGTACACCTCCATCTGATATACATTCATGTGCCACATTTCGAAACGTTTGCATGCCTAAAGATGTTTCATAAGAATTCAGTGTTTTGTGACAAAAACACAATTTTTAAATATTGACGATATAAAAAATGTAGAACGTTTACAGATTTTAAAAAAAATAGAATATAAAAGTTACAACTGATCATTCACGCCACTACACTATCTGATGACCTAAATAACTTAACAGTATAAACGCATAAACAAATAAAACACAATAAAACCTAATGGCATAGTGTGTGAAATAATCCCGGAGGTAGAGAATACCGATGACCAGTAAAATCTAACTGGGTGGTGTTAAAGTAGCAATTTCCAAACAAATTCGTATTCTGCCTTCTAGTAGACTTTCTAATGCTTACTGTGAACTCTTATTATTGTTATTTATATTTCTACGAATCACTGTTCGTTTGTGTGTTAAGCATTTTTATCAAGCTACTGTTACTTTTTTGACTGTTTAGGTGTCAATACATTCTTATAAGTAGCTTTGATCACAATCCACAACAGTCACCTATTATGTAAAAGTAGTCGGATGTATTGTTATCTGAAATTTTGGTGATTTAATACAGTCGCACAAAATGCGGCCTAAAAATTCGAAAAAGTCACACATCTTGTGAAAAAAGATGAGTGTAAGTAATTATGTGTAGAGTAAAAAGGACGGATTTGCGTTCACTGTTTTCATCTTTTCATCTGTGACTTTAAATCACGAATATGAATGACTAATCACTGTAATCAGAATGTAGTTACTCAGGGAGTGAGAGATTGATTACACTCTCTTTCTGTATGCATAAGTTTGGTTTGAAACGCTTGATTGCAACTGCCTCAACAAATCAAAGTAAATTTGCTGTCCTTTGAATGCTTAATATTTTGAAAGATATAGAAATCTCGATAAAATGACCCGTATCCACAAGGTGTCTGGTAATTGCACTTTGTGAATATCTGCTTCCTTTCAAACATAAGTTTCTTGTAATATGCTCTGAAAACCGAATAGAAGCCCTTCTTTCTGTCCTTCCAATGTACTTGCTTCCGCAAGTGCATGTAAATTTGTAAATGCAGCTGGAGGTTATATCACCAGGGTACTTATCCAGTTTAAATTGACTTAGAAACATTCATTTACTCCTTGCATTAAGTATAATGATGAGTAGTGTGATGAAATGGTAGTGCATATCCTCAGAGTTGCTAGTCTTCTTTATATTAACTTTCTCAATGTTTCAGTGGGATTTCTTTTTTCACATTGATTTTTAGCGTTTCAAACTACTTCTAAGATGTTTATTGATTTACATTTGATCTCTTTCTTTATGAAACATTAACTATCCAGTGATCGTGATCGTCTTGTACGAGGTTTGAGCGCTCTCATGACAACTCCACAGAATAACTTCCGTGTTTATTTGGTAGGTAAATACAATTTTTGTTCCATGTGTTCATGCGATGTCGTTTGTTTCCATTCTTTTTGTAAATGTAATTTAGTCTCAATTCTTTTCATGGATAATTTTAGTTGAACACTAGATACTTGAGAACTCATTCGCCTGAGACTGACTTACGCCTACTTCAGATAACTGTTGTAGATTTTATTATTATTATTATTGCTGAATGACCTGAGTTTTATGAAGAAACACTAACTTCTGTTTTCAAATTGATGTCATTAAGTTTTATGATCGTTCATTTCCAGGTATTCTTTGTGTTGTAAGGTTTCACTGTCAGTCGTTAAGGATTCTCAGTCATCAAGATGCATCTAATGTGATAATATTCTGCTTAGACTAACAGCAAACTCCTATTCTTTGGCTTTGATGTTGTGTTTCTCATCGTTTATTACTTTCAACTCAACATAGACCTGTAGAAGACCAACTATGGTCTTTTGAATAGCTTGCATGATACATTACATTAGTATACTACCTGAATTCATCTCCAATCATCTGTCTACAAAGTCAAAAATTAAATTAATTCTATAATTCACCGTATTTAGAGTTCTCTTGATTTCCAAATAAGTTTTCACATGTTGCATATTTAAATAAACACTAATATATATATATATGCATTGATAACACTTCTGTACATTTTATTGATTTACCGTTTTAGGACAGCCATCCTATCTATTCTCATGACGTGGATAAATTAGATTATGGTTTACACGAATTCTTCAACTTTGAGCGGGGTGTATTTTCTTCCAGTGAAGAAAATAAAATTTCCAATGGTTTCTATCCTGAAGGAACGTGTAGTCAGTAAGTGTATATTTGGGCTTGATACCATTTCAATGTCATGTTCCCTTTATAAATACGCATAAACTGTGATTTGAAAAGATTTTTTGAAGTACTCAGAGAAGACCGATATATTTATGACGTCCTCTGTCAGTTTGTCAAGCACTTTTCATATTTCTTCATTTATAGGCATTTCCGAGAAAGGTGTTTTATCAGACGCATTTTCTGATGAGTGTACGACAAAGCATACTTTACCGGCCGACAATCACTACTCGAATTCACACACCCGGAAACAAAATAGAATCAGAATTAGATAAAGTTAGTCAGACGAGAACTTTATGCCAACTTATAAAACATCTGTTCGTTTGAGTTGTATCAGCCACGTGTCGTTGTTACTTGGGTAAGATAGTCGGAATTTTAAGTACCATTTGCTGTAGATTCATGGTAAAACGTGTAAAAATCGACTGATCATAAGTTTCCAAAGATTTTTATTTTATTTTACCTATATCTTTTTTGTTTTCACGTACATTTCTATTGTACTTTAATTTTGTTATTTACCAGGTGGTTTTCGTCTCTACATCTTTAAATATCGGAACTGACTTTCGCATAGCCTTCCATGTTTTGAATTTGTCGGTATGAAGTCTCAGACTTACAAGTGAAAGTAAAGTGGTATCCATTCACACTTGCCGTTCATGATTAGTCCTACAATCTCCATACAATTACGCCTTAACAGGTTGCAAGACCCTGAATATAAATTTTATTCTGAGTTTGAGATGTATTCGTTTGAAAACGATTAACCGAAAAGTGCTGTCAAATGTTTTGTTTCTTGACATGGCTAGGACATGTGTTACACATGTCAAGCCACGGTGTTAGCTGACATTGGATTGGGTTGAAAAAGGCTTGGAGGGTGGTCAAATCAAAATCTGGCATCATTCCATGAAGTCATTGACAGTTGTTTTGAGCCACATAGGAAGGTGTAGACCACCTGGTTAGGGTCCTCATGATGCTAAGATTCAATGGCTCGAGACTGCTGGTAACATGCTTTAAAGTTGTTCTCATTGGCGCAGGTTTATCCACTCTTTATGATCTTATAGGTCTACTAAGTCCTCAAATTCTTCCATTTAATTATTCTTCTTCCCGTACATTCCTGATAGTTATAATTCTCCTTTCTTCCTTTCTTTCCTTTTCCGTACCTTTGTATGCTACATGAGATGTGGTAGTTTGAACTGCTACACTTCCATGCTTAGTTCTGTGTTGAAACTCAGTCAGTTAGTCAGTCTAGGCTTACTACACATAGAGACACTCAGCATTAGTGATTTCCCTGTAGGAGAAAAAATATTTGCGAATGCGATCAAGTTACATAAGTAGTATTTTCTATGATTTTGTATTTGAATTATACTCAGAAGGAAATTCTAATTATATTTCTCATAGTTTTTGCAAACACTATAACACACCACGGATAGCTTGAGGTGAAATTCAATATGTTTTGCATTAATCGTTTATAGTTTGTCATTACACATTGTTATATAGATTGCAAATCAAAAGCTTAATTCCCTTTATAAAGCATAAGTTAATTTATGTTGTATTAGATATAACAGTTGGAAATTCGTATATAAACATAGAGTAAATGTTTTTCATCAGTTGGTTGTTTTTTGGTGAATTAATAAGCAGTATATCTAAAGATTGAATGCCACAATAAACTTTAGAGAAGGAAGACAGATAAAATATTTACTAATGAACGTTTCCTATCATGTAGAGACAGATGCCTTTAAAATCAGCCTTTTTTATACTGTCTCTTTTAACTGGTAATCTATTTCCGCTAATTTCATTAAACCACTTTTTAAAACATCTGTTAACCACAGACCTCAATGTCTTACGTTAAAAAAAAAAACAAAAAAAAACTATAGTCTTTGTGCGTGGATTATTTCAAACAACTTGTTTTACAAGTTCATGCGTCGTATGTCGTGTGAATGTCAATTACTTATGATACAGTTGACACATATTTACAAATATTTTGAATCTAGTCTTCATCTTGTGATCAAGCCTAGTCATATTGTTTATTTCCTTTTTGGACATCACGTTTGGGAAATATAAGGATTTTTATAGCCATTTTCCAAAAATACTTTGAGGCATTTTGCATTCTTAGCATTAAGGATAGTCGTACACGTTAATAAGAATACTTGGGATAGATTCCTTTGTTACATATGTACATATGGGGTGGGAAACAAAACCTGATTGATATCAAGACAAGAACACATTAATCGTCGGTGTTCACGGTATACCAAGACAGCTAGTCTATGTCATTAGCATATATTATTGTTCACACTTTCCCGGTTAGATTAATTGGTTATGAATTCATTTAAACATCAAGCAAGTTATTTCGAAGCCAGTCCCTAATGAGCAGTTGATAGAGATTCAGGTGTTAGGTTTGTTAGAATCGGGAAATATTGAAAACTGTTGAACCTTAGGACTTAACTTACCGGTAAGTAGAAACATTCTCTTCTCATGGTCTAATCATCTTTAGCTCGGAGCTTTTCATTGCTGAAGACTGTCAAACAAAAGTACAGGCGTTTTCCGAAATCCCCTGCCTACAATATTACTTTCAGATGTGCCTTAAAGTCAATAAAATCCAAAGAAATTTAACATCTGAAATCCAAAAATTACCAATTTGTATTGCTCTCCTATCTGAGTTTTGTAAAAGGAACATTACCAACGAAATTATTTTAGCCTAATTTATAACTCATCGTTCACTTTCTTTATCTAAATCAGTTCGATGAAAATAAAGAGATTAAAGGTTTGCGTAATTATCTTTATGTTTTAGTACCAATGTGTGTCAGTTTGCCAATGATCGCGACCGATTGATACGTGGCACCTTATTGGAAGCACTGTTTTATAAGTTCGAGTCTACAGACGATGTTATACAAAACTGCTCAACAGTAAATGCAGCCGAACACCAACCTATATCGTTCCATTGTGCATTACATTCTGAAGGTGAGTCAGTGAGACAAGAGTGGAGTAGTAGCTTTTTTTCTCGTAATCATAAACTGTTGCACAATGCGGTGCAGTGTAGCATTATCATCGCTTAGTGACGCGTTAGTAAGTATTATTCACTTATATGGCGAAGATAGAGGGTTGTGGTCTCTTTTCTTCACGATATGTTATGTTCACTTCTATCAGTGCACTTTGAAAATGGTCTAAAGAAATCATTCCACGAATACTACGAAATTGTATTAAATTATATCTATTTCATCTATTTGTGCCCTGAGGGAAACACAGGGCTTTGAGTTTTGGAATTTCTGTAGTAGTGTTGTTTTTACAGGCTAGGGTTGCTAGTTCCACATTAAACTTTCCCAAGCTTACTACTGGCCAGTAAACTAGGCGACGTTTACGAATGCGACGGCCGGGAATCGAAAATAGACCACATGAGTGGCTGGCGAGCATTTTACTGCTTTACGACTGACGCACTTCATCCTCAGTGAAGGATATGCAAGCTCACATTGTAATCGTAAGACTCTGGGTTTGAACTCCGGTGGGTGTGCACCGATGAAGAGTCCTAAACTAGGATGAAACAGCTGTCCAGTACTCTCAGGTTTTCCAATGGCTCTCTAAGTGATTGCAGTTTGTGGTCAATCCTGTAACCAATCAAATCCCCTCAAAGCAATACTTGATATTTTGAATGCCTAAATGTTGAAACGTTGGTTAATTCATGTTGTATTACAGTTGTTGAAGATAGAAACTTGACATGTTTCTACCCGCATTTCTGTCGGATAAAATTCGTTTGTCCGCAATACTCAGAAAAACTGTCTGAAATCCCAAGGATTCAATGACTAGTTAAACATTTGCGATTTACCTAAGACACTCATTATCAGTGACATGATATTTTACTTGTTATGGGTATTTATCGTAGGAGTGTGAATTAACATCCACTTACTTGTTCCTTACCTGCATCGCAGCGTAGGCTTTTTACAACACTGAATGTTGACACAACTAGATATCCTCACCAGTTTGCGAAATTTGACAAATTTTACGTATTATCGAAGATGTTAATATTAAAAGATGTAGTAGAATACAAGCATCCAACGAAACAAACATAGTTGAAGCATTTATAGTTCTTTAAAGTAACCTCCTACTGAGTTTGTGGAATATTTCAAAATAGTTCTTCTTTTTTAAGAACTACCTTCGTCAAATTAGGCTGCAACCGTAGAATAATCAATAGTTAATTTCTTTGCTCCTTTCAGTATTGTTCTCATTGTTTTCGCTTTGTGCAATAAATAATCATCACTTACTTGTCATGCACACGATTGATAGCTATAACAATTATCTTTTAGATGCCTTTCTCCATAATAATTTCACATAGAGATTTACAATTACCGGTGATCAACAATAACTTTGTCTTTCACTTTTGCCAATAATAACTTCTGTTTACTACGTGTAAATGATTGATTATTCACTGTATGTTTTCTTTTCTTTTTTCTTGTACGTGTATGTAGATGCAGAAAAATCTAATTCATCGTGTGAATACTCACAGAGAAATTGGCCACTGCCAGAAGGTTGTATATTACAACGCATTCTGTCAGTGCAGATGTTGAATTCAATGGACATTAGCTTTATCATCCCACATTATGAGCGTGTTTGTTCTTTCTTAGCATTTCATGGACTGACATGGTAAGTATTCGCTTTATTGATAAAGAAATAGAAAAAAAATGTTTTGTGTTTTTCTTTTTGACACAATGTAAATTTGATCTACCCATACAAAGCAAGCTTTACAATAAGCTGTAGAAATCGTTTAGTTTTGCTTGTTTGAACCATCCCTCTTTGTTAAATAAAACAATATCATAAAGAACGCGTGGCTTGTTACAGATGTAGCAAAAACAAAATGCAATTGCTGCATATTTTTCTCTTTCTTTTCATTCTGAATAAAGGAAACATTTTGTCAAATATCAAACTATCCACTTATCAACCAATCCACTCCATGTCTCCAGTATTGGTTTTTTCCTTACGCCTCTATTTATGACTCTAGCACGTGATTTTTCTAAAGTTGTCCATTTCGCACTGTAGAGATGCTAGCTATCATTGCGTGTCTTCAAATATCATATTGTTTAACATCTCAAGAAGTGTAATTGTCTCCCATTAATAAATAATTCACATTCTGTTTTATTGGTTTCACGAAATTCTGCTTTCCCAGGTTGTTGTTTAACAGCGAACGCTTTATATAATAGACGTGATATCTTGCTCGAAGCGAATTTATTTGCGTATAATTTCATATCAGCCAATATCGCTTTATAGATACCAAGTCTTTCAGACCTATAATGGGATTTAATTAATCTTCATGTAGGTGTTTTCACAAACAGCTATTATTTAGATAAACACTGAAAACAGTTTTTTTTTAATTCGCCGCTTACAATTTCATCAGAGTCGAATTGTGATGCTCTTCAGTTTGCATGAAGTGCACATTACTCTTCAGCCACTAAGTGGTCTATAAATTTCAGCTGACGCCATGTCCAACATAGCCCTACTCCTTTTTGGATTTATTAGTGATTGTTTGGCTTCACACTGAACGCTGGAGATTCTACCAGGCACTGCTTTTAATCAAGACACTAATAAATCCACCCCTAAGTCACTAACGTACAGTTGACTCTAATATTCAAGTGATATATTGGTAAGGATTTGATACTGGTTTACCTTACAACCTTATGGTTTTGGGTACGTTCTCTTGAATACACACTATTGAAGATTAACAAACCTGAACAAAACAGCTATAGAAAGACGTTTGGTTTACATTGCTTCTTAAACTGATATCTGTGTGTAGTGAAATCTAAATTAGAAATTATCCGGTTTTTTAATCGAACAAGCAAACACACTTTTGGTAGTGTAACAAAGACCTCTTTGTTCTTCATATTCGTAGCCTGGAAAACCTAAGTTCCATTTTTGGAAATTATTTAAAGTTAACCACGTAGCATATTGTTCCTTATTGGTTTTTGGCAATACTTTACTGATTTTTGTATCTCCAATGACTTCTTGTCAGTTCCTCATGAGCCAAAAAAAGTATATAATTTGAGTGAATTTAAATTGTCTCTCTTATTCGTCTGTTCCTGTACGATCCCGTTTAAAAACTTTCAATTACTGTATTCAGCACGTAAAAATGAGGCGTATTTCATTGATATTCAACCTGGACAATCGATTAGCATAATTTGGCCTTATAAAATGTATAGCTTATATCTTACGAAGTGGAAAATATTAACCTTATAATTGAATTACACTTACAATTATTAGGGCATAAGGTCTGATAACAATTTGCTTATCGCATACATCAGAATACTAAATCCGGTTTAGTTTCTTATGCTTTCGAAAACCGACTGCCAAACACATAACTAACCTGAACGCTTAGGTGTTAAACATTTTAGATAGCTACTGCAACTGACTAACTCCTAGGCTTTTCTGTTTGTTAACAATAGGCATACAATGTCATGAGAATTATTCTGTGGCGCCATTATTAAACAGTATCATCTATTTGTAATTTATTACACCATTTTCAAACTGTGATTTTCTTACTGACTTCTCACTTTTTAATGTTGTTTTCAATGCAAATCAAAACATGATAGGTAAAATGCTATGATAACCTTCACCTTAATCACTTTATTATATATTGTTTGCTAATTTAAAAGTTTTCATATCTTGCAGATGTGTTTTTTAACTGATAAAAAGATAAATCTACGTCGTGTTCGTGTATGTACTTCTGTAAAATGCTACTTTTTTATACACAGTGTGACTTTTAAACGCACTCAACTTCAAGTGACTACTATTAATTGATTAGTAGATCTTTTATTTGTGTGCACACAGGTTTTGCATATTGTCAACTAGATAAATGTGTGACTAATATCGTGAAATTAATTCTCCATAAATAGTACTCTATCTTCTTTTAGACACTACGCTTTAGTTACAATATTTAGTGTTATCTGTGTTATTTATTTTAACATATTTTAGGGACACATGGCTTAAATTAGCAAGAGAAGGCGAAACGTCAATGTACCTCGAGACACAAGAAATAGCAGAAAGTTTTGATATTGTGAGTGGACTGTATGTAGAATTGTGTTCATTTTTAATTTTATTACTAACGAAGATATCTATTATACAATGTAACGTCTTCTTATTAATTTCTTTTCCTTCACGTTCCCCAGTGGAACATAAGGCTTCAAGCTAGTGGCTTGAAGTTTCTGTAGCATTGTTTATTTTACGGGATGGGGTTGCTAGCCTCATACCCAACCTTTCCTCTTTACCAGCATTATTTCTGGTTCAGCGAGGTAAAGGAGTGCGCCGGCCGGGGATCGAACCCCGGACCATGTGCATGGTCGGCGAGCGTCCAAACCGCTATACCACCGACGCCCTCTTATTAATTTGATGTCACATTACGCCCAGCATTAAATAAATCAGATTCCACGTATAAAGCTTCACATTTCATCTACCCAAATCAATATATGGCTGGATGCTTAAAAGTGCACTACTACCTAAGTCACTTGGTTCTCCCGATCCATATTTCTATAATTCATACATGTACTTTGAATACTTTTGAGTTTGTTTAGGTAGCTTTCAGATGCCTAATATATATCATTATGCAACTGAATGATGAAGTGGGGTGGTTACCATCTACTTGTTTAAATGATGCCAAAATGTTTGGTTCTCTATCAAAAATCTTTGGAGTCATCTTCAATTGAAGTGTTATAATCTGCATATTGGTAAACTACTCACATTAATTTCTGTACTAGTTTTCAAAATGATAAAGAATAAGTAAAACTCATATTTGTTTGAAGTTGAATATTTTCCAGATTGCTTGAAAACGTGTCTGCTGACTCAGTCGCTATGCCTTATCAACAAAATACAAAACTATATAAGCGCAATGAATACCACTCTTATTATTATTTATTAATATTATGATTACATCTGTGATTGGTATTATATTAAGATAAACTGTTGTAGGCTATACTAAGGTTATACTAAGTTCTTGTTTATTTGTTTGTTAAAGTTGTTTAAAAGCGTAATAATTTATAAACTGATAGAAAATGTTTTTGTGTTTAAAACTACTCATTTAACATTTAGGTTGAAAAGTATCTAATCTCTTTGGTTGCTCGTGATTGTTCAATTATGATTACCGTACAGCGTGCAAAATTAGAGTGAGAAATATTTAAATTTTAATGCACATATGACTTTCACTTTTCATTTTTGTATGTCTAAAGTTAACCTAACTTATTCACCTTATAGTAGATAGAGAAATGAAGCGAAAATCTGTTTCTTTTTTCGCAACATCTTTCTCATAGAAGATGTAGTGTGTTGATTTAACCACTAGGCTTCCAATCAATAAGTTCCACGTTTGAGTTCTAACAACAACAACTACTACATCTCTCACATACTTGCTTTCAGTGGGCAACTAAAAGTGTCTTCTGCAGTGTAATCCAGTTGATATAAGATGTACTAAAGGCGTACAGCAGGACGCTTGAAAATGTTTGTAGTCATTGTAATTTCAGTATTACGCCATCGATCTTTCAGCAGTGTTAACGATCGTAAAATACGGAAAATAATGAACTTGTAAGAGTTAGGCTTGGATTAACTTAGACCTAAAATAACCACTCTTACAAAACTTCTTCACCGCTTATGACCTTAATCGTACTCTGCCTAACGTGCAAGAACTAACGAATGGAATCAAGGTTAAAAGACTTGAGATGGCAAGTGTGGCTAGAACAGAATTGTATTTACACAAAAGAGATATGGAATTTGATAAGAAATAAGAGGTTATACACTTATCTGCAGTCTTGACTGTGGTAGGCTCGGAGAGTGCGCTGGATGAAAGCACAACGAGAGAGCGAACCAAGAACGTACAAGAGTTTCACGAATCGAATGAGGAAGTAGTGCAAAAGGTCAGGTGAGTCCGTTCAAACAAACGTTCGAAGGTCCAATGTACACTACAAACCCATTAAATTTTATACTGTCCATTTTCGGCGAGTTAATACACGTTTGTTATTGATAATGATGACAGAGTTTGAATATGCTTATACAAGGCAAAAAGTATTATTTTCTCGAAGTCCATTCCACGATTAAGTTATCGTATATATATATATATATATATATATATATATATATATATATATATATATATATATAATTTGTTCCTTGCATTCCGAGTGGAATGTAGGACTTCAGTAGCATACCTGCACTTCTTTCTGTTATCTGACATCACCTTCAGCTGGCTTAATGACTGTCCACAAGATTTCATTCCCCCCCCCACATGATCTTGTCAGTGTCACTCTCGGAAGCCTAATCTGTCACACAAGGCTTTGAGCCAAACTTATGATCTAGTCAATATTACAGCACAGGTGGCTGAAGTCTACGAGGCAGTATTCAAACTCGGAAAACTTACTGACTGAGGGATAAATTGGAAGACTGGTTAGCTACATCTGCATAAATCAGTCTAGAAATAAACATATATTTATTAAGTTAGTGTTCATGAAAGACCAAGTTGAAGATTAACTATGTATCTATAACTTGGAGTGTCTTTCAATATATGTGTTGTTTCATGTTACAAAACTAAACGTAATGCCAAATTAATCGCTTTTGCTTTCTTTTCAAAAACGAATAGTAAATGTCGGTATTCAGTTGCTTTCGCTTGAAATGGGTCTTGCATCCCTTGATAGGTATTCTTTTTGAATGTTGCCATCTTGTATTCATCTAGAAGCTTGGGTATTCTACTGCCTCTGCAAACTAAAGAAATTCTCAGTAGAAATACTCGTCGTATCAAAGTGTACTTATCTATGATTCTCAGTCTATGCATCATTTAATGCTGTTTTCATTTCTTCTTCTTATACTTAAATGTTATATCATTTGTTTTGTGTCCTTTCTCTTTTTTCTCATTGAAGCTGTCCGTCAACGTTTCCTGTCATTTCAAGCAGCTGTTGTTGTATCCCTCGGATGTTAATCAGCTGTGCCATTATAGATCTGGATCCTAAACCATTGGAAAAATTAAGTGACCGTTTGGCTGTGGAGACTTCAGTCACAAACGAAGCATTCAGTCTTCAGTGCAAATTACTCTTACCACCACAAGGGCTTTCATGAACGCATATATATATATATATATATATGTATAACAGATCCTCATACTCAAGTATTTTGTTTACCAGGTAACTGTCTGTGGCATTTGTTTTACTCCTTTTTCAGGTGAATTCAGATGCATTAACTTATTATCTATCTAAACTGCTACTTTTAATTCAAAATCAGTAATACTTTACATATCGACCTTTCCAATGCAATATACATGATGTGTGTTTTTATGAATGTAAAGAAATGTTCTCCTTTTATTTCACTTTTAGTCTGTTTTTTTTTTAAATCTGATTTCTTTTAATTTCTATTCTTACATTATTCAGATATTACAAATTGTAAACCCCCCTGACTGGTTTTCACATGCATAGTTTTTATTTGTGCAATTTCGTAAAAGGAATTTAACTTGTGAAACCGTAATATATATATTGTTTACTAGGTGTAGTTAGCTGATGCACCGAACTGTGCTTCCACATAGCTATACAGAATATTTTATTTTTTTAAATACTCCTGCATTTTTCTTCTTTTTAGTTTGCGAAAGCTTTCTTTACGTGTATAATATGATGAAATACTTTTGCTCTGGAAACCCCACCTCCTAAATTCCTTATGATTTCATTTTCCCCTAAAAGTTTAGTGTTCATAACTTTTAATTTTTTTTATTTTGTACGCATCAACAACTTCATATTAGAATATTTCGCATATCATAATATGTATTGCGAATATTTTTAGTTTGAAGCAATATGAAGAGATAGTAAATCTTTCTTTTTGCAAAGTATGTATTAACAGCCTATTTTGTTTTTAAAATCCAAAATATTTGTCTCAGACAATTGGGCGAAACTAAGAATAGATTTCAGAACTGGGTAGAAGGAATTTGACATTCCACACTGCATGATTATTTAAAACTGAAAGTTAGTGTTGTTTGCTTTTTACTTACATCACTGTGTGACATAAATACTTTAACATACACAGTAACTAGTATGTCTATTGCGTATTTTTCAGTGAAAAAAAGTTACAGCAGTCTAATACAAAGTGAATACTCAGATTATGCGCAAAATTTAAAATATATATTACTGTGCTAAATATAAAAATAATAATTAATAACGTTACCACAAATAAGCCTCTCAAATTATCAAAGTGTTCATTGCACTGCCAATCACATTTACAAAGAAATGCATTAGAAAATATGAAGAGGTATATAACAAGATATAGAATTCAAAATATAAACAAGGAACCAAAAATTCGTTACACCTATATTGCGACTGAATAAGCAGAAAACTAAATAGTAACTAAATGAGTGGCTTTAACAAAACAGAATTTTTATCAAAGAAATATGACCCATAGCGTTTGGTTGGAAACGGAAAAGACAAGCGAATTGCCAAAAATTAGCTGAAACAATATGAGTAGATATGACGTTCAACAAGCTATCGAGATATCGGCACAGTAAGTGGATTATGTCAGGCAGTGATGCAGTCCACACCCAGAGAACTCTTCCGTTAAGTGTTGGTAACGTGAAATAGTTTCTATGTTGTTCTCTGAGTATTTTCTGAAGTCGTTTATATTTTTCTCTCTCAAGTGACTACCTCCACTGATTTCTGCAAGTAATGTAGAGAAGTACAAAATAAATAATAACAGTGTAGTGTAAATTCTTGTCAAGAACATTTAGTTTCAGTTAAAATGGTAAAGATAACAATGTAAATTTACAGTATGCATGAGGGGACATACTGAAATGTAGGATAATGATTTCGTTTACAAAAGGTTACTCAGTTGTCCTGTTTTAGTATTTTCCTCTTTACCAGGTACTAACCATTTTTACTCCAGTCAATGGTGTCTTCGTTATAACTCATAAGAGCATTTAATGTTATATAAAAGTCTTTTACATCAACAAACCACTTTATTCCCCCACCTCTATTCTATATCCAAATAATTTATTTTGTTGTTACACTGTTATCATGAATACTTCCCTATTCACATAGCTTTTCTTACATTAATATGAAAAGTGGTAAGCCCATATATGTATACAGCAAGATTTATAAGTAGTATACAGATGCTCACTGATAAGAAGCCGCCAAAACTGAAATCAACATTTAAAGTCGATGGCTGAAGAGGTAGCAGTGTTCATTCCTCAAATCTGGATCTGGTTGACGTTGTGGACATGAAATAATCTCGTCAGACAACTTTCGTCTCATGTTTAAACTTGGGACGAAGACCAACCAATCAGGACAACTTATAGTCCACTGACCTAGCCGAATTTAAGTTTGACTAAAAATGTATGAATAAAAAGTCCGTCACCGGTTCTATTCTGCCGTTATATATCTATATATTAAAATAACAGATTTCAGTATTTAATTGTTCTTTGTTATAATTTTTAAAAACTGCCTTTTGGATTTGCAGAATTCACTTCAAAACTTCTTAATTGTTACACAGTAGATGAACGGTGTAAATGTCTTGTGTCTAATTTGAATGATTTCTAACTTGTATATAATGTTTTGATAAAGTAGCTTTGTAAAATTTTTATTTTCGAGCTATTCTGTCAAATCTTGACGACAGTTAATTTGAAAATAGCTATGATTCTAAACTTATTACTGTATTTTTCAAAAATAAGTGAATAACACATGAATGTTAATTCTTTATAGGTGTCTAAGTCACTTTGTCTTCGTAGACTCAGCATGGTATATGAAGGCAAATATGTACACCAGTGGTTCTATTTGCTTAAATGTTCACTTCTATCCACATCTGTGAATACTTTAGTTTACCAAAGCATCATCCTGTTTACAACTAGTAATATCATTAAATCATTCGAAAAAGTGATAAAATATGATTAGGTAAATAAGTGATTCATGTGAAATTCTGGTAAGTATTAATAATTATTTCAAGATGGTCTGTCGATTAAGACGTCCACTTACTTTAAAGCTTTATACCGAGTGACACACTACCATTCTAGACCGCTACATATATTTAGTTTTCTTAGTATATTAAGACAGTACAGGAAAATCTGGGCTTGTGATCTACACTGTATTCATTGATTTCTCTTCAGCCATACACTAATAGTTAAACTACAGCTGAATCCTGTTTACTTAATTGATAAGACCTATAGCAACAGGGGCTTAAGATACTTGTAAATTCTGTTTGGAAGTGCAACGCCAAAGAGACTTAACTTTTAAAATAAATAACAAGAAGGGAGTTGTTGCTGGGTACTATAAAATCTTATTATCCTGCGAGACTCGATAAGGGACTCCCTTTTCTACTCTAAAAGTGAAATTTGTGGAGGTCGAATATTTTTGATTTACCTTATTTTTGAAATATTAGTTGTGCAATTAAGAGATACAAAATAATTCCACTGAATAATGAAGACTGACTCTTATCTGCTTAGTGTGGCAACCTCTTTCTTTACAATTCCGTTATTATTAATTGTCTATTAAATTTTTAGGCTGTTACAGGGAATTTCGGAAGTTGGATATTAACAGTTGATCTCAGATGTTCATAATTTCTAATGTGTTCCTTTTATGTTTCAACATAAGAAAAAGCATGCCTATTTGTTCGTATGTTTTTTCTGACTGGATGCAGTTTACTGACTCTTTTTTAAGTTGACTGCATTCAGCAACAACTCCCCTTATACACTTTATTTAGACGTTTCTATCGTCGTCCATAAAAAAACTCGAAGAGAAATCAGGTCATCATTTGAATTAACCGTTCGGCTGTCAGACGAGAAAAAGGTGGGAATCATCCTTAAAGCTGCGTGTTCATTAATGAACTTGGAGACTGATATGTTAATTGAATAAATTATCACTGCTCTTTATCCCAAAGCACACGGTTTGCTTCAGAATCACACGATCACTGAGAAGTCAGTTTTTATACTATAGATAGATTAAATTCAAGTGACCTGTTTCTGAATACTTGTGACGATTTGGTCAAGTTCTAGGAAGCAATTGTCAAAATGTCACTTGGATTACAAGCTGCACACTCATATTGCCAACTAGTTGCTAGCATTATTATTCCAAAGTTTCATAAGGAGCAAATTCAAGTGCTTTCTTCTAAATTTCAGAATAACAAGGATTTACGTCAATTGACCAGATAAAGCATTCTGAAGTAACGACGTTTAAAATTTATGACGCATCTGTCAATCACTAGACGTTGCAGAGGCCGTCCATATCGGATAGACTTCGTACAGAATAGCACACATTCACTTGCACAGTACCTACCATTCTCTTTAATGTTAACTGTCCTTCAGTTAGAGTGACCGCTGACCGGACGACATGTCCGCAAAGGTTCATACACTTCAGCTACTGCAAATTTACATGCTTCATTTGATGAGTTAATTCAATAGTGACCAATCCTATTTACTAGTAGATTTCAATATAAATTCGGAGAAGTGTCAGCGTTTAAGACTGACACGAGAAGTGAAAATTCGTCAGTACCAAGAAGTGCTGTGCTATTACACTGTTACTGAACAGGGGAAGAACAGACATTGTTACGGAATAACTCGGATACATTGTATTTCGTCACTTCTCTTCAGCTGCGTGCAACCTGTAAAATTTAATAAGAACCAGTCATTACAATTTTTAACACACTTTCGTTTATCGTCAAGAATCAGTCCTCGCGTAAGGATTGCTGTAAGAACATAACAGTGAAATGAAACATCAGGAGAATAAATTATCTTAAAATATCAATATATATGTATAAATCTGTCGTTAGGGTAGTAACAAGTTAGTGATAATTTCGTAATCAGAAACAACAAAATACAGAGATTACAACTCATAGGATCGAAAATTAAGTCTAATATGAAAGTCAGTCGAAAAATGAGGAATAAAATAAAGTGATGCAATCAGAAAACATTTGTTTACTAAGGAAAGAGTTGCCAGGGTAATTGAGGTTCTACGGTGGGTTTTTTGGCTATACGTCAGGTTTCAGACAGTATACGCACATGCTTCAGTCTATGTGAATGAGAAAGTTACTCAACGTGTTGGCCATGCAAGCATTCTAATTCCAATCACTGAATATAGAATACTAGACTCAAATAACCTCTTGTGGCTACTTCATTAATGTGTACTTGTTCAAACATCGAAGTCTTACAGAAGAAATAAATCATTAGGAAGGAAGGAAGTTTATAGACGAATATGCAGACAACAACAACAATTACTCATTAGATAAGTCTGCCTGATGTAACATATAGTCGTGAAACCATATTTGACTCTGTGTTTTTTCTAACCTTATCAGTGTATTCAACTGTATTGTAACTGACAACCAAAAGCAGTAGGACTGCAATGTTTGTAAGTATCTGCAAACACCGACAACCAAATGGTCATTTGGAAAACCTTTTGCCTTATTCAAGACAGGTGTGGCATTTTAATTCATATGTTCGTCATGGTGTAATTGTGAGGTTTATTGCATTATGAAAATTAGGTGATGTTACGTTTTATCTATCCAGAACTATGAGGTATATATCATCTGGTAAATGCAGAAATTGATGTTGGATGAGGTTTATAATTCTATTGATTTCTCAAGTATGTTCCATTCACACTTAATATTAATCCTTACTATTATCTACGTCTGGATGTCAGGAAAAGTTTTCTAGTGGTACCATATTGAACACACTTTTTGCAGTTCTTCTTTTGTCACACAGAAGTATTTTGTCGCCCTTCACAAAGTGTTCTTCAATGTTTGCATACATACTTGCGCTAAAAAGGTGAGATTTGTGTACTATTATTTCAAAACAAAAATCAGTGATAATTCCACTTAAGTGTTATTTATAATAAACACAATTCAATCAGTTTGTTTTAAAACTTGTAAAAAGAAACCAAAAATACGCTGTACTACGTGCAGCAAACGCTTGTGACGTTTGCATTTTAAGCGTATTAAAAATTAGCTGACGGCTTGTACAAAGCGTAAATATTATGTGAGAGATGCAAAAATAGAAAAAACAATAGTTGTAGTTATTTTGTAATCATATTGCAAACAACTGTTCAGTCCTCACATTAGTGTAGAAATATTTTTGATAATATCGTCAAATCTCATGAAGTAGAGAAAAGTGTAATAAGATGATAGTTTCTGGATAATTATGCACTTTTTTACTTCATGCCTGTCAGTTTTGCCTGACGAGTTCATGGAACTTCATAAAATTCACCTATATCTCATCTGATCTTCAACCTGAAAATTTGAACTTTCTCCACCTCACTGCTAGCCACACATGGAAGGAAGCAGTGTAAACCGCAATCACATCACTGAGCATTAATACGAAGCTGTCAAGTCTTATTGGAGCAACATAGAAGTGTGGTGAAATATAAAAATGGCTATTTAATCTAGGTCACAGGTACTGACTCAGTTGTCCACGGACCGGATACAAGGCAAATACCACCATTCAGGTATCTTATGAATGGAAGGGTAAATATGTATGCTTTATCCTCAGATCTGCTCACAAACGCTTCACAAGTTTTTTTGGTGCTTAAAAACACATACTGATCTCGTTAGATTAAGCTAACACTATACTGTCAGCTATCAGTTGCTCGCGGTTTCCCTTAAATTTGAAACCAGTAAAAACTCTTGCCTCGAACTACTAGCTATCTATTGATTAAACATTTCAGCAGGAGCAAGTTTCTCTTCGAGAAACTATTAAAAAGAACATAGTTCCATACGAGTCAGCGCAACTGTTACATGTGCTTTGTATTCTATTACCACCGGGGAAGATCACTCAATACGTTATCTGTTACTGTTGGCTGGGTGCAGATACGCCTTGCTGAAGAGTGCCAACTAGCACGAAACCTAGGTCCAAGGCTTCCTGCAGATTGCCTCCAACCATCTAATATTATCACAAAAAGTATTTTGTTCAATAAACATAGTGATATCAAAGACATCTCATGTGGATAAACTATATCACTTACTGTACATCGAGGGATCTACTAGCACTTATCGTTAAACTTTTTGGCCGTGGTTTATTTAAGGAAAGTTAATTACACAGAATACCCCAGGGAAATAAGGAAGTATCGAAGTGCTAAACCACTTCAAAGATTCAGTATTATGTGTAAGAGATAAATATCATTAGATAGTAAATAGTTCTTGTGTTTCAATCTCATAACCTTCATTGTTCCCTTACTTGATGTTCCTGTGTTAAATGCTTTTTATGTACTGGAGAATAAAATTTTTAAGTAATTCCCATAAATAATATTTCGGTGAACGTAAATCGATAGTTATATTACTGGATAACTAAGGAGCTCTGACTTTACGTCAGTTCTTACTCGGTGTGATAAACCCTGTTCACTGTTCCATTATGGATAAAATTTCTTTTGATAAAGTCACACAGTGTTATACAGTAATATTTACTGATGACATTTCGAGCACAGTTTATTGCTGATAATCCTATCATCTGTTCATTGTTCAAGCTTTATACATACAATGATTTAATAATTAGGCTAAAGGTAATAGTTTATTATTGCTATACTCAGTCACTTTGAGTGGTAACACACTTTGAGCGAACACTATGCAATATCACAGTTTAGACAGATACAGGCATTCCAGGGACGCTGGAAAAACTGGCGCAATTGTAGTCTGGTAAATGAATAGAACTTGCCACATAGAGAATATTTATAATGATTCAAATCAACCTTCATTATTGCAGCTGACTTTCACTGTGTTACTGCATTTTCATTATATGTTTTCGTTTTTACAGACTGGTTGATTATCTACATAGTATTTGTTCTGATTGAGACTATTCAATTTAACACTACAGGTGATACATCATCCAAAAACTCTGTGTAACCTCTGGTTTCACCACCTTATGTATTGATACAATGCGACGATAACGTGTGTTCAAAAGCATGACAACGTAGTGGGGTTACTTTGTGTTTACTTGAAATAAGATTCGAATATGAAATAAGTAGTGATTCAAAATAAAAACTCTACGCTCTGCACCACTTTGACGTATACTGACTACGGATTTCATTATTATCGTACTAACTGATTTACTTGCAATATATATATATATATATATATATATATAAGAGAGACGGGAAACCAAGTGGCAAAATGCGTGCACATCAACAAGGTTACTTGATTTCTGTCTTTGATAAAAGTGATTGTATTATGTGACTGTATGCCATCAATAAATCGGTAAATTTTACTTGAATCCAGGACAAAATTTCACTCACAAAATTTAAACCAGGTCATAATAATTTCATACCAATCAAAAAGCAGGAAAAACTAGGGGCTTTATATCTGTTATTGAGGTTTTTTGAATCATCCTGAAAGAAAACTGTTTCTCGTGTTGCGTTTCAGTAGTTTCGCTAGGACCATGGTGGGGACAGTGCACAGCAGGCTTACTACGTTCTCACTTCTTGGTTCGGCGAAACGACGCTTTCACCTTACAAACAATAAACTCACCATGCTGCTTTGTTTTCTACCCAAGGTTGTAGCGGTAAATAATTCCCCAAAATTACTGACCACAGCAATCATCATTCAACACCGGATGGTGACCCTCACTGTTTAAGTCGACTTGTTTAACTGAAGGGTTCCGTTCAAGCATCCATGCCATTTGGTACTCCGTCGTGTCACATGCGTGCACGATCACTAGCTAGCTAAGCACTCAATACGCTTCACGATTTGGTCCCGAAATATATCTCGTACTTTGGACGAATAAATCTGATCTTTTGCTTTATCTTCGGTACCCGAGAAACAAGTACTTTAGAAGTTGTTGGTATAAGATCATGCGTTAGTATAATCCGTACAATTCGCGAACGTCGATACTGTCAGCCTCCAAAAGGTTCTACTTAGTGTTCCAGCTATTCCCATTCCAATGCGTAATGACCACGAGAATTCCTCGCCCCATCGTGCCTAAATGTCATCACCGTAACATCTTCAATACGTTGCAGGACTTATCCCACCCTGGTATTCGAACTACCATCAAGCTCGTAACTGGCCGATTTTGTTGGCCTGGTATTAATAAGGAAGTAAGGGAATGAGCTCATTCATGCCTAGCTTGCCAGAAGTGCATAGTGGTTAAACACACCAGAATCCCTCCTGACACCTTTCTTATCCCTGATGATCGTTTCGAACACGTTCATATAGATCTGTTTCGATCCCTCCCAGAATCTTATGGATATATAGATATCTTAACCTGCACTGACCGTTTAACACGATGGCCTGAAGCAGTACTCCTCAATGATGTATCTTCTGAAGCTGTCACACGCATCTTTCTTGAAAGATGAATCGCAAACTTTGGATGTCCATCCTCCAAAACAACTGACCGCGGGCGGCAATTCGAAAGCGGCTTATTCTTCGCCTTGACTAAAATCCTTGGTTGAATATTTTTCAGAACAACAGCTCAACATCCCCAAGCTAATTGTATGGTGGAGCGTCTACACCGACAGTTGAAGGCTGGGTTATCAGCTGGACTGAATTATTACCGTTAACCCTCCTAGGCATTCGAAATGCCTTGAAAACTGGTGCTGGCTGTGCTGCTGCTAAGCTAGTATACGGTACAACACTACGACTGCCAAGAAGGTTTGTTTTCTTCTCTAGCTTCCAACCAGCTGTAGATCACACCTTGTTCATTAGCAGGCTTACAGAAGCGAAAAGATCACTTAAACCTGCTCCCCTCCGACAGAAGTGCATAGACATCTTTGGTCACTCTTGTCTGAAATTTCCTCACACGTATTTGTTCGTCGTGACTCTGTACGTCAACCTCCGGAACTTTCATACGATGGAAAAGATAAAGTCGCTACTCGTGTTGATACGTTTTTTGTCCTAGGCAAAATATGCACGAAGACTCTGTGATCATCGATCATTTTAAACCGGTCTACATAGGAGGCAATCCCATGAGCCCAGAACCAAGGAATCCTAACGATACATAGTTAATCGAATATCCGTTAGTCCTCGAAGAAATCACTAGCACGGCTAAGGCAGTCGAACCTTCTACCGAGACCTCAAATAAAACGCGTTCTGGAAGAACAGTGAGATTTCCGCTACGAAAAGTTGTTTTCAATGTTATATTTTTCTCATTATTTCTCTGTATGGTAGATGTAGATCATTATTCAAACGTTATTTGTGGCACATTTTCCTCGACAAGATTCGCAACACTCTTGTTTTCTTTTCCAGGTGCCATGGGCACTGAACAAAAGGAAAAAAAGCAGGGGATCCACTGGGCAAACATCAGCGCCCAGTTAACACAGGTAGACGACCAGTAGGCAATCGATCAACCCTACCAGAAAAGTTTTACTGATGGTGACACCATCAGAGTTTTACTTCCGGCCAGTTTCGTCTTAGGGTCCTCACAATTCCATTAGCAGGAAAGTGAGCTGTATCAGTTGGTAATTCCTCAGAATTATTAGCCACAACATTCATCACTGAACATTGGATGCTGATCTCCACCGTTTAATTCCAGCTGTTTAGCTGAAGACTTACGGTCAAGTATCCACGCCATTTGGCACACAGCCACGTTACTTTCGTTCGTTTGTGCACGATCCCTAGCTAGTTAAGTAATCATCTCGCACTCCGATTCGATCCCAAAATATACTTCGTAATATGGACGATAAATGTTTGTGTTTTGCTTTGCCTTTGGCTTACGCGGAACGAATACTATAGAAGTTGTGGGTCTTAGGTCTTGCGTTAGTATAAATCATACGATCCGTGAGCGTCAATACCCTCAGCCTGTTACCATCAGTCTCAGAAACCTAAAATTTCTAGCTAAAGTCGAAAACCTTTTATTTTTCTTGTTTAACGCTTTCTGTTGGGCAGATATTTTTGCTAACCTTTATTGATATATAAGCATAATTTATAACAATTGGTAATGTCCAAGTTGAAACGGGCCTTTATGAGATCACTAAAACACCATATTCTGTTGTGGTGATTGACTATTTCTATCTTTGTATTGTTTAAATACTTACTGTTGTTTGTTAATATATTTATTATTTTGATTTGAAATATAATTCCGCCAAATACAAATTCCTGAATCCATCCCTCTCTGTGTTTTGGTTGAGTTCCTGTAATTCGGTCATTGCGAGATACAATACTACTAGTACAAATAACAATCACATTTTGGCGTCGCAATGGAATTAAATAACCTTGGAAAGTTTCCTATAAATGGTTCACCGCGGGAAATCTCCGATTATCTTGAATGTTTCGACGCATGGTGCACGTCGAAGAATGTTCGCGATGACAAAATTCCAGCTCATTTTATTACTGCTATTGGGCTAGATGCGTACAGCCTACTGAAAACTCTGTCATTTCCAGATAAACCAATTTCTCTGTCTTATGATAAACTCCGTGAACTTTTAACAAATCACTTCCACATAACAACTTTCGAAACACGAGAGAGGGCTCAGTTCAACAAACTCGTTCGTGCTCCCAACCAGAAGATTAGAGACTTTATTCTTCAACTGCAGATACAAGCTTCAAAATGCAACTTTGGAGATCAGCTCCATACTCAACTACGTGATCGTCTAATTGCTGGAATCAATATTCCTAAGTTAGAGAAAGAGTTGATTCAGATACCTTCCTGCACCTTTCAAACTGCCAAGGATTTATGTTTTACGTATAAAGATGTCAACAGTGACTACCCAGCTGACACTACGTCAGAGTCTGATGTCATGCTGTCCAAAGTTGATAATAAAAGTGTTCATAGAAAGAAATCCAAACTGCCGTCCACATGTAATAGAATGCATACAGAAAGCAAGAACATCAAACCGTGTTTTTCATGTGGAAAACTTCATCTACGAAGCACTTGTCGTTTTCGGAGTGCTAAGTGCCATAAATGTGGTAAAATTGGGCACATCAAGTCTGTCTGCAGAAGTTCAAATAATTATGCTACTCATGATTCTCCCAAACTGTCTGATAAAATGAAGTCAATGTCTCTTTCAACTTTTCACAATACTCAATCTCATCTAGTGAGAAACTTCACTACAAGTTCAGGCAAGTCTCACTGTTTTATAATTGATACTGGGAGTACTGAATCTATAATTTCTAAGAAAGATTTACTATCGCTTTGTAAGCATGCTCAGGTAGACCCTACTACTAGTTCAATTACAGGCATAACTGGTCATAAACTACCTCTTATTGGTGCAACTAACATTTGTTTGAAGTCAGACAGTGGTAATTTTGTGAATATCCCCTTTCTTGTTAGTGAATATGGTCCATCTTTATTGGGATTGATAGCCCTTAGATTGTTAAATGTTGAAATCTCACTTTGTACTGAGTTGTTTGATGAATCTTTGTTCAGAGAATTAGTTTTTCAATGTTCAAAGTGTGTAGGTGGCATGCAGATTCAGCCCATCCATCTTGAAATAGAGGGTGATCCTATCTTCCTAAAGCGCCGATTAATTCCATATGGTTTGCGAGATGCAGTTAAGAAAGAGTTGGACAAGTTGGTTGAGCAGGGCATACTTATGCCAGTTGAATCTTCGAATTGGGCTACTCCCATTGTCACACCACTAAAGGCTGACGGAAAAACACCGAGAATTTGTGGTGACTATCGTCTTACACTCAATAGTCGTCTTCTACAGCAAAGTTGCACTACGCTAGAAAGCGAAGATATTCTCTACAAGCTACATGGCTCAAAATACTTTTCCAAAATAGATCTAAAAGATGCCTATTTGCAAATTCCTCTTGACGAAGCTTCTAGTGCATTAACAACCATTAATACTCCATTTGGATTGTTCAAGTATAAGTTCTTGCCTTTTGGTTTAAAGGTTTCTCCTGCAATATTTCAAAAAGTAATAAATCAGATGATAGACGGATTAGATGGTGTTGAGTCTTACTAAGACGACATTATAGTTCATGGTCCGAACATCGAATTGCATAATGAACGTCTTTTAAAACCGTTCAGGTGTTTCTGTGAGAAAAATGTTCTTCTTAATCCATCTAAATGTCATTTTACTTTGTTGTCTGTATCATGCTTGGGATATACAGTAGACTCTGAGGGTTTCAGACCTGATGCTAGGCGTTTGGCACCTCTAATTCAAGCACCGTCACCTAATAATATGACGTCGTTGAGATCATGGATTGGCACTCTTCAATTTTACTCCAGATTCATTCCCAATTTCACTCAACTGTTATCTCCACTTTTTAATATTGTCTCCAGTAAACAATTTAAGTGGGAACAACAACATGAAGATATCTTGCGAAAAACTTTGGAGTTTCTTAATAAACAAGCTTTCTTAAGACCTTTTTCATCGAAAGATAAGTCCGTTCTCACTACAGATGCTTCTCCTACGGGTATAGCTGCAGTACTTGAGCAAAATGGACAACCTGTTATTTGTATTTCAAGACGTCTAAGTAAGAGTGAACAAGGGTACTCACAAACCCAGAAAGAGGCTCTAGCAGTTGTATGGGCAATAAGACGCTTGCACAAGTATCCCTTTGGTACTAAGTTTCACATAGTTACCGATCATCAGGCTTTGAAATTCATTTACAACCCAGAAAAATCTTTGAATAGATCATCTGCTGCTATGGTTCAAAGATGGAGTTTAGAACTAAGTGCATATGATTACACTATTGAACACAGATCGGCTAAGGATATACCTCATGCAGACTTTTTATCTCGTTATTCATTATTTGAAAATTCTGCTAATGACACTGATTGTTTGTTAGTCCAGCCGTTACCTGTGGATAGAGTTCGACTTATAAACGATACTCGGAAATATTACGGGTGCATTATAAATGCAACGAAAAGAGGTTGGAATATTCAGTGTAAGCGAAGATTTCCGGACTTTTATAAGCGAAGAGATGAGATTTCAGTCCATCCTGAAGGATTTCTATGTCTGAATGACAGAATTATTATTCCTCCGACATTAAGATCTGCGATTTTGGATGATCTTCATTCTGCGCATCTGGGAGCTGATAAGATGAAATCATTAGCACGTCTAACATGTTGGTGGCCGGAAATTGATGCTGACATTAACAAAAGATCGAAGAGCTGTTCCAGCTGTTTGCATAAAATGTCCTATGGGAAATCGTCGAGGCAACCGTGGCCTACGTCTTGTGAGGTTTGGCAGCGTATTCATGCAGATTACTGTGGTCCATTCTTAAATTCATACTATGCTTTAATTATTGTGGATTCTTATTCTAGATGGCCAGAAGTTATAATTACAGATAGTCCTAATGCGAAATTCACTCACAGAGCGTTGAGAAAGATTTTTAGTCGAGAAGGAATTCCAGATGTCTTAGTTACTGATAATGGTACTCATTTCACTGAGAAGAACTTCAATGATTGGCTTAAACACATAGGTTGCCGTCATCTGTACACAGCACCACGTCATCCTCAGTCAAACGGTTTGGCAGAAAATTTCGTACGAACATTAAAGAGTGCCATAGCATCAATGAGTCCTAAGAATTTTGATGAGCTAGAGAGATGTGTAGATAACTTCCTACTTCAATATCGCAATGCGGAGCATACAAGTACCCATGAAAGTCCTGCTAAACTGTTCAAATCTCGAATTCTCAGAAAGCACCTAATGTCTACGACTTCTGATGTACATTATTACAGAGGGAATGACTATAGACCTTCTGTTGGAATCATACTACAAAAAATGGAAAATCGAATGGTGAAAATATTAGACATCGAAGATCATTCAATTCATAACAGACACCTGGATCAAGTGAGAATAAACGAAGTAGGTCGTTTCGATTATAATTTTAATGATTCTGCTACTAATCCTGATATTGTAGATAATTCAGAAATAAGTCCAGATGATACTGATGAAAATAATATCACAGAATCAGTTAGAAGATCCCAGAGACTTGCAAGCAAACCGAGACCTCATTATAAATACGCAAGGAGACATTCGACATGTGGCGGATGTGGTGACTGACTATTTCTATCTTTGTATTGTTTAAATACTTACTGTTGTTTGTTAATATATTTATTATTTTGATTTGAAATATAATTCCGCCAAATACAAATTCCTGAATCCATCCCTCTCTGTGTTTTGGTTGAGTTCCTGTAATTCGGTCATTGCGAAATACAATACTACTAGTACAAATAACAATCACATCTGTATTGATTAGGTCTGCAACCAGAGAAGGAAATAACCCAGTGACATCAGTCCCATTCCTCATACCAGTTCTCAGGTCCATTGGTTCTACCGGAATCAGCCAACTAGTTCTAATGTCAAACCCTCTACCAGCAGACAACGTAATGTCAACTACCACACAACACATTGAGGTTTTGCGATCCACTATCAGCTGCCTGCATGGCGATGTGAGAGGACTGAGAGAAAAAGCAGGAGAACTCATAGACCTCCAACCACACATACACCTCAAAACAATAATCCTGACTGAAACTTGGTTAAACCCCACTATTGCCAACAACTAAATCATTATAAGTGATATGGTTGGGTTGAGTTACCCGAGGACAAACACTTTGGGGAAGAGGGCGAAAAAAGCGTTAAATCACACAGCAATCTCAGGTGCTGTCCCTCTAGTCACAACGTGGACGGGAGAAAAGTCCTCAAGTATGAAGAGAGGTAGGCAACATATTCTGCTAGCGAACCGGAATGCTTAGTCTACGTGACGAATATCCATGAGTCAGACGTATTATAGCGCACACCCGTAAATCAGGAGCCGGTACAACCCAAAAGTCATGAGCGAAAGGAGGTCATTTATGGCGAACCCTGTCATAAACTCTTGGCGAAACCTATAAGCCTGCACCGGTTCAAGTTGGAGAGAAAACCAACCAGGGTGTATGCCTCTTAATAGGCCCAAAGGTTAATATCTCACAAATTTGGAAACTGTTGAGACATTCAGTTCAGCCTTTGCCAAACAGTTACAGCAGTGTGTGTACTAACGGTTTAGGCCAGAAGGGCAGCACCACTATGCTACCTGTAGAAAACCAATCGACTACTCTCCAGATAAAGTCACCGAGAGTACTAGGAAGTTACAGAGACTCACATCTGGAAAGTTTATAGGTTGCGACAACATCAGACCACCTGTTCTGAAAAAGTACACGGAACCTCTCTATAGGCCCTAATGCGACCTTCTCCATTACTTACAGGGTCCAGCGAGACTGCTAAGGTAGCGGAAAAGAACCACCTTTACTCCTATGTGTCAAGTTTATGTGAGCCACTTCTTTTATATTTGGAGCAAAAGAAGTTCTGTACTGAAGTTATTCGTCTCCAGTCATACTGACACAAGTCGTCAACAGGAGTGTCACACGGCTCTGTCGCCGGCCACTGATGCTTTTCACTTTTGTCAGTGACCTGCCATGTCACTTTGACTGCCTGGCTTTTCTATACGCTAACGATGTGAAGATTTGGTGACCAATAAAGCGTTCATAAGACTCAGATAGGCTGCAGACAGACCTGAAACTTCCGGAAGACTGACCAGTGGTCAGTGGTATGACTTTCAACCTAACAAATCTCAAACTAGTGCATTACGAACCTATAGGCTACAGAATGCAAGTTACACCTTGTGGAACGTAAGGTTGCCCTGCACATTGTCGTCGCGTGAATTCGGTCAAGTTCCATCGGAAAAAACTGGATACTGAACCATATGATGCACAGCTGAAGAAGATAGGTAGCTCCAAACTTAGCCACCATCGTCTTAGGAGGGACTTGATCAATACATACGGGACCACAAATGGCTAGAATCACACAAACAAAACTGATCGGATATTAAGTACTTTTGGGCTTCTTCGTGGAATCCGCAAACAATAGCTCAACAGAGAGAAAAGACTCGAGCGCGTCTTCATGTCATTTCACTGTTAGTTTGCCATTCCTGAAACTCCTTGCCGTCAGATGTAGCTATGCTTCAATCGAAGACTGTATAATTATGCACCGACAAAAGGACTGCGTTCAACCGGCTCATCCCTTTAAAATCTCACACACTTTTAATAGGTGGTCATCTAATTTCATCGTCTTACTTCACACTCTCTCATGTCTTGTTCTCCTGACCCTTCCAACTATTAAGTCCCCTTCATTATTATTGCTGTTATGGATATGTGTATGTATATATGTATACAGCAGTTTCCAATTATATCGGATTCCTGTTTTGTTTGCGTTTTCTTCCTGTTCCTTTTTCTTTTGTTTTGGTCTACATAACCTGCACTAATTATATCTGTTATTTTTATGGCTATTATTTTCTTTGAAGACACCGGATGAACATCGGATGAAAAGTTCAAATCCATTAGCAGTAGCAACATGGTCTTAACACACCGCATACAACAAATTAAATATAATTATTTCCAGCACCTCTCTTTCTGGAGTCAACCAAAGCTACGACAATCAAGTGGCGAGACGAACTATACAGGAGTTTACCGAGGAACAGGAACCTTTACCTCACAATAAAGAAGCGAACATGAAGAATTCAAGCTGGCTTACACTAGCTAACAGTGGAAGGTAGCCAAACTGATAAACGTCACCACTAAGGAGGTCATCGAATTACTAAATAAAAAATTAAATGTGATAGTCTACAATACCGGATAATAAGGGGTTAATACAGGGCCTGCTAAAGTGTTTAACTCTCAGACAAAGTGCCACGGACTAAAAGTGATCCAGCAAGACCACTGGTGTTCTATATGCCTTAAGTTTGAAACACACAGAGGCTAAGAATTTCATCAGTTCACAGCGTAACCTATTACAGAATTCGACCTACAAACAAATAAATGTGATAGATAAAGTGATCTGAATTCGCCCCTAAATTCACCTGAACGTAATGGTAGCAAGAATAAGACATTGCAGGTCATTGAAATGGATAAACCCGCAGTCAAAATAGTTGAAGCCATAGTTTTCATCGTCACAAGCCTCACAAAATAATCTCCAAAGAACACAAAACAAACCGAAGGGCCGGTAGATTATAAGCCCCTTCCCATTGTAGCCCCCCCCCACATCGTGAATCTAGATGTCTCTAGATAGTCCTAAGACAGAAACCAATGCCCCTCTTAAGTTGACAATATCCTCTCATAGCCATAACAAGAGAGTTAAAGTGGAATTCATTTGCAAAGCATGCCTAAATATACCATTCATAACCAAAGTTCCACAACATTCACGAAAATTTTGCAAGAAGAATCCTTGCTGGAAGGGAAATAAAACACAAATTATGCTAACAAACTGACGAACAGTAGAAATAAGATCGGTCTCTCTAAGAGGACCAGGACCAGCACATACTCGCATAATAAGCCAAGTTACACATAAGCCCACGCCACTAGCCATTCCGGGCCTTCAAAGTTTGATACAAAAGCGAACTCTGACAGAATTTATGGCACACGTCTGCTGGAAATTAAAACACAGTGCAGCAATGCATATAATGAGACTCATTTAAGGAAACATACAGTGTTTTCAAGCACTGGGCAGTATAATAAATTATGGGCAAATCCCTGCAGCGCCGACCGAAAACAGGTGTGGATATTGACTCTCTTCAACCTGTACCAACAGTATCAGCTCCCTTTAGGAAAAAAACAGTCTATGGCACACGCAAATGCTAATCACATCCGATGCTTGTACATGTATAGGCCAAAAAATAACTGCTACCCATGTCTCCAACTTACCCAAGCCTAGAACCACCCTATGCTATCGCGATATTCCTAGATGAACATGAAATTGACACCAATTGTTATACAGGGTTTTCATGTCGCGCGGAACGAGTGGATGCCAAACCATATTTCTGGCTGATTAACGAGCTAAAATACTTCAAACATTATTTCCACTCTAAACTTTACCTCCCGACCGAAAGCTGCTACCTTGACGTGGTGGTCGGGCTTGAACACCGCAATGACCCAACAAGCTATACTGGCTGGAACTTATGTTCCTGCAGGTCTTACCATGCCAGAAAGGTTGTTTGGATAGCGGTTAGACTAAAAGCAGTTACCCAATCCAATCCTATGACTTCAAACAAATCACAAAATATCATGCCGGATCGGTCGGGGCCCTGATTAACAACGACCGCACTTTCTGCTGCCGTGTCACAGGGCAGAAGTGAAAAATACGCTACTGAGACACACCAAATGAAAAAGAACAAACAAAAACAGGCCGTGTGTGACCGGCCTCAAGCAGTTGTCCCCTGGGCTCTTATTATATTATTATTATTTCCTTTAGTTCCTAGAGGAACATAGGGCTTCAGCCATGCGTCTGCATTGCGTTCGGTTCTCTGCTAGAGTTTTCACCTGGCTCCAGGTCTGCCCACATGCTTTCATCTCCTCTGGGCTCCCCTGGGCTCTGCGGTCACGCAACCAACTTCCACGGTGTGGGCAGCCGGGAAGTAACAATCGCCCTCACAACCCGAAGAGCACGCGAAACCTCTCTATTCCTCACTCACCTTTGTCTTTATCTTCATCTCTATTATCTTACCTTCCTTCTACTAATGCAGCTCCTCTACTTAATGGCCCTTCACTTCCTCTTCACTTGAAACTTTACCTAGTAATTATTATTGCTCTATCTATCCTAGACAGACTACCGGTACTCAGGGCACACACACTGGTATATAAACCTCCAATATCATTATTACTGAAACCTGGTGCCACTCCAATATACCAGACGAAGATATAAACATCGATAGGTACACGCACTGTCTATGTGACAGGAACAGTGGTAAGAGAGGATTCTGTCCAATGTACTTCCTGCACACGGAACTCGATGACATGCACGACACCCTGTGGGTCAACATACACTTCAAAAGTGCTACACTACTAATAGGATATATCTGCAGAGCACCTGGCGCCTTTAGCGATTACGAAACTCAACTCATTAAAGTACTGGAGCAAGTATCCACTCTTCCATACGACCATAAGATCATATGTGGGGACTTCAGCCTACCCGAAATCAGCTGGGATTTATTTACAGGCCCAACTAAATATGACGAGCTCTTAGGCACAGTGGACACTTTTGGCTAGAAACAAACTGACACCATCCCTACAACAGGTGACGACATACTACACTTAATGTTCTGCCAAAATATTAGTCCCCTCTCAATCTTAAAGGTTTCAAGGTTTCCAGCATAATATACTCAAATATAAACTTGACTGCAATATTGCGAATCCAAAAACTTGGATTCTTGAAATCGCTTTCAAGTTCGACCTCAACTGGATTTCTTTAATTTTTTAACCAGTGGACGTGACAGACGCGAACTAGTGCCCGACACCACATTTGGTAGGTCAGGCTTAAGTGTCAGCAGGAGGTGCACCTGAAGATTAGATATAACAGGTTAGATAGCCACCCAACTTCCATGAGAGCCATTTCCGGTGGAAACTGACTTGAAAGGAAATCGGAGTTGCTCGAGGAGCCATTTGCTAGATGATTTTGATAGCCCACACTTTGATAGTAGCGTCAGAGAACCATAAAGAGATGATACTGCAAGGAATTTAAACAAAAAGCATTAAAAAGTTCTCCATAATTGTCACTGACAGACCAAATCCGACCACACCTTTAGCGATAGAGATCAGATAATGTCCGTAAAGAAATTCTATGAAGGCACGTTTTTTATCTAGCCAGGACTAGAAATCTCAATTCTGGCAGTGGCGGCGAAATTCACAGCATACTAGGCGAAGACACTTCATGAAAATAATATCAAAAGTAAGTCTCCGAGCAACGTTATAGGAACTTATTTGACAAACACTCCACTGTGTTTATTGTTATGCCATGGAAACTACTCCCTAAGAAGTTGTAGTGACCCGTTTTATTACTCATCATCGCAGCATACTTTCACTATGTAACTGTACTTTGATTTGTTTATTACTCTAAATCTTGCATGTTAACAATTGATACTTTTTGTGCTCGCTCGATTTTTGAATTTCGATTGCTGCAATAATACACTATCGTATTCCTTCGCAAGTGTCTTTTGAATTACGTTGTGGATGTCGAGTAATCGCAACGTTAGGTCACAATTATAAACGCGAAGAAGTACTAAGATATATGTGTACGCTAGTCTAGTCAAAATATAGCAGCAACAAAGTCATCAGAATGCTGTTCTCTGCGTCTTCGAGTTATCGTGGAATTGGGCGACCAATAGAATTTCGAAATCCACTGAAGGAACTGAGGGCGTTTTTCCCTCTTATATTCAATAGTGATGAAATCTTTGGAATCACTTTCCACAAATATTAAATTGCTAATCCCATAAGCATAAAATTTAATTGAACATTCAATGGACAATTTCACACTAAAACGCCTAACTCAACATCAAATATCTTATGTGTTGTATAAATGCTGAAGTCAATTTTATTTCTGCATAACAAACAGCTTATTAGAGTTAAGGCCTTGGTCATCCACGCCTGTGCAGGAAAATGTAACGTCAAGTGATGGTTGCGGGATGCAGTCGTACTTGGTTACGCCTACACTTCAGTAGGCTAGGCCAAGTGGGTAATAACCGCTCGTATTCTCAAGAACCGCACGCAACGTCAATCCTAAGAATTATCTGGAGGAATGTCAGTTACTGTTACTCACCATGGAATAAATAAATACTTGTAATTGATTGGCCACTTAGCGTTCCCAAGTCTTTGTTAATTTTCGGCATAAACTGAGTATTTTGAAGTCCTATGAAACTTGTCTGAACCAGTGAAAACCATGGTGACCAGCATGAATCATGCTTATCAGAGCAAGAGGCTATGAAGTCAAGTCCTATACACACCTAGTATTCAACCACATCGGCTTTCGCGGCTGAGTGCGATTTCCTACCATTTTCACGTCACCTTATCTTTTTCTGGAAAGTAACTTCAAAAGGCTAAGTCAGTGTTCTATAAGCAGATAGGTTAATGCGGTAGCTATCAAGCACGCAGTGAAAAGTGACATCTAGATAGTAACGAATCCTTTCCAATCCTTCGTTTAACTTCCACTGGTTTAATTAGTAACCCACTACACCCATCTTTACTTCATTCTCAAATATTCTAACTTTAACCACCTTTTGGAGAGCGGAGCAAATTTCGGAAGAGTCAGATAGTTTTCGAGTAGACCTGAAAATATTGAACGATTGGGGACAGATCATAAGTATTAGTGTCAGTACAAAAATAATCAAAGTGGTGTGACAAAGAGACCAAATACCACAAAAATTACGTCACTTAATGTGTAACTTAACTTGGTCCTATAAAGGCATTCTGCCATTAATTCATAACTAGCTTCCTAGTGGCAACCTAAGTATCGTAGCGCGTTAAAGAGCGCTAACACGATTGAACTCACATTTTTTTACTCTTTGAGTTCCTCTCCTCATGGAATTCTTTTTCATTGTCCGTGGCTACTGAGCTATCCGTGGAGGTTGGGCAATACCATTATGACACAAAGACTGCTTTCAAATGGTCTGTTGTCTTATTTCCCACACATGGTTATACATATAAATTCATGCTCAACCACTTTTCATTCCACAAAGTCCTACTCTTCTGCCTTTTCACTACCGAAATCCAGTTTCATTATATTTTTTATTATTAAATCTATTTGTTCGTGAATTTCACTAAATATGATTATTATCTATCTTTTCAGTCTTGCAGAGTGACTACCGAGAGAATAGACCAGCTCCATTAACAGCAGAGACGCGATTTTCAATCAGCATACACCTTCACATTGAGTTACCTTAGTTCTACGCAGTCGAGCGAATAGATATACTACGCGGAAATTCGCCGAAAACCAAAAACCTTTACCTTTAACCAAGAAGCGAATTTAGTTTACATTAACTCGCGGAAACTATATTGGATATTGACATTTTTTATTCCGCACTTAAGCGGTGCTGATTGGACAAATAATGCTATGGCAACTGTTTTTCTTCTCATTTGAAAATGTCAGAAATTGATGATGATGATGAATTGACAAATGCTTATTCACTTTTCCGTGCACTGGAGGAAAAAGGAAAGTACATAGGACGAGTAAGTGCTTACAGTAATCTCTTAACGGCTTTCACTTTGAAACGCAGACCAATATATTGCATTCAGTAATATTGGTTGGCAAAATATCACCCCATATTACCGACCATCTAGCTGTTGGAAGTAAATTCAGAATTAAAGAACTAAAATATTGGATTAGAGTACTATGATAGTCTTGCGCACAGCTTTTCTTCTCCAGATCATATCACTGGCCTCTTGATGATATATCCTTACCATGTTATTCATATAATTGAGGTAACATGGAACGTTTTTATATCAGAGAAAAAAGTCAAGCTTCAGAACTTTGTTAAAAGTTTTCAGAGCAATTGACAAGTCAGATAAAATCATCGAATGGTACATGAAGTTACACACGGAACGGATAAATTTGAACATAAGTGAGGAAGAAGACAGAAAACCTTTCTCTGGTTTTGATAGGCAGACCATACAAGAAATGTGCAGAAAATATGCACTGGCACCAACGATACATAATCGGATACTATGTTCACTAGATAATGTTGTTCATCGAATATTTCGCACATATGAGGTTTTGGTATTGGATATGGAAGCCACTGTTATATCTGACTACGATTCTAATGAAACTGACGAAAAGAAGCTTCTTGACCTACTTAGCCAGGTGACAAGGTTAAGTGTTCATCTTGCGGAAGAACCGATGAAAGTAAGTTACTAATTATTCACTAGGTTAGCTAGTGTTTTCAGTTTCGTTTATAGATTAATGTAACTTTTAGATTATTTTAATAGTTGGGTAGTTCAAAGAATTCTTTCACCTCACATACCTTTTAGCTGCATATAAAAAGTAAATATGCTGTAAAAATCAGCACCTAACTAGACTACAAGCTGTAATGACCTATAATTAGTTCACTACCTCCCTGTAGTATTTTAGTGATGATAAGAGGGCTGAAAATGTTGATCTCTTTTCATAACGGATGGCCAGTATTCCTCTCACCATCTCATCAACCACCCCTTTTACCTCGTCCGGGAAGAAAAATTACCTACTTGTATATCACATTCAGGTTTCTGAATTGAGTAGGTAATATACGGTGTTCCGAATGTATCCTCATCAAGAAATCTGAAGGCCATATGAAGAAATAACATAAGACTGTACTAATCGTAATTTTTTAAAGTGTGTTGCTATCTTGAACTTCTACTTGACAAGAATTACTGGACCGGTTTCTTCAGACCTAAAATATTGTTGCATTCAGATAATATAGTCACTGATCAAAGTCCATCTTTGAATTTTCAGTCGAATCAATTTCTAAACCTATATTGCGGCTATTTGGTTCAAAGCCAATTTAGGTGCTTATATATATATCTTTCATCTTAAATAACCGACAAAACATTCAAAACATCAAGAAATAACCAGAGTAAAGGCTTGAACACACTCGATAGCTTATTTATGTAAAGCTGAAACCTGAAAAAGTTGTCGAAGTGCCCCTAATGCTCATCAGTTTCTGTCAACATATTTCCCTTTCTGTGTCATTATTTCTCCTGTCATACAAATAATCATCAAACTACTTCTGCATATTCGTGCTTAGTACGATTTTTAGGCCTGAATGAACACTTACGCAAATATTTCAATGAATTAATTATACATCAGGTCAGCAGGCAGTCGATTGTTCCCAATTTCTACCGATAACTTTTAAGCTAGAGATGAACTTAGTGCATATGTGCGCATGAAGATAGTGAGATGACCTATTTTTGAAGTTATGATTAACAGAAGTGTGGCTTTCAGTGGGTGATTTATGTGCAGGGTGGCTTGAGAAAGTGTGAATACTGCAAATAAAGCAAAATGCAAATGTGATACTCTGGTTGCTAGTTGAGCAGATGATACATAATGATGATATTGATACTGTGATGTGAATACTGTAATTTCAGTATTGAAAAGTTACCAGATAAAAACTCAATTTAATATAGTATAAAAAAGGATTGTTTGAATACAATAACAAATGTGAAACATATTGCATAAAACTGGGTAAATAAGTGATGCTAATTGATTTAATAGATAGGAAAATGAAGTTGTAAGAACGTCTGAACCTAAGGTCTGTCAATTAGGAAGTACGGAGATGGAAAAAGACAGAGAAAATATTCAAAATTTTATCAATCAACCAATTTTTATGTAGAACATGATGATGTGATCTTAGGCGAAGTTGAACTAAGTGGTTGTCTGATTTCCTGATGTTAATTGTTACTGTTTCCGCAAATCAGACTGGTGCGTTAGTTTATCCAAGATACGTTTAGTTGTACATTTTGTGTACACCTAAATGATATTAAAAGTTAACTGTCTACCATCCTATCTCGTACTTCAAGTGCATTTGATTATCTCTACGAAAGCTCACCATCTGGTATAATGCTAATTCACCTTTATTGACTAGTGTATGCTAGCTCCATTATGGATAAGATTTTATTTTGATAAATCACACAGTGTTGTACAGTTATATTAACTGATGACGTTTTGAGCATAAACTATTGCTCATAATCATATCAAGTTACTCACACAACGTTTTTCTTTCATTTATATACATGTGTGGAATCGATTAGAGATTGGAATAAAATTCAATATGAGATAATGTACATTCAGAAATAATAATACGAGTGTTACTGATCAATTACAGTTAGATGGGAAAAAGGACGAGTGTTTCTATTGTCATAATAAGTTAGTTGTTAGAATGTTTTGATGTGTTTGAATCGAAAAAGAATTTTATGATTATTATTATCGTATCATTATTATTATTATTATATTATTGTTCCCTTGGGTTCCTAGTGGAACATAGGGCTTCAACTGCACGTCTCCACTTGCTTCTATCTTCTGCTGTTCTTTTCACTTGCGTCCATGTTATTCCATACTGTTTCATCTCCTCCTCACACGATCTCCTCCATGTCACCCTTGGACGTCCCACTCGCCGCTTCCCTTTCGGGTTCCACTCGAGGGCTTGACGCGCGATGTCACTCAACGGCCTCCTCAGCGAGTGTCCAATCCATCTCCACTTCCTCCTGCATATTTGTTGGGCGATTGGTTCCTGTTTCGTTTGTTCCCATCGTATCATTGCCACCAGTCAAATGGGGGGAGGATAATAAATAATCATAAAATTCTATTTCGATTCAAACACATCAAAACATTCTAACAACTAACTTATTATGACAATAGAAACACTCGTCCTTTTTCCCATCTAACTGTAATTGATCAGTAACACTCGTATTATTATTTCTGAATGTACATTATCTCATATTGAATTTTATTCCAATCTCTAATCGATTCCACACATGTATATAAATGAAAGAAAAACGTTGTGTGAGTAACTTGATATGATTATGAGCAATAGTTTATGCTCAAAACGTCATCAGTTAATATAACTGTACAACACTGTGTGATTTATCAAAATAAAATCTTATCCATAATGGAGTTACGCGCTACCACAGTGCCCAAGTTTTATACTTACAGCAATAGTGTATGCTAGGATTAGCACATTTATAGCCTGAAGAAAACAACTACTCGCTATATGTTTAAGTGCATTGCTGAATCAGACCATTATGTTCTATTCATCAGGAGGTGATACTGATGTAATGTTCGCTACCTTTTAAGGAATTCCACCAAATAATATACATGAACAGCCCACATTGTTTTTATGAACAACCGAGTAAAAATGAGTTTTGCAACTGAAGTTTAACTTAAGTGATATTTTAAACGATTTCAGAAGTACTTTTAAACTTACATCCAAATATTGAGATTTCTGCTATGAATGAATTACTGATATGGGAGATCAGAACTCAATTCAAAATATATGCTGTAAAGTTAGTTCCAGTAAATGGAAGCATCCACTAAATAATTCAGTCGAAGAATCCAACTAGATGTGATCTTTAGAAAATTTTACGTATTCGGCTTTGAACAATTCGTGCCAATGCTCAATTAATTATCAGTTTTAATAAAACTGGAGTTTTCCTACGTGATTCTATGAAAGACACTTGTGATATTTGTTTTTGACTATAACCAGTAATGATGGAATACAATAGCACGGAAAGCACGCAAGACAGAAATCCGTATACACCAGAATTATCCGTATCCTGCATTTAAATTAATAGAAAGGAATAACAGTGAATATTTACATAGTGGACTGATAGAAATAATCAGTTACTACTACACTTCTACAGAAATAACCAGTCACTAACCACTTGTAGTGTCTTATACGTATTATCTAGAAGTTAATAGTAATTAGCTTTGTAACCCACTGATAATATTTCAAATGTAGAAGCTGGTTCTCTTTTAAAATGAATCCATCATTCCATATTGATTTGTTTATTGGATATATTATGCAGTGAAACAGTATTACTTACTAGTTGACGTTTCGAAAGCAGCTCATTGTTCATTGTCATATCAGATGATATGATTTTGATCGAAACACCATCCAGTAAATAATACAATTTCACTGTATGATATATACAATAATCAAATTAATTCGGAATTACATACTACCATAGGTTTTAAGCTTTACATATATATTAATATGTACCCATCATGTTATTTTACCCAAGTTTAATAAGAACAATTTTGTTTTATTTTACGTGTGAAGACTGTATTTTCAGATAAACAAAAATTTTTTCACTTATTTTATTGCTAACACAATGTTTTAAACCGAATTGCCTGAAGTGCTACTTATGCATAAACAGTTTTTTTTCATTCGCATTATAGGGTCAAGAAGAATATGTTCCTGAAATTTTTAGAGTAAGTTTCCTCATGAAAATCAAATGTCAGTGCTAATACACTCAGGATATGTATCGTTTAATTACCGCATTATATAAGGGTATAGAAGGCAATCACCTTATTAAATGTCAAAAATTCTAAAGTTGCTACATCTGTTTACGAGTGTCACTAAGCACGTGCTCTCCAATTGCTTTCTTTTATTTAGTGGACTAAACAAATTCTGAAAGATCTCAACAGATATTCCCTCAGATTTAATATTTCACAGATGCATATAAAAGCATCTATATCTTAGTACACGGCGAACACCAAAACATTGTCATTAAATACACACATAACTGGAAACGATGACAGCCGCATAAAAACAAGATACATTAAAAGTATTCGTCTGCTGATAATATCTAAGAAAGCAGAAATACATTTGGTCAATAAACACACAGTTGGGGAACCCTCATAATTTTTCCCTTATATAAGCTGTCACCCACGTTTAACCATTACTTCCCTACAACTGTATGACCATTTAGTGCTTACGGAAAATGTAGCTGAATTACTGGGTTTTTTCACACACAGTAGGAGATATTTGATTTTCTAAACTGCAAGCAGCTTATTACTTACTTAATGCCTAGTTATTTGTTTGTTTCTGTTACGCTCATTGTACCCGGTATCTTTCCACTGCAGTCTGTTTTCCACTTTCTTGATATAAAAAGCGTGCTAATTCAAACGGATTCACTATACACAATGTTGAATCTTCCTTTTATTATTATTCCAGAAAAATTTTCCAAAAATTGAGTTTTTCCACAACAAAAAATATGGTTGTAAATCATACTTTAGGTACAGGACTATATATTTATATATACATAAGTAGAGGGCAGTTAGGAATTCTTAGCCCATATTTTGGTGTCTGTGACTAATTTACCATGCATATGTTACAAACTTACTGTTTTTAGTGGACTCCCGAAGACTGTCTATATTACATCGAAAGAGATGAGGATGTTTATATAACAAATTTAGGAAATCTTACTCTTTCTAACAAGATAATAAGTGGTAGATTATCTTATTTGTCCTTTAAAAAGTATCTGACTAACTTAGTTTCAGTGTAGAACTTTACACAGAAGTGTGACAGCTCAAGTTGCCACACTCTATATAACACACAAAGGTAGAGAGAAAAGAAATGTGAAAGAACCATATAGAGCAGAAATGTATGGGGGAAAATATAGTAACAATAAAAAAGTGAAGATTTAATGGATTTGGAACATTCGCTCATGCAGTCAAGACAGATTCAAAGTAAAACACCTAGTTGTAAATAAAAGAAACATTTTTTCTAACAATCATGCTAACTAAAACAGCCAACTTAAGAAAATTGTTTGGCAGTAAGAAAACATCTTTAGTGGAGCAAAGTTTGTTAAGTTTATAGAAAGGGTTAATTTTTTTTCATGTTTCAGAGGAAATTGACCGAAATTTTAAGCACTATTCGTCAGGTGCACCCTGAGCTGATTCCACAACAAGGTAAGCCATACCGTAATATATACAGTATTTGAAAGTTTGTACACAAGTTGTTATAGACGTAAGGTGTATGTAGATGGTTTTTGATGCAAAATCCAGTCATTAAATAGTCCTTTGAATATTGTTTCAAGGGTAGCTACACTAACAGTTTGGTGGGTTATTTTATTTTATATTCTCGAGTGGTGCAATACTTAAGTCATTATTATACTGTTTGTAATTTAGATAAACGCACTTTTAACTGGAATCCGTTCGGGATATGAAGGAGCTAGGGGTGCGGAAGCTAGAACACGCCACTGATTTATGAAATCTTTGACCATTGGTTTGAGCCCTATAGGTCGATGCAGATTGCATAGCATCTCTGAGACGTTATATATATACATATATATGTTCTCTATTTTAACTAAATTCCACACTCCTTCACTAATAACCAGTTATATATGAATGCAGGAACACATAGCTTAATATTTTCCTCCGAAAAATGATGAGTTATTTTTTGATTTACTAATGTACAACGTTTTAACAACTAAACTACGAAAATTAAAATAGTAGAGGAAATATGTATTTCCTCATGTTTCAAGTTGTTCTACTTGTGAATAGTACACAATGCATAAAATAGATTCAGAGCAAATGATAGGTGACCGCTGACACTAGACAACAATTTAAACAATTCCCTGTGCAGACATGCTTCATCTTACTAATACAGAATACATCACTTGGTGGTAGTCAAGAGGGTACCAAAAGAAGATCGAAGTAAGCCTAAATTCATCTATGCATGTCATAACTCTAAGCAAAAAGATATATATATGATTATCCTCATGATTTACTCAGAATGAGTAATTAAAGCGAACAATCGCCTTCAATAAATTATTCTTCAGGCTTAGTTCATGAAATCGTAGGTTTTCATTGGTTCTCTAACTGAAGTTAATTTGTGATCGATCTTGAAATCAATCATATCCGTGCAAACAAACACTTGAAAATCATAACACGTTTGAAATCGAAGTTTGTCAGTGAAATAAGTAGAGACAAGTTAAGAGTGGAACAGGGATTTAAAGCTAACCTCTGTAAACATTGATCATTGGGACTTTAAATCCCTTCCTCATTATTTTCCTCTCTCCCCTTGTTCCATTAACAAAAATTAAATTCAGACGTCTTACCATTTCATAAAATTTCTTATTAGGTCTTTTACCATTAGTCATTTGAAACAAAGATTTCAGCAAACAAAATTCTCTTTTCGACGACTTCGCTTTCGTAGCTGTACAGTCATATTCATATATCAATTATAATAGACAATAACAAATAATTTTTCTAGAAATACTAAAGTGCAATAATATTGGTTTAAATGATTATGAATCAAAAAATTGATTGGCAATATGAGTGAATAAAAAAAGGCCTAACAGAAAGTTCAGTAGTTAAGCGTAAATAGATGACAAGAAGATTAAGTACATTCAAAATGTGAATGTGGTATATTCAAATGCAATAAGATGAATAAAGAGTCATCAGTAGAATAAATAAAGTGTTAGAATATGACAACGTAAAGTGAAATAAAACCAAACAGAACAACACAGATAAAAAAGTTTTGTGAATCACGTGATAAAATTAATAACATGGCGATGAAAGAGACCGTACAAACTGTATTGACAAGGCTTCCACTATACAAAGCAGGTGCATTCATGTTCCTTTCGGAAAACTTTATAGACTGTTTAATGGTGCATCAGATGCTGCGTGATCGTTATATACAGTATGCTGTAATACAGGTGAATACCTGGCTCTATCCTCTCCTTTGCTCAACCTAGCTGGGACATGTTTCTCAATGAACGTCCTATGTACCTAGCTCCACAATAGCAGGTAAACATATAAATGCGCATGGAGTGGGACAATCGAAGTGACATTTCCTTAACATTAATAATATATACGCAGCATAATCATTGATTGTGGAGGCCGAGTTGCGCCGACTAGAAGAAGCAGGAGTTATTACTCCAGTAACATATTCAGCGTGGGCAGCCCCCATAGTGGTTATTAAAAAAGCGAATGGTTCCATCCGCATTTGTGCTGATTTCTCAACAGGTCTGAATGCCGCCCTAGAAGAGCACCATTATCCATTGCCAGTACCAGACGACTTGTTCAGCACTCTGAACGGTGGAAAAGTTTTCGCGAAGATTGACTTAGCTGATGCATACTTGCAGCTTGAAGTGTCGGAGGAGTGTCGCGAGCTATTAACAATAAATACCCATCGAGGGTTATATCAATATAACAGGTTGCCTTTTGGTATCAAGACGGCTCCTGCTATATTTCAGCAATTCATGGACACTATGTTAGCTGGTATTCCCGGAGTTGCTACGTATTTGGACGATGTTCTTATAGTCGCAGCTACTCCAGAGGAGTTAAGACAAAGAGTGAGGCTGGTGCTTCGGAAGCTCAACGACAATGGACTACGGTTACGAGCAGAAAAATGTCAGTTCTTCCTCACTTCTGTGAAGTACTTGGGTTTTATCTTCGATGAAAATGGACGACGGCCTGACCCAGAGAACATTTGGGCAATCAAGCAGATGCCAGCTCCAAAAGATGTGTCTACGCTCCGCTCCTTCTTGGGAATGATTAGCTACTATTCAGCTTTCTTGCCATCATTACACAACATCCGCGAACCACTCAACCGCCTGTTACGAAAGGACCATCCCTGGGTCTGGTCCACAGAGTGTGATGAAGCTGTAAAAAAGTTGAAGAGTCTCCTTAGCTCAGAATTGCTACTAACACACTACGATCCGAAACTCCCCATCTTAGTCGCAGCTGATGCCTCAGCTACTGGAGTTGGTGCAGTTCTACTGCATGAGTTTCCGGACGGAACACAGAAGGCTGTTTTCCATATCTCCCGCTCTCTCTCCGTAACCGAAAAGAGATATGCACAAATAGAGAAAGAAGCTCTAGCATTAATTTATGCAGTTCAAAGATTCCATAAAATGCTATACGGGAGGAGATTCACCTTACTAACAGACCATAAACCGCTGCTGTCAATATTTGGGTCAAAGAAGGGTATTCCAGTCCATTCAGCGAACAGACTACAAAGATGGGCAGTGATTTTACTGGGATATGACTTTAGCATCCGATATCGTCGGACGGAGGATTTCGGCCACGCAGATGCACTATCACGTCTGACAAGCAACTATCCCTCATCTAACGAAGATTCAGTTATAGCGGTTTTGAAGACTGAAAACGATGTTAATAAATTGTTAACACTGGCCATCCAGCAGCTTCCTATTACATCAGAACAAATAAAACAGGCAACTAGAGAAGATTCAACTCTACAGGAAGCCATACAGTTCGTAAAGACTTCTTGGCCTAAATCGGTCTCAAGTCATGATCTTAAGCAATTATTCCGCCGCCGTCACGGTCTCAGCATTGTAAATGGGTGCCTGATGTTTGGGGAACGTGTAGTCGTACCAAACTCTTTACGTATGACAGCTCTAAAGCAGTTTCACAGTGGGCATCCGGGCATTGCTCGCATGAAGTCGATAGCCAGAAGTTATGCATACTGGCCATGTATGGATGCGGACATAAAAGATTTTGTTAACCGCTGTCATGGGTGTCAAGTTGCAGCCAAAGATCCGCCGCGGGAGCCACCAAGAGCATGGCCCACGTCAAAACCATGGTCCCGCCTACATGTGGATTTTGCTGGGCCGATAGAAGGTATATACTACTTGGTTCTCGTGGACTCTTACTCAAAATGGCCGGAGGTAGTACAAGTGACATCACCTTCTAGCAGCAGAACAGTATCAGTCCTGGAAAAGATCTTCGCATGTCACGGTATACCAGAAATCATCGTATCTGACAATGGCAGTCAGTTCACCTCACAAGTGTTCCAGGAATTTTGCAGGAGAAACGGTATACAACACGTGCGGACGCCACCTTATCACCCTCAATCCAACGGTCAGGCAGAAAGATTTGTCGACACTTTCAAACGAGCGTTGTTGAAAGCAGGGGGAGGGGCGAAACCGGAAGTAATACAAAACTTTCTCTTTGTATACCGAACTACACCACTGACAGAACAGAAGAAAAGCCCTGCAGAACTTCTAATGGGTCGAATGCTACGAACTCATCACCACTCCATGTTACCATCTTCGTCACATCAACGAAGAAATAGTGTGACGTATTACCGCAAGGGTGATGCCGTCCATGTGCGCGATTATCGACCGAGGAACAGAAAATGGGCCGAAGGCTTGATAGAATGTCGACATGGAACTCTAATGTACAAGGTTAAAGTTGGGGATGAATGGTGGATAAGACATAAAAATCAGATACGACGTCGATATACTACATCCCAAGAACCTAAACTGCCACTGGATTTACTACTGGAAACTTTCAAAATACCACCAGTCAAACCAGAAGCAAAACAAGAGATGCTACCCAGCCGACGATCCCAGCGCAAACGAACACAAACAGTTCCTTTCCAAATCGACCCCAAGGAAAAAAGATACTAAAGTGATTGCAAGATTCTTTTTTAAAAGGGGGAGGTAATATATACGCAGCATAATCATTGATTTCACGCATCTGCGTGATTATTGATTTAAATTACTGAATTCCCAAGGTCGTTAATATTTTTAAAATGTGACATTGATTTTTCTAATTGTATAAATACGGAGTTGTTGTTTAACATTTTCGACTGTTGTTTGAGACAGTAAAAGCTCTCATATCAACGTCCAGTCTTCTCTTTTATTTGTCTTGCGTGCCCGGCGGTATTATTGTTGTTGTTGTTGACGTGCGATTAAGACAGATTAGCCAGCGCATTAGTTAGATTCGCTCGTAGTCTACAAGGTCCTCATATTCACATACATAACAATTAAGGTGCACTTGTAGACTGCTAGAGTAAGTTATTCGTAGAGTGGTAGCAAAATTGTTTTCTTGATGACACTGTCGGCCAATTTTTAAGAACTTCACTTGCAATGTCACGGGCAAAATCTAAGTTTTGATGCAACACTCTCGTAGGTAACATATTTAACTCTGCATTCATTTCACATATTTTACTGTTAGCCTCGACAAAGCGTATTGGATAATTATTCTTTACAAAAGTTTCTTTCAGTTGCCTAAGTTCTTCATCACTTCTTCACTACAAGTTCTCAGGACACTTGCTGACAGAGGAAGTAATAATAATAATAATAATAATAATAATAATTTACTTTATTCCAAAAACAGTACTTATAATACAGAATGGAATTCTCAGCATTTGTCACAATATTGCATCTGATTTACTCAAAGTGTATATAAAATTAAAAATTTAAAACAAAAATTAATCGGAGAAATTTGTCCACATTAACGACATAATTATTAGATATATTAATAATAATAATAGTAATAATAATAATAAATACTAATAACAGTGAGTTTGTTTCCAACGGTATTGTCGATTCAGTTTGGAAACTTTAGCATGTTATGGATAATTGGGTCTAATGTTCTGTTGATATGGTATAGTGAGGTGAAATACAAAGTTAACAGTCATAATACAGATTAAAATTATGTCCACAGTTATGAAAAATAAAATAAATAAAACAAAAAAATTGAGAGGATTATAAATATAAGAAATATAATAACAATAAAGTATTATGCTTTAAGGTTGAAGGAAATGGTCTATTTAGTGGTGCTAAGAAGGTTAGTTAGTTCATTTCTGACACTATTTTCATCACATAGAGTACGTGCTAAATATGGTATAGTGGAATTTTTATACTTAGACGTACGTGCATAAATTCCTTTTCGTTTACATGGGTAGGAAACTGTAAAGCTTAGTTGTCCCGCCTACGCTGATTTTCTGTAAATTGGTGTTTCCAGTGTCCTATCAGGAAATCAAGGAAAGATATTTTGCTATTTCTTTTTCTTACGTAAGCGGAGAGCAAGGTGACCTTCGATGAATACTTTCAGGGTGTCTTTAAAACACAGTCCTCATCACATATGGTATATGTGTCATCTACGTTTCCTCTATAAAAGCTTATCCTCTTGATATTAGGTGTAAGAGTACTTTTCTCTATTCCAGCCAAAAGTAAATTTCCAAGCACAAGACCGAGTAGAGAACCCATAGAGACCTCATCTTTCTTTTTGTAAACTGGATTATTAAAAAAACTGGATATGTAATGTACACTGAAGTATAAGTTCTTTCAGCTATAAAATAGGTGTTCCTATGTAAGTCAATGTAATTACAAATAAAACATACTATTTCACTGAATAGAACATTAGTAAACAACGAGTAAACATCAAGTGACAAAATAAGTATTTCAGTAACATTAATTACGTCAACGCAGTTAGTGAATTCGAACGTATAATATGCAAGCAATAGCTACAGATTTATAGAAAAGAAAAGGCGTTCAGCAAAGAGTTACTCTTTTCGGCGATATCATTCTCAAGCTGTACAAACCGCAAATTTATAGTAATTTTTCTTGGCAACAAAAGGAATATTTCCAAAGATGTGTTAATGCAATTGTTAATTTTTTTGACAACAAATTACGTAATTTAGAAGGCGTTAATCAGTTAGAAACTAAAATAAAGTTACAAAAGTAGGTTGGGTGACGTAATCTAATTGCTAGGGTTCAATGAAAAATGAATGACAGTCAAGTTAATAATCTGAGTAGAATTCACTTGAAAATGAATGAGAGTTAAGTTAATAAGCTGAGTAGAATTCACTTAAAAATAAACGATTTACCTTAATGGTTCTAGAGGTTCTGCTGTACACTTGGCGACATGGTGATAAAGTAAACCTGCCACGTCTAAAACGGGACGATGTGGTAGTCCAGATTTTCGCCAGGCATTAAAATCTTAGAATAATGTATCCAAGGTCTCTCAACATTTCATGTAACTTTGATGTCAATAATGAAACATTTTTCATTCGTTTCAAAACCTGTGGGGTATGTTCCTCTAACATGTCTATCTTATTCTTCCCACGATCAGGTTTTCGAAATTTAGACTCATGCTAAAGGATGTTTAGTATCCTGTCAATATATTACTGCCCATTCATAATTACAATGCCTTTGCCTTTATCTGGCCGTGTTAGCAAGTTTATTTCATTTTTCTTGGGCACTGTGGCAGTATGTAATTCTGTATTAATTTGTTTATTAAATGTATCACACAGTGAAACAGTATTGTTTACTGGATGACGTAAATGACTGGAGACAGGCCACAATTCAAGATCAACATACAGAAACTAAAGGAAAAAACTGCAAGGAATACCTTCACTACAGTTCAAATCACAGCAAAGTGGGAGACACTACATTTTATCACTGAGGAAACCTACGTGGAAGAACAGTGGAACTCTCTGAATGTGATAATCAAAAAGACGTGCACAACTATTCTAGGAACAAGGAGGAGATAAGAAAAGTAATAGCTTTCAACGGATACCTGGAAGCTAACATGAGAGAAGAGAAAGGTGAAAAAGAAGATAAACCAATGCAGAGATGAACAGCAGAAGTAAAAGCTGAGTTCAATATACACTGCACTGAATAAAGAAGAGTACCAGGAAAGAAAAAAACAATTCTACGACACACTAACTGAAGCAAAACAGGATGCAAGTAAACGAGACCTCACAACAGCATATCAAATGACTAGGTCTCTATCGCGTAAAAGATCAATGCAGATGAAACCTAAAAAAGACGGTGAAGCGAACCAAATTGCCAAGGAGGAGAGACAAATAAAAAAGTACGTTGATCACTTCAAAGGACTTCTAAGGCAGCAGGACTACAAGGAATTCCCATCGAAGAAGTGAAAAAAAGAAGCAAAAGTGCTTACTGATTGGAAGAAAGGCTACCTTGTGAAACTACCAAAGAGTCAGACATAATGATCCGCAAGATCTGGCGCGGAATCATAGTCTCGTTCACGCCAAACAAAATTCTAAGTCGCACCATCCTGGAGAGAATAAAAGATGCACTAGATGAAGAACTCCACCATCCCTACACGAACGAGGTGGATTCAGGAAAGTCTAATCATATGCTGATCAAGTTGAAACTCTACGCATCATACTAGAACAAAGCATAGAATGGTAGTCAAACCTCTCCCTACCTCAACTTCGTCGACTACGAAAAGGCCTTCACCAGACAGTATTGACCGAGAATTTTATTATTATTATTATTTCCTTTAATTCCTAGAGGAACATAGGGCTTCAGCCATGCGTCTCCATTGCGTTCGGTTTTCTGCTGTAGTTTTCACCTGGCTCCAAGTCTGCCCACACGCTTTCAATTCCTCTTCACATGATCTCCTCCAGGTCACCCTTGGACGACCAACTCGTCGCTTCCCTTTCGGGTTCCACTCGATGGCTTGTCTAGTGATGTCACTTGCTGGTTTCCTCAGAGTGTGTCCAATCCATCTCCATTTCTTCCTGCCTATTTGTTTCACGATCGGTTCCTGGTTGGTTCGCTCCCAGAGATCTTTGTTGCTGATCCTCTCCGGCCATTTGATCTTGAGTATTGAGCGAAGGCATTTGTTAATGAAGGTCTGTAGCTTGTTTGAGCTGCTCTTTGTGACACGCCAAGTCTCTGATCCGTATAGTAGTACTGACTTCACATTGGAGTTGAAAATACGGATCTTATTTTTGACGCTGAATGCTGTTGACCTCCACATAGACTTGAGAGAAATGAAAACTTGTCTTGCTTTTCCGATTCTGACTTTGATATCCTCGTCAGTTCCTCCTGTAGTTGAGACGATGCTTCCCAGGTAGGTGAAAGAAGTTGTTTCCTTCAGGTTCCTCCCATTTATGCTGATTGTTGTCGGTTGTTGCTGTTGATGTTGGCCAGGAATCTTCATTACCTCTGTTTTGTCTATGTTCACTTGAAGTCCTATCTTTGCTGCTTCTTCTGCCAATTTGTTGCTTTTCACTTGCATATCTTCCAGTTTGTGGGAAATCAGACATATATCATCGGCGAAATCCAAATCCTCCAAGGCTTTTGTGTCGGTCCATTTTATGCCTGTTCCCTCGTTGGTTGCCGTTGTCTGCCGCATTATCCAATCTACTGCAATCAGGAAGATCATTGGTGACAGTAGACAGCCTTGTCTCACTCCCGTCCTCACTTCAAAGGATTCCGTGAGCCTCCCGTTGTGGATTACTTGGCATGCAGCGTTGTCATACAGCTGTTGGATGAGATGAATAATTGTCGGCGGCACCCCGTAGTAGCGAAGTAGTTGCCAAATCACCTCTCGATCGACGCTGTCGAAGGCTTTCTCAAAATCGATGAAGTTGAGATAGAGAGGTGACTGCCATTCCAAACTTTGTTCAATGATAATCCGTAGGGTGGCGATTTGGTCAATGCATGACTTGTTCCTCCTGAATCCGGCCTGTTCCGGACGAAGTTTTTCATCTAGGGCTTGTTTAATTCTCTCCAGGATGATGCGACATAGTATCTTGCTTGGAATGGACAGAAGCATAATTCCACGCCAGTTTTTACATTGACTCAAATCTCCTTTCTTTGGCAGTTTGAATAGGTATCCGTTCTTCCAATCCTCGGGTACTTTGCCCTCTTTCCACACCTTCTCTAGTAGTGGCGTCATCAAGTCCGCTGTTGTCTCTGGGTCTATTTTCAAAGCTTCTGCTGGGATTCCATCTGGTCCTGGCGCTTTCCCAGCTTTTAGCATCTTGATGGCATTCAGGACTTCGGATTTCGTCGGAGGGTCGATGTTCATTGGTAGTTCTGCTTCCGTTGTTGGTATTGTTGGACGCGTTGTAGGTGGCGGACGATTTAGAAGTCTTTTGAAGTGTTCAGCCCAGTGCTTCCTCTGTTCCACCTCTTTGGTGATTGACTTTCCATTGTCGTCCTTTATTGGCTTAATCTGTGTCGAACTTTTGCCCGAAAGGTGCCTAGTTGTTTGGTATAGTGTAGCGAGGTCTCCTTTGCCTGCAGCTTGTTCTGCTTCGTTTGCCATGGTTTCACAATATTTTCTTTTGTCTTCCCTGGCACTTTTCTTCACTCTTTTGTTCAGTGCATTGTAGCTTGCATTCAACTCCTGTTTCTGTTGCTCGTCGGTGCACTGGATAATCTTTTGTTTCGCCACCCTTCTCTCTTCTATTAGTTTCCAAGTGTCCGTAGAGAGCCACTGTTTGTCCTGTCTCTTTTTTCTGCCTAGGACTTCCATGCAGGTTTGACTCCACACCGTTTTCAATTTGTTCCAATGCTTTTCGACGCTGACCTTTTCGTTGGTGTTGATTTGTGTCTCGGCTTTTTCCTTTATGTTTGCAATGAAGATGTCCTTTGTAGCCTGGTCCTTCAGCTTTTGAGTGTTGAACTTGGCTTGTGGTCTATCTGCAGCTCCTGTTTCCCTGAAAGCTTTTAATTTGATTTGGATTGTCCCTTGTACGAGGTAGTGGTCTGAGCCAACGTCTGCTCCTCTTCTTGCTCTTGTGTCCAGTAGGCTGCGTCTCCACTTCCTCGATATTGTGATGAAGTCAATTTGGTTTTTGGTTCGCCCGTCTGGTGACACCCATGACCGAGAAATAACTTTGAAACTACTTCAACACTATGGCGTGCAGTGCCCAAGTCTTTATCAACCTCATTCAACAGCTGGCTATATGACAATGCCACATGTCAGGTGATCCACAACGGGAAACTCAGCGAGGCGTTCGAAGTGAATACAGGAGTAAGACAAGGCTGCCTGCCTATTATCACCGATGATATTCCTAACTGTGGTGGACTGGATTATGTGTCAGACTGTGAGGAGCGAGGAGACAGGAGTACGCTGGACCACTGATAAGAAGACTCTAGAAGATCTGGGTTTCTCAGACGACATTTGTTTAGTGTCACACAGACTCGAAGACTTAGAAGCAGGCGGAAAGCAACAAACTGGCTGAAGAAGCGGGAGGCGAAGACAGGACTCCAGGTGAACACAGAGAAGACGGATGTGATGAAGACAGCCAGCCAGCCAGCCACCACCACCAGCAACAACAACCACCATCAAGGGGAGAGATTTGACAGAAGTTACTTCCTGGCTTCACTTATCTGAGAAGCATCGTTTCAACCACAGGCAGACGGGACGGATGGAGATGTCAAAGCCAGCCAGAATCGGAAAGACAAGATGTGCCTTCATCAACCTGAAGCAGTTTGTAAATCTTCTGCACTCAGCCAGCATCAAGAAGAAGATTTGGATTTTCAACAGAAATGTGAAATCAGCCAGTCAGTCAGTCAGTTGTTCTAAATTGGTCAGAAACTTGCACTGCGTGTTACGCAAAGCATTTCTAACAGGCTACTGCAGACTTTTATCAACAGCTACCTCCGTTGGCTCCATACTGAATATCAAATGGTCGGCAAGCCGGCCAGGAAGAATACTTAACAAGGAAATGTGGGAACAAACTGACCAAGAACTTATCGCTCAACAAATATGTAGGAGAAAATACAGATGGATCGTGCATGCATTGAGAAAACTGTCAAGCGACATCGTGCACTAGGCCCTCGAGTGGAATCCAAATGGGAAGCGACAAGCGGATAGTCCTAGGGTGACATGGAGGAGATCGTGCGAAGAGGAGATGAGAGACTATGGTCAATCGTGGATCCAAATGGAGAGGACCGCAGAAGGCAGAACAAAGTGATGTGTTGTTGAAGCCCTATGTTCCACTCGGAAAGCAAGGAAGTAATAATAATAAAAATAATAACACCGGCTTCAGATAACCACAGTAATATCCTTAAATTTTGCACGTACTTCTGGTGGAACTTCCTGTAGCGCATATAATGTCCTTGTAGTGTCAATACCGTTAAAAGCGTGATGTTTTAAGAGTTTTGTGATTTGGATAAACATGATGACGCCGTAGAATTTTCCAATATGTTTTGGGATACCCGTGACTGATGATGCATTTTATTTCAACTCCTGTTGGCTGTGCAGTTTACATTCATTTGAATGACAATCAATAATAACGACCTACCATTCCATCTCGTACTTCAAATGCATTTGATTCCATCCACGAAAATTCAGCATCAGGTATAATGCTAATTTACCCTTATGGACTAGTGTGTGCTAAGATTAATGGATTTATAACCGTAGAGCCTGAAGTGTTTGAAAACTATTATCCACTCTAATCATTCTTGTTAAATGATCAGTTTATATAAGAGAACTAATAAACAGTTACAAGAGTAACTAGTTTTATCCTAAAGTACACATGTGCTACACAATGTGGTATATATATGGGCTAGGGTGTCATCGATATTGTTCTAAAGGGGGATGTTGATGTGACAGGAAACAATTAAAAATAAAATGAAGTTTTCCACATAATGAGGTAATCTAAGTATCAGGTGATGGTTCAAACCAATCACTGCTGCGAATTTCTGATAAATCAACCCTACTTAAGAATAATTTTAATGCTGCCTGGTTTTAACATAGAACTTTGCACAGATGTGCAGCAGTTCCAGTTGTCACTCTCCCTCCATTTAACACACAAAGCAAGAGAAAAGAGTAAACAAAGATAATAAACAGAAGTTAAGTGCGTGTGAGAGAAAGAATAGTAATGCGGATGAAGGACAGAGTTTTATTGGATATGACAGATGACAAAGAGTGAATGCATCTGAGCTGTCATTAACAACGACGATTTTAGTCATATCACCTATTGTCTCCAGCCGTCATTGGTTCTTACCGTCCCAAGGAATCCAACCAGACAGCAGTCTACACCTCCCTACATGGCTGGCTTAAACTGACTGTTGTGAATTTCATTGACTGATATCATGTTTTCTTTTGACCACCACTAGCTCTTTTCCAACCTGATCCTATGTTAGCTAACATTGCCCGTTGATGAAAGCTATGGCTAGACTGGACTTGCGTAACAAATGCCCTGACCATCTCAATCGATGTAACTTCAAAACCTAGTAGATTGATTTTCCCTCCTTAACTAGCACCCGACGCCTAACATCAATATTTCTCAACCTATTATGCCACCTAACATGGTATAAAGACACCTGTGATCAAAGACAGCTAGACTTTTCACGTCTTACACTTCCAGTGCCCATGTCTCAGAGCCATAAAGGAGGATGGAGCGAACTGCTGAGCAGTATACACATCATTTGATTGACAGACAGTTATTACGTCTACACCGGAGATGACGTAAGTTATCAAATGTTAAACGAGCCTTCTGTATTCCTGCTGAGATCTAGTCAGCCATCAGTCCATTCGGCCTGATGCAAATTCCCAAATAAGTGAAGTGGTCAAAACGCTCTAACACTTCACTGCCTATCTCTAAGCTACGAATCGATGTATTCCAGTCCTGTAGCATCATCTTACATTTGACAGGAGCCAGTCGTATGTCAGACATTCGAAGATGCTGCCCAAGGTGTTCAGAAGATTGTATTTTGTCAGTTAGCGTCATCACCTAGGAGGACTACATCATCTACATATTTTAAGTCAACGAGACTTTACCGTGGTAATCAGTCAATCCCTAAGTCGCTAAAGTCAGTTAGGGTTAAGTCCACCAGTACATCTATGGTGAAATTGAAGAGAAATGGGGATAGTGGGCATCCCTGATTGACACCACTTGTTATCATTACTTCAGATGACAATTCTCCCTAAACTGTCACCTGGCTGCATGAGTTCGAGTAGAGTGACTTGGTCAGTGCTCTGTATTCTCCTTTTCATGCTGTTCATCTACACGAAGTTGAAATTTACTGTGACATTGGTTCACGACAATGGTTTTATTTTTATCCGAAATACCTATCTTAGATAAGACTGTTCAACACTAAATTTTATTAAAGCTTAATTCCACACAGTATTTTGGTACAAGTATGGAATTTTCAGCATTTGATATCCGTAGCCCAAATCTAGCAGGCCGACCATTGATATCAGGTGTGCGTCGGCCGGGGATCGAACCCCGGACCATGTGCATAGTTGACGAGCGTCCTAACCGCTGTGCCATCGTTAATTATAATTTCCCTCCATAGCAATTCGACTGCTATGAACATTACTACAAGATGTTTATTTCTACAACATTTTGTATTTCATTAAAGTTTGCAATAATAACAACCGAAATTAAGTTAGTAAAACCAAGCTAATCATAAATAATGTTATTATACATCTGCTTTTTTATTCAGCGGTCGTTGGCTACTTTGCGGATGTGTCTTCATACGAAGGATTAATATCAATCAAGGAATATATGAACGTCTACGACCTACCGTACGAAACTTCCTTACAATCTGGTAGGTGTACATTTTGTTGAGCTTTTCACACTTTTAAATAATTTGTGGTTGTACATTATGATAAAAGCGAAAACATTACTAGTTGGTAAGAAATGCGATTCAAATAATACGGTAATAACAAAATTCCGCTGATCAAGTGAACAGTCATCACTGATTGAATAAGTACCTGTTTACACTTAATCGATAGATAGCTGAATTGGTTGCCATCTGGCTTCACTCAGTGCACCCTAGCCTCTCCTGAAAGTGAGTCGTGGCACCATGAACGAAGTGTTAAAATATCTGGATTCGGAATTGAACGGTGCAAGCGAGAATCCAATACGGACTATACACTTGTCAATTAGTACTAAACACCACGAGTTCGTCCTGTCACTTCGTTTCCAAGGCCGAATAAGAAAATATTTTATTTTATAAACTTAATCAATTCTCATACAATTAATTCCACGATAGATTTGAACAAAAGAAGAAAGACAAAATTCTCAGTGTGAAAGTTTTACTTTATTGGCTCATTCAAGTTTTCAAGTGATTATGCAGAAAGTAATGCAAATTAGAGTATTCGAAAATACCGACAGAAAGAACACCATGAGTTGAAACTTAGATCATAGGCAGATTATCTTATATTAGATGAAATGATACAAAGTAGTACAGAAAAGGTGGAGAGTAATGTATGGAATATAGTAACCATGACAAACCTTAAACGCTTCCCCAGTGAATTTGAAGTGGCTGAAAAATACTGACTGTAGCAAGCTAGAATAGACGCTGTTAATCACTCACAGCACCTCAAAACAAAACAGCACATGACTGGTCACTAGAATACTATTCCCACACTAACAAGACAAACTCAAAAAGCAAGATTCTTTACTCCAATAAAAGGGAAAATGACCGGGAAATAGAGCCATTTTACATGATCAACAAATTACATGGTTAGAATACAAAGACTGTTTCGATATACGAACCAAGAAAAAGTTAATAACACGACCAGTCAATTAGGTTAAGGTTTAATGTTAGGCCCATAGTTGAAGTAAAAACCAATGATTCATAATAAATCTTCTGTTTAGCTCAACAGTTAGGCATCTGACCCTTTCAATTTATTTCCACCGATATCTTTCAACGAATGACTTGGGATGTTACATAAGTTTGGTCCATGTCATTTACATTAGAAATCCAGCGTAAGTCTGATTTCTATGTTGGAAATATTACTCGATTAAAAACGCAAAGTCAGTAGGTCAATATACAGAAAATACACATAGGCAGAGCACTACACGAAGTTTAGTAACCTCGTGCCACCATGGCAGAACATAAGTCTGAAATAGTATCTGGCACCTACAAATAAGAAAATGGATTCCCATGAGATGTAAGACAGGGATATGAGTGAGTTTTTAATGTAGCACAGTTGTCCTGGCAAGTGTAGTAAGAATGTGGTAGAGAGAACCGCTAGGATTGCAGCTCAATCTGTCCCTAAGAAGCTGCAGCATAAAGAAAATCCAATATTTTGTGTACAGCTTTCTAGTCATTTTTAGAATGTGTTTTGGTGTTGGGATCATCCTTCTTTTGAGTACAAAATACGGGGTCTTACAACTATACAAACATATAGGGAGTTATAGGCTGAACTTCCATCGTACTACTTAAGGTTTTTCGAACCAAGGTCAATTGGAAACAATCAGTAGCTTCGAATGTGTACATCTAAGTGAGACAAACCACTCCACTAGACTAAACACATCTTTCGAAGCTATCTATCAAGTCAATTACTACATGGCATTAACATTCCGGAGAAGTGCTTGGTGTAAGAACTGTGAATTTAAAATTATGCATACGGCGAGAACTTGTTCACACACCAACTGATTTCTGGTATTTTAATGACTAAGTAATATAATCATTTTGGGCTTTGATTGATTTCACGTGCAAACCATAGTGAAGTGATATTTATTCGGATTTTAACTACCTCTGTTTAAAGGTGTGTTAATTACTCATAGATTGAATTTAGTCTCTTTTCCTAACTGTTTATTTATCTACTTTTTTTAAAATCAATGTTGACTTTGCATAAGACTTGAGAGAAATATTACGCAACATAAACTCCAAGCCAATTTTAGCAAATGTAATTTGATTCACCATTTATGTTTATTTTCATTACGCTTAACCACGAAATTACTAGAAGAAGCTCATAATCCGCAACTGTCACTTTTTGGACAATTAGGTTCACACAGGTTTTATTACACGATCATATACGAGTTACGCTTACTGTACTCGGACAAGAATTTCCCTACTCATCAAATTTTTAAATACTAAAAGCGCAGGTTTATCTTTCATTGGTTCTCGCAATACAAAAACACTTTAAATTAACTTAATTTGTGAATAAAAATCGACAAGTATTCACTTTTCTAAATTATATGTCAGAATCAGTGAACCTTAATAAAAACAAACAAAATATACAAGTCTTAACGATTAACAAAATGAAAATAACGGAAACCTTTCTTGTTTTCTGCCTATAGAGCTAACATGGCCAGTTCAAAAGAACTCATTCTTTTATACCTGAGGACAATCAGAATTAAAACTATCCACTTAGTTACTGGTGAAAAAAGTGATTGGAGCTTCTGAAACCCTTCTCTAAAACTTCTGGCACATCAACGACTATACAATAAACTGTACTTTTGTTCATTTAGGTGTTATTTAACAACTTAAGAATACAAATGCATCCTTTAAAAATGTTTGTGTTTGATTTGAAAAGCCTCAACTGATTTCTAGAAAGCCACTGGTCAGTGTTTCTTTCGTTGCAACTGGAACGCAGTACACATCAACAGTAACAGAAACAGAGTTATGACTCTTTTTTCAAGACGACCACAAATCAAAAGGTAAACAGACATCTACCTTGAATTCAGTTTTAGTAACGTCCAAGTCAACATCAAAAAAATTTCATTTCAAGACCACGCACGTTAATTAGTCCACTGGCGAAAAAATGTAATTTTGGACTGTAAAAAGGTATCTAGTTACGTTTTTCGCAATGAATACTATTCGATAACCATAAATCCATATATTACAATCTAGGAATAAAAACACGAAGAGCGTCAACCTTTGCATAAAATGACCCGGCCAAAATAGTATGTTGGTCTACGTTTTAACAACATTAAGCGATACATAGCAGTTATCAGCAAATAAACAGCCCGAAATCTATGAGGGACAATGATTGCGTGCAAAGTATGCGTATCAATAACTTAGGTATTATAGATTACGACTCTAACAGCATCGACAAATATTCCAAATGTATATTATTTCTATTCAAAATGTAATTTACTTCTGATCCACATGTCGAATATATACATAAGATACTTTTCTAACTGAATTTACATCGATATAGTTTGAAATGCAGTGCACTAAAATATTTACTGTCAACATTTTGAATGGATATACTAATACTGAAGATGGTTCAAGGTGATAAATTTCTTCACAAATTTTGTAATTCTGTCAAGAGCTCAGTGAAACATGTATAGTGAAACTATTAGATAATATAGGTATGCCAGTAATGAGTTTACGTGAGTCAATGCCAAGGGAGTCTCTACACTCCGAAAGATCTTCAGTAACCTAAATTCCATAATTTATGTGCATCTCTTCTAATGTCAGTTCATTTCTGCGTGTATTTTTTATTTGTGGAGTTTCGAAGACTGGAACAATGAACTGTGACATTAATGCAAAGTATGAAATGTATCCACCGACGTCATTTATAACACACCTCTGTGAATCAGGTACTTTGAGGCAACTTTTGTGAATTATCAGCACACAGGTCACTAAACGAAAGTTAGCTATTTAGAACGAGTCACAACTTTTCAAAACACGAACCATTCCTTCAAATTCATTGAGCAGTGAATTCTTGTTATAGGTCATCAACTAAAGACTAGAAACATGACTTGATCATCTTCATCGGATTTCCTGGAAGACGAAGTAATGTGTAAATGCTATCAATATTATCCAATTACAAAGAAGTACTTTTAAAAACGAATTAAAACTTTGCTAGGCGCGATAATTCTGTTCTGATTCTTAAAGTCAAACAGTATTCAGAATGGTTAGTTTGTGAGTTAGTACTCAATTACTGGTAACAGATTTCTCATGTACTTTGCTATGAGCCACACCTGTGTGAGGCTGATCATACTACTCAACTGCCCAGGCTATACTATGTTGAGCAGGACTTGAATACAGGACCTTCTGGTTGAAAGTCGGTTCACTTCTACCAGTGAGCTATTCAAAGATTTCAGTGTGAAATTCACTATTCACATTCCTACAGGAAAAAATGAAGCCATAGATATCAAAAATCAATTATTCTCCACTTTTTATATCATTACCTTGAGATAGTATCAACGTCAGAAGTACAAACTATCGGAAAAAAACAAAACACTAAACAGCATTTCATGCTAACAGTAAGATTGAATCGTGAAAATCAGAACACCATTACAACAAAGCAATGGTGATAAAGAGGACGGATAAGCTACTTTACACAACACTGTTTACTTGATTTACATGTATCAGATTTTCGAATATTCATAATGCCTATATTTATATTAAGGATGAAATGTGTATCATAGCACTTACAGTTTAGTACGTTTACACAAATACATCAACAAAAATACTTTGTAGAAAAGAAGAACAAACAAGGAAAAGTTAGAGTTCAGAAAATAAATAAACACAGCCGGATAAAGAAAAATGCCCACTGCAACCGCAAAAGAGAAAAAATTTGTGATAGTCATATAGGGTGATGAAATCACGAAATGGTCAAAAGTACCACACATTGCGTAGAATCAACCAAAACGATCCTGAAAAAGAAGCAATAACAATATTATTAACTAAAATTGGTTTGGATTGGTGTGGTAACGTTGAAATTGTGAAATTTATCTATCAAACAAATACTAATTTATGGATTATTAAGTCAGTGAAATATTCAAGTGTCAGAGAACGCCTCACAGCATTGAACACGTTTTCATCAACTATAATTTACTTGTAGCACAAACAGCAAGTGAAGCGTGCACATTTTGCGTAAAATGACTCCGAGAATAATCTCCAAAAGAAAACAATTCAAATATCGAGTGATTAAAGTTTGTATTCTGTTGAAGGCAATAAGTGCGTTTAATGTACACGATAATCGACTGCCTTTTTTCATTGTTTGAGTTCGGAGTGGGACATAAGACTTCACGCTTTTGAAGTTTCATTAGCTGTGATGGTGATTTTACTGGGTGACGTCTCTAGTCTCACGTCTAACATTCCTCCTTTTCCAGCCTTATTATCGTTAGTAAACTAGGTGGAGTTACGAGTGTGCCTACGAGGAATCTAATCTGAACCCTATGCATGGTTGGTAAGCATTCTAATCACCATGATTAGCATTATATGACAATAATAGAAGCTCTTCTTTATAAGTATATGGAATCTAACAGTGTCTGACAAACTGTTAATTTTGTGATTTTCTTATTGAGATGGATTTTAATCACCAGTTTTAACCTAGGTAGTCAAACGACTAATCAATTAGCCCTTTAACATCGTGATGAAATTTACCACTAAACTTTACGCTGTCTCCAGCAGCGGTTCAGACCAACCAGACCATAATATCCTATTATGAAATACAATGCATTAAAGCGTTGCACCACTCAGCTTAATGTTGACACTGAGAACTTGATTGACAAGCTACAACTAAATTCGAACATAAAACATGAACACTGTTTATCATCCCATCACCAATATACGCAATGTAATAAGCTTGGTTATTCGGGACATTTTGTACACTAGGCGGTTATGGATCACACTTATTGTGTGAGGGCTGGTGAAACTAGTCAAGTTGAAGTAGGTCCTGTTTCACTACTACAAATCAAAGCAAAATAATTCCTTGGCTTAAGTAATCCGGTAAAAACGCTAACTTCTGTTCCGCTAAAATTTGCTTCTCTCAGCACATCAGCGTAATTCGAACAATTCCGATAGCGTCGAGTTAGTATGATGACGAATTTCATTAGGTAAGTGTCTGTGAATACAGACCAGTGAGAGGATTTGAGTAGAAGATAAAAACAACAAATAAATTTTACTGTCGAAGTTATAAATAACGACTCCGTTTAATTCTACCTAGCAGTGTAATTTGATAGCAAATACTAAATTTATTAAATGGGGAGATGTTTTCGCTTCTCCCCAATAAAGTCTTCAGTCTCATAGAAAGTAAAAATTTTGCAGTGTAGAATCCAATTAAGTGTTTTTTTCCAGAGTGTCTCCATAAGATGGAATGGGTTTATGCGACAGTAAACTTTCTTTCAGCATTAACCCTGACCCCAATCGACGCCAGATTTGCTCCAGTGAACATTCCGGCACAAACTAAAAGCTCCGTGAGCGTGTGAACATTTCTCCCTAAGAATATGAACCGAATCTAATATGCTGAAACATAAAAACTAAAATATAGATTGGGATTGAAAACATCAGTGAGCGACGCTATTCCAAGCCTACATAAAATTTATCATGAAGCCAATCTGGACTGAAAAATACCTATCATTTAATATTATAATCCCCATTTCTGGTTAGTGATATCTTTCTCAGAAAGAATTTATTGGAGATAACTAGGCGATCTGAAAACATCTGGTGAAAGTTGAAGCGGAAAAACTTGGGTGGATAACGAGTGACCTACAGTCTTTGGTAACAAGCATTTTGGACTTGAAAATTATTAGACTTAGCCAGTGTCTTAATATCCACCACTTTCAATGATCACACATCACAGCCATAAAAGAGGAGCGAACTGCTGAGCAGTGTACACGCCCTTTTCTTGGCAGCCGGATGTCACGTCTACCCAGCCAGAGATGGATTAAGGTGGTAAATGCCAAACGAGCCTTCTGTATTCCTGCTGAGATCTAGTCAGCCATCAGTCCATTCGGCCTGATGCAGATTCCCAAATAAGTGAAGTGGTTAAAACGCTCTAACACTTCACTCCCTATCTCTAAGCTACGAGTCAATGTAGACCTATCTTGTAGCACCATCTTACATTTGACAGGAGCCAGTCGTATGTCAGACATTCGAAGATGCTGCCCAAGGTATTCAGAAGATTGTATTTTGTCAGTTAGCGTCATCACCTAGGAGGGCAATATCATCTGCATACTCTAAGTTGATGAGATTATTCCCAACTACTTGTCACATCATATCTGAGAAATATTAGCATCACTGTGAAAACAAATTATCTTTTGTAAAGAAAGCTGTTGTATGTCCGGTGAGAAATCAATTGTACTTCATCCATGTGTTGGTGAACCAGATGATGAAAATCGTCTATTATTTGGCTATATCTTATACTGACATTTTAAACAAGCTAAATATAAACTTAAATCTGAGGACTATTTGGGAGGTTTAAAGTACAAATGTATTAATTTGTCCCTTGCTTTACAACCAGTGAAACATTAACGCCTGAACCTGAGTCTAGGACCCATTATTTGAGAAAAATGAGTAAAATGCCAAATCGGTATGTAAAGTTCATCATGCTCTTGAATACGATCTTCAGTGTGCAAGTTAATGACCTCCCAGATGGTATACATATGAAACTATTTTATATTCAGCGAAAAATTTAGAAATATTGTAGAAAAGTTCTACGGCATTATAGCTACTACTATGATAACTTCTGAAAACGCCGTATTGTTGAAATACTCAACAAAATAGTATTCATTAAATCAATCACAGTAATGCGCGAGAGTTGTACAATTAAATGTGAAAATTCACTCAGTTTTGAGAAATGTCAACAAAGAATGTTCAGGCTGTGAATAGTTTACTATATAACCTAAGTGAATTTCAACAACACTTGTGACTACATGCTAATTGACTTAAGCAACGCAAATATTTCATTAAAGATGGATTGAAAATCATTTTTAAATCTTAAAGCAGTTATCCACGAAAGGTTGGATGATTTCATCGAGACAAAAGACCTGGACAGTCTGAGAACTATATAATTCTATAGGATTTTTTAAAATATAAAACCAGTTTGCATGATGAAAAGTTGGCACAACAGAAAAACGCAAATATGATCAGCAACGACATAGGCATTCACCGATAAGTTTAGCTACAAGAGGGTGAATTAGATTATGACAAAGAAAATGAACAACTAAAAATCAATATAAACTCATGTATCACAGCATTTAACTTGCCTGGAGCGTATGAACCATATCATTCGCCAAATGTGACAGACGACCAGCAACTTTGGTCACGCTTTGTTTAACACCATCTTTGATATTTTGCAGTTCATTAGACATCTGTGATTGTTTTACCTTAGGACGACCAAAATAATCATCACTAGAAATGGATGAACTGCCTTGGAATCTTGAAAGTCCATCAGACTCAGACTAGTACAATTGATAAACAAGAGAATTCAATAAATAAAGGACAGTCATATTCCCTTTCCAAAATTAAAAGAAAAAAATTGTATATTATTAAAATAAAAAGCCAAACTAATTTGACTTTTAAAATTGTAGGTAAAATTATCATTCTTATAAATGATTAATTGTAATTCATTTCAAAACCATATTCCGACAGAATGAACACACTATACTTGCGTATCGAATTAGGAGTATTTTTCTTTGTTAGTATTATTTATGAGGATTCACGTATTCATATTTTAAATATACTACTTCCAATAGTAAATTTAGAAGTTAAAACTTTGTAGAGTATAAATTGGAGGTATCAGTTGCAATAGTTTAAAAACTAGTGATTAAAAAGAAGAAGGCTGATATAATCAAGAAGAGGTGCACAAGGGATAAATATCAAAAACAAACACAGGAACAAGTATAAAATGTGTGATGTGTACAGACTTATCCATTAAAGCGAATTCTAAAATATGTTGAAATAAGCACACAGCCTGACAAGAAATGCTACTCTGTCTGCACTGTTGAGCGCCAGTGACTACTACTACTACCACAATTGCACTAGGAAGTGAAAGATTTTAAGGAAACACAGGGATGGTATCATATTAGTTTCACATGGGGGACTCGAACAAAAGACTTATATAAACTACTTAAGAGCAAGTGACGAAAACCGTAACATCAAGACTAGACTTTCGGATGCAATAGATAGAATCATCAAAAGTTTTTCTACACAAACCAGTGTTGATGCTTTTTTTGCCGGTGGAAAACAAATTACATCACAAAGGTGCTATACGACTCAGAAATAAGATATAGAGATTAAACAGTTCTAATGAATTAGAACTTTTCGCTTACACCTTTGATTTTCCATTACACAGAACTGGTTAATTTTACTACCTTGAAGCAGCGGTTTACACCACAATACATTCATTTGACAAATCAAAATTCATGTGTGGATACTAATATTGGAAAGATAAGGCCCCCGGAGTCGAAGCAGCTGCTGTCTACTTCAAGTTAGATTGTCACCAGAAATTTAATAGAACTAATTTGACCTCTTAAAATACACGAGAAGAATGAAACTGCAAGCTTTAACATCAAGAATAGTCTGCATTTGAAGATTACCAAGACAGGATGAGACATGTATTCAATACACCCTGATTTACGATGATTCTCTAATCAATGTTAGCTCGTTTGAAATACACATAAAATTTGCACTTGATTTACATTTATGATGCAGTGAATAGTTTAGAGTAACGCAACAATGCGTCACACACTATTACTAGTTAGACAATAATAATAAGGCTTTATTTCAAACAATATGTGAGCATATATTACAGAAATTGTCAGTGTATTTAGTTCCAAATTATCTCCTCTTCATACAGGGTTTAATTATACAGTAATCTGAAGTATGTGACATAGCGTTGCTGTATATAGGAAGAGAAAAAACTCTGTAAGTTTTTTCTTCACTTTTTAAGAATTGAATAGCGTCTAATTGGAAGCCAATTAAATAGGCGCGCGAGTTCATGTAGCGGTCATATGATACAATTACATGATTAAACAGTAAGAAATGCAGAAGAGTTTAAGCATTGTGATGAATGAGAATTCTGGTAGCCTAGTGATTTAAGCAGGCCGCCGTGTAATGGTTGTAAGTCATTCGGAATATTAGCACAAACTCTACTAGGAAGATTTTATAATTTTGTTTTCTATAAAACGTCAAACGATAACTCTAAGATAACAAAATACAGATTCCGCAATTGAAAGTTCTTACTCAGGTATGACAAATTTTAATCTCATGATTTAAAAAGTGATATCCGCTTGTAAGTAGTTCTCCTTATTAACCACAACAGGAAGGATGACCAATAAAAATTAGAAAGCAGTAAACAAACTGTGTTACTGTCATGGATCCCTACAAGGAGTGGGAACCACTCACCTCCTCGATGCTGAATTTCTAACCTTAAATTTACAAATAAAGTAGTATCTCCCAACTATAGTCAGCTTCACACACATAGTATTCAAATGAAGATAAAATTAACAAACAGTTTTTAGGAATTTATCGAAACCCACCTCATCTCGATCAAAAAATGCATCTGATGATATAGAAGTTGCATTAGCAAACTTTTTGATCAACTCATCGGAATCTGATTTTGTATCTGGCTTTACAGATGACAGGCTTGAAGGTTGTTTACTGGGTGACTTATTGCTGACATCCTCCGTAACAGAATAGTTTTGTGTCTTTCTTGACTTTCGATCGAAAGGATCCGAGAAATATTCATCCCATTCATCACCTCTTTGCTTGCCTTTTGACCATTCCCCATTAATGCCTGAAGAAGCTGTTGAACCTCCTTTCACACACACACAGGAGAAACAGGGTAAGATAGTTATGCACTGACAGTCTGTTCAAAATAACTGATTTTAAACGCAAAATATGAAATGATTTCACGAATGAAACATAAAAATAAAGAGGAATTTCGAGCTGATGGAAATTACATGAATTAAACACAAATTTCGTAAATATTAATCAGAAATTCTAGATGACCACATTCATTGGAAGAACTAGTAATTATGATGTAGTTAAGATGGTATCCACGTGAAATCCATTCCCTATCAGGACTTGTAATGACAGCAAACAGCTATTATTTCATTGATTTTAACAGGCTATTCATTCAGTGCTAAATGATATGAGCCGTACGAATAAAAAGGAAGAGCCATGGCTTTCTGAATATCCATGTATGATTTTTCCATAAAAAAATACACATATGCAAATTTATTCTGACAACAATCAAAAATCTCCATACAGCTAATTACTCACAGTTACTAAACAGCAGGTAACAACTAACAGTTTTCAAAACAGTGGCTTAATCATGCTCAAATATTACAAAATTCCCATTGTTAGAATTTACTGCAGTATAAAGTAAAAATACTGCCTCCACATCTTGTTTTAATATGCAACCAGAGTCATCTTTTAAGAATATCTGCAAGGTGAGACCGAATAGTACAATGGGTCTTAGGTTTCCACATTTGTGTATGACGGAGGCTATAGCGATTTGTCACTACAACTCCGAATTCTGTGTGCAGAAAAGGTTTCGTGGACTTAATCTCTTTTCCAATCGTTTACTTTTATTTGTAGTAATTAATTCACTATTATTACTCTTACATGTTCCTTTCGTACATTTCTTCACACTTGTTAAATAGACATTAATATATATTTGTTTTCCTTCACGTTCCCCGGTGGAACATAGGGCTTCAAGCTAGTGACTTGAAGTTTCTGTAGCAGTGTTTATTTTACAGGATGGGGTTGCTAGCCTCATGCCCAACCTTTACTCTACACCAGCATTATTTCTGGCTCAGCGAGGTAAAGGAGTGCGTCGGTCGGGGATCGAACCCCGGACCATGTGCATGGTCGGCGAGCGTACTAACCGCTATGCCACCGACGCACAATATATATATATATATATATATATATATATATATATATATAATCTTAACCATTAGTGATGATTTGTGGGTCAATGGTCTGTGTTAAGTGTGCCAGTAATAAAAACGATAATAATAATAATTTCGATAATAACGTTAGTGACAGGTGGCAATAGGAACAGTGAAGAATAGCACGATAATTTAGACATTGCAATAATCAAATTAGGTCTGAATAAATCTGATAAATGCATGAAAAGTAAGTCATTTGAACAAAGCGATTTCCAGTTTATCAAGGCAGATAATTATAGGAATTTATTTGTTCAATCTATTTTGGCAAAGGGAGGGACAAAAGTAAAACAATCTTTTTTCTAATGAACATAATGGGGTTATTTCCCCCGAATTTTAAATGGCTTCAACTGTGCAAAAGACGTCTTCGAATTATATTCGAAAGTTCCGATAGGATACGATAAATAACCATAAAAGCACTTTTCTATCTACCTGGTTACCGGTAAAAATCAAATGAGGTAAAACTACATTTCTCATTGATTTCATCTGACATTTTCCTAGGAAGGTGTCCAGCAATACATCTGTTAAGTTGCCTAGTTGTTCGTTCTATACAGCTTTACCCACAGGTAGCACAGCATAGTAGCAGAACTAGTTGAAAATAATGCTATTCGGTTAACGATGTGCTATTGCTCACATAACCATGCCTACCTGAATTACTATATTTATTTATACAGCTATGCTAAGATACCATATATCGCCACATGATTTCTCATTTAGAAATCACAGCAGAAGACAATGTCCGCCTTATGGTGTAAGATGACGATCAACCTGTATACACACACCCTTTATTGGTCTTATTTTGATTCCCTTGACCTCTTATTTATTACAGAAGCATTCAAATGGTGAAAAGTAATTTATCCAGTAATTGAAAAATTGTCAACAGATGATATATATCTAGGGGATAAAGATGCCAAATGTGAAGGCTTTACAGAAGTAGATATCAGTGATGTAGATGAGGCTTAGAAAAACCTACACTAAGTACGTGGTTCCAAATTAGCTAGTCAATATCTAGCTATTGGAAAATTTGATTCAATGATTAAAATTATACAAACGGAGTGCATAAGAGATGAAAAACACACAACTAGTATAAGATTTTCTCAACAATTATTCCTTCGCCATTGGTTCAAGATAAGGGAAGGATTACTTTAGGCTGTCAAACATCAATCCTGTTAATAATTATAACTATGTGCATAGACAAAGAAATATTAGTTACAAACCGAATAAATGATCATCCGTGGAACGGAAAAAGTTATTCGTATCACGATCTCGACTACCATAACTTGAAGTGAAGAAGGGATCTAAAGTTGAACTGGTCGATGATGAAATGTGAGTAGGTTCTGAATTCTCCTGCTCTATCCTTTGAACATTTGCAAATGCTGAATGAGATATTTCCCTGAGAAGAAAGTAATAATCGCGAAATATTTAGAACAGAAAATTTGACGTGAATTTCAAAATTCAAACACTATGAAATACTTGAATAATTAGGCGCTATCAACGAAATTAAATCGCCCAATGCTAAAATCCCAAATACAATTTCAAATTATCAGAAAGTTTTAGTTGATGGAATTAAAAGTGTGGTATAACAGTCTAATTATCCCAATCGCCATTTAGTGAGTCATAAATATTACTAATAACAAAGTCCCGCTAAACTCCATGATGAAACAAGCAGTTTGAATGAGCTAAACCTCAACTTTCAAAAAGGGTGAGTGCAAAATAACTTACCGTTGCTAGTCAATTATATTACTTTTAGATAAAATTTCTTAGGCACTTAATCTGGATTTTAGAGACCAAAAATATCCAAGTTTAAGATATGATAAAGTTAAGGTTAATGTGCTTGAAAATTCCCTAAACATAACAACACCATTTCTTGAAAAGCATCAGAGTGAATTTTTTTAGAGATTTGGGTTGCTTTTGTGTGCTAAACTAGAAACGCGTCTCTATACGCAGACTACCTTTACCCTAGAACACCTTGCTATCCAAAACAGTTTTATTTGTTTATACATGCGACAATTCACATACATTAAATATGTGGACACCAATCTATGAGAAATGGAAATCGCTGGATTTCTCTTAGTTGTACAGAAAACAAGTTGATAACCAACAATATTAACGCAAGTCGACAGACTACAATAAGCTGCTTGTTAGTCGAATTAAGCTAACACATTTCCATATGATTATCATAAGAAAGTACAGCTTTCAGTAAGCTGTTCAGCGCTTCAGTATTTATTAAAGATATATGACAAACATTTACTAATTCAACAAGTAAATACCTTGACATGGAGAATTAAAAGCCATGTTATTCAATTCATTACGAATAAATATAGAACTGTTGATTACATTCAATCCACTCACTGACTATTATTATTATAATTCTCTTGAGTTCCCTGTGAAAACGGAGCTTCAATAGCATGTCTCCACTTTGTTCTGCTTTCTGCGGTCCTCTTTAGCTAGTTCTTACTAGTTCTTTCTGGCTGGCCATTTGATCTTCAGTATGGAGCCAGCGAAGGTGGCAGCTGTTGATAAAAGTCTGCAGTAACCTGTTGGAAATGCTTTGCGTAACACGCAGTGCAAGTTTCTAACCAATTTAGAACAACTGACTCAATGACTGACTGATTTCACATTTGTGTTGAAAATCCAAATCTTCTTGATGCTGGTTGAGTGCAGAAGATTCCCAAACTGCTTTCAGGTTGATGAACGCACATCTTGCCTTTCCGATTCTGGCTGACTTTGACATCTCCATCTGTCCCGTCTACCTGTGGTTGAAACGATGCTTCTCAGATAAGTGAAGCCAGGAAGTAACTTCTGTCAAATGTCTACGTTGGTGCTACTGGTTGTTGTTGCTGTTGGTGGTGGCTAGTTGGCTGGCTGTCTTCATCACATCCGTCTTCTCTGTGTTCACCTGGAGTCCTGTCTTCGCTGCCAGTCTCCTCAGCCAGTTTGTTGCTTTCCGCCTGCTTCTAAGTCTTCGAGTTTGTGTGACACTATACACATGTCGTCTGAGAAACCCAGATCTTCTAGAGTCTTCTTATCAGTGGTCCAGCGTACTCCTGTCTCCCCGCTCCTCACAGTCTGACACACAATCCAGTCCACCACAGTTAGGAATATCATCGGTGATAATAGGCAGGCAGCTTTGTCTTACTCCTGTATTCACCTCGAACGCATCTCTGAGCTTCCCGTTGTGGATCACCTGGCATATGGCAGGCATTGTCATATAGCCAGCTGTTGAATGAGGTCGATAAAGACTTGGGCACTGCACACCATAATGTTGGAGCAGTTTGGTGTGACTAATCGATGTTAAAAAAATTCAGTGAACATAAAAACCGAGTACACAATGAAATCTGATCTTCCATTAGTTTGCACTCATGCACAGAAAAATTAATTACGCGAGACTTCTTGGTTGATGTCTTGTGTAACAAGACTGATATTCATACAAAACAGTAAACAATAATCTACAATTTCCTTTTCTTTACAATGGTTAAAGAGGATACTAATATAACATTATAGTATGATTATTTCTACAACAATAAGTTACACAGTTTCAAATGCAGAAATTGATACGTAACACGAGTCACGCTTCACTACTCTGTGTCCAACAGTAAAGGTATGACAGAAAATCGTAAGGACTTAACCAGAGGGCTGTATCTTGGTTTTAAATTCCACCTCACCTACTTCTACCCAGACAGATGTAGAATATTATAAACCTGTGCACACCAACTGTTGAACGGATAAATATATGAAAAGACAATGAGTGGATTGATAACTTTACTTGTTTTATTACGTACACAGAAGTAGGCATCTCTAAGCATGACTAATTTCCGTCTATATCATACACCCATGCACTATACTATATGATTGTATAGCACACTAAAAGTACAGTTTCAGTGTATACTCTAGATTGAATAGGTATTTATCGATCTAGACATACTCTACAGGACTGTAAAACAACAGACTTTTCTACGTCAAACCCTCATGAAATAAAGCCAATCCGAAACCACCATGGTGTAAAATATATAGGATAATGTTATGATAATATTGTAGATTATAGCTTTTATAAATACTCCCTAAAAAATTGAAGTTTTTTAGTACCGAAACAAAGTATATGAGATTTCTTGTATCAGTTTCTAGTGGATGAAAATATTTCCTTTTTAGTTTTCCAATGTGACAATTTATGCTTCAGGAGTTAAAATCGCGAAATGCAGTTTCCTGACCTATTAAGAAAGCTTACGGTAAACAGTTTGTTAAATCAGAATGTGGAAGGCCTTATTTGTTTAAAATCCGTTGGTGTTATCAGTGTACACGTGAATCATAGTGAAGATCAGATATGGTGCTACTTAACAGTCATATGCAATGATATGTACTGGATGGTGAGCCATACCTATTTTGTCAGGGCATATGACACCGAATGGCTATCCAAATCTCGGTAGGTTACGTGGAATTTGGACATGTGAACCAGTGGTTGAAAATTCGGCTCTACGACACAACTTCCAAAAAATGAAATGGTCTTGGTCGAAAGAATAAGTACGTGAATAATATAATGCATGTGCAAAGCCAGAAATGCTTTACAACTACTCGTAAACTCAAGGAAATAAGAAACACGAGGTTTCTGCAAAAATCAAGTGTATTGCCGATAAATTATGAGAAACAGAACTCTGCTGACAAATTACGTTTGATCTATTAGAGGTGGAGATGCAGTGAATCTTTCTTAGTGTTATAACACTAGCAGAGAATACCACCTTCATAAAAGACAAGCTGGGAGACTGCCATGACGACGCAAAATACTCACTAAGTTTACCTATAACTCTTAATTTTTCCATGCTTCTGAGAGAGCAAAAGATTTCGCAGAAATGTTAACTAACTGCATCTTAGTTAACAGTTTGACGAGAAAGATCTATGACAAAGTGGCGACCTTCACACCTACATGGTGCCATTCGCCCCACTTTTACGGTAGTGTTAAAACATGTTCCTAATAAATGACCTTAGATGCTACAACCTTACCGATTCACTACCAGAATGAGACTAATGTTAAATGGCACCTTTAACTGTATCGATAGATAATGCTTCTAGTACTCACTTTGGACCTGTGGCTCAGCCATATTGATAAGCACAACACAAAACCGTTGTACAAGAGAGTAACTCGTGAATCCTTGTAGAACTCTGCACGGATGTGTATGAATTTAGGCTGCCATGCGTCAAAAAATCACGAATGAAATGATTCAGAGAACAAATATGTTACTAATGATTCTCAGATTTTATGGGAATTGCTCTAAAACAAACTTCTTCTTCTTTAACCATATCACTAACTTAACACACATTTTCTGAAATGTTTGAAAAGAGAAAATAATGTTTATTTGTAAAATTGCTAGGTTTATATTAAACATGATCCCCTCCTTTCTAATTCATCAGGCGCTATATGACACATTGAAATATGTACAGTCATTTCGATACATATGTACATTTATTTATAATTGAACCAACCTTATTGGTGTCGATGTTTATTGAGTTTTTGTGGTTAATTTTGACTTTGAGTTTCGACGACTAACAAGGTATTGATGACTATACCTGTTGACTATACCTAGTGTATACTACCATTAAGGAGTTACAAAATATGTTAGAAAACAGAATCGAAACATTTATTGCCTATGTGAGAGTCAGCCTTGATCAGCCTTCTCTGCAGACGCATAAATTAACTTTTAACTGTTATCTAAATAAACTATCCAGAAAACTTATATTAACAGTACCATTAATCAATTGATGAATTTTACAACCCATTCAGAAAACACTTTCGGCACAACTTAAAATGTTTCAACATTAGTCGAAAACGTACAGATTCTATACATAAGCTTCAACGGACTGAAAAACTCAATGCACTTATAAGCAACTGATGTTTTACTGTTGCACAATCTTAAAACGTACTTCGTCTCCACCCCGTTTGTTGACTCCTATGTTGTTTTACAAGATAGATAGATATATATGAGCTTTGGTTAAGATTTATATTTCATTATCTCATGAAGTATGTTTTCTCGTCAGTACCTTTTATCGAATATATTTTAATTACAAAGCTGTTCGGTTGTAAATACACTCGATGCAACATCAATAAGAAAGGCATACAAATTATTTATATGAACTCTGATCAAGGCCTGACCTAGTATTTTACCAAACATTAAACGCCGGATTGAAAGTAAATATATGTACGTATACAAATAATAGTAATGTATACAAATGAAGCAAAAAGTTGTGTGAATGACTTAATACGAATATAAGTAATAATTTGTGCTCGAAACGTCATCAGTTAATATTACTGTACAACACTGTGTGATTTATCAAAATAAAATCCTATCCATAGTGGAGTTATACTCTACCACAGTGTCCAAGTTTTATACTTATATCAAAAATACTATGTATAAACCATGTTGCAGAAATCACAGTGACATGGAATCAAATAATTTCAACGTTTCGTTCAGAGAAGTGTTCAGGACTTTTTCAGGAAAATAAAATAAAATATAGCAAAATTATGTGTGAATAGGAGTTACGATCCTGCGTGACATTTGAAAGTGAAAGATATTAAGAAGCTAGCTGCCTTTGATCACAGATGTTTGAGTTTAATCTTCCGTGTTAAGTGGTATATTGTGGTAATAGTGAAGTTAGGCGTAGAGTATTAAACAAGGAGGGAAAGTCAAACGGAGGTTGCGAAGCAGCATTGATTAAAATAGCTGGAACATTATCTTTCACATCGAGTAAATATTGAGTGATAGAGAATTACGTTGGAAGAGTTAAGGTTGATCAAACCAAAACATAACATCAATTCATGAATTCTTTGACTATTGGTTTGGACTATGCGGGAAGGTGATATATACCTTTTTACATTTACAATTAAAAGTATCAGAAAATCGATTCCAGTATAAACTACACGTATTATGCACTTACCTATTACCCGATCCAATTTTACCCATACCAAGGCGCTCGGCCTGTTTAGCTCGTTGTGGATCTGTAGATTTCGCATTGACAGCATCTTGTTTTTCGCATTCATCAGTGATATCTTTATAAGCTAAGCGAAGCGACGCACTATCAGAATACAAGAAAAATTATTATGCATAGTAAACTGAATTGAAATTTGGATCGTAGTTATCAACTTATTTCCTGCTTGTACCAAGCTATTACATATGAAGTGCCTTAGTGAATAATATGAATAATCAAATACTAAGCAATATTGGACATTACTGGTAGAGAATAATTTACACTTGTGTTTAGGCATAAATGGGTACAGAAACTGCAGTTACTTTCATGAAAAGGATCAAAAACTGCAGATCCGAACGCAAACCAACCTGTCATTAACCATTACAAAAGCCCAGAAGCAGAGATCAAATCACACTTACATTCGTTCATTGTCAGTTTTTTCCTGATCTTGAACATCATTGTTGGTTGAGTGGAGCTGACTTTCTTTCCGTGCATCAGCATTTTCAGCAGCTGAAACTATCGCCGAGAAATCCGTTTTCACCTTTGCTGCACCCAAACCACCTTTTTTGGCCCCAAGCTGAATGACAGAGAAAATTCAATTCACAAAAACAAACGAATACATGATCACTTCACTAACTTATTACAGATCATTGAATATTATTGGATAGTTATTTTGCATCTAATTTAAACACTGCATGTACCCTTAATTAAAATATGAAAACAACAGTAATACGTTACTCAAAACCCTCCAATTGAATTAGCCACACTAATTTTCACATGATGACGAAATTATTTGTAAGGCAGTTAGACCACTTTACCACCTACAGCCGACCATGTCATCGTGCATCTAAAAGGAGGCGGCTGATTCACCACAACTAACTTTATATATTTCTATGAGAATAGAGTTTACTATATTGAAACGTCGGTGAGAACCAGGCTATGCAGATAAGCAAGAAATGAAACGTCAACGAAAAAAATGTTTCCGCTGCAGATTTAATAAAATTTCCTCACAGAGAAAGTCGAAGACTGTTGAGCACTTAGAGTTAAAACTGTTGATGGTGGAGAAACACTGATGATTCCTTTACATAAAAGGTCCAGATCAGAGCTTAAGAGAATGCTGTTTTCAAATGGGTCACAACAGGCTTTACAACTATACGGACATATATTTAGTTTGAGCCAATCACAGAGAATTGTAAACAAGGTTATACATTCACAATAATCATTGTTCAGAACAAGAAACATTTTTGAGTGAACAGATGTTTCCTGTAACTATTTTAGGCTCTACATTTATAAGTTCATAAATATAAGAACAAAATAGCCAGTAAAGGCAAATCACAATCATCCCAAAATCTGTATTGGGGTACAAGTATAAGATGGAATAACAGCCCGCTGGATAAGATTGTCAAATGAATGCATAAAAAAGTATCGTCATAACAAACATAAGATAAGATGTGAATAACAAATACGTGACTCTGATGTACTTAAAAGAAACGGAGCGTAAATAAATATTGTTATTTTCAATTCTAAAAGGGATTGCACAACCAAGCAAATTAACTATGGCTTCAAATAATAGGTACAACTGAATTTTTTACCGAGCTTAATTTCACATAGTGGAGTAAATTGTGCAGATAAATATCAATCAACATTAACAATAAGGGATGAAAAACTGTTGTGAACATAACAGCAGAAACAAGTACTTAATTATGCTAAAGCATATTTCAACTGTCGTTCAGTGGACTGAACTTTAAACTACATTCGAAAATTCCACACAAAAAAATAAAGTGAACACAGAAAACATTAAGGCGTGAAAAAATTACACAAAAGAGCAAAGCAGCCAAATAAAATACATTGGGGATACACTAAATCTAGAAGACAACTTCCTATTCTATTCAATCCGCACTAACTCCAGTGACAATATTCTACTTTAGGAATAAACTTTTTATACTTTCATTTAATAACAAGACAAACAAGATAAAATTACCCGAGTAGCGTTTGTTTTTCGACCGCCGATTACTGAGGTTGCCTTGGCAGAAGTGGAGTCAGACGTTGGGGAATTGAATAAATTATCGACAGTTGGTCCGATTGTTTTTTCTTCCAAAGTCACCTCTATCAGTTAGAAAAAATATCCAGATGTTTTAAGTTAATCATTTCAAAACTGTCATATCGAATAGTATAAAAAGAGAAACTATTTGAGATTAGTCTCAGATATTTACGAAATGTGAACTGCAACTCTTTTCTATGTAAAACGGTCAACACTTATTACACATAGTACTTGTGTGAATTTAGAGGGGCTAGAAAATAAGAATTTCGGAAACGTCCCATTAAATGTAAGTGATAGCCTTATCCCTAACCACAATGACAAAATTAATTGAAATGACTTAGCAACCTTTGTCCTACGTTACTCTTTGAAAGTAATGGTGGTAACGAAAATGTGGATGATATAAACCCAGTAGTGCTAGTATGTCTAAATGACTAAATTTGATTTGTTTTAATAAGTCACCTCGGATGACGGCTTATCGTAGCCTCGTATGGAGTGGCGACGGTTGGCTTTAAGACCGTTAAATAAGTTGGTTTGTCCAATACTACTCTAAATAAGACATCACAGCAACACATGTAACAAGACAGATTGAAATGTGATCCTGCAACAAAGGGTGACCACTGAGAGTCCCCTAGTTTATGATGTATCAGAGAGTACACCTCTAATTAACCATTTCTCCTATTTATTAAGTCGCATCATCAAACCTCAGCATGCGTACAAACAGCTCATTACTTGCTGATTGGCATCCCCTTGAATAAAGGTATGGTATACGGCTAGATAGCCAAAAAGGAGTACACTAAATATCAGTTTTTTTGACTTCACAAACGAGAAGTAATCACTGAAGAAAAGAGATGGCTTATGGTCGTAGGATTTTGACAAGATGTGTCATCATTCCATTTCTTATTAAAGAACTGTGAGGCAATGAATGCTGCAACTAGGTGTAGCTGTGAGTAGATGATACCAAATAGTTTATAAGGCATATATATAAGGTTTATATACTAACACTACCCGATTCTATGGGGAAGTTTGTGATGGAAAACGGTTGGATAAGGTCCGATGAGAACATGGTATCACTCCAACAAGTTTATTACAATCAATATGAGCTAGTACTGCAAAGACACTTACATCCTACATTTTGAGGATGCATGCTTGGATAGGATAGAAAACACCTTTCGACTGACATATCTTAAAACATGTTTCAGGAATGTCATCCCAACTTAGAATCAAACTATGTGCAATTTTATTTTTTCTTCTAAATCCGGAACCGATTTGAACCAACAAAATCCTATTCATATTAGTTTGCTTATTAGATGTATCACACAGTGAAACAGTATTATCTACTATGTGATACATCTAATAAACAAACTAATATGGAATTACTAACACAGTGTCCAAGTTTTACACACATATATTAAAATCCTATTCAAATTTCCTTTCATGTTAACTTCTTTCTTTTTGTCTGTTTTTCAGCTATTTTACTCCTTTTTCATACTATTGTTTGCTTGGCACATCTCATAGTGAACAGGATGCTGTGTTAGATGAGTTGGAATGCTACTCCGCGAACATCTACAGCCATAAGCAAACAGCAGCGACTCAAACGTCACAGATTAACGGGAATAACTGGAAACAAAGGCAAGTGGTGTCGTAGACGTCATATCCGTTATTCACTAATGGAAATTCGGGCTAGTCGAGGAATGAAGATAAAAGAGAGGAGTCAATGATGTCACGAAAACAGCATTGTCTGTAATGCACAGAATTGAAATTTCCCGATTATAAAGAAAAGAAATGTTCAACTTGGAAAGAATAGGACTAATACAAAGTTACACTGCCCAGTACTTGTGACTAGAGACACCAGAAACGTTTGCTGTAAGCCAAAACGTATAACTTGACGGTAAATTATCCGTAAAAATGTTGGTTTATGTTCGGGTTGCAGAAGTCCCTAATAAGTTTTTTTTTCCAGACTTGATATTAAGCCAGAACGCAGGAAATTACTGCGAAAAGTCTATAGTGACTTTTGAATTACAAAACGAGCAATTTAAAATATGTGAAGGAATAGAAAGAAGCTGGATCGCCATGCATATATATAATTCGAGGATTTACATAAGCTACCCGGAGCCTACTGTCCTTAATATCCGAAGACTGTTCTTAGTACTGTCTTGTAGAATAATTGAGGCGTTTAGTCAAAACGACATCAAAGGCGAACGAACTGTAAACTTCATTTTGTTAAAAAGGGACAGGATATGGGCGTCTTAATTAGGGAGATATCTTATACGAATGTTCGAACTGCAAGAAGTACGGACAGTTACCTGTTTACAAAAAATAATTTGAAGAACTATGGGGAACCTTATGAAAAAAGATGGCCTATTCAAAACATTCAGATATAAAGATACTGACTTGGAACTACTGCAGCAGGCCTGTCAGGCCTCATATCGTTATCCGAAATACATTCTGTGTGGAGCTCAAAAAAATCGGCCACTTTATCACATTTTCCTTTTTCTTCATCTGCTTCTATGATCAACTACAAAAATCACAAAACACAACAAATTACTTTGTTCCCATGAGTTTTAACCGCTTCAACGGCTAACTTCTCCAGTTTGGTTCGGTAAAGTTGAGCAGCCCGGCTTTGATACTTCTCTTGTGCGTCCAACGAACGGCAATTATTCTGCGTGAAGAACGATAACTAATCCGGATATAAGAAGAAACTGGTGCTTACTGCATTTTGATTTCCCCCGACTTGCATAGCACGCAGTTGAACCCAAGACCAATTAGTATCCAGTTGAGTGGAACGAATGAAGCTAAGGTGAACCCCAAGGGAACGATGAACTGCTGAACAGTCGATGCAAAGAAAAACTCCATAAGTTACACTAGCCCATGTAGGATTAGTAGCACCACAATCAAAACATTGCTACAGTGCAACTAATATACTTGAAAATGTAATTACTACCTTGTTACATGGCAGAGATTTCAGTTTGTTTAGAATTGTCACTATTTCATGCTTCGTTGGTGGGACTCCGACCATTTTACGGAAGTAGAACAGCAAAAATACGTGGACTAAGTAACAACACTTGCGAAACTCGCGGCTTTTCCTTCAATATACAACGCTTACAAAACACTATTTATCCAATATCCTTTTTACTAACCAGTATAAGCTAAGTTAATTTTACCTTACCGCCTTCTGAATGGTGGGAGTTTGGTTCCTGATCTTGGCTGGATTTCCTCGCAGTCAGTCTTGCCTTTCCTACTAATCTCCATCATAGTCCCTGATGCCTGAGAAAGGAGTTCACGGTTTATACCTAGACAGTAGCACTGCTTGACCACACATAATTTTGGTATTGAATGAGAGGAAGGACTGGTAACTGTAATCTTTATGGCCAGCCAGTGCTTCACTCCCACTCTTTAGAAATATACTGGTAATCTATCCTCTTGAATGATGAATCTCTACCAAAATCAATAAGAGATTGCATAAAATTACTGTGAATGGTATGTACGCTACGTCACTGGCCAGCGGATTTGAGGCAACTCTATGGATAGGCTAAACAACATTTAAGAGAGTATGACAAGAGGAATAAAACAGGGAATCAGGAAAATGAGTAGATAAAATAAATGGTGCCACATGAGCGGCTAGATAACATGTACGATAAACAGAACTGGACTGCTCCGATGCCTTCATTTCCTCTTGGTATAACTTTCAACTGGTCACTTACCGTCCAAGAGCCTCATGTGTGACGTCGCTTAGCTTATTTCTAATCCATCTTCATTTCCATAAGCATATTCCCTGGACAGTAGATTCTTGGTTGGTTTTATATCACAGTCCCTTGCTGGCTATGTCATTTGGTTGGCCGTCGGATCCTCCGTATCGATATAGGGTAGCTTTCCTGAGGTAGATTTTGTGAATATATTGGCCTTCTGTAAACCAGTGCTAAATCAGTATGCTGTAAAATTTAAGAAAGCATTTGGTATTGTTTTCTCACTATCTGTATAAATCTAGATCAACAGTGTCAGTAACTAGAGTTGTCTTAGATGTGTGATAATCATCTGATGACTTCGCAAATGGTGTTGTGTCCTGTGAAGATGATTTGGTGTGGTTTGAGGCTCTTAATGACCTGAGTTCCGATGTGTTTTGATTGAGGGCTATTGTGTGTTAACGTCTTGTAGTGTATCATTCCTTTTTAACGGAGTGATTGTGTGATCGTCTTTCAATCACTATTTTTTTCGACTACGAATTTTATTTATCAGTGGTTCATATCTTCCGGTAAAGTACGTTACAAATGATGTTTAAGCCTCTGGTTGTCTCAAACTGATGGCGTACTGGACAGCAGTGGTATTGCTGGTTGCCTCAATCTACGGCATTTGTTTGCGAATTCAGCACTTTCTTCTCCACGAACAGTATGCCTTGCACCGTATAAGCCTCTAATAACCAGCTTTTCGGTAAAAAGCAACACTAAGCTGGGATTCTAGTTGTTTAGTTACCTCTGTGGTAATGCAATTTATCAGGCTATTTAACTCAGCAACCGATTCCGTGTCGAGCCGGCGGAGGTCTTCTTTTTCGGTGTGGATTCTCTATGTTATTATTTCACAGACTCGCGATCTAATGTTGTTCATCTGTGTCGGTGGTCTAGATGTACTGAATATATTTTCTGAAAATCCTTCATCCGTGAGCTTACTACATTTCAGTAGAAAAGTAACGTTAGCGCAAAATACGATCTATACTAAAGCAAATTCACATCCCGAAACTGCTATAGCAATTGTTTTGCTGAGACCAAACACCAGTTAAAATGCCAAATCGATAGACCAAAATACGAGGAAAATTTTGGGGTCAGATTCGTAGTATGATTGCTCGGCTGCTAAGGGATTATGCGCGAACAACTTGATGAAGCCCAACAGCCTGGCAAATGCCACAACCTAAATAGTCGACTTAAACAGTGAGGTCTGGCATCCAACGTTGACAGGTGGGTGACGGAGGCGGGTAATTTTCCGGGAATTAATTACTTCAGCCTCCCTGTTGCATATTTGAGTCCTCACTTTCTCTGCAGATGACATTAGACATTCTATTTCACGTGATAGAGTCCGAAATGGACTTGCTGATTGAAGATCGGCGAAACCAGCACAAAGTGTCGTGAGTAAATCTAGTTGAATTTCGGGTATGGTATTTATGATAGCTATGGTACTACTAGTCGTTTGCACAGATTTATCCTCAGTTCCAGCCCCGTTATGTGGTATTAAAACGGCAACTTAGCCCATATGGTGGACTAGTGAGCCAAGTGACTTTAACACCGCTTGGGGGTTATTGGTCATTGTCAAGAAGACTTGTTTTCCTGCACCCACGTCAGCCAAAGCCCGCCATTTGTCGCTGCATGGCTGTTCCGTACGAGTAAGTTGATTAACACGTAGAAAGCTATATGTAAGCTATTTTAGATCATTGACAGTGCTTGTATAAGATGCTGTACAGCGTCTTGTTGTGGTGACAGTGGATTTCATCAAGGATGCTGAGCCATTACTAGCCAAACCTTCAGGGATGATATACGAGTATTTGACTTCAATTGTTTCTCAGCTTCAGACGAAATGTAGGTCTCTGCATCTTCTACTACAGAGCAAATACAACAGAAGAGGTGAGCAGCAAAGTACCACAGGGCAGAGAAAAGTATGTGGAGTGGGACATATATGTTTATATTCGTTGTACATTGTAATTTAGTCAACAAGTATTTATTTCTACTAAGTCTTTTAATGCATTTATGCCACTAGTTTATTTATAGTTTTTAGAGTAACAAAGGCATTTAAGCGTGTTGTTTAGGTATTGCAGTAGACTAATAGTTGATTCGTTGTAGGAGTAAATAGTTTATTATTATAATCAGTAGTGTGAAATAGTCTGTACAGAGAACGTTTGAAACTTATAACTGAAGAGCAAGTTCTGACGTATAGGGGCAGGCTATTCCATATTTTAGAATACATGACTGTGAAGAAGTTTTCACGGAGCGTTGACTTAAAGGCTTTTATTTTCCTTGTGCAAGTTTGGTTACGCAGATCGTAAGAGCCTTTTTGTTTGAATTGTATGTCCTTACTGTCTGAGAATGACATTTTGTGAAGGACATTAAAGAAGAATATTAAGTTTATAATAAGTCGTCTTGTCCAAAGTAGGTCAAGTTTTAGGATCATGCACCGTGAGATGTAGTCTTTCGTACAATCGTAGCCAAGTAGTTTGGAGTTAAAATATCGTTGGATACTTTCTATACTTAGCTTGTCACGTGTGTGAATGCTGCTTATAATAAATGGACAGTATTCTAGTAGTGGTCTTACATGTGTTTCATACAGAATGAGCTTTACTTCATTGTCGTGAAAGTTCCTAAGTATGCATCCTAAGAACATCCTCGGCTTTCGAGTTTGTGATGCCACTTGCTCAGAGATTGTCAGGTCACTAGAATACCTCAGGCCTAAGTCAACGACACTTCGTATTCTGATTAGGTTAGCAGATTGAAGCGTTAACTTCAAGTCGATTGAGGGTGCGCCGAAGCGGATCCAGCCACATTTGTTCAGGTTAAACTGTAGATTCCATAAAGACGACAAAGCAGTCACTTAATCTAATTCTTGCTGCACAATATTCTCAAAGTACTCTAGGTCATCACCTTGGAATATATAAGCTACTTTTAGGTCATCTGCAAAGATAAATGGTTTCCCATGTAAGAGGCACGCGCATATGTCACTGATATAGAGTATAAATGGGAGGGGCCCAATGACACTACCTTGTACTACACCTGAAGTGATTGGGCTAGGTTTCGAAAATACAGACCCGAGCTTAACTATTTGGGACCTATTGCTAAGGAATGATTTAAGCCATCCTAATAATGGGTCACGTAATCCTAAGGATTTCAGCTTTTGTCTTAGTAGTAAATGGTCGACACGGTCAAATGCCTTAGAAATGTCAAAGTAGATGACAAGTACTAGTTGCCGTCTGTCACGACTGCTGGTCACAGAATTGAAGAAGTCTAAGTGGCATGTTAAACAAGATCTGGATTTTAGGAATCCATGTTGGTTCGGACTTATAATGTTGCAGCTAAGCATATGCTTGATTAGGTTACCTTTAACTAGTCTATCTATAATTCTAAATGCGGTAGGTGTGATACTGACCGGCCTATAGTTACTGACTTCTGTTCTCGAGCCAGATTTGTGCTTAAGGATAACAAATGTTTTTTTCCATATATCAGGGTAAGTTCGAGTTTCTAGGGACATTGTGAATATTTTAAGCGGTAGTAAGGGAATGTCATGGCCACCATATTTATAAAAATATGATGATATACCATCAGTAGGAAAACCTTTTGAGCTTTTGAGGGTTCTTACAGTATGATTAATGTTAGCATAAGTGAATTCAACAGTACTTATTGAGTTTGGTGTGTGAGGAGATGGAGCTTGTGTCATATTAGTAGCAGGGTGTTAATTCATTTCCTACCTGTTGATTCTCAATCTTTCCTTTGTTCAACATTATACTACTTGCCATTAGTAAGTAGTATGATTTTTATATGTTAATTTATAACAATGACATTTGCTTACAACTGCAGTTAAATTACTTGTTCTATTATCATTCTATTAATGTATAGTTCTTATTTTTCTTCTCCTTAAACATTATTTGCTGACCTTACCCTATAGTGTATGCTTTACTATTGAAAGTTGTTTGTTCATATTTGTTTAATCTTTGCTTGGCATTCGCGGGCCGTTTGAACCGACACGTGGATCGACCTTGACACAGCATTCCTGTTTTTACTTATTGTCTGCACAGTGGTTGTGCATTTGACGGCATTTAGCTACAGACACCTCACATTTTGAGGTTTGTATATTATATATCTATTTTCATGTAATAAAGTACCGTATTGCAGGATATGCTGTATTTCGAACTTTACGCGTCACTCCACGTGTGGTTTAATCTATAGTTTGGATTATCGTTTCGGATTTCTTTCGGGAGAAATTCACACAGGGTGTATATCGAGTAACTGGACTGTGGGCTTAAGGTAGTTGGCTGCAAATGTTCTGTTAAACAATTCACACATGTCTGCAGAATTAGTGCAATGCCCACCTTTGTCTATGTGGAGAGAAATGTTGTGATTTTTGCGATTCATTCGCTTCTTTAGGATTTCTGTGAGTGCAAACACTCTAACAGGACTGGTTACTGCGATGCGTTCTTCGTTTCTCATACGCAAATCTCGAGCTTGTGAGATGAAGTTAAGGGTGTTAAGTATTAAACCTAGTGTGCCAAAGTCGTGGTGTTTGAAGTAGCTTGTTGAGAGTCTCTTCAGTTTCGTACGATCCTTTGGTTTTATGAATGACTTTCTATGTGGGGAAACCTTTAGTGTCTGGGGTGGAATGAGTTATGGTAGAAGGTGTTCAGAACTCTTGAGAGGTCATCAGTAGTGAAGTATTCGCTCCATTCGGAGGATCTTAGCACTGATTCTACTAAGGTCCAGTTTGCCTTACTATAGTTCCTATATAGTACTTGTGAATTGGAGGTATGAGCTGCATTGCTATTCAGTGGAAATGGCAGTGCACACATTACTGTTTTGTGGTTACTACCTGAAAACTCAGAACCCGCTAAGGTTGAGAGGGGGCTTATATCGTGACAGAATATTAAGTCTGGTACATTGTCACCTCTTGTAGGGATAGTGACAGTTCGTTTCCAGCCGAAAATCTCCATTGTGCCTTAGATCTTGTCATATTTTTTGGCCCTGTTAATAAATCTCAGTTGATTTTTGGAAGGTTGAAGTCTCCACATATGATCTTATGCTCGTATGGAACAGTGGAAACTTGCTCCAGGGCATTTGTAAGTTGTATCTCGTAATCACTAAGGGTGCCAGGTGCTCTGTAGATACATCCTATTAGTAGTGTAGCACTTTTGAAGTGTACGTTGACCCATAGGTTGTTGTATATGTCATTGAGTTCCCTATTTTCTAGCTGTAACACAGAAAGTGTGTTCAGGAAGTACATTAGGCAGCCTCTTCCCTTATTAATGTTCCCGTAACATCAAAAGTGTATGTACCCTTCGATGCTTATCTCTTCGTCTGGTATATTGGAGTGACACCAGGATTTAGCAATAATAATTATTGGGGGTTTGTATACCAGCATGTGTGCCCTGAGCATCGGTAGTTTGTTAAGGATAGATCTAGCATTAATAAGTATTAAGTAGAGTTGAGATTTGAAGTAGTGTTTCAAGTATTTAAGCTCGTCTATAAGGTTCAAGTGTGGATCGGCATCCACTGTTTCCGCGTGGCGTAACAACCCTGTGTTGCAACTAGTTTGGGTACCATGTTCACCTATGACTGTCAAGTTACTACCCATTTTTTTAGTGTGTGATGGGTTTCATTATTAGATAAACTATACGATGACGTAGTTCTAGGCTTGGGTAGGTTGGAGACTTGGGTTGGAGTTTTTATTTGGCCTATGCTTGTACAGTCATTGGGTGTGATTAATAGTTCCGTGTGTACTAGCCTATGTCTGTTTTCTTCCTGTTAGGGAGCCGACATTAGTGGTACGGGTTCAGAAGGTTTAACATCCCCAGCAGCTGTTTGGTTGGCGCTGACAGGGATGTGTTGGATAAAAAATCATTGGTACCTTGTGATGCCCATGACCTGTTAATCTGCCTATTTTGTGTGGACATTCTAAGAAACCTTACATGGGTGTCGTTATATGCATAGCGGCACTGTGGTTTGTTTCCCAGAAGACTTGTTCCGTATAGTCTGCAAAAGTTTCTTTGTGTATCATACTTTGACAACACTGAGTGCCTGGGGTTTGAGCTCCGAGCCTTGTCACTTATGCTACTTTGCATGATAGCGTCACTACACCAGCTACTAGTGTGACTTGGCACAGTATGCGAGTAGATTGTATCGTTATTGTCCTTGGACTCTATGACCTTATTTTTGTTTTTAGTTTGGTTGCTAGCATTGTTTTGAATATTATTTACCTTAAAGCGTGAGTTATTCTTGGCAGTTTGAATATATTGGGGATTCTTCGCAACAAGTGGCGTATTTCAGCATGTTTTGTTAACGAATTCCATTTGCGTTGTCAAGTTCGACTAGGAGAGGTTGCTGTCAGCTTACGAGAGGGATTGATTTCCATCTTATGGCTGTCCATAGACATATCTATATCCACCGTAGAGGGAGGAGAGGTTAATTTACGAGTAAGGCTATAGCTCACAAGTCTTTCATTTGGTTTTGTGTTCTGTTGAGCCTTTTTTGTGAGATTTGAGAGGGGGGAGGCTCTGAGTTCTACCGTGTTGGCAGTGTGTTTGTCTATTTTAGTGGGTTGCGGTGTCTTGCCATTTGGTTTATTAAGGTGACTGAAAGCACGCCTTTCAATCACTGTCTTATCTGCTACAACTTTTATTTTTTTGTTGCTTGTATCCTGTAATAAGATCCGTTGTGTATTGGTGAATATTTTAGCCTCTGTCTGCGTTTCGAACTGAAGGCGAATAGGACAGCAGTGGTCGTGCTAACTGTTCTTCAGTCTGTGACATTTTGTTTGGGAGTTAGGCATTTTCACCGCCCTAAGTTAGATGCTTTGAGCCTTTATAAGCCCCTCATTATCTGGCATATTATTGACAATCACACTTAGTTTAGTATCAAGTCTTTTGATAACCTCTGTTGTGATGAAGTTTATCAAGGTGTCTACCTTAGTTACTGATTCTGTGTCAAGTTCGCCAGGGTTTATGGTCCCAGTCAAGATATTCAGAGGTGCAAGTTCACAGACCTGTGATTTTATACCACTAATCTGTGTTGATAGTTCAGATAAATTGCCCAAATTTTCTGAAAATCCTGCATTCTTAACTTTTATACACCTTTTGGCCCGCATCTCAGACTTCCGTTCTTCTACAGACAGCTTTATTCGTTCTATTTCTGAAGTAAGTTTTGGAGCCGGACTTGGTATCTGAAGCTTTGTGACACGTACATAAGGTGAAGCGAAGAGGTTCATGTGAGGACCAGGTGCTGAGTTTGTAGAGGCAACGCTACTACTGGTTGTCAGCATATTTTCGCTCTCAGTTTCAGCCACAGTAGATGGTAGTGAACCGGCAGCTCAACGCTTGCGGCGTATTGGCAAGCTGTGCACCTCACTTCCATACTTCGTGGGAGTTGTGCTGCTCGCTGTTGCGAGCATATATGTACCATCAGTCATCAGGCTAACAAGTGACTGAGCTCGTGGCTTTTTTGTATGACTAACCATAATTAATTAGTGAAAGAGTTATTTGTTACAATTATGGAACCGGAGAAACACTTGTGCGAGTCTCACAGCAAAAATAGAAATATATAGTGAATCAAGCTAAAATGTAACGCGAACGTTGAACGTACCGCGTATAGTCGCATTTATTTGAATGTATCTGAATAACCTAGCAGCACATCCTTTATCCTCATATTTCTTCCCATGAATTCGTTCATACCTGAATTCTATCAAACGCTCAATAATTTGACTGAAAGTTCACGGTATGTTGCTAAACTATTTAGCTGCATTAAAATAGATGTATCCGAATACTAGGTCACTCATAATACTGTCTTTTGAATAACTTTTCAGCATGCCATTTGCTTTCAGTTAATAATTTCATGTGATATTGCTGTTGATCTTAAAGCAAATAGGGCTGCTTCTCTTGACCACCAGAATTCTTTGGACTTTCCTCTCAATGCATCTTTAGGAGGCTGCGTAACGTGTGCGCATCTAGGCATAAAACACCGGAAGAAAACTTCCGAATTGAGCTATTGGAATGGTGTGATTCCAGTAACATCAATTATATGCCATAGTAGCTGCATGTTTTTACCTCCAAAACATTCTGACTAATTATCATGCCAATATTCTTGTGAGTGTTTATATTCAGGCTAGCGATGAAAATATCATCTGTATAACCTGTAAGAAATAGTAGTTCACGCTGTGTAGTCAAATGGCATCTGCATAAACTGTTACAATCCAAATAAGAGCTATTTCTGTTTACGATATATCTTCCACAGCCATCGGAATATCTTGTTAGTCGCGAACCAATTCTATTTTAGTCAATGCTGTGGGGCCAAGAAGACTGCTAATAAAATTACGAATGTGGGGTACCGGATATCTGTCAATAACTGTTTACTGATTTAATGCTTTATGACAACTACATGAGCACAATTCGGTTTGTTTTTTTCTGTTTCCACCGAAGAACCTATTACCTTGAGATATTTTCACGTAATTTCAGTTCGATGTCCAGATAAGCTAAGGCTTTGAACCCCTTTATTTAAGCGGGATTCTGATATTCCTATCTTTAATATTGGAAGTGTAACTGATATTTTTGTTTTTTGTTTCCTAGCTCTTAGTATCACCCGCTGGCACTTTTACCAGCTTTTGCACCCGTTTTACGGATTTTAGTGACATTTCTGACATCATATGTAACTCTGTTCGTGGACTGTTGAAATGTTGATCCTATCTACCCAAGATTGTGTTTATAACGTACCTCTTGGAATTTCAATTGACTACTGTAGGGTTTAATCCGCATAAATAAACAAACTGACCTTTGACGGTGAGAACACTGATGTTCAATTGATTTGACCCCTACTTTGCTCGCTCACGAGAATAAACCAGAATTAATTCTGTTCAGTACAATCGTCTTATTATCACGACTGTAACTTTCTTCGTTTATTAGTCTATAAGGCTATAGACAACCAACTAGAAAATTAGGATGAGTTCGGCCAAAGGTTAACATCCTTTTTGGAAATGTCCTTCACGGTACTGATAATATGTACTGCAGCAGGTATCTGAAGACTTTTATCTGCACACTGTTAACTGTAGTTACTTTCCCAGATAAATAGTGATAGTCTCCTTCTGCTTAATACTGAAGGCAAATTCTTTGGCAGGTAGTCGTACCTGAGAAAGGATTGCGATTGTCCTGCATGAAAGATCTCATTCTTCGAAATAACAGGGCATTTACTTCCACTTCTTGAAATTTTAGGTTCCCATCGATCATTTCTGCCTCCAGATTCAGCTTTGGATATTCCACGCATAAGATTCATGTGCTGTGTTTGCACACATATCAGAAGGATATAGTGCTAGTGTATGCAAATAATGCAGCTATATTTAATCTTATGAAAGAATAGGCAGAGTTTTTCCCTTTCTCGTATCACAGGAAATTTCAATTCTTTACGGGACAATCAGTTTTTCAAACGAATACATTGGATTAACTTACAAGCTTTCCCAAACAGGAACTGGATAGAGATGAAAAATATTCCTGATGCACCAGAATAGGACTTTTCTTAGTGTATAGTTAGCAACGAGAACTTACTATTGTTTCTTGTATTAGGCCACAGAAACGCATACGTGAAATCACATCTTAAGATACATTTGCGTTTGAATCAATAACTATCATAAGAAGTAGTTAGGTCTAATTTATCTGAAACCCGGAACAGCTACCCACCATCAGGAAACGAGTATTGAGGAAGCAAATAAATTTGCTTTAATTTCAAAAGCTTCAACATTGGATGTTGGCGGAGAATAGAAGCACAAACCAGATTTCAGGTGTTATCGTGTCGCTGTGTTTGGGCTATCCTACGTTGTTTTCAATGTTTTTTTCGACAGATAGGCACTTTTTTATAAGGTATCTGGACGAAAAGATGTGTAAAAAGCGAGAAAAGTAGTTGTTTTTGGTGTGTTGACGAAGTGCTGTCTTCTCATGGAATTGTCATGCTCCGGTGCATATGAAATGTCGGAATTCGTTGAAAAATGTTAAATAATTTCCATTATTGAAATATGTTTCGCGAAAATCATGAGGAAGGGTGTCGAATTTCGAGGCAATTATGATTTCATGATACTCACAAAATTTCACAGTCAGAAGGAAAACCAAGTTGGTTATTTGGTCACATTTGCATGTGATTGAATTTGGGTATGATGGGGTACTTTTATTGCTTTTGAGTAATTGCTTCCGCTGGTAAACCGTAAACAGGCGTTATGCGCAACAAAAGTCTATCTATTAAGTTGCAGTATTTTATGACAACAAAATAATCGACGAAGTTTAGTGACGTGGTCAACTAATATACAGGTTAAGCGCTGATGTGATCATGTAAGCGCGTATTGACACGAAATGATAACACAAGAAAATTAATGTAGTTATCTCCCTATTTTCTGATAATTTCTTTAGAGATAAAGGTGTTAAACGCAACACAAGAATAATAGACTGCTTGTGATAAATAGGATATACGCTTCATAGTGTACTTGAAGTGCCTAGGCAACCAATACGAGTCATGTACGTATAGAACCTACGTTTGCTAGGTTATATTTCGTTATTACAGTACAAACATACGTTCAACGACTGTTTTCATAACAATAGTGAATACTAATATTATACGCAACCGGATTAAACGTAACTGAAACAGTTTAGCAAGATTTGGTGACGCATTGAGGAAATAATAACGCATTTCGCATAAGTATTACTACCTTTCCTGTTATTCTCTTTAACTTGCAATGTTCTCAAAATGTGAAGTGAAAGAGACAAAGGTAGTCGACACAAATGTATATATTTGCAACGAAATTCAATATGAAAGAGTACATATCTACACTAAAAAGAGTTAATAACAATCCAGTGAAAAAAATCACAGTTGCAGAGTTTTTATAGCTGCGTCATAATCATCATAAAGTCTACTGACCACTCCGTCCACAACATCTGTATCAGTTTGCCTCAGTTGGTAGTGGTGTTGGACCAGTCTTTTCAGTTTCTATAACCACCAGGTCCGTTCGGAGAAACTGAATATAATCTTTTCGAGCCAAGATTGAGATTGTATTACCTCGAATACCTTCGGTAGTATTGAGAAGTATCTAAGGTGAACAATTCCCTAGCTTAGGCACACCGAATACGTGAACAGAGGAGGGAACAATCATATAGTTGGTGCGATTCTATATAGTCGTCATGTATTTCACGGTAGATTTGAAGAAGAATTCTAAAACATCTATCACACTTTCTCTTCTGTAAAAAGCAAATATTACACAAGTGACTTTCTTTTCCATCCGTTACACCCAAATGAAAGAGGCCAAGTCTTTGAACTTCTTTGATTAAGTTAACTAGTAATATTCTTTTTGTAAGTGGATCCAATGCTCATCACATCTATGGAATTTATACATGTATTAACTTGTTACCTTAAGCTGAAAAATATAATATCTATCTGATTTCATCATTGCCTCAGTAACGTACACGACGTATTGGCCGCGACGTTTACTCAAAGGAACATCTACCAATCACAATGAGCATAAGTGACCTTCAAGTGCTAGCCTCTCCATAAGCCATTTGTGCCGCCATCCTGTCTCGGGCGCTGGAGTGGATCTGGTCCAGAGGTCTTCAACAATAGCGTCCCAAGAGTGGGAAGCACGCTGGCTAACGGCACCTGTTATTATGATAGCTGAAATGTCAACGCTATTCACCAACTAAGGAGCAAATTTCACCCAGATTACGTTTTTAATTACTATTTGGTCAATGTGTTAATAGCCCGTTAGGGTTAGGATCATGGTTATAATTAGTATTAGGTCTACGGTTAGGATAAGGGTTGTAATTAGTGCTAGGATTAACGTTAGACTTAGTGTTAAGTTTAGGGTTAGGGTCAGGATTAAGGTTAGGGTTACCATTATGAATAGATTTAGGGTTGATGACATTTATTTTAATTTGTTTTTTATCCACACTTCACTGGTAAGTAGTTGTCAATCCTCTTACTGGAAACCATAGTAATTCAACCGAAGGCTTTTGGGGAAGACTACGCAACTGGATAAGAGATAAACAATTCAGAAAAATAGCTCATCTTTAGTCACCTCGGTGAATACATGCACAGAAACTAGGCTAACTTAGCAACTGATACTCCTCATTATAACTGGGACGCATTTTTAAGTCATGTCAGAGGAAGATAACCTGTTTAAAGTGTTTTCGAGCATTTTCTTGCCAATATACATCATATTTTGTGCAAAAATTCCTCATTTTTATGATTGGTCAGCTGAAGGTCACTCGTAAGTCGGCACTCCTGGGACGCTATTGTTGAAATTTGCCCATTTTATACCACGCAACTTCTAGTTGAACTGATAGGGAAGCCCGAGCTAGTAAAAAGATGCAGTGATCACGAGTGTCGATTGCTAGTCGCCAACGTTATGTAGTAGCGACTTTATTGAGAACACACAATGAGGTCAGTCAAAGAATGTTTACACAGGAATTAATTACACATACACATGTGCAACAAAGAATACTGCGTACACAAGTGTAGGTTTTTTGGAATAGATAAACCCATTAGTTGTACGCCTACCTACCTATGATTGGTTCTGGTCCAAAAATCTTCAGCAACTAGTGCTTATAAATCGAATTATCTGGAAGCTGTTTCAAGTAGTAAAGTTAAAACGGAAGAGTGAAGGCGTAATAAGCGGACTTATTCCCTATGCGATCCAAAGTTAGGGTTGGACCTGGTCATAGCCAGTTACCCAAACAAGGTGATCCAGCCACTGGCTTGTTTTTCCACTTGATAGGTGCATTCAAACAGACAAAACAGCCATGGTTTTCAGTTTGCTGGTGCTATTGTAATGAAACAGCCGAAAGCTGACCTGTACACAAATATAGTCTGTCGTTGGAATTCAGATATCCCGAACCACTTTAGAAGTTGTTTGCGTTACAGTAGACTCATTTTGTTTTCATGCAAGACTTCTCATTGGACTTTTTATGCACCAATATTTTGTATTTTTTGATCTCCTCAGTTTTACTCATCGTATTAGTCATACCTGCTAAATCAACTGCTACTGGTTTATCAAACTTTTTAATATTACCACACTTAACGGCAAATTTATCTGTTTTTAACGAGAAACTTTGTTTACGGGCTTAAAATCGAGTAGTAAACTAGGAATACTCTAAGGTAACTTACCATCCTTTTATTTTATATCATTATGAAGCCCTTCTAATATTCCTAAAATTCCTGTTGATAAACGAAATTATGTAGAAATGATATTGTAACTTGTTTTACAGTGTTACAGATTGTAAGCAACTGAATAGAATCCTGGAAATGAAATAAATCTGTGCTATTCTGCGCTGATTTTAATGCCTTTTCTTTTTAAATTTATTAAAGGGAATTTGTTTATGAAAATTCTGTAATTAAAGGAGTGCGCCGGCCGGGGATTGAACCCCGGACTATGTGCATGGTCGGCGAGCGTCCTAACCGCTATGCCACCAACGCACTAATTGTAATTTCTAGAATGCAAGTATCTGAATGACATCAAAATCTTTTCGTTTTGCAAAAAAATAAAATGTTACTTAACAACAGCAGCATTTGCATACGTTAACATTGAGTCATAACTATTGTATGAGAGCTAATGAAATGTGGCTGTCCAAACGTAGGTTGGCGGAGCGATGTCGTGAGTCGAGTTCTTTTGGCCAGAGCAGAACTTGTGCAACCAATCTCTTGGGTTTTGTAACGTGATTGGTGCTTCATTTTTAAGGCCACTCAATCAAACTTCGTCATATCTACCTTCGACGATGATAATAACTATCGTCATGACCATACCTCCTTGTCCATAATACACGAGCATATACACAGTTGAGTAGACTTATGTAATGTATTTCCAACTAGGTAAATGATTTTCCCATATACCGCAGAAAACTGGTCATTTAAATCCCCGCGCAAAATTTGATCTGATCACTGGAAAAATACGTAATTGTATTTCTACCCAACGTTTCTTCAAATCACTAGTATCGTAAACAGAAAACAACACCGAATCTTTACTCTGTAAATTAACAGCAAAAGCCACCATTTTACCAGCCAGTAATAATGACAGGATGGTGGAAATGAACCGTAGTGTGATGTGCAGCTTATGAAAGAATCAGCCGCGAAGACAAAAAAAATTGAAGTAGAATAGCAACATAATTATTAATCTCTTTTTTAGAAACATGCATACATACATTTGATTTGATACTTTATTATCATTATTTTTTATCCTATCAGTTATTTGGAACAACAGGGGATTGTTTCCGATGTGAATGCAAACGGTCCCGTATAATTTCAAGATGACGTAGCAAATAGTCTTGAGGTTTTGGTGTCATGGCTATTGCCTCTAAAAGACACAGTTCTGCTTGTGCCAACTCATTCTCATCTGCCAAGGCAACACATAGGTTATGCTTCGCCTGGATATTGCTTGGGTCTAATTTGAGAGCCTGTTCAAAATACTGAACATAAGATAAAAAGTATTAATGTCGGGTCAAATGATATTTGTTATGGAATTCAGTCACAAGGTGCTTACCTGTTTTGCCTGTTTTACATTAGCTTTTTCTGTCAACTCTATATCGCCGAGTAGTAAGTAGGATTTTATATGCGAAGGATGAATCTATGAAGTGAAGAGAAAATCTGATCTTTAGAATTCAAGAAACTTCTATCAAGACATTTAGGCACAAACTAATCAAAATTTGCATTAATATAAGAGAAGAACTCTGACAACATGTTAAGGTACAATTCTGTGTTACTTTGTCTGCTTGATGCTGACGACTAGTCTTAGCAAGTATATTTATTTGTTCGCATCATTCTTAGTAAATATGAGAGTTTCAGGAATTGGTTGGTCGCCGTATATAGTACAATAAAAACAGAATTTCAGATTACCACCATATGTATTGTGTGTAATCACTAGGTCCTCTGAACAAATATCTACCTAGGTAGTAAATCGTTCATGCTATTCCGAAATTCAACATTTAATCAGATGTTATATATGTCCAAACCAAGTTCACGTTCAACAGTTTGAAAAAATTTTGGCATTGGGTATATGATATTCATTATAATAAAGGCTTTTGTATTTCCCAATGAATAAAAAACAAAACGATATTGTTTTTACTGACGTTTCGCTATTTAATGCTAATAGCTTTATCAAAGTATTATTAAACCGGAATTTACAAATACAAAAACCTTTATTATTTAATCAGATGCCTCAAACAAAACAAAATATACTGATGGGAATCACCTGAATAAGATGAAGAGCCAGATCGCAGGCATCATTCGGCCTCCCAAGATGATTTCGATAAAGTAAAGCTAAATTGAACAAGGCACCTTTATGGTTTGGCTCCAGCTTCAAAAAATACAGGATAAAAAGGAAACAGTAGTAAACTCAGACATATATGGAAACAAACGATAACGAAATGAATTTATGAGAGAGGATATTCAAACGATATTTTTCACTTATAACACTGCTACAAATTTGAATTATATATGAAAAAATGAGTACCATTTTTGCATCTAGGATGATTTCCATTCTAATTTAGTATTGCAGAATCCTGAATTTAGTTTGATGAGACGGTTGTTGCCAGTGTGAAATATTTCTAGCGTTCCATAATTGAAGCTATCGCGACTGTACCTTTTATTAAACAAATTGGCATTCAGATATTTGCAGATGAACAACTGGTTTTCAGTACAGAAGCAAACGATTGCTATAAATTTAACCTTAGTAACACAGATAGGTAAACAAATCGACTATAAACTTTGTGAACAACTTCCAACAATGAAGCAAAGTGTACTCAGTGACTGACTACACATACAGCAATTAACATGGCGTAGACAAATAGTTAGTAATTTCTTGGATTGAAGACAATGGCTCGGCATGCCCTCTTTTGTTTTTACGAGTTGATGACGGATTGATATCAGTTAGAGAACCATTGAAAACCATGGAGTACTGGACAGCTGTTGCATAAAATTACATGCCAAACATTTACATTTCGCTGAAGGAACCTCGGGAAGATAAAAACCAATGGCTGGAAACAATTGGTGACATGGCTCAAAATCGTTCTCAATGGCGCTGATGCATCCACTCCTTGTGACTTATTATTTCCAGTTAAACTGTTTCGTTCTTCGTTATTACTGTACCTTTGTCTCACACCTCTGTTTACTGCCTCTAATATGCATTACTCCTACTTTCTTCTCTTGCTTTGTGTGCTAAATGGAGTGTGGTGACCTGAACGGCCGCACATATGTGCAAAGTTCTATGTCGAAAACAGACAGACAGATAGCTGAAGGTGCTCACAAGAATATGTTTCAAACTAATGCCGTACATCTTCCATGTCGCAATGTGAACCTTGAACACGATAAAGTGCTAAACATGTGCTTCAGAAGTCTTGCATGCACCCGCACCATAGGTAACTGATAGCAATGTGACCTATTTGAGTCCAGGATTGACTGGTAGGGGGAGGATGCCAAGTAGCCCGAAGACAGTGTCTGTGACTCAAGTTGCCTCTGGCGGTCGGAAATAGAAAGCGATCCACGCAGAGCTGCAGAAGACACTCTATGATCTGACTTGTGATCGAGTAGTCCCCATTAACCATCTAGACAACTCTCCTTTGAGTCTAGTTGTCTGACCTGTACATTTAAGTTTCCAGTTAGCATACGATATCTGTTCGACACTCATGATTCAGAAGCTCATTCGGCTGACAGTAGAACTTATTCTTAATTAAACTCGCACTGCAATTCATCAATGCATAAGTAGAGATGACGAAGTAGGCGAAGCTTCGGCTCTAGCGTTTACGTCACATACAACACTGCTAAAATGGCTTTCTGATACTATCGACGGCACCCCAAAGTGCTCAATCATATCATTTATTGGACTGTGATCATGCTTCTGTGATGTCAAAAAGCTTTATTGTCATCAATTAGCAAAGCAACAAAAAGGTACTGCGGCTCGTGAAAGCTTATACCATCCGATTGTGTAAAGAAGCAGACAGAAGTCAATCTGAATCTCCCTTGGAAGCATATTTTACACCTTTCCTTCCCTCTCTCCATTCACCCTACAGAGGTTATTTATTCTAATATTATTAATCGGGTATTTGGCTGCGTACTTTTCGTGATTATTTAGAAACCATAAACGTCTTTCAGTTTAGAAGTAAACACTAGACAACTACGGAATGACAGTGACAGGTATGTACAGTGGAAACTCCTCTTTAGTGAAGTGCTGGGATAGAATCTCCGTGAGGGTATCTTTCTTGAATTGTAGGCATTTATCGAAGAATGCAAAAGTGTCATCGAAGTAACGACAATATAGTCCCACTTTCGCTATTTCCTCCTTCGACGGAGAATTTTTTCAAATATCCCCTAAAAAAAGTTTTACTTCGATACTTTTTACCATGGCAACCCGATTTTATGAATATTATCCACATTTTTTGAATTACGTTAACAAATTATCACTCACTTCTTACAGTTCATAAACTTGTGTAAATTGATACTTATATACTGTCATCATTTCCACGTGTCTGTAATTTACTCGTATAAACTAATATAAATAATATTTGTAGGTTAATTGGCTGAAGAGTCCTTCCAAACAGTATGAATTCGCCAAATACTACTTCAAATTATTGGTTGTCTTAAATTATATATTTAGTATTGATTTAATCTACTACAGTTTTTCTAAAGTGTTTCAATAATAAGCTTAGGCAGTTGACTTATATTCATGAAGTTCGCTATATACACAAGAGTAATACACTTCTGATGGCAGACATCTAAGTAAGCTGAACATGCAGAAATAAAATAATACTGGCTAGCAGTAGTACATCGATACAAAGGATATATATATATATGCTACTTACGAGAATCACTTCTTGATAGTGCTTAGCTGCTTTTGTATAATTCTTCTTATCAGTTTCCAGCATACCCAACGCAAAATGTACTTTGATTGGTTCGAAATTTTGTTTTATTAGATTTTCATAACTGAATTGGACAGAAAAAGGCTTTATGAAATCTGTCTTAAAATCGCTATCATGGAGAGAATTTATGGTTTTATATCTTCGTTGTGAAATAAGCAGATATACGGTAAGAAAATGGAGTACAATAAAAATCCTAATTATACAGTGGAATGTTCTTATTTGGTAGGTGTTTATCTATTTACCTTGGAATTCTCAGGAAGAGATATCCTGTCTAAAGACCGTTAGTTGACTGAGAGTAAGCAGGTGAGATAATTTTGTTAAATGAGGATAAGTAAGTTACATCGTCTTTAAAACAGAATGCGCAAAAATATGAGTATGTGTACATGTTCTTTTTTTCTAAAGTGAAAATCCATGATCAAACTTTATACAAATGAAATCCATGCAAATTAACTGTTGAAAACCAAAGTGAAAATGTTAAAACCTAGTCGAAACTGAAACTAGTGACAACGATTAACGTCTTTTAGTGAGTCAATTGCTTCGCTTACTAAGTGATTTTCTTTCAACGCAATTTCGTTAAACGAAATACTCAATGAGGAATGCACTTAGAGATTAACGGTGAGATATTAAATCTGATATCAGTATTTTCTGAGCATTGATATTCGGTCACATATTCAGTTTACATTTGCACACCTAATTACAGATTTTATTTCAATCTTTGTTGTCTGATATGCTGAGACTGACACTCAAGTAAGCGCTTTATTCCATTGATTGCTACTGTAGGACATCCTGTGCTTCACAGTTAGATATAAGTCACTCTAAGGAGATAACCGAATGGCATTACCAGCAGGCTGCAGACATATCAACAGCTGCATTTTCTGGCACCATATTGAAAATCAAATAGACAGAAAGAATTAGCAACGGGAAACGATGACAACTAACTAACCAAGACCCTATTACCCAACAAGTATGATGAAGGAAATGGAGTAGACACATGCTGAGGATACTGTTGAATGATATTGCGCGCCAGGCCAACGGTCGATTGGAACCCGAATGGGAAACGACGAGTTGGGCGTGAATCCGAGGGTGACATGAAGGAAATCGTGTGGGGGGAGATGAAAGCTTACAGACAATTGTGGGGTCAGCTGAAGAGATGTGCTGCTGAAACCCTATGTTCCACTTGGAATCCAAGGGATTAATAACATATAATAATAGCTTTATTGCAGAACTTAATGCTTCAAGCCATCGGTCAGAATAAGTTGTTTTATCACTGACGCAGAGTATTTTAATTTATGAAGGAATGTATACACATGATTTATTTTTGATCAATAAAGCAGTCATAGACCAGTTTATTTCTCTTCAGTAGAAGAAGAAGAGGAGAGAAGATTCGTATTTACTTAACGTTAAAGTGCCTTTAGCACCCTTGTTTTACTCCAGTCAATCAAACCAGTGTCATTAAAACGTGATTTTTTATGGTGTACACTATATAAATTATGCAAACAGCTGCTCACGACCGAAAAATCCACCAATTAATTTTAGGGATCATACGATTCCCATTGAGATGTATTTTACATAACTCCCTGCTTCTCAACGCTGACCAGATAAAAGGAAAGTTGGAGTTATCATGTAAATATATTAGATAAAGGCGACAAATCACGTTTAAGAAAATGATGTGATGTGACTGCAAACTGGTTACAATAATGCGTTTCGTTCTACTTACACTCCATTTATCTGATTATGCTCCAAAAAATCCCAGCCTGGATAAGCGCATATTCCCATATGATTGTGCTAAGATGCAACAATGCTGTGCATACTTAGTGAGATAAAGAATGATGATAATCAATCTGAAGCCTATAGTCATGAGAATAAAGTTACAAAATATATCGAAAAACTAGCTGGATGAATATTCATTTCTATCTGCATCCATCACCAAAAGTTACAACCCCACACAAGAGGTATCATATTTTTATGGGAAAAGTTTTGTTTTGTTTTCATTTGTACGGAATTTAATTGAAACTTGGAGAATTGTCGAAGTCTCTACTTTTGTGTCAAAGTAATTTAAGAATAAAAAAATTGCTGAACTTACATATCTATTGCTTGTTTTTGGTCTGTGACATTGGTGGATTCACTAAGTGTTGATGCGACAGCAAACAGAGAAGGCTAGTATTGAATGGCGATAAGAGAAAAAGTGTGGTGTGAAAGTAATTAACCACTGCATTCAATAGTTTACACATCTAGATGAGACAACATATATGATGTGGCAATCGAACGCATCGTTTAATGCAATAATGTTTAGAGCGTATTATTTCTTTACGCTGATTTAAATAATGTTGCCACAATTGACTCTACTTACTTTAAATGTGCGTTGGTGGCACAGCGGATAGGAAGCTCGCCGACCATGCACATGGTCCGGAGTTCAATCCCCTGCCGACGCACACCTGATATCAATGGTCAGCCTGCTAAATTTGGGCTACCGATATCACATGCTGGAAATTTCATACTTGTACCAAAAGACTGTGTGAAATCAAGCTATAGTAAAATTTATAAATTTTATATCGTTGCAAAGTTTCATAAAATTAACTGAGACTAGTCCTTATTCACATACAAATTATTCTCTACGAAACGACTGAAGATTTTTCATCTATCCAGAATATACTTGTTTTTAGGTATGGCATAATCAGCCTTAAACTAGTAGGTTAATACTTCACTACGTCCTACCTCCCATGTTAAGTGGCATAACAGGTTGAGTAATATTGAGGTTAGGTGTCGGGTGCTAGTTAATGAGGGAAAATCAATCTACTAGGCTTTGAAGTTACATCGATTGAGATGGTCAGGGCATGTGTTACGCAAGCTCAGTCTAGCCATAGCTTTCATCAACGGGCAATGTTAGCTAACATAGGATCAGGTTGGAAAAGAGCTGGTGATGGTCAAACTAAAACATGATATCAGTCAATGAAATTCACAAGTCAGTTTAAGCCAGTCATGTAGGGAGGTGTAGACTGCTGTTTGGTTGGATTCCTTGGAATGTTAAGAAGCAATGATGGCTGGAGACAATAGGTGATATGACTCAAAATCGTCGTTGTTAATGACAGCTCAGATGCATTCACTCTTTGTCATCTGTCATATCCAATAAAACTTTGTCGTTCTTTCATATTACTATGCCTTCTCTCTCTCACACACACACTCACTTAATTTCTGTTAATTATCACTGTTTACTCTTTTCTCTTGCTTTGTGTGTTGAATGGAGGGAGAGTGATAACTGGAACTGCTGCACATCTGTGCAAAGTTCTATGTTGAAACCAGTCAGTTACTTCTCATTCCAACTTCTGAGTTTCATTTATTCACAAAACGCAATGGTCAATTGGTGTTATTAGTCATTAAACCAAATCATAAAATTAACTGACTTTTCGTTTATCTTAAGCATGGAGAAATAAACGAAAATTTCAAATTTTTTGTGTTCTTGCATTTTTCAACTCACTCTCATATATATTCCCAAAGATTTTGGATAGTGAGAATATGGTCTTACCACTGGAATTTAACATGAAGAAAATCAGTTGAAAGTTCTACAAAACTCTCAATACACAGGCTTTGGTGATCTTTTTTGACAGATACTTATGAATTTGGTGTTAGTGAGCACAAATTAATTAACACCCTTTATATAATCGGGCAGATACGTTAACACCCTGATAACTTAATAAATAATACTCATGCAATTATAGTACAAATAAGATGCACTGTTTACCATTTGTGTATGTAGAAATTAGTTTCAGCTTTTTCGTAATCAGTGTAAAGCGATCTTAAACCACGTTTGCTAACACTGTAACCGAATGTATCATAGGCATTGAATTTACTCAGTGTCGACTGAGAATTAGTGGAAAAATACGAGTCGATGTATACAGTGCTTGGACAGGCGTTTATCTTTTATCTGAAGTACACTAACAACTTATGGCAAATGACATAAATTATTGTAAATAGTCAAAATAACTAATTTTCAGCTATTATGGATTTCATTTAACTCATTTTCGTAAAGGCTTTTAGTATTTTATTCCATAGATGTATGCTTTTAACAAAATAGTATGGTGCAGTTAGTATTAAAATATCCTAAGTAAGTAATGGCATTGGACTAAACTATATATTTCTGCTCTGTATTTGTACTTCTACCATTCTGGAAAGTAAAAACAAAATATTTTCTATAAAAAATGAAAGATGATGTAATAAATAAAAGATATGGTGTATAGAAAATACCTGATGGTGTGGATTGTAAGTTAGAGCAGTATTCAAATACGATAATCCTTCCACCGTCTGTTGAGATTCTAGGAGAACAACTCCCAACTAAAAATATTTAAAAAAATCTGCAAATGAAAGCAAGAGGATCAACCATGCAGTGTAAATACAGTTGACTACCTAATTTGTGGATGGGATGGTAAGTTGCAGTTGTAGTGCAGATGAAAACATGATGACAATGAAATGGATAAGTTTTAGAAAAAAACTGTACAACTTAGATGTTCCTATATCACAGTATTTGTATTTTCGTACATTTCATTGGGATAACAACTGTTAACGACTAACTCACTTAAGGGGTGAATATTAAAAGGATATGTTGAACTGACTGCTAATATGAACAGCTCTTGGTGTTAGACTACGGTACATCTGAAAATTCATTGTTGCTAAAGTCGAGCGTAACTGTTTCACTGAGTTCCAACGTACGATTTTGTACAAAAGTGCGGTGGTTCAAGTTGCTATATTTCATAACCTCACTAATGTAGAGGAAAACACGCAAAGGAACAGCAGTGAACGGAAATGTGGAGGAAGAATGAGTACACGGAGATTGATGGGAAATTTATTGATCCGGGAGTTCATAAAGAGTCAGTACATCTACACCATGCAGAAGAATCTTAAGCCATATCACTAAGTCTCCAGCCATTGATTCTTAGCTCTTCATTGACCCTGTACTTGCAGTCAGCACCTCCCTACGTAGCCCATGCCTACAATCAAACTTTATCGATTGCTGTCATGCTTCGCTTCTACCAAACTCAACTCTCTTACAACCTAATTCTATGTTAGCTAACATGTGCTCAACATAGAAGGTGGAGGTTTGAAATACATAAACGTGATCTAACCATGTCAATCGATGCAGCTCCACAACCTCTGACCCACTTCCCCTCCTTACCTTATATACTGTACGCCTAACATCAACTATGACTGAAGTAGTTACCTAATGTTTCTCAGTGAAATCCCTAGGTTAATGAAATGCATCTGTTAGCATGCATATTAGCATTTTGTATTATCAACATGAAAATTTCTTATATGGAGAAAAGGCATTTGCGATTCTTCAGATTTAATTTGTATAAGTTAAGTGGCATATGGCTTTTCTATCTTTCATTTCGTTTTCGGGGAATTCTTTCTTCGCTGCAAATGTAACTTCTGTATTTAGCGTGAATGAGTTCAGATGTACTCAATTTGATAAGAATTGACAGATGGTTGCTTAATAGTTTGTTTAGATTAAGGTGATGAACAACCAAAGTTACTAATGCGTCAGTAAACACTCTTGGTAGATCAGAATCATCATACATGGGATCAATGATTGAGTTCATTCACTGTTTGGTATTAACTTCAGTTTTACAATAAACTAGAAGTCCTTTATTGCCGCGTAATTCATAATATCTTCATCAAATTAAGGTAATTACTTACATTATAATTTAAGTCTGCATTTTTCGGTTGGTAAATTAAAGCCTGCCTATACGCCTTTTCAGCTTCTTTATACCTAAGATTTAAGTAGTGCAGAAAATAATGCCAGTGTAAGAAAGTAAAATAAAAGCGGACAATGATTTATATTTTTCTAATTTAATAAATAAGCTACACCTTAACTCTAAAAAACTGTCACTTTCACAAATACCTAACCATTAAGTAAACAACATGTAATTTGAGAGAAGAAATACATCATCTAAAATATAAAATCTTGAATACTGTAATACAATATGGACTTCAAGTAAGGCAGTCAAAAAGTCTTCAGTGTTATGTAGTTTTTTCTTTAAGTCCGCATTCACGAAATTACTTCAAAACTGGCTTAGTTTTTACAAAGTGCTTGTTTGAAGGGGGAAAAAATTAGGACTCACCATCCAAACACGAAAGAGTGCACATTATCCGAATAGAAATTTTATGTCAAATTAATATTATTCCTACTTGATTTCTATGGGACTGGTCAAAAATAAGTTAAGACTGTACTGGAAATTTTATGCATTAGTATTAACTTCTGCAATGTTAATAAATAACCAACCTAACTGACTTCAGTCTACGACAAATTCCCTTTAGAACTATTCTCAAATAAATAAAAATTCATTGAATTTTATTCATTTGCGTCTCCAGTGGAACATATGGTTTCAAGCTTGAGCTTTGAAGTTTCAGTAGCAAGTAATGCCTTTATGGGGTGAGGTTGCTGGACTCACGCCCAATCCTTCCTCTTTACTAGACCTACTACCCTCTAAGTGAGGTAAAGGAGTGCATCGGTCGGGGATCGAACACCAAACCACGTGTATGGATGACGAGTATTCTACCGGCAAACCACCGATGCACGAATATGCCGTTCACTATTATTTACCTGATTAAGTTTGAAAAGGTGTATCCTGTTTTGATCTATTTGTGTAAGTAAAAAATAGACTACTAATCAGATTGTTAACCGTGGAATGATGCGGTAATGATATCGATTTATTACTAGAAAAACGGTTACTCAAAAGATGTATTTACCCGTCAACTCAAGTACAGATAGTTTAATAGGTGTATACTTCCATGGTTTTATATTCTAGTCTCAGGAGTATGTAACAAACAAATCTATTTAACATGCTTTACGGAATTTCAGTCATCTTTTGACTACCTTTCACAGTTAAGATATACATTTTGTGTAATTTTGTGTAGTGATTGATCACACATCAAACAGAATTTCATTGGGCATTTCTATTACTTTTAACAGAGTCATATGCGTGTGACTGGTAATTTTGTGGATAAATAAGCACTAAGTAACTTACTGTATACATAAACTTTTCTGAACTTAGTTTTAAAAGAAAACAGTACCTGAAGCACAGAACGGTCGTTACACCACTCATAGCAATGAGGAATAACTCACTTTCCTAATTTGATCAATACACTACCATAGTTCTGATAGGCGTCTACAAAATCCGATCGTAATGAAATAGCTCGACTCAGAAGAGCAGCAGCATCTTCAAGCCTCGGTGGTGACTTATTGATATACAGATTAGCAAGATTAATAAAGACCATGAGATCTTTGGGAGAGACACGAGCGTAGTATGTTTGACCTGAAATATAAGAATGTAAATGTCTATATATATATATATATATATATATATATATATATTAAGAACTGTCAAGAAAAATGCTTGTATGTTTAAAATATAATTAAGATTATCACTATTCACGAAAGACTTGCACAATCTCCATCGCCCACTAGCCAATGCTTTTTGTTATTTTATTAGTTCATCATGCTTGTATATGCATGAATATACCTTTAACACATAAACACTGTCAATAAATTATTCACCAGTAGATCATCAGTGATGTTTCCAAAAACTTAATCAGGTTGTTTTGACGACTCCAGGTTATTTAGGGATATTTGCTGAAGAGTATGAATCGTGAAATCAGTGGTATTACAGCGTACGCTAACCAAGCGCTTTTCAATAGGAATCAGATGCGCTAACTAAGAATCCTAAGGAGTCATGAATGATACAGCGTATGTCTTACTCTAAATCATAATCATTCTAGGCAGTTATTAGAAACTAGTGCTGGTTAGAGTAATCGTTATTATGTTACAAGACGTTGATATCACAAGGAAATGTAAATCAACGCACCAACATCTGCAGCTCTGCATTGAAAACCTGTACACCACAATGAAGTCGGAATAGCTAGTCCATATGACAGTTTTTGCAAAAACTAGCGTCAGGCATTAGAGTCATTCATGCAAGAACATTTACCATATTGTTATATTCAGGGGCAAACTGATTAAGCTTCCCACGGTTGGGACAGACAAAGCTTCACCATCCTTATTCTAAACAATACTTCATAACTATGAAGAAGATGGATAGAGACTGAATAAAACACTTTCGGACGAGCAGTGCAGAAAGTTATAACGCCAAATATTAACTACAAACGAATTCTCACATCTGACGACAGAAGACTAGAGTTGCTGTTTACCAAGCTGTCAGAAAGATTCACTTGATAATCATCATTTCTTTAATTTACAAATGATGTATTCTCTAGAACGAATGTAATTTGCTCAAAACCTGTCTAAATGACAACAGTGTGGTGTTCATATGTCAACTTTTAATTTTCATTAATGTCACCACAGCACAAAAAAATTACCTTTCCTCGGTTTCGGAAAATATTCTAATGCACCATAGTATGCTTCCTCTGCTTTGTCTAGCATTCCTAGATTCACGTATGTACGGCCAACATTAATCCGTGCACCCATATCATTCGGCTGAACACTGGAACATATGTACACGGTTAAAAAGAAACATTTAACTGAATGACCACAGGTATATGTCCAGTAAAATTAGATAACATAAAAACCATCAAATATATTGCGAAGAGATTTGCGATTGTTAGAATGATGTGAATGTAATAATGTGATGATAAATACGATATGTGTACATAGAAAAATAAAGTTAGATATATGACAGAATTGTATGAGGGTAGACAACCCTAATTTTAACTTCATCACATGAACTATGGAGTGCTTGGTACGCTGAACAGTTTTCACTAACCCCGCACAGTTCAAATTAAGTAGTAAGCATTGAAAATGACAGAGAACTGCAAAGAAGGCTTTTTCCACTATCAACAACCCTCTTTATAAACCGTTACAGTTATTTTTAAGATATTTGTTAACATTTGAATCACGATTCAGTCATAGGAATACACTACCCGTTATATAATGACTGTCACTAACTGAATTTTGTTAACTCCAAAATGGAACTTTTATGGAGTTGTGCAACACAGCTTCATAGAACAAATGAGAAAAGGTAGTGCCGTTGAAACCCACTAACTATATCGAAACCTGAACAAATATAGAACAAACATTGATGAAAAATAAGATGAATCGACTTCGCTCCGTTAGCTCTCGTCAGCTGCGCGCAACCTCTAACGTCTCATAAAACAAGTTATACTATAATTTTAAAATAACAATTTGTTCATAATCATGAATCAGTCCCCCAGCAAAGGCTGTTGTGACAAAGTCATAATGAAACAAAACATAAGGATGATAAGGTTATATATATATATATATATATATATATATATATATATAAGAGCGACGTTTCTCGTAAAAAATGAACAAATTTGTTGTTAGGGCGATTATAAGTCAGTGATAATTGCGCAAGCAGAGGTAATGAAAAAAACAGTGATTAGAACCCATAAGTTTGGGAAATCAAAATGTGTGTGTGTGTGTGTGTGGTGTGTACGAATTCGAGTGAGATGATAAGGTAATACAGTGATTAGTCTTCTAAGGATAAAAACTCAAGTCTGATATGAAAGTAAAGTTTAAAAAATCGGAGGAAAAACGAAATGATGAAATCAGAAGACAAAGACTTATTAAGGAGAGAACAAATAGTTCAGGTTTCAGTTCTTTGATTCTGATAGCCTCAATAAGCTGAAGAACACTTAAGGCTGCTTTGTCTGTTCGAAAATTGTTTTTGTCGGTAAATGAAAGCTCTGTTTCACAAACCGAAGAAGCGTAGAAATATGATGTAAGCAAACGAAAAGCCATGTTAAAGTAGGATTTTACCACAAGTTGCCTTACAATCTCTCTATCGTATGATATCTAGCTTAGTCTCGAAGCTAGACTTTTATCAAAGTTATTCTGACTGCCTTTATATGTATCGCCTAGTCAGTAGAGAAGCATCAGTGCGTATATAGTTGATTTAACTAAGAAATAATTTATGAAGCTTCTGTTCATGTTTAATAATAATACTGCTCACTCAATTGATTACTTATTATTGCCAAATTAAATTCTATTTCTCGATCTCAAGTGAGACAAAACACAGTGCAATGATAACGATCGCTGTTTAAATCAAAGTTGATTTCAGCACTATCATTTCTGATTTGAACAACAAGCATTAGACTCACAAATCAACAAAAACGTTACTCGGCAGTCTGCCTCAATTAGCAGTAAATCATACACATAAAAACATGTGCGCAGTAGTAAAAAATAATAGAACCAGAAGTGAAAACATTAGTTGTTCTTTTTTAGGAAAAAAAAAAGTAATTAGTATAACTGCCTCCTACAAAATAACAGGAAAACAAATGAGATAACAACTTCGTCTTTTCTGCTTACCTCATTTAATTAATCGCTGAAATGAAATTTCAAATGAAGCAATACCTACAACTGTTCAACTGCATAGAAAATAAACTTTATACAACTAACTGACTATTATGATATGAACAAATAAATGAACAGATCCTAGCTTAACATGATAGTACAGAAATATGCAGGGATTTGCATGGACTAGTGTTTAAAAAAATTCAAATAGGCTGGATGTGTGACATTTAGAAGACTACTACTGGGACTCATTGATCACTAATATCTAGGATGTAGGTAGTAATCAGTAGTGGTGTATTATCTCATTATGATTGCAGCTTATTGGATCTGGTAACTAAACAACAAATGCTACATACAGAAACCTCGCCTAATTTACAAGGCGGTAATAAGGCCGGAAAAGAGGGTAGTTTGAGTGCAGGACTAGTAATCCAATCAAGTTATAAACAAATCCATAATTACTAACGCTTCAAAGCTACGTACAGGAACCACACAGTGTTGTACAGTAATGTTAACTGATGACGTTTTGAGCACAAATTACTGCTCATAATCAATATCAAGTTGATATGATTATGAGCAATAGTTTATGCTCGAAACGTCATCAGTTAGTATTACTGTACAACACTGTGTGATTTATCAAAATAAAATCTTATCCATAGTGGAGTTATGCTCTACCACAATGCCCAAGTTTTATACTTATATCTACGTACAGAAAGCTGGAGAATCCAACTGCACAGAATCTGAAAGTTAAAACACTACTACTAACACACGGGTGACGGTTCATCAGTTTATGCATTAGCCTACCAGCTACACATGGTAGAAAAGCTTCTGATACATGCCCAGGGCAAAAAAAGTGCAGTGGCATTTGAAAACGAAATTCACTGGCTAGAAGTCGACAGTTTATATTGATGAGCTATATTTCTATTTGGGAACTAATAATATTAAGTAGGTGAAAATATCACTACGAATGTAATCTATTATTGTTTAGAAATCAATGTTATCAGTATAGTGACACAATGATCAATGGATATCAGATGAAACAGGATGTCCTATAGAGTGAGTACAAACTCTAACCTATAGATGAACTTGCTATTAATTCAAAATAAGAAAACATCTGCAAAATAATATTACCAATTACCTAAAAATATACAAGGTTTGAAGAAAGTTAACACATCTATGAAATTAATGTGCGGTTGCCTACCTGCCTACCTTTCAGAAGTATAAATTCATTTCCACAGAATTTCAAAAGAAACTGAATAAGTATGTCCCTAACTATATTTTGAATTACAAATGCTGACCATTACTAAGTGGTTAAAAGGTGTGTTCTGTACACACTACTTGACACCTATCGAAAACTAAAAATAAATGGTCTTTAAATAAAACATTACTTCTCGACGGGAAAAGCAGTCTCCTCGATTAACTTAAAAAAATGACAGTTTAAATTTGGAGAAAAACACAACAATACTAAATATGAGAACGAGGATTAGAGTTAAACATACTCGACAGCTTTTCTGAAATAGCCAAGTGCTTCAGAGAATTTTCCTTCAGCTTCTAGAGAATGACCTACATTATTCCACATTTTGGCATTGTTTGGATTGACTTTAAGAGCTGATGTAAATAGACTGTATTCGTTATTCCTATACAACATCGAAATACATTAAAGCTTTCAGTCAAAAGTGACATTTTTTTTAGAAAGCAACTGGTATTCAAAAGAAAGAATTTTCAAAATAAACATCAAAAGCCTTTACTTTTTATCACTTTAAACATTTTTGTTTGTATGAGGAATCACATTAACAGCTTTCAAATACCTAAACAACTGAAATAAGTTATTTTGAATACTGGAGCAGTGATTTTAGTAGTGAGGTTTGATTATTATGTCCAGTCTAGTATAAACGATGCATTACCACATATAGACGGCCGAATCCACTTTCTATTCATCCCAGTCCAAGATAATAAGGAAAATAACAACCTGGTTATTTCAAAACCAGGAAAAGTTCTCAGGTACATATCTTCTTAAAAGTTCGTCGGATGTTTACATAACGTATCTAGAATTTTATTTCATGATAATGCTGACAATGTCGACAACCACATAACTGGTAAGGTTAAGGCAGTCTAATGCTTTGGACTCTGGAAATCAGAAAGAAACAGCACAAAAGCTGATGTAATTTTGTGCTCACTAAAGTTCCAAACTTTCTGACCTGTATATTCAGAAGGAATTGAATATTCTTACTAAAATAAAGTAAGATATCAATAGAATGTGTTAAATCACTTTGTTTTTGAGTAAACTCGACTATAACTTTTTCAGAAGATTTACTTGATACATACTACTGACTGATTGAAATGGGTAGTTGTTTATAACCCATATCAGCCAGTAGTGCTTGTTAGCCAGATAGAGGTGACCCAAACACCGGACGGTCGTTTCTCTCGTTTGAGGTCGAACTCATCAGCGGTGTACGCGTTTTAACTCAACTCAGAGAGCAACGGTGAAATTTCCACCACTCGAACTATGTAGATTGCAAATCACGAATTCGATTCAGTAGACAGTTGGATGCAAGAACAAACTGCTCACTTGTTTGCCAACTTTTCAACAGGTAAGAAAAAATATCTAAAATTTACCTCAAAGTGGAAAGGTACTACGCATATATGAATGAATAAAGCAATGGAAACAATTTTCACGGTGTATGGTGAATCCATTTTATTTATTTACTTCTTTTTATTCTAAACTTCCACAATAAATCAAATCGCTACTCATTTAGGTTATGTCAGAAAGGATTTCATAATGACTACTTATTCATTTATTTGCTTATTCATGCTGTACACACAGATGACGAAAACCCTATGAAATAAAATAAATTCATTGTCTGATGAAAAGGCTGTTTCTCACTCTACCTTTCAAGTTCACGGGAGGGAGGGGAGAGAGGAGCGGAGTTAAATGCATGAAGTACAAATTAAATAACTAGTAACACTACAACTGAACACCAAGTAAGTAATACATACTGTAGAGTTATATATTTAATGAAACATACCAATCATTGTTCCGGTGGACAGTCTTACACACAAACGCACCGATCACCAGTCCCATTAGCACTCGTGAATATTTTCGATAGTGAATATTACGTTTAGAACTAAAAGACAAATAACAATAAAATACTTTATCTAAAAAATCATTTGTGAAAAATACATGTGAACTAAAAGTTCTGGAATTTATGTCAGCAGTAGTATTTGTCTATCGAAATATTAACAAAGTGCAAACAACATTATTTGTGTGACAAACGTGCTGGGCTGAAATCGATTACAAAATATTGTAAAATGGGAGACAATGGTGGTGATTAGTCATAATACATTTGTAGAGTGTGGGTTAGGAAAATTGATGTGTTCGCTTACGTCTCCTACACATAGATGAAGCTGTTGCAATAAGGTCGACTAAACCGAAACTTTGCATCCAAAAAGAACACGTCCAGACGCTGTTCCTATCGTGGCAAAACTTGGATTGATGATTCTTCTTCTCACCAAGAGTGCTTCTTCCTTTTAACCCTCTTGGTTTTTCTCGTTTGCTTATTATTACAATTATTATTATTCGTCATAATTTATGCCCTTCATGCAAACACATTCTCTCAATACTATCGAATTTTCCATTTATACTATCCGGACTTATTAGTAGTGATATTATCTCTTTTCTCAATACATGCCTTCACCTGTTTCATTTCACACATTCGTTATTTCATTATGAACCTCTCATTGCAGTCTTACTATCTCCTGTCTAATACAGACCATTTTGTACTAGCCACTCACCTGACACCTTTTATAACCTTGAACTGACTTGCCAATTTTCCTACTCCACACTCTACAAATGTATAAAACAACCTTATGTTGAATTTTTATTCATATTTTACTTTAGAAACGATTCCACTGAAGTGTTTACTCAAAATCTTAGGAAATATTTCAATAAATAATAGCTATTGCATACAGGAGTACATATTAGTAAGGAATGTGAACCAAATCATCTTTTAAAAGATTTAAAATCTAATACAGAAGAGCAAAATATTCGGAAAATTTCGGCACACTCACAGTTAATATGCAAAACATCAACCAGAAGAGTAGTATTCCGTGTTCACGAAAGCTACACTCAATATATATATATATATATATATATATATATATATATTACTTATAGAAATTAAAGCATCTTCGTGTGTTGGAGAAAATGACTAGTGGAACATTTGTGAAACGTAATCGATATTGAAATAGACAAACATTTCAAACAACTTTTATAATTTAATGGAAATAAGTAAGATTCATAGGCTTTTTGACATCACGGAAGTTGGAAAATAAGATACATTAATAATTTCAAAACTGCAGCATTCATTTATGTGGATTTTAAGCTAATTACGATAGAGATTACAGTCAGTACATTAAAGGAATCTTTAGAAACCAGAAAATGCTGGATATTTGTTTGTTCAATTTCCAAACTTTTCTTTGTATTTGTTTTAATATTTAGAGAACCTCAACGAGTAAATTACGAGGACCCAAGACTAGGACATATTAATTTATAAGTCCTACCTGATTTCCAAAATCCTACCAAAGTGACATAAGTTTTTTAAAGTTAACGATTGAAATCCATGAACTACCTTATAAATTACTTAAATGAAAACATGACTGGAGTGAATTTACACGGATATGGAACCAACAGAAAATTAATCTGTTGGTTTATAACTATTACTGAATGTTCAGGGTAAAGCATTATTTAGTCATTAGATGGACTTTACCTGTGCATTTTCTTTGTTTCCAGTGGCCTTGGTTGAGCCATGTTCTTTGTTTGAAAAGAGGTGGATCCAGTCAGATTTTCATAACCCAATCCAATAAGTAAACAAAAACCGAGACTTGGTGTGTACAAAACCCGTTCAGCAACAACAAAGCCAACGGGGAAGAATAAATTACTAGCTGGGATAAAAGGGAATACCATCAGACTTAGTGCCTACACAAAGGAAAGAAATTGAAAAAATTAATTTACTGATGGTAACAATGTACGGATTACCTCACAAAAGAGCACGAGTGAGTAACTTTACTGAGGTTGACGATACAAAATACCTATTTGTGATCTTAACTGACTATTGATAGACTTTGGGGAAACAAAAACAACTACATTAAATGCGGCAGCCTTTATTTTTGATAAATGTAACCAGTAAATTGCAGTGGTGAAAATTCTAAGATCATTTTCGAAATACCATTATAATCCTTAAAACATACATCTTTTAGAAACACTTGGTGGTTCCAAACCAATGGCATTAAATTCATAAAGTACATACTTCACCAAATTGAGAGGGCAAAAGCGGATGCTCGGCGCTCTTCACCGGGTTGACTGTCCATTGGATGACAGTCTAGGGGAGATGGCTAAACCCTGATTCCAAACCTCCAACGACTGGCGTATGAAGCTCACTGGAGCTCACCGGCAGACGTATGGACAAAGGGCTTGTTGGATGTCCTGGATGTCTGGCCCCATTCAAAAAGGCGTGTGAACCGAACTCCGGTCACCGGCTGCCAATGGATAGTGGACTCCCTACTCCACTCCTACTGCCTTGTAGGTCACACTTGGTTGTGTAAAGGCTAGAGCTGCACTCTCAAACAAAAGGCCGAGCGATTCTGGGGACATCACTCGTACCAAATTCTCATGAAACTTAATGAACTCTTTTGATGTTCATGAAGCCGGCTCATCCTCCCGTAGGAGATAGCCGAAGTAAAGTAAGTAAGTAAGTAGACACATTTGGTAAGCAAACACTATCTACGGTATGATTTACTCAGACTCCCGAATATTATTTTTGAAATAAAATACTATGGCTAAATGAAATACACTGTGCCGCTTGGCAGACTTATCGACATAGCCTGCAATGATACATAAGACAATAGTACAAAAACTGCTAATACTCCACCAGAAGTGTTGTTACAGAGCACAGATATTTCGATATCTGCGTACATCTGACCGTTAATCATTGTACCATGCAGAAGAGACGACCAAAGTTATACAGCTTGCAAATCTTTTATGATTACTAATGTAACGGCGTTTGAGCCATCTGTCAGCAGCGTCTCAAGCACTGCTATCTCCACCATCAGACCTGGGATACCCACCAACACAGCAAAGGCTCCGAAACCCAACGGGAAGCTCCGCATACCTCCCTCCTTTACAGTTACAAGTCACAAGATCCTCATTAATCGAGGGCTGTGACATCAAATGTAGGCAGAATACAGTAGTACTTGGTAGGAGAATAGTCTTTTTGGCATAAGGAATATACAATGATGGCAAAATACAGAAACCTTAAGCTGAAATCTTCATTCGTACATCTTCATCGTATTACGCTTCTTTTGTCGTCCTTTTATGTTGCCCACGTTGTTTCACATAAGCTTTTGATTTCTGTTTTTCGCCATTTAATCTGTTGCTTTTCTAATGAATATTTTTTGCGGAAGACATCACGCAATATACTACTCTCAAAGCCTTTACAGTAACACGCGCCAACTAAGACGCTACGCATAACTGCACAAAGTGATTGTTCTTATCCTTCAATTCAAATAAACTTACCTCTGACAGAGTGAATCCAAAATTCAAAGGAAGGTAATGAGATCCTTATTAACCAGACCAATATATTAAGGACTGTCGGATGCCTTAAACTCAAGTTTATAGGCAAAAAGATTCAAGACTGTAATGCATTTAAAACTTAATATATCTGATCTAATGTTAATTTGATATAAATGGAAGTATAACTGAAAACTGAATTGTATAATGTGTATTATAAGTAGGTATATGGGAAGAGATAATATAGTATCAAGCTTATCACAAAAATATATTGATACTTTTTGAATAATACGCAGGATAAGATAAATAGTGCCAACAGAATTAAAGACTTAAAAGCATGTACAAACGGAAAGTAGCTGAATGTTATACCAGTATTGGATTGCTTTATTTAATATAGCACACGATTCCTACTCAGCATGCTACGCATTGATCCCAATAAATCTCTTTTCACAGAACTAACGCCTAACCTTCATAAAAGGAATGAATTAACAGTATTTGTAGGTAAGTGAGAAATATGATCACCACTAACGGAAAACAGTGGAAAAACAGAAACTGTGTTTTGATCATCATCAGTATATAATGCCACTTTTTTGTGCACTATATTAGGTAATTAATTTAACATGCATACAAACTCCACGGAGATGCACGAATTCTCCTTACAAACAAGTGTGCTAGAGAAGGGAGTACCTCTATTTCCTTCAGACATGATACAATAATAATATACAAAATATTTTTAAATAAACATACCATAAATATGGTTTTACTTTGATTTGAGGGTGTTTTCCAACTGAGGGAGATTAATGCAAGTAAAGAAATGAAACCAAAAGCAATTAGCGTCAAAATATTACGTGCATCTGTCCAACCATCAATGAGTTTAAGACTTCCCAAAGTCCAGTCAGCACAAAGGTTTGACGGTAATATCAAGAGACCAAGATTTACAGGAATCAAATACAGATGAGTGAGACGGCGAATTAGCGGAGGCGCGTGTGCAGCTGGGTTATCAAATCTACAAATGAAATCAGTGTTATCAATTTAGAAAATTATCAAATAGCAGTAGCTTCACACATGAAATATATTCACAAGACACTCTACAGCTAAAATAACATAAAACAAGTAAAAGTAATAATAGAGATATAACATAATAATGCTATTTTTATTTTCATAAGCTACAGAGAAGATAATATGCGGATAGCTGATTACCAGTGACTAAGTTACAAAGTGATGCTTGCACTGTGAGTAATAATACACTCGTAGGACACAATTCAGTTTGCATCAACAAAGAGTTCGTTGACTATTTAGAGCACATGACTATCATTAGTTGCTTCCGATGTACTGTCAACCAACATGAATGAAAGTTAAAGTATTATAAGATATCAAGCAAACTAAGCTGCTTTATGAAATCACCCACGTATTCTGGAAATGGTGCTTATTAAGGACCATAAGAAGTAGCGAACGTAAAATGAAAACGATTGTCATATTTGTTTCGGAGATACTTATCTTAAGCAATTATTCAGAACACGTGAAAAGTAAGACAGCCTAAATTTACTGATACATTACTTACTTACTTTACTTAACTTCGGCTATCTCCTACGGGAGGATGAGCCGGCTTCATGAACATCTCGAATCATGGTGAGAGTCGTTTGTGAGGGAGTTCATGAAGTTTCATGGGAATTCGGTACGAGTGATGTCCCCAGAATCGCTCGGCCTTTTGTTTGAGAGTGCAGCTCTAGCCTTTACACAACCAAGTGTGACCTACAAGGCAGTAGGAGTGGAGTAGGGAGTCCACTATCCATTGGCAGCCGGTGACCGGAGTTCGGTTCACACGCCTTTTTGAATGGGGCCAGACATCCAGGACATCCAACAAGCCCTTTGTCCATACGTCTGCCGGTGAGCTCCAGTGAGCTTCATACGCCAGTCGTTGGAGGTTTGGAATCAGGGTTTAGCCATCTCCCCTAGACTGTCATCCAATGGACAGTCAACCCGGTGAAGAGCGCCGGTCACAAAAAAACAATTTTTTTGTTGATAACTACTTTATATAAAAACATCTATGCGACGCCAAACAGACGATATGAATTACCATAAAAGCGAGTTCATTTATTAGATTTTTAATTTAAGGCGCCTAAATAAAATTCACACTAGAATTTATATTCTTTCCAATCTAAAAATACATAGTTATAAGTGCAGTCCTCTCATTGAACCACAAACAAACACAACACGCAGTTAAATACTCGACTGCTTCTAAGAGTGCAGTAGTTGATAAAGACCGATCAGAAGAAACAATTATTACCAAAATTACAATATTAGTCAGTTAATACAAGATGAAAAACACACTAATAAGTCACGACTACATACGGGAAAAGTAGAAGCAAATATTTTAGTATTCAAAGTTGTCACCTACTCTGTAAAATGTGGTAACTGTCCACCCATTATACGTATACGTGCAAACATAACAGCAATGACGAACAGAAACAGGATAAAAATCCTGTAGACAGGGGCATAAGAGGTCCATGAAGGACGTAGTCTGTAAGCGCTAGGAATAACTTCGTTCAATATCCCAGCCTTTTGAGAAGTCTTTTTCTTGAAACTAGGAAACCAAAGTTCAAATCCACATGACAAAGTTTTCTGGAAGGGTAAGTGTACTCTTTTAAAAGCTTACCTGATAAACTTTGAAAAGTTCATAAGCAAGGAAAACACCAAAAACTGTAATGCATTGTTCTTTGGAGAATGTCCCAATACATATTAAAAAGCCGACTATCAGGATATTGACGATATAAACCCCGAAACCTGTGAAAATACATGAAAATTTCCTCAAGGACTAGTTTACAATGACGACAAAAAACAGGTAGATGAATTGGCCTCATTCAATATAAAGTGAACAAATAAAAATACAAATGTTTTCTTTCAAAGTAAAATCTTATCTATAATGGATGCATATGAATATTGCCTGCTTGCTGAACCTTTTCCGAACAACTTCCATAAAAGCCCAGAAAGATAGTACTCATCATATCGCCTGCAAGTTGACATAAGTAGTACTACTAATAAAGCAATGAAGTGAGTGATAATAATTGTGCATAACTAATTTCCTTCAAATTAAAATTCACCTGTATCTGTCAAACAACTTCAATCACTGATCATACTAGTTCGAGGCAAATGGAATTCCACATGAGAAAGAAGAGAATGGGTTCTAGAGAAAATGTTCATCACGACATCTTACTAACAAAAGCCTGAAATAGACTCGAATTGACAAAAGGTAAACGAATGCGAATGAGAAGTCTTACTTGGACTATGGCATTTGTCCAGTGCACCCATATATAACAAAACAGCAGACAGAAACATAACTGAGGACAGAAGTTCAGCTCTCCCAACAACACCAGTTACCTAAAACCTTTTAAAAATGAAAGAATATGCTTACAGCTTCTGTATGAACAGGATGGGCTGAGAAAAGCATAGCACTCAACAATGCTGCCTCCTTTCGTAGGTAGCACAAACACAATCTATAGGGTTAACTTTGAAGGGGGGAGATACTTGTAAAACAAAAGTACAACAATGGTGTGGAGAAGAATATTAACTGCATGATAACCAAACGGATTCAGCTCATGTAACAAAAAGTTAGCTTTGAATGTAAGGACAGTGAAGGGTCTGTAAGACTTGTGACTCCTTTCCTATTTAAAATAAATATATCACAGGACTTAGCTAACCTCAGTCATAGGAGTTCCCCAAAAGTCATTTTTAAAAATTTCAAGCAAGCTCGCAGACGGACGCAAGTCCTGATTGTCTCTAACAGCTGAAACATCATCGAATACAAAACCACAGCCAAGAGAATTGTAATATATAACAGAATTCAAGATAATGAGGGCGAACCCCTCCAAAATACTGAGGAACCACATTTTTAAATCTCCTCCTTCCTGAGGTCGCTGTTGATGTCCTTGAGTGTAACGAATTAAACCAAATTGATTCGTTGGGATTAAGGTCAACAGTAGAGAATAGACACCAACTTCGGACGAGCTTGAAACAATTAGTCAAATTCTTCTAGGCGAAAAGTAGCATTTAGTGAATAAAAAGGTGTGTTAATAAGATATATGCGCAATAGAAATGAATGATACAGGGTATATATCTCTATAATGCTGGAAAAATTTGTCCCAGTTTCTCACAGGATCTGTTAAGGATATATCAAATCAATTTCGATAGAAAAACCCATCTAAGTGGCTATATACCATACCATTCTAGTACATGTTTTCATGTGGGCCCATAATCATTCAATATAATTTGTATGGGTTCCACTTATAGGATCCACCAATTCAGAAGAATGATTGAATTTATAGTTAATATGACCTAATGATACCTATAAATAACGTCTTCACTCATCTGTGTGAACGGTAGTGCCTGAGAGGACGTCAGTACTTTTGTTTGAGATGCGTTCTACCGATGCTTTTCGAAAACTTGAGCCGTACGGTCCCAGCACGCAAACGTCATATGCTCTTCTCCCACCGAAACTTATTTTCCATACAATAAGTATTTTTCACCAGTATGAATGACGACAATAACTCCACCAATTACAGAAGTAATTCCACTTATTTTTCATTAGGCAGTACACTGACAGCGTTGATAACACGGCACTGTTGCAGTTTTAGTCATCTCTGTTTCTGCAGCCGTAGCAAATACTGGTAGCTTCGGGTGCCAGTTATGGCATATACGCAATATCTTACAGGCGGAGGGTTTTGATTTCCAGAAGAAAGTGTCTAAAGAATCACCATGATGTACAAATTACCAACTCTTACAAACTTCCTCTGAATGCATAACCATCAACATTCTGGTAATACGTTTGCAGAGTGATTATCCCTCCATATATGCATGTCTTAGTCCTCCCTATCAACCTATTTGCCACAAAGAAGTCAAAACCGAATCTCGGTTAAGCTTGAAACGGAGATTACGAGCAGTATCCATTTGTAATGCTAACACTACATGGTCGGTCGGTTCAAGGACATTTGACTTTGGTGTGTACCGTTTACTTTCGCGCCAGAATGTAGAATTCGCTTGAATATAGCACAAATTTTTCGCCTGTGGTTAGGGTTTAACACTGCTGTGATAGGAATTAGTCGTTCCTCCCTATAATGTTTCGGTGTGCTAAAAATAAAGGATTTTTGGAAGCAAATAGAGACATTCACGAGTTCAGACGACAGAGAGGTAAAAGCGGCAAGGTTCTGGGGATCACAGTGGGAGAGTTTATGCACCAAGTTAAGTTAGATGAGCATGGTTTGGTAGTTAAATCTCCGCTTGGTCTTCTGATGAATAATCACTGCTTGCTACGATGGAGCCAATAGTGAATTACTCGTTTTGTCAGTCTCCTGGGGCAACACCGTCTTCTTGTGATCATGCTAGCAGTGATCGGTCCAGCCACTTGCCGGGTGGATTGCTTACACTCTTTTACCCAACAGCCGAACGTAAAATTCCATTACCTCACTTGTTGCTCCACAGTGCGACTTTTCAAGAGAGATCTCTGATTAGACAGTAGTGGGCCAAAAGTGTTTTAAGGGACAGGTGTTGCTGGTTGATTACATCGAGGGACTGCTACTGATGGTGTGGGCAGTTGGTGACGACGTAGGTGCCGTCTGACCATCAGTTCTCCAGGCTTGGAGAACAATGTTGTGCTGATTTTTATTTCAACCCAAGTCTCAATAGACTTACAACGTTCTGATGTATTATTGATAGACACAGTTTTTCTTATTCAGGAAGATATTTTCGGCGATATACTAGATTATGATTCCTTTATCCAATATCCAACAACCAACTGGATTTCTTTGTGCTTGCTTCTTGACTGTGAGTTAAAGTTTCTGGGTTTTCGGTAAACTTCTGTGTAGTTCGTCCCGCCACTCGACTGTCGTAGCTTTTGCTGACTCCAGATTGAGTGGTGCTGGGATTAGTTATATGTTGTTTGAAGTATGTGGTGTGTTAAGACCGTGTTGCTACTGCTAATGGAGTTGATCCTTTCAGCAGTTGGTCCTCCAGTATCGTCGTCAAAAGATAAGATGTTATAAGTAATAATAACAGATATAATTAATGTGGGTTATTCATACTAAAAGACAGAAAAAGAAATAAAGAAAACGAAAAAACAGACAGCTAGTTCATTAAAACACTTCTTTTAGTCAAAACAAATTGGGGCTGTGAAATTTACTCTTCGATGATTTTTCCAGCCTAATTTATTACTCATAATCATATCAAGGCACCAAATGACTTTTTCAATACATTACCTACACCTCAACATGACGTCCGGTCGTCTGACTCTAACAGCATTTACGCTGTGTGAAATCTGCTTGTCCTGAATCTTTGATACGCTACAGGAAACACGTTATTCTCATTAGGATGTTTCCTAATATGGTCTAGAACTACGTAACCAGTTACCTGCGCATCTGCAATACGTGACTTTTATCTACGACTACAATTAAATAGACTGCTAGGGGTACGAAGGAGGGATTTCGAGATGAATGGCTTGATATCAGCGTATGCTCAGAACTTCTCAATAATGTGTTCCTGCTCCCGCGTAGAATCATGATGATATCTTTATCCAATGCACAGTACACTTTTTACAAGGTGATATTAACCAAAATGCCTTCTTTGGACTTGCCACTTGGCTTTAGGACGAAGGTTAACCACCTGCAGTGGACCTCGCCATTTTGACACTGCAGCTTCTGCTGACTCTGACAGGATCGGTGTGGAGATGAGTTATGTGAGGTTTCCAGTATTAGGTGCGCTGTTGCTGTGGATGCAGTTAACCATTTCATGCGTCTACCGTCCAGTGAGGTTGAAAAAGAGGACGGTAACTGTAATAGATACAACTAATGAAGATTACCTAGACTCAATAAGAAAAGTAGGGAAAAATGGGTAGGTAATCATATTTAACGATGAAAAAATTAAGTGAATGGACAAAGTAGTCAGCAGAGTGCTATAATGAAGAATGAGCAGTTGTAAAGATGAGCTTGGAGGTATATCCATGAGTTGAATGGTTTGCAAGGCTTAAGACAATACCATTTGAACACAACCTTTGTGTTTCTACATGATTATCCAAACTCCGCTTTCTACGAACAGGGCAGGAGCCACAACTTCTGATAAATGGCTACATGGACGGCGAAAACGAGGTGAAAATAAGTGGGAGTGTAATCCGGGCTTTGCTTTCTGATCGTAATAATTTGATGGAAGTAAACTTTGTTTGGGTGATTCTGGATGTTCTTGATCTTGCAGGAAGTAACTTCTTTGTTTGAAGCAGCCAAAAGTGAAGAGCTTTATTTTTCTCAATCTTTAACCATAAAGTCTAATCCAGTCACCCATCACCTCTTTTGTCGCACATCTTTGGACCATTTCTACGAGGTTGATGTCCCTAAATGTATATGCATGAAGTGTCGGACCACATATGCTTTCCTGTCATCGTCAGGACGATTCTCGTTGATATCCTTTTTCCTTTTGAACGAAATATAAGTAGTACTCTGACACTGTACCGGACAAGATTTCATCATGCAGTGAGTAAATACTGTATGTGGCGTTTGGGCATATAGGCCCGCAAGTATGCATTTTTTGAAGTAAAAAGATATACTATTAGACCGCGTCTGGTCTTCCAGAGTTTTAAGGTCCCTCTGTGAGCTGTCTGAGTCTCTCAAAAACTGTTGCTCTAAAATCTTTACGTCGTCGGTATGAAGAGGTGGTCCGGTTAGACGCCATGGCAGATCAGTGATGATAAGTCAAAAACATAAGGAGTCATGGAATAGAACCCTGCGAACTTCCCGATACCGAACTGTGACAGGACAATCAAATATAATTGCATTGTTAATGTGCGACGTATCCACTACATTTCCGCTTGGTAACTTGGCAGTGCAACCCTTGTGGCTTAGAGCAGTAACAAACAAAACGATGTTAAATTTTACGTCAAAGGACAAAGTAAGTGTTACAGCCACTTCCAAACCAGTGAGATATTGACCACTTAGGCCTCACGAAGTACACACCCTTGGTAAGTAGGTTTTCTTTCCGACATGAACTAGTACGAACTTTTAGATTTGGGCGCGTGATCTTGTCAGAATTACGCGGAAACGGCTTTCCATCACTCCAGACGCATGTGCTATATTGGTCCCTGAGTTCTAGATTTGCTCCGTGGTTAGCCTGACTGTTGAAGAATAATCTGATCAACACTTGTAGAGTTGCCATGTAAACCGAGGTATTCCTCTTGCTTGTTGAACATGCTGCGAGCCTTTGTTCAAACACGAAGAATTATTCATGGGTTGTGGTGTGACCAGGGGGATGGCACTTGTGGTCGCTTTGTGAATGGTTTTGTCCATCAAAGTAAAGCGGATAATTATGATTTCGGTGTCAGTAAAGGTATTCAGGTTTCCGTCAAGACGGCTGTCTTGTGTTACAGATACGAATATTGGGACTTCGTTTCTCTCATTTTCACTCCCAGTCCCCTGACACCATTATGGGGGCCCTGGACCATAAATCCCTCTGTTAAATTTGGCGTAAACCAGCACCACTGTTGCAAGCACTAGTTGTTGAAAGACACAAGAGAATGCTGATCGCTCTCCATCACATTTATTTAGGGAGCCCATATATTTTCTCGGATTCTGACCCTCTTCTGTGAGGTGCAGCTCCACCATTACTGACGGTTTGATGGTGGATACTGATCTCAGTTGACTGCCCTCTAAAGATTCAAGGTGATTTCCCCGGAAACTAAGTGCTGGTGATGCAGCGTAGATTTGTCGTGTGCTCTTGACAAACCCATATGCCAACGTTTATTCTGTCATTGCCCACAGAAGTCCTGAGAGATACCAGAGCTGCAGGTCTAATATGTTCGATAACAGGTGCTCGGTTTGCAATTTTGCTGGTGGTTCGGCAGAGAATCAGCCTACAAGAATAAGTTGCTATCAGGAAACAGATTGTCAATCCCACTTAGACATGTGGAGTTATTTAGCACAGCAGCATATCCATTAGCGCGACCGAATGAGGTAGGTCCTGCTATAAACGTAAGGCTAATACTCGGGACAGTTATCTAAGACTATAAGATTCCACGAAATATGACATGAGGATGGTCATTAGTTTTCCATGACTTGGTCTTCAGAATATGAGTTTGCAATGATCCGGATCCTCGAATGATGATGAAAGTCTGGCTGTCAATACAATAACTAACACTACTCAGGGGCAAACTGGGAAATACAGGATCTTATATCAGTCCCAACACTGGGAGCAATGAAACTACCGCTACTACAGATTTTAAAGGAAATTTTTAAGAAGCATTTAGACGCAGGAGCTTGAAACCAAGTCTTTCGGGAAAAATGCTGATTTTCGGACTGCCAGGAGAAGTTTTGTTTAAAATAATCAAAATGCATTACATTTGCTTATTGCGTTTTTTTGTCATGAATTGCTAGTTCACATTTCAGGCCAACTGCGGAGCTTCATCATTTATAAACATTATTGTCCCTTAATTCTGAATAATTTTTCATGATCAGTGGTAAGGTCAAACAGGATGGCTGCTTTATGTTAACTTCTACTGTTATCCTTAAACCATTACTATGATGGAATCACTGCATGAGTTTTAGTGATTTTTCTCATACGTTTTATATCCAGTGGATTCCCACTATGTAAAATTAAAAGGCTTTTTTACTATTGCGCCGGAAATCATTTTCTGTCACTTAGTTTATAAAAATAGATACTCTGACGGAATACGCTTACAACTGAAACGCGAACAAGCCTCGGACAGTAAACAGAAAAAAATCATGTGATTTCAGTGAATCCAATTAAGCTGGATAAAAGCCGAATCCCAAGTTGAATGATGTGATGTAAATGTGAATAAAATCTTCTAAAATGGCTAACATGAATGACTACAAATATTTAAATATGAAACCAATTCGTTTTATATCCATTGTGAGTAATACACTCGAGTGTAGTACAGATTTATAAACCTGTTAATTTCGTGTTTTTCGGAAAAAGTGCTTTATTGATTTCTCGAAGATTGTCAATTTCGCATAAACATGGCCTGGAATGGGTACTCAATAGGTATTCATTCTGAATGCTAGTTCAGGTTTTGTTTTCAGTCACAAGTGGTTCATGCAGTAGTAATTTTTAAGTGCAGTACTCTAGATTAAGTTGATGTCACTGCATTCTAGAGGATTATTTGTCCTACTAATTAATAACGAACAGCTACTCTGAATGTCATCTGAAAGTTGACTACTTTACTCTCTAATCTGTTTATATCCTTCCAAGAAACTGAATAGCAAATCATTCTTCGGAGAATGTTTAAATTTGTTTGGTGTATGAGCAGATTATTCCGATGATTAAACCGTGCTGTGTCATCTGAGTCACAGTAGGTTTATTGGTAGCATTTGGAACGAATATTTTCTCATGTATGCTATTAGCATGTGTATGACTACCGTGTTTCCATGGTTTCTGTTATTTTTACTTTTACAGCAGAATGCCTTTACCTCTAATCTCCGTACTGCTAGTATTCAGTTTATGTCATTTCGGCAAACTTAATTCACAGCAATTCAACCCAAAACGTTCATTCACTATAGACTACGGAAATCATGTTTTCATGAAAGATGGTGCACCTTTCCAATACATCTCTGGGAGTATACATTACTCCCGCATTCCAAAAGTTTACTGGCATGATCGACTTTATAAAATGAAGGCTTCTGGATTGGATGCTATTCAGATGTAAGTGTAAATCCCTAATACAAGTGTTTTGGTGTCCATTTTTTGACCTAATGCAATGGTAAAGTAATATACGATGCTCTTTGCACTTTGCAACACTTGTGCATGTAAGTAAGTCAATAAATACGGTTTTAGAAGTGATATTTTTGATCTCGCGCAATTTGTCACACATGTTTTCATCACCTAAGAGATATTATAGCTTCGTACATTAACTATTTATAACTCACTTTTATTCGCCTGCTTCTATTTGACTGATTGTTTTGACATAGAATAATCGATTAACAGTAGGTTTAAAGTAACAAGAGAAAGAGCTGATGTGGTCCACAGAAGAGTGTGTTGAAGCGAATGTGACCATAATGACAGGATTAGTTTGAAAGTAACCGCTAAAGTTTCCATAATTCAGTTACCTAAACAGTGAACTACCCTTTAGATTTATTTGTAGTTCAGCATGATCAGTAATTACGTAGCAGACTGATTCTTTTTTTAGTCTGACTTCTTCCAAACCTTTCCCCTGTTTGTTTTTTATTGATATGAATTATCAATATTGAGTTGTCCCACAACTCGTAAACAGTTATGCATATACCTAAGATTTTTCTTATGAACTAGAAATATCTGGTGTGAAACTTTAGATTAGTAGTACTGAGTTTATTCTCGTAGTATATTCGATTACCGTTCAAATTTCACCAAAATCCCTAAAATAATATTTTATCGATTTTGGCCTTTTTATCCTGATTAAGAAGTATAGAAATCTAAATAGGTATCTCACAAATATTACTTTTATAAGGTCTTTCGGTAAGTCTACGGGGAAATGTGTACAGGAAGCTATCTTAATAATGCTACATGTTTTATGCCTATGGTGTGGTAAGTTCATTTTAGTGCTGTGGTGTTAAGCAACTGTAAATTATTTAGACGTTTAATTGTTATTAGGTTTCGCTTACTCAAAAACGTTTTACGGACAAACAATAAAATTTTTGTAAATAATAATTTAATTATGTACATTATGTGTGTTATTATCAAATACTTCATGATATTTTAAATATGCACTGTATCATTTGTGATATAAATTTCCTTCAGTTATGTGCCATGGAATTTTCATCAGCCTGAAGAGGACATATTCGACTTCACTGGAGATCGAAATCTGACGGAATTTATAAGCCTGGCATCATCATTAGATCTTCTAGTAATAGCTCGAGTTGGACCTTACATTTGTGCTGAGTGGGACTTTGTAAGTAAAAATTAGGAATAAATGGCATAAATGATATTTAATGGACCATAAATTTAAGAAATTAGCAAAGATTACGTTTTCTATCCTAGGGTGGACTTCCAGCATGGCTTTTGCGGGTGAATCCACTGATGGAAATACGCAGCAGTGACCCGGGTAATTTTAAATATATTCACATGCTGTACTTTATATATGTAGCAGTTGTTTGAAAATTCTAGCACAGATAGATGGATTCATCTATCATTCATTGTTGAATTATATTTTGCTATGACGATTTTTCAGCTAGATTCTTGTTAATAATAACTAAATTATTTCCATTGTTACTTCGTAGTTATAAAATTTATAGTGCTGATTTATTCTGTTATTTTATGAGTTGTGCAAAGCCACATTTAGAGGAGTATGTTGCTACTTGCTAACTTAATGAAATAAATGTTAATGGTTGTTTGACAAGGGCATCTTGTAAATGGAAGTGGTACTATATTTTCTTATCAAGATAAATCTGTCGCAGTCTATCAGGTCCTAGAGAATTGTATTTATGGTAAAATAAAAACTCTTATCGTTTAAACTAGGACAGAAGTGCAGTATAATGTTTAACCGCTTTATTTATAATTAAAGCGTTGGTAAAAGATAAATACAAGACGTGTATTTATAAAAAGATTAACTGTTTAAACTGGTAGAGAAGCAAGAATGAAACCCATGTCACCAGTAATATCGATCTTAAGCAACACCATTTAGTTATTGTCACCCAATTATTTCCGATATAGTGATATAGTTCGCTACAAAGTTTACACTGTTGATAATTTAAAGTACCTATTAGTAAGCAATTATGTAGATGGTACTAGCTACCAAAAATGTTTTTGTCAAACCCCTTCTGCATCAGTCTTTCGTGGACAACCTCAGCATAACATGATTTGGTTAGGCAATATTTTGTGTTTCTCTGACTTCACTCACGGTTGATTGGCACAGCTGACAGTAAGACAAATAATGGCAAGTTTTTTAAACTATAATATTATATAGCAAGTTCACAGTTCTTATTCATGATGAATTGTGAGCCCTTAGTGAGCGATATATTTGAATCAAGTGTTTTCCAACCTTACATAATAGCACAAATAGAACTGTTCAAGAAAAGAAACCAAGATTTAAACATACAGTTACAGAATTTTCCCAGAAGTAGTTTTTGCGTATAAGCTCTCAAGAAAGCAAAAATATTCAAGTGTTTCTTTGTAGGGATTTGATTTGTTTGAAGTCTGATCACTAATTGATATCAGTTAGAGAACCATTGAAAACTAGGAAGAACAGCACAGCTGTCTCGTCCTAGTTTGGGACTTGTCAGCAGTACGCACTCACGGGGTTTTAAACCGAGGACCTTCTAACTACAAGGCAAGTTTGTAGACTATTAAGCTTCTGAGACCTGACACAATGGCCCATGAATTCTAACTTCAACTAAATCGTGATTTTAACGCGATTACCAACCAATATCACTGGCGAGTAATTGCCCTCACTCTTGACCAGTTGGACCCCACTATTCATGACTTGTCACTAGAACTCCAGAGAACTTCGTCCTGCAACCGGTTACTAGCGAGCATCAAATTAATTTTCAAGAGTTTCTTTGTAGGGACTCGAAACTAAAATTAATTTATCTAAGTAAAATTGTTCTAACTTAAACATTTTTCTGAATCTTAGGTAATACAGTCAGCCTCATACAACACAAGAGGAATTGTGGTAACATTCATGAATAGTACCAATGAGTTAACAGTCGTTCATGGCTTTATCAATGGTGTTCCTTACTTGATGCCGAAATTTAAGTATCACTCCAGTTTGTTTGCAATGTATTACGTTACTTGGACACACTTGGGGGGGGGGGAACCTAGCTTTACATTCTGAATTCTGTGTGGTAAGGTGCCAAACAACAACTGTGCCTCATAGTCTGGTAAATAAAAATATACCGAGAAATTTAGTTGCATTTATAGTTAAATAAATAGGATATGATCACTTTAATTTTCAAACGAGACCTTTGAAGAAGAATACCAGGGATATATTAAAGCTTTTGTGATTTTCATTTTTACTGAATTGAACCTGTTTTACAGGTAACTCTTAGAACAAACTTTGTTTTCTGAAAATATTTCCTACAGAATATATGAAGTATGTGAGACAGTGGTTCAACGTTCTATTACCCAGCATTAAACCCTTATTATATGAAAATGGGGGACCAATAATTATGGTGCAGGTAAGCCAGTGCGTAACTAAACTTTTTTATAATAATTTATGCTGTAATTGAGCATACAAGGGCACCTGGTCTACTGAGGATCTGATCAACATAAAGGTGTGGTAGGCAAATAAAAATCTGTCCCTGAGAGTGAGAATACTGATGCATGCTTACTTCAATAATGATTACCTGCGAATCCTGATGACTGACTCATTTTCCTGTGGGGACCAGTGTAATTGACCTACAGTGGGATAGCTGTTTGAGACACACTGACTAGAATTTGGACACATTTCAATGTTTGTGAATCTCCTAGAGACGTATATTACATAGTCATTCCCTTCGGTGGTGTACAGAAGAAATGGCTAAGCTAATATTGTCAAAAATCACTCATTGAATATAAAAACATGAAAAAAACAATGCAATATTACCTACCAAGTAGTTATTTTCGTCCATTAGTGAAAACAGTAGACTTAATGTTTAGAAAATCGTACACTGGCTGTAGAGCCAGGTGTTAGTTTTTTGAGGGAATACGAACAAACTAGGTCAAACACTCATAGTGAAGATTGACGAAGAACCTCAAACCTTTTTTATTTTGATAACATTGAATACCTTTTACATAATTATTATGAAACATAGTAACTTAACCTCTCGTTTATAAACTCATTTGATTTCAAATTGAAATGTGCTCTGAGGATGTCTAAAAAGACAGTGAAGGCTTCGCAGCTAGACCATGGAGCTCAGAGAACACGACTATACCAACGTCACCTATCTGAGCTAGGAAAATTCACCATTAAGGTTTTGTCAAAATCTCTTCATGTTAACTCATTTCAACAAAGAAAATTTTCTTCTCTGAATTGTCTTTTATTTTCTTCACAACTCATTTCACTAAAGATTATTGAGTCAAAGTTGCTAATTAGGACAGGTGAAGTGAATCCAAGCGTACCACGCTTGGAACAAATAAATGATCATACTCCCAGGTGCCAAGCAATCCCAGTTATACAAAAATATTGCTAACAGTTATCAATACCACCTTATTCTGGACTTATGAAAGACACCTAGAGTCGATAAATTTATGAAAGTTAAAGGTTCTTATAATTTTTCAAGCATCATTTTTCAAATGAAACCACATACTACACTAATTACAACTGTATCTTCTGTAAAACTAACAGGACTTCCTATTCATATCCAAAACTTAATAATTCCATTTTTTTAATATATATTGGATTCTATAGAGCTTGGAAAGTTATGTTATGCATAAAACAAGTAATCTAAGAGCAGCTGATGGTATAAAAGTCTGTCGTCATGGCAGCATTTAGCTATGGAAATAAATATGAGTTAATTTAAATACAGTTCGATTAATGAAGCAGATGTGCTTGTACATTAAGTTGTTATATCAAGGGTTCATCATTTAATTTCTTGTGGGTGCTCAGAAACCTCAGCCATGCAGTTCCTGAAAGTTCAGTGATGACTGAGAATTATAAAACCAGCGAAATCAGTTTCAAAAATTGATAGATTCAGGAAAAACTCATACTTTTAACATCTATTTTTTCTTGTGATGACAATTCATACAGAAACTGAACTGCGGCCGTATAAATAATTTCGCTGATCTGAATTTATTTATTTTCTCTCCCCTCGTACTTATGATTTTCCATTATTTTATAATTTTCATCCCGTCTGTTCACATTCTGCGTGCTGTTTCGAAATTTCGCAGCTTCAGATGATACACTCTTGTGTAATGTTCCACACTACCTTCCAAGTCAGTCATTCAAAATGGTATTTTTTTCATAACTGTAAACGACAAACATTCAGAATGGATTGTGCAGAAAAATAGTACATAGAACGAAATAATAATAACTGTTATCCCTAGTTTTTTTCAATTTTTTAATGGTCGAACGGCCAAAATAATGTTCTGTTCTACCTTGTAAATTGTTTTTATTTCTCAGCTGGAAAATGAGTATGGCTCGTATATACCTTGTGATCAAAAATATATGACAGAATTGTATGATTTAGGACGTTCTCTTCTGGGTGAAAATATTTTAATTTTCACAACAGATGGTGCTGACCTACAGCTTCTGAAATGCGGATCGTCTGACAAACGTTATCTAGCTACAATCGACTTTGGTCCCAGTATGTTTTCTTCATATTTTGTTGTTTTTAAAATAACGCCTTAGGCCTTCGTATTACGATTTTTATCGGGTTGCTTTTTCCGATGAAAATACCTCGGTGACCTGAATTTTGTTAGTATTATTTTTTTTGTTATTATCGCCAAGAAAGTACGCTTCAGACAGTTTGTAATTCTCCAGTTTATCATATTTGCAATCCATACTACTGACACAAGCCGTCTAAAAAAGTGAATGTAATAAAATGCTATGAAATTTATTTGTTCAGTTAAATTGTACCAAACAGTGGTGGATGTGTTCAACTTCCAGCTTGTTACCATCTATTGATTAAAAAGAAGAACTGAATAGTTTTCTGCTTCGTAGTTTTATAAATGTACACAACTGACCAAAATACGTTTATAAACCTTGCGCTGATAACTTCAATGAACAGCAAATTAAGCTATATAGCGCTACCTGCAAACTCTTTGCTACGGTCGACCGAATGTCATGTGTTCATGGTAGCTGTTTATCGGACGAATAACTTGAATATTAATTGATAATTTCATATGGCAATCTTTTTCTATATTCTCTCTCAAATGATTCCCCGATATGTATAGTCCTTTGAAAAACGTGTGCATCCTCGACACTTATACATTCGTCCAAATCTAGACAAAGTTCTAAAGTGTAACACAATAAAACTGTTGCGCAGTTAGATTCTTCACTTAATCAATTGGGTATTGCAATGGCATAAAAGGAGATTACTGACTGATTGTAACAATCAGGCTCATATATGAAAGATATTAAACAAGCGTTCCTCAACACAAGTAAAACTCACTATTTAAAACACTGCATCACTAGCTTATCAAGCTGTCTGTACACAAATCAGACAGAAGTAAATATAATTTGTGTATCGACCACTAGCTTTCGACTGTTCAAGCACAGATATGTGCATGTAACTTTTTGTGATTTTCAACATGCCATTGGGATTATTTACATTAAATCAATAACGTTTGAATAACTTTGAAAAGGATTCAACTCTCCTTTTTTCTGTCTGTCTGATGGTTTAACATTTTCTTTAATGTGAAAACTCCTGATTTAGAATTACAGTCCTGATTTTGCATTAATTTAACTTATGGTCATTTTGTTCTGAGACCAATCAATAAACTCACATGATGGTCACAGACAAAAGTACAACTTACAACTCACTGTTTTCTAACATTCGGTGCTCAAAAATTAAAATTGTTCCTAAATATCTTCGTATACGCATCCGGTTGCAACAAACGAATTGAAAGCTGCAAGAAAACAGAACATTCGACTCTGTTTAAGGAAATAACTCCATAGAATCATGAAGAAACTAACTGTTATCAGACATGAGATACATCAGCTAAAGTTAAAACTCAATGTAGTAAATATCGAGCGTTACAATATCACTTACTTTCAATAAATCCAGAATAATCAAATTAAAAAGCTCAGCAGGTTAATGAAAGAACAGTAATTTGCTAAGATGAGTGACAGTAGGCTTTAAGTTTGTCGTGTTAGTTGTAACTAAATGTATCATCATTGGGTAAGATTTTATTTTGATAAAATCACAAAAAATTGTACAGTAATATTTACTGATGACGTTTTGAGCACAATTTATTGCTCATAATCATATCAAGTTACTCACATAACTTTCTTGCTTCGTTTATATATATGAGTAAAACTGATTAGACATTTGAATAAAATCAATATAAGAATTGTGTAGTACATAATGGAAGATAAAGTAAATTCGGAAATAATATTAGTGTTATCAATAAAATACAACAGGATGTGGAGTAAGACGAGTATTGTTAGTCAGTAAGTTGGGGAATAAGATGTTTTTATGGTAAAAATAAGTAACCTGTTAGAATGTTATAATGTGAATTGAATACATTTTAACATTATTTATTATCCTCTGATTTGACTGGTATTAACATCTTCCATATTTCTGCTATTTGCATTGAGTCATTTCTGTAGACCCGATGAACCAGGATTCAGTAATCAACCTTTCTCTCTCCCCACCTGCCTATATTGCTCTTTAGAATTTCGAATCTATCCCACCATATTGTGTGGTTGTATTTCAATGCATGCAGTGTGACTGTTGATTTTTTTTTAAATTACTTATCTTCTCGGGGTCAACCATTCTTGCCTTAGCTAAATTCTTATGTTCTGATAATCTCACTACTCCTGATCTACTAGTTTGACCTATGTAGTTGACCCTCCTTATAAGCAGGGTCAAATATCTAATCAATTTTTACTCATGTATGTAAACGAAGCAAGAAAGTTATGTGAGTAACTTGATATGATTATGAGCAATAAATTATGCTCGAAACGTCATCAGTAAATATTACTGTACAATTTTCGTGATTTTATCAAAATCAAAATTTCAGCCATAATGGAATTAAATTCCATCACAGTGCTCTAATTTTATCCTTATATCAGTAGCTAAATGTAGTTATCACTAAAAAGCATATATCGATTTTTATTGATATAAGTATAAAACTTAGGCACTGTGGTAGAGTATAGCTCCATTATGGATAAGATTTTATTTTGATAAATCACACAGTGTTGTACAGTAATATTCACTGATGACGTTTTGAGCACAAATTACTGCTCATAATCAATATCAAGGCACTCGCACAACTTTTCGATTTTTCTTAAGGATTTCACAAGTGTATAGTTTTAACCGAGTGCTCAATAGAAAGCACCGATATCGTGCTGTTGGTATACATATATTTAGCATCAGTTCATACAGCTCCACTGATTGACTCTATTTTTGTTGTTGAAATATTACTATATGTAGCATTAGCTCATTTTGTTAATGAAAAAAATTTTTTACACAAATAACATTCTGCCAACCGAGGGCTGTCACAAGTAGTCTCACTGTCATTTTTACATTTATCAAATACGATTAATTTACTTCCTTTGTTATTTATTAATGAAAATGCTTCACACTTTCCCTACACTGTTCAGCAACCATCCCTGTTCCCAAAGCATTCGAACCTGTAGAAAAGTTCCGAGCAAACCAACCATGGGTAAGCATTTATCTCTGTTAATACCGATGATAACATGCATGAATTTAGTATGCCTTAAAGAAAATGTTCTGTTATAATGCCAGTTGTAGCTTTGAAAAATTCAAAATTTTTATCCTCTTAACAAATAACAACTAGTTTAAGCCAATCAGACTGACTAGAAGTTCAATTTCCCTATTAAATTTCTGTAGTTTGAACTTCAAACATGGTTCAATCTCGTTCCCACAAAGCCATCAGTGCCATTTCATTTAACCTTAACTGACTGGCTTAGACTGTCCGAAATGAAATCATTAGATACCTGCAACGAAGCGAAATAGTTTCCAATTTCAATTTTAATTAAACATCGTTACACCTAACAACTGCCTATCATTTTTATGCTCTTTACTGAATAGCTTCAGTATTGGAATTTTTTAAGTTGTAGTGTTACATTTTGTTTGGATTAGTACAATATGTAGAATTTGAAAGATCATCGATAACACTAAACGGCTATGGTACTATTCGTCCTAGACGTTAGAAGCAATAGATTCTAAACTAGTTGTAACCTGACGGTTCATGTTTTGATGCTGAATGAGGCTGCTTATTCACGCTGCTGGTGAAGTAGGTACAAGCCAGAATAAAAGCCTTGCCACGTCTCCATAAAATATAAAGTTAGTCTGTTCATCCCCTGAAAGCATTGGATAAGAGTATTTGGCTATCAGCTCTTGCTTCTATTTCTGTAGAATAAATACATGCAGGGATGTGAATAAACTTGGGCGTACACTTCTTGCAACTGGTAGTTACTGAATAAATTTGTGCAAAACTTGTATTATTATTTACTGATTGTTGTATCACATTAATTTTCAGTTTGAATGAATATGTTGGATTGAATGTAATAATGTCTGCTTATTTGTAGCAAGTTAGATCACCCAGTAGGAGTTATAACTCCTATCTCACAAACTCACTAAGATTCTTAACATCAATGATGAGAGAGAGAGGCTTAATTGTCCATGTTGTGTATGAGGTGCCGGATTTCCTATTTCCGCTTATCACAAGTTATAATCAATGTTATTTGTAATTATTTACACTAGATTAATGTCATTAATTCGTGACTTCGTGGATATTGTTTTTCCTAACATAACGCAACAGATTCCACCTATATCTGTGTGTTTTCTATAATTTACAACTAACGTAACTTCGATACCGTATTGACCTAGTGCAAGTTTATTTGTCTGTGTGCGTGACTGAATTATTATTAAAATTTGTCACTGCAGTTCACTATCTAATACATTAATCTATAAGATTTTCACACAATAAACACGTGTTAGTTGTGTCTATTGGCTTTATGTTGATTGTTATAATTACTGAAAAAGTTATGTCTTAATAATCTTGTAAATTTAATAAATGCAGATATTTCGCGTATATCTCATCACTAATCAGTGTCAGTTCTGGAGTCATTGAAAACCAAAGGTATACATTTTGTTCTCATTTAAAAATTTTCATCCCATTATGAAGCCATGTGGGGTTAGGCGCTGACAGTATCCTGATTAGGAGTGAGAAAACGGTATTTGATTCTCAGGACATATTTAGTGAATTTGAATATGCTGTAAAAGCTGTGAGTTCCTCATCGACTGCTTCACTGAATACTATGTGACAGTCTACAAATTTCACTGGTCATTATAAAAATCCAGTGAAGTGTCGCGGAAGGGAAATCTACATTCTTTTAGTTACGCTTGTTTTTGTATGATAATGATAATAATGAAATCCTGTTCCCAGTCAAATCGAATCCCTGCAAACCAACACTTGAATTTCTGTCTAATACTCACTAGCGACTGACCCTATTCAGGTAGATAGTTACATATGTTCTAGTGGGAAGTCGTGATGACTGGGATATAGCAGGCCAAGTGTGAGGACAGATACTTACCGATGACATTGACTAGTAGTCGCGCTATAGCGTCAACTGGCAGTACTTGGAATTCATGGGCTTGCCAATGGATCGGGTCCCAGTAACTTAATAGTCTAAGAGTTCGCCTTGTAACTGAAAGCTCCTGGGTTTCGAACACCGGTGGGTTCGTGCTGATGAAGAGTCCCAAGCTAGGACGTAGGAAACATCTGTCCAGTACTCCCATTTTTTTTCAGTGGTTCTCTAACCGATGTCAGCTCATGATAACATTCTGTAACCAATCAAATCAAATCCCTGCAAACCAACACTTGAATATTTTCGTATTTGCTTACAAGTTTGTTAAGTGAAGGAAAAATCCTCACAAATTTTAACAATAGTTTAACGTTTAATAGTAAATTGTTTCACGAACCGGTTGAATAGTGAGTTCTGATTAACATTCTCATATTAAAAGCTTAAGATACCTGTTTAGTATTTTGTGGCGTAATTCCAAAATGTTGTTACTGCGTTTATTAATTAGATGTTATAACACCGTAAAAGCTGAACATCAGTTGTCTTAAACTATGCTGTAATTGAAAATCGTGTGCTTGGTAGAACTGGCATGTAATGATGATAGGTGCCAAAGTTGATTTCTTAGTCGACAGGTTCGTTAAGAAATATAAAACTTTGATGACCTTTGTATATTACATCTTTTATGGTGTTATAAGCATTTGACTTGATATGTTTTATTTTCTTTGCCACCCTCAATCAAACCAATAAATTGTTCCTACTTCAATCTAAAAGGTGTTTTACAAAATGTCTATTTTTCGGTACGAAATGGTATAATGAAATGTTCATAATATACTAATATTTAAATGCTCACCTTCACCTACTTCATTAACCTTCAATTCAAGGTGAACAGTGAATACTATGTCGGTTGGTTAGATGTTTGGAAAGGTATCCACAATCGAGTTGATCCTATACGGGCAGCAACTGCACTAAATCACTTGATCAGTTATTCAGAAAGAGTTAATGTGAATATGTGAGTTTATATTTTGTTTCTTTCATCTTTAAGGGCTTTTTTTCCAACAGGTTGGATATGTTCTATCAATTACCTACTGAAAGGTGTTCATTCAAGACATTAAAGAGTAATTTGTTCGTCTCCAGCTAAGATATTTTCAGTTATGTAAAGCTGAAGTTAGCTGTAACTATTAAACTTCTATTGCGAATACTGAAAACGATTTTTAAAGTCTCCATATTCATTGATACTAATCGGAATCCATTAGTTTATGCACAGTTGAACAAAATGTTAATATAGTAACATTATTAAAGGCATCCATATTAGTTGTTTATTTGTATATTATTTTTATATCAGTTTGATGCATCAATTGGACTCATTAAAAGATCTTTTAAGTTGATTTTCACCGCCTTACGCCTTTATGTTATCCTACAGATACACGTTATGAAAAATTCCCATGTCATTCAATTAAGTCAGAGTTATTGTCAGTTAGTTGCTAGCCTCATGTCCAACCTTCCCTCTTTTCCAGTCTTATTACTGGTTAAGTGAGGTAAAGGAGTGCATCGGCAGGAGATCGAACCCCAAACCACATGCGTAGTTAGCGAGCATTCTTACCACTGTGCCACCGACGCCAAAAGGAAATTAAAAATTAAAAAATAAAACTGAAAAATAAAAAATAACTACATAGAGTTTATTACGCAACTATTCAGGATGTTGAAAATCAACTCTAAGGCCACAGTAGTGAAAGAGGCTGGATAAAACGTTTCTGAAAACAAAGTTTATGTTTTGTAGGCTGCATGAAGACAGTGTAGGCGAAACTCTTTTGAACGGCTTGATCGTACTTAATATGTGACTGTGAATGAAGTCTCTAATGATGCTGCGTGACTAAAAGTAATGGTGTGTTCCGAAATTCAGCTGTTAGCTCTTCTGTGTTCTGCTTTTGACAATCATGCTGGTAAGTGTTCATAGGCGTGTCTAGACAATGTCCTGCTGGTATGGCCTATGTTTATATCAGTATTTTTGTCGACGATGAAGATATCATTGAGGTGCCACAGTTGATTGTTGACTGCAGGATACTGGACTCCAAGTACGCCATAAAGCAATTGTGGAGAACCCATTACCACTCCATCTTTCTCTCGGTATGTGTGTTCGCTGATTACCATGGATAAATTTACTTTACTAAAGCCTTAAACGATAAACTATGCCTATGGACTTGTTGAGTCTTTGGAGGAGGCGCGTCGAAGCTTAAGTAGAATTGTAGGCACATGCCTTTCCGTTGCAAATAATTTTTTAAGCATCCTGTTTAAGCTTTATGTTTGTCAATGGTTACATTTTGTAGTTGACGTACAATTCAGTCATAGGGAAAGCTAAAAGGATGATTGAGGTGGAGAAAATTTCCTTTTCAACAAAGTCATTTTTTTTTCTGCCATCGTATTTTTAATTTTTCCTGTAATCTAATGTGTATATTCCGGAATTTAGTCAGTGAACATATGAAAACATAAAGATGATACCATTTTCCAGGAATCAGCTTTTTTCTTGGTTGGTAGTACTAACTGTTGGTATGCATTGTGCAGCACTGAATCACTTAACATTTGATTTTTGTAAATTTGAGGATTTTCCAACACCTATGTGTATGATTAGCTAATTATTTCTCATACTTATATGTCATTGTCAGTGAAATATCCTTAGCCCTAAGTCCTAAAGATACTTCAGTAAGCTTCCATACCCACAATTTAAGAGAAATATGATTGGATTTCATTATTGTTCGTTGTTTTTACCTTCTAAAAGCTATATGTTCCATGGGGGAACTAATTTTGGATTTTGGAATGGTGGAGCCAGACCAAGGCCATCAATTACAAGTTATGATTACGACGCACCTATCAGTGAGTCTGGTGATATAACATGGAAGTATATGGTTTTTAGGGAATTATTATTTCAGGTGAGCATTTGTTTGATTCACTCGAATTTTACCTTGCTCATTTTCGAATCACATTTCAAATTTTCTTCTGACCTCAGATTCTAACTGTGAAATTCACTTCGCGTATTTTCGTCTCTCCCTAGGAAACATTCTGGAAGAGTGTTACGCGATGAATTAAAACACTTATAGAGTAATTCTAGATTTAAAAACACAATATTCAGCGAAGGGAATCTTTTTAACTAGTTTATTATCAACCTGTACAGTCATATATATATATATATATATGTATATATATATATATAATTTTTAAGGAAGGATATTCTGTGAGGAAATTTAAACAAAGGTGTGAATACTTATAATAATGATATTGTGAAATGTGATAAAATATTTGGGATTATTATCACAGTTCAGTATGAAGTGATAAAATAAATAATACCATACATAAAACAGTCCATGAAAAATGCGTAGATCTTGGAAAGTGATGTAAAATCAAGAGGACTAGTAGGTAATGTAACATTGTAAGGAGTTTTACTAGACAGATTTTAACATTACCAAAAATGTGTTGATTTGAGATAATAAAGAGAACAAGTGAAATAATAACGCAATCTGCTCAGAGTGAAAATAAAAATAATAAAAATCGTAATAATAAGGGAAAGATACGCGTATTAAATAAACAAAACGAAGAAAGAATAAACAAATGTTTATCCCTTTACGACCAAGGTAGAAATACAGACTGTACAGACTTCTTCAGTACTCAAATGTCTGACTTGAACTTATGAGTGGTCAAGGCCCCCTCTGTCTTTAGAAGTTTAGAACGAAGAGAAAGCGGCAAATTAGCATGAATTTGATAATGATTTTGAAATCATTGTCGGAGTTGGTAGACTGACAGAAGTCAATTTAGTGTAGAGCTTCTCACTGCACAAACTGCTATTTTTGCTCTATTCAAGTCTATAAGAGGAATTAGTATATGAAAAGACGTAAATGAACTCCAATGTATTATAATCTTAATTATCAATGTCTTATACTTCTCTCAGCTTCTGTCTATATGAACTTGACCTGTCAGACATTTTGATTGTGGTTTACTTATTAGTCATATATTTCCATATAGAGGAACCTGGATAAACATCTTAGACAGGGAGTAGAGGCATATCAAGAAATGGTTTACTATGGACATGTGAAAGTTGACAGCGAACTAGCCAACAACCTTTTGCCCAATAAACATGCAGGAGTAAGTGGAGATGAATCGGACATCCAATGACGTGACGTGACACACCAAACCCTTGAGTGGAATGCAAGTGGGCACTGATGAGTTAGAAATCCGTAAATAACTTAATGGAGATCACATGAAGAGTAAATGGGACCTTGCGGATAGTCGTAATGATAGCTGAATTTGATGACAGATAGCCAACTGGAATGGTAATGTGCTGCTGAAACTCTATATCCCACTCGAAACTCAGGGAATGAGGATGATATCTCATGTATTTCTCATAGTACGTATAACACTGAATGTGAAGTATTCAACTGAGGAATTCTACCAAAATTTAATGAATTCATTAAATCCTGCTTTATTAACATTTGTTACTTGTTTCACATATGCTAAAACTTGAATAGTGATTTGTTCTGTGTTTCGTACTTTTGTCGGCAGTTATTGTTGTGGTAAGAAACTCTGTAGTGGAGTTCTGAACCTCAAACTGGTCGAATTTATGTGTACATAGGTTGCAGGAATTCTAAAAGATCTACCTGAATGTATTTGGCAACCTGTAGGCCGATTTAATCTTCTATTTTCTATTTACATATTTACATAATGGTATCTGTTTTGTTTTTCAGAGAAAAGGTCTAAAGCCACCACAATTGCCTCAGAATACAACTAAGAAATCATACGGTAAAGTTAAAATGATGCTGGTAGGTCATTAGTTTGTCTTACCCTATTTTATAAATTGAAAAGCTTATTTTCTTAAGAAAGAATAAATATTTTAAAAAGTTCACAGTAGCAGTTAAATGAAAGGCCTGATCAGAAAGAGACGACGACCCACTGAAGTAACTGAAATGGACATTAGTAGTTAGAAGATGAAAGCTGAGTTTCGTATATCTTAGGGTGATAAAGGATAATCGTGTATGTTTTACTTGATTTACAAATGTTTTAAGAAACTTCCGTCTGTATTTTATAGGGATTATCATGAGTTTAGAATAGGAATTTTATGTTAGTGAAGATTGCTAAATTGTAGTATAATTTTATGCGTTATTTTTGTTAGGCGAAATCCTCTAAGTTTTTGGTCTAATTTTACTGCTAACTGAACGTATCTAAGCTACAGTATGCGTCCCTGGTTCAGTGTTAGAATACTCGCCAACCACGCAAATGCTCCGAGGTCCTAGTCCCGACCAATGCACACCTTAAATGTTGCTTAGTTGGTAATAAGTACAGTAAAGAGGGAAGTTTTGGAGTTAGAATAGCAACCCAATCGCGTAAAAAAACACCATTGCTACGGAAACTCCAAATCATACAGTGTTATACAGTAATATTAACTGATGACGTTTCGAGCACAAACTATTGCTCATAATCATATCGAAACGTCATCAGTTAATATTACTGTATGACACTGTGTGATTTATCTAAATAAATTCTTATCTTTAATGGAACCCTGAACTCTGTATACAGAAAAATTTTGTCCAGTCTTTTATTCTGCCTTGGTCTTAACCTCTTCAGTAGTCATTCCCTGTAAAAAAAATCAATTTTTTAATTTTCTATTTTACTTTTAGTTTGCTGTTACTTTAATAATTAATTCACTACTATCACTCTCATATGCTCCTTTTGTACATATTCACACTCTCTCTACACTTGTTAAATTGACACTCAACTTCCTCTATTCTCAGTCAATAGAAATATTAACCTTATCAAATTTCTAATTTTGTGCCGTTGAGTACGACGTAATTTACAACTTTAATTTTTTTTAATTCTAAAGCCACTTCTGATAATTATGTTAATTACGTCACCCCCTATTACTCAATAATAGACGACTACACATTTTTAGTAAATTTAAATACAAATGTACAGCCTCTGAAGATGATTTCGTCGATAAAGAAAATTTTCTTCGCTGAATTTTTCTTTTATTATTTTCATGGCTCAATGGGTATTTTCGGTGAAATTGCAGATCCTTTATTTCATATATTAAAATGAATCCCCTAAGATACAGACGAGTTTCCGTCTTTCGTATTCTATGTTTTCTATGATTCTGCATTCTGGTGAACCAGTCAATTTAAAATGAGGCTAATTTGCATTTGCTTCCAATGATACCGCTTCAGTTTTTATTCCCTTCTTGTGTATGCATGAAATGTTCCTCGTTGTTTCATCTTCAGTTAAATCAAAAACTGAATTTCTACATAACAATGCATGTATTTAATAGCAGCCCTCTTCTATTCTCAAATTTTTATGTGTTGAATTTCATTTGGTCCAGGTTGTCCATTCATCAAGTTTTTGGGCAAATGTTGTCTGGTTCTCCTTGTCCTCGTAGAACTGAAGTATAACTTGTTATGATTATTGCTTGGCTTAGTGCTTTCGAAACTGACTTAATTGGTTTGATTTAATGAAATTTTCTCAGTGAACCACCTTACACTGGAACATTTAGATTATTTGCGGCTTCCCATTTTTAATTTGCATTCTAGGTTGTTATTATTATTATTATTCGACCCTGCTTTCCGAGTAAAACATAGGGCTTCAGCAATGCATCTTTATAACGTATTGTTATTTACCGTCGTTTTCAGCTGGTTCATTGACTGCCTGCATGCTGTTCTTTCCTCTTTTGCATGTCACTCCCAGAGGCTCAAGTCATCAGTGATCATATGGCTCCTACTTGAGGACCTGGTGTATGATGCCACTCAACAGTCTCCTTGGAGTATATCCAATTCATTCTCATTTCCTTCTACATATTTGTTGAACAATAAGTTTTTGGTTGCTTCTCGGCAAGAATTCCTTTTCACTTATCCCATCCTTAATAAAACTTCATAGCACAGAAAATTTCTAGTTTATGATTTTAACTATCGTTTGCTTTCGTGAAACAGTCTAGTCCACCTCCAGCGTCATAGGTGGATTTAAGTAATGTAAATTAAACCACTTGAGAAAATCATTTAACCAGATTAAATTAAATTATCGAAAAGGATATTCTTTGCTCAATTATTTTTTTTTTTATAGATATCTGAATGAATATTTTCGTCATATTGAAATAGAACTTTGTTAAAATAACTAGTGTCAAAGGAAAATTATTCTTAAATTTCAGTTATTGTATCTAATCTTTGGTCATCACTTATTATTAAGTAAAACAAAAACAATATTATTCATGATCTTTGAAACAACAACTGTAATACTGTTAGGTATAGAAAATATTTTAAACTAAATTTATGGATTTTCGTTTAAACAGACACCTGTAGTGAATCACTGTCTTGCATATATGCATGCATATATATATATATACATATTATATATGCCTTCCAAGTAGATTGATTCGTAACATATGGTTTGCAATTTATTAGTTATCCAAATATCTGTTTAGCCGAAGTATCATGGTGAAGCAACTACCAAACTTTCTGATCACAATGCTGATTCACTGATATTTGTAAAAACAAAAAACAAACAAAACAACAACACATGTTTTGTCAAACGGGCAAACTGTGTCTGACGAATCTATTGTATGTCAGTGTTTACTGTTTTCTTAGGAATTAGCTACCAGTTTTGTAAGCTTTCATTGTATAGTATGTACGTAGGTAGTTAGTGGAAAAATGCACAAACCAACACAATTATTTCATATTGAAGCAGTACACTGCAAAAGAATTATCTGAAAGCGTTTATTAGCAACCATAGAAATAAGGGTAAAAGAGATGGGAGCGAAGAGTTTTGTTAGTAGTAAGGAATGAAGCCGAAAATACTAAGGCTTCTTCAAAAACTTTTCATATTAGTTTGTTTATTGAATATGGCTATCGAAACAGAAAAGCCAGAGCTCTGTGTACAGAAAAAATTTGTTCAACTCCTCCAACTTTCATGGTTTTAATCCCTCTATGCTAAAGTATAGTAATCTCTAATCATATTTTGGCTCTACCATTTTTTCATTTTGTCTATTCAGTTTGTATACTCTTCCTTTGTTACGTCAATTGTTACAATTACTATTCTCACATTGAACTGTCCCTGGTATTATTTCACTTGTTCCACTTGTTATTCTAAATCTTTTTACATTCTTTTTTACAACGTTAAATTCTATGCTATCAAATTTCACGCAATATTACGTAACGTTTTTATTTTGTTCGATTTGTCTACTAATCCTATTGAATATATATCACACAGTGAAACAGTATTATTGACTAAATCGGGTATGGGAACACAATTTATTGTTCATAATCATATCATATCACAATCTGCTTTCTCTACAAAACCAATCATTCGTACAAGCGCAAAGGATAAGCTACAGCTGCTGGCCTCATCAGTGTGTATCTATCAGTTCTGCTGCTCCTGAAGAGCTTGGCACGTCGGCCATGCTTAGCGTTTGCTATCTAAACTTATCGTAGAAAATATACTGTCATGATTTTACGGAGGGGAAAAAAGCCCTGCAGCTGTCTTATGCAACACCTGGTCGAATCTGGACACTAAGCTAACCCGCAAAAAAACTTCAGAGTCGTCGACAGAGTATGTGGAAATCTTGACAAAGCAGTACAAATCTGCCTTCTTCTAAGTACAGAAACTATAGCAATCTATATGTTAAATCCTGAACTCTGCATGAAGAAGAAGTTTGTGTTCAGTCGCTGGAACCTACAATGAAATTAGTTTGTCTCAAAACTTGATAAAGTTTTTTATTAACCTTAATCTTTTAAATTTTACTATTTTTCTCCTTTCCGACTGCTACATTTCGACTCCTTATGACACTGTGATCACTTTTATTTGATGTCTTTATTCATTCCTGTCAATTAGGTTGCGTTACTCATCTTGCTTGTTTCATTTTACTTTAGTTTTTTGCCCTATAAATACTTTTGTATTACGCAATAGTTATGTAAAACTTACACTTCTGATGACACATCTTTAGAAACACTCCTTTTGTTGCTGTGATAGTGTACTATAATAATGCGATTATACAGCTTGTGAATGATACCACTGGAAAGAGTACCTTCTCTGAAGGCCTCTTATTTTATATATCTAATAAACAAATTGATATAGGGTTACATACTACCACAGTGCCCAAGTCTTACACAAATATTGTTCAAAAACCTGTTCAAAACATTCATCGCTGAATTGAATATAGTATTTGCAAAACTATTCGATTACTGTTTTGAATACCTTTTTCTCAAAAATCTGAAAAGCACAAATCGACACAGATATAAAGTATGTTTTTTTTGTTATTGCATTGTTCGAATTAATGGAATTATAGGCAAGGTGCAAACCTAATTGTCATCAGCTTTTACTGTCAGTTTTGTCCATAAGTAGTCATTCGTATACATAAACATTCATTGCATATATGAGTTTAACAAATTGTCCTAAAACTTTTGATATAGAAGATGGTTGACATTTTGTTGGTGAAAATTTAACAGTAATATGAATTATTTCAGTCAGTAGTTTCATTTCTTGGGTCACCTTAATCTCCCATCAAGTTCAACATGTATAACAATAGAGTGTAGGAAGCACCAAATATCTGGTCACAGTATAATTCATGGAATTATTTATTGATGCAGGTTTTAAGATTATCTATCAGAATGTATTACATTATCATCCAATTAGTAAAAGACTAATTTTTCACACGTGTATGCCGAAAGGAGTTACAATTTCCCTCCTATATATTTTTTTGATTTAATTATACTCTTCTACTGAAACAGTTTTCGGCTAAATAATAATCACACTTTTAATATACTAACTCACTGCAAGCTAAGAAAACTTGCGAAGAGTTTGATAACTGAAAATTTGAGGCAATAGAGATAACGCAGTATGGTTGCAGGAACAGTCTCCAACAGACAACATTATCTGTCAGTTCAAGGTGATCCCGTCAACATTAAATGCTTTTGATCACAAAGTAGGAGAGAAGATAATTGATTTAAGCTGTTCCAGATTCCCTTTCCAGGTCAATAAATTTTATTTGCTTCAGATTAGCTTTTCTATGTAATGCAGCAGCCTACAGTTTCTAGCGGATTCATTCATACTTAAAAGGTGAAGAAACGCATAACAAAAGTGAAGAAAAACAACATTTGAAAAGTTTCCAATTGATTGACACAATTTTCATTCGCGAATATGCTGAAATGGTAGCTTTAAATACCAGTCAGCTGATGTACATTTCTAAGTGTCTGACTTCTTTGAGTACTGATATATTTATTTATTTCACTCCAGATAGATTTGGATGTGAAATATTATTTAAAATATTTGCTACTGTTGCTTTTCGCATATACCTTCTGTTGTCGTTTTATCAATCCGGGATACATTTTTTCAAAACTTTTAGAAATCTCACCTGCTGACTACTAAAGGTCCAGTTACGCAGGCTAATTTTCCAGTACATATGGAGCGCTTGAGACAGGTAAGCAGATGGTAGTTTATAAGATTACTTATCAAGCTGAGTACTCATTCTTATTTTCATGTTTCTAAATATCTTATGTCTTAAATATTGCAGAAATGTGTGGACTTGAATGCTTGAATAAGATGGTAGCAAGACGGATATATGAAGCTTATCAGTTAATTTCGCATAGAGATTATGCTAAATTCATTGTAATAGAATAGGGGAACTTGACTTTTAGCATAGACATTCCAATTTACATGTTTGTATATTATGGACAGACATGATGCATGAGGCTTTTCGTGACTGATATATGGTTTCTAACGGAAAAGAAATTTTCAAATGTTGGTTTGTGGGGATTTAATTGGTCTTGATTTCGATCACGACTTGACTTCAGCTAGAGAACCATTTGAAATGAGACAGTACTGGACAACTGTTTCGTCTTTGTTTTTAACTATTCATCAGTATACACCCATTACCGCAACCACCCAGTACCCTCAGGTTACAAGGTGAACTCGTATACCATTCAGTCACTGGGATGGAATCCAATGGCTCATTATGTCTAACTTTTGTCAATTCACGATATAGCGCTACCGCCAAGCAACGTCATCAGCGTATATCTGTATCCCTGGTGGGGTCATTGGTGCGTCCTTCTGAAACATCCCAAAAAAGGATGGAATAGCCGTTCTGTACCGTCTTTTTTACAATGGTCCTGTAACTGAAGTCAATTTGTGCTTAAAAATGAAAAATAAATTTTCTGCACTCATAACAGGACAAATAAAGTAAGGCGAAATGCTTAGGTCTAATGTATTTCTATATTATGGTTGATGTTAAATGACTTATCCGCTGGATAAGGTTGTCCTTATATTTCAATTTTGATGTTTGTCTGCTAATATGCCCCAACAGTCTAACCAAATCTTTTGTGTAAAGTAAACTTAAACCCATTAGCTTATGTCAACTTCACACAAATCCTACATACTTTTGTCTTTAGTTTAAATGGTGTTCAGTTAGAGATATCTGTTTTCACAAGAAAAGATGCCTTATATGTGGTACTCTTGACACATTTAGATTCGTGATGGTTTCAGCTAGTTTTGCTAAAGTTGTGCCTGTATGATTGATTTGTTTAGTAATGCATTAAACAAGTTTATTGCTTGAACTAATCTATTCTGAAACAGGTGTCAATTTAAATGAAGTTTAGTTTACATAATTTGACTGTTGCAACGGTGGCATAATGTACTATCAGCGCAGGAGTGGTTATGATATGCTTACGGAAACACTCACTTACATTATGATGTTTCTATTTAGATTACTAGTATACCAGAAAATGCAAAATAATTTTTTAATATATATTCCGCTGTAATTCCAGGGGAGGCTTATATTATTCTATTTACTAAAGGAAAGGCAATAGATAAACGATAAAATAAGATCAACGAAATTTGCACTTCGTATATTTCAAAATATCTTACAAGAAATGTCATATAAGGGAAAATTAAGTTTTTATTGTTCAAACAAGAGAGTTTATATAAAGTCAGCTCATTTATAGAATTTTTTTAAATGTCAAAAAGAGGGAAGCAGATAGTTGGTGTAGGTATTGAAATTCGAACGGTCCTATCAATTTGTTGAGGTGTGGACAGTCATTTTATGTATGTCATTTGAAGTCATGTAAGGCTGCTGTTTTTAAACTGGTTCACAAATCGGAGGCTGCTTGCTGTGTTGCGGTACTCAGTTTTAATAAATACCACAATCACTTTGTATATTGTCAATGGTTTAGAAATTTTTTTGTCATTTTTCTCTTTTTATCAAATCTTATATAACTGAATTTCTTTCTGTTTATCTGTTAAATAACTTTCAAAAGGTGGTAGAGTAAAAATTCAGCCTAAAGCTTTTGTTCAAACTGGGTGGTTTAATAACTATATAATAGACACTCTTGTTACCGCCATCTGAATTTGTTTATTGTTACACTCAAAACTAATTCACCTGTGCTATTCATTGTTCTTGGTCAACAAAAATGTTTTGAATATCTCCTAAAATGTTGAGAATTTATGCTACTTTTGTGATGTATGCTTGGTGATGAGAACTAATGTGGCCGCCTGCTTAAAACGTGGGCTACCAATAACTTCCATCTCTTTCTCTCTCTCTTGCATATATTTTCTCTCGTTCGCTTTGTTTCAGTCGATTAAAATACGACCTCCAATGGTATTATCTACTCTCGTGTATATTTAAAACGTTTACAAGCTTCTGATTTGCAAGCTCCTACTTAACTTAAGAAAAAGCCTCACCGTGGGTGACAACGTGTCCCAATACATTAGATAGCTGTTCTTCATTTATGTCCTTGGGTCTCAAATGTACTTCTGAACATCTTATAATTGGCTTTCAACTAGATATCTTTGATTTCTTGAAGGAGGCAGAGAAGAAATACTATAATGGAATGGTTTGTACTTCATCTCAGGGAGCATTGTGTCACAGGATATGCTGTCAGTTAATATTTTACTTGAAGACATCCTGACCGATAGCTGCTACCCTGACGTGGTGGTCAGGCTTGCACATCGCAATGACTCAACACGCTTCACTGGCTGGAACTATTGTTCCTGCAGGTCCTACCATGCCAGGAAGGTTGTTAGGATAGCGATTAGACTAAAATCAGTTACCGGCATGGTGTAAGATTTTTTCTACACTGCTGGGGGTCTGTGAGCGAAGTCGTACTGCTGGGGAACAGGGATGTACCAGCAGTGAGGTGTTTCCCTCAGATGATCAGCATACCAGCTATGCTGTCTCTGCACTCTGGAGAGAGGGGACTAGAAAAGGTTGACCCCAACATTTGTATATCCCGACTTGCGCTACGGTGGTCCGTAACCGACAGTAAGTTTACTAATACGGAACCTATCCAAGAAACCAGTTCATACAGGCTGTGTGTTACTGGCCTCAAGAAGTTGTCTCCTGGGCTCTGCGGTCACGCAACACTAACCTTTTTTCTATTTCAGGTACACGTAGACTCAATCAACTTCCACGGTGTGGGTAGCCGGCAAGTAACAACCGCCCACACACTTCCAAGAGCACACGAAACCTCCCGGAGCATCATTCTTCTTTACCCCTATCAACTTCATCATCTTACTCCCCTACTACAGTTAGTGTTATCCTTCAGGCTAGTGAGGCATCTTCACTTCACTCTGTGACCACAAACAACGACGAGAGCCATAGAAACACCCCCAATAGCCTCTTAAAACCACGTTGCCAACTTCATATAGGAGCTTTTAACGTCAGGATCCTCTGCCAAATCGGACAACAGGCATCACTAGCAAGAACTCTGGTATGTCAAGCTATGAATGTATGTTGTGCTTCGGAGACACGCATGGAAGACCCGAATGTGGTCATTCACTTAACCTCATCCGGCCAACAAAGTGAATCTGCAAAATTCACTTTAAGATTGTCAGGAGACCCCTCAGCTATTTCGCGAGGACTCGCAGGTGTAGGGATAGCACTGAGTGTTTAGGCAGAAAAATCACTTCTTGACTGGATCCTAGTAGATAATCGTATGTGTGCGGTCTGTCTGAACGAGACCTTTATAAGTAGAAAGGACGGCGTTACCCGTCGTTGTGTTTTCGTGGTCTCCGCTTACGCAGTTCGGATGAACTGAAGGATGATTTCCACCTGAAACTGTCTAATTTACTGTAAAAAACAAAACGTTCAGATATAGTTGTTTTATCAGGAGACTTCAATGCCCAAGTAGGGAAGTTGTGCCAGACCGAGAAGTATGTAGGTGGTACGTATGGAGTTCCCTGCCGGTGAACCAACAATGGTGATCGACTTCTACAGTTTTGCTCAGATGATCATCTGTTCCTAGTCAGCACTAACTTTAGGCATAAAGAGAGACACTGCGTAACTTGGCGACCTCCATCACCAAATGAAGGCTTGACCCAGATAGACCACATAGCGATAGGGTATCGTTGGCGAGGGTCAGTAGAAGACTTCCACTCCTTCTGGAACACGTGCGTAGACTCTGATTATGCCCTGGTTCGCGCACGTTTATGTTTACGGCTAAACGGACATAAGAAATTGATGGCAGCGAAACAGTTACGTCCCCTACTAGTTCGAGACACGGAGTCCCTATTTAAGGAAGAAATAGCGAAATGAGGTCGACAGCAGGACTTCCCCCGAGGTAGCCTGGCACAACATACAGTTAGCTGTGGACACAGCTGTAAAAGCTGTTAATAAGCTGAAACCAAAAGTTAGTAAGAGCCATTGGATCTCTACCGCCTCATCCGAACTGATTCCGACGAGCTCCGATTATGAGCTACTCACACGAAAACTAACAAGAAATCTTCCCAACGACCGTGAACAGTGGTGGGCGACAAGAGCGAAAGAGATTGAAAAGGCATCGGCGATCGGTAACATCAGACAACTATTTAGGTTTATCACGGAAACAGGTGGTAAATGACAAACGAAAAGTGAAACAATCTCTAAGGAAAATGGCACCATAATTAGCTCCCATGATAGACGACTGGAACGCTGGAAAGAACACTTTGAGGAGCAGTTTAATTGGCCAACAGCTACACTCAAATTACGGAATATCCAGCACCTCCCTGAATGGGATATAGACACAGGTCCTCCGTCCCTAACTGAGGTTACTAAGGCTGTCACTAGTCTGAAACGAGGCAAAGCAGCAAGATTTGATGGAATGACTCCAGAGGTATTTAAGTACGGTAGAGACAGTTTACTGTCTGTATTAACTGAGGTTCTAGGCAGCGTCTGGGAGTCAGAGGAAGTCCCATCGGGTTGGTGTAAGTCACTGATCTTCCCAATATACAAGAAGGGAGACAAGTCTTCTTGTGATAATCACAGAGGGATTAGCTTGACTGATATGGTATCTAAGGTCCTAGGCTCAATAATAATGCGTAGACTAAGTGGTGCTCGGGAGGCACAAACACGAGAGAACCAGGCAGGCCTCAAACCAAGAAGAGGGTTATTGATCATATCTTCACCCTTCGACAGATTCTAGAACATAAGCATTCCTACCGGCCTCCGACAATCACTATATTTTTTGACCTAAAGGCGGCATTCGATTCTGTCGACCAAGAGGTTCTCTGGCGATGCTTGGCTGTAAAGGGAATGCCAAGAAAATACATTGCACTGATCAAGGCACTCTGGGTTTGACTTGCTACCAGGAAATAATCTTGTTGACTTTGAATATGTAGATGATATAGTCCTGTCTCCTAGGTGCAGACGCTGACAAAGTGCGGAGTTTTCTGAACACTTTGAGCTGCAATCTACGAATGTTTGGCATGCGGGTTGCTCCCGCCAAATGTACGTGACGTTACAGGACTGGACTACACTGAATCCTAGTTTAGAAATAGGGAGTGAAGTGGTAGAGCACTTCAACCGCTTCACTTATTTGGGAAGTACCATCAGCTCCCGTTGGGTGACATCGCGCGTCAGACCCTCGAGTGGAACCCGAAAGGAAAGCGGCGAGTGAGACGTCCAAAGGTGACATGGAGGAGATCGTGTGAAGAGGAACTGAAACAGTATGGATTAACACGGATTCAGGTGGAAAGTACAGCAGAAGACAGAAGCAAGTGGAGGCGTGGCTAGCTGCGAGACCTGGCCATTGAGTGTGGAAGACATGAAAAGATTAGCTGTCTTCGATCATAGGTGCCTGCGTTCTATTTCCCGTATGAAGTGGTATAATAAGGTGAGCAATATTGAGGTGAGGCATCGGTCGAGTGCTAGGTAAGGAGGGGAAATCAATTGACGAGGCTTTGAAGTTACACCGATTGAGATGGTTAAAACATGTGTTGCATATGCCTAGTCATCGCCTTCCTCGATGGGCAATGTTAGCTGATATAGGGTCAGGCTGGAAAAGAGGTAGCGGTGGTCAGACCAAAAAATTTCACCACTCAATGAAATCCACAACAGTTAGTTTAAGCCAGCCACGTAGGAAGGTATAGACTTCCTGGTTGGGGTCCTCAGGACGGTAAAAACCAATGGTTGGAAACAATCGTTGATATGGCTCAAAATCGTTCTCAATAGAGCAGATGTATCCACTCCTTGTTACTTATAATTTCCAATGAAACTGTATTGCTCTTCGTTATTACTATTCCTTTTGTCTCATATCCATATCTACTGTCTCTATTTTGCATTTCTTCCTCTTTCCTCTCTTGCTTTGTGTGCTACACGGAGTGTGGCGACTTGAACTGCCGCATATCGATGCAAAGTTCTATGTTGAAAACAGACAGACAGACTTGAAAACATTGTACGAAGGGAAAATATCATGCAATAAACTCCTGTGAAAATTCTGTACATTTTATATATACTGTCTATAATAAAGATGTTATTATTACTACTTTTACGTGATGACAGTAAATTGTTAACTGTTAGATGTATAAAAACTTGAAATCCTAAAATCTAGTTTACATAAGATGGTTACATTACAAACAGATCCATTTTGTCACCTCTTTAAATAAGTTTCAGATGAATGTGTCTATGAGGTTATATTATTGATGATTATTACTATGCTTCAGTGGTCTGGCAGATAACACTTTGGAGTTTGAAGGGCTGATTACTGGGTTCAAGTCCCAGTCATCACTCACTGGGAAGCAAGTTAATTCATTTGGCAGTCCGAAATAGGACGAAACGTGCGTGCTTTATTCTGCTGATAGCCCTCATCAAACAAGCGATTTCGAGTTCTTAATTTAATCTTATTTTTTGAGGGAATTGTGAACTTAAAACTACCAGTAGTCCTCACTTTAAGATGCAGGTTTTGTTGGAATTTCGGGACACACCCATAAATGGTTGGTCGACTTGCATTCATCTATGTGTTCAATATTTATTACTTACTGTTATTATTAGTAGTAATTTTGCTGTTTATTGTTTCTACGTTATTTTATTCTTTTGTTTCGCTAGTATAATGGATACATGATCTACTCAGTGCCTTTAACAATTGATCAACCCGAGAGGGTTGTTTTAGATTTCTTCCGTATCTCAGATATTGCTCATATTTTTACTGGTGATAAGTTTGGACGTTATGTAAGTATCATCAAGTATATTTAAAGTATGTTTTATTCCATAGTAATATCAAACAAATTTAGAATTTTCATGGTGCTAACTTGCATCTCCTTCGGAAAATGTGTAGTGCATGTCATGTCAACCTTTATGGCCAGCGGTTATCACTAGGTTAGAATCGTATAATCCTTATTATATATATATTATATTATTATTAAGCAACGCCATGTTACGAAATGATAATATAACTAGTTATTTTATCCACACTACAACACCACTTTTGTATTATTTTGGTTCAATTTTATACTCTATCTTTCGGTAACTAAAATGTTTCCTGAGACCTTTCAAAGGAGACTAAAAAATAATTTTACACGTTTTGGATCAGGTAGATTTTCCGGCAGTTCATTGAGGAATTTGGAAAAAAACAGTGTTAGAGAATAGTTTACGATGGTTGAACATGAATGCAGAAATGGCTACAGGATATTAATGTTGTCCACCCAGCTACAAAATGAATGATAACCAAAGTCTGTTTCTAATTTCATTCGTAGAAATAGGCTCCAAAATATTTCCCATTTATATTTTTCAAAGTAAATCTACATTATATTGTAGTGAACTAGAATTAAGCAGGTTACGGCTACCTGGAAATCATATTTAGAGCTTCTTGGCACTAAAAAAACATTCACCTTCTGATTTTCACCACTTGTAAGCCATACAGTTTTCAGAACTGTCTTTGGGAAAAGTCATTTCTAATTTTCTCACATGGCATTTAACAAAACCAGTTTAAGTGATGCATAAAAACGTGTGAATTACAAATGTACTTGAGATTGCTTCCTGTTGGAAGGTATACTAGCAACCGGTATATTGAAGTTATTGGTATCTTCTCCTCTTCGGCCTTTTCACTTTCATAAACAGATACGTGAATCTGTAGAGAGTAGAGACAAAAGTGAATAAAACTGTAGTAGTTTATTAGATGAATAATCTGACATCCACAGTTGGCTGATAATTAGCCGAAAATTACTGACAGTTTTTTGTTTTGGAAGATCCCTGGATGTCTCATGTTTGTTAACCTTCACTTTATACTTTATCTACTCACGCACTTAGGAAGATACTGCTAATAGTCTGTATTCCTAGAAGGGAACAACGCTAACAAAATAAAAGAGTTCTTAGGACAAACCAACCTGTTTTACAATACTGTAAGAAATATTTCTAGAAAATAATGCATGCCATTTTTACAAAATTTCCTGAACTACAAATCATTTACCAGGTTCACTTGGTAATCAGTTATCTAGTCTGTTTCTACACAGAGATTACGCAGGGCTCATATGATATCATCCTATCTTGTGATATGACACATCGCATAAATGCTCCTTGATTTATCAAACACTAGTGTAAAAATGATATATGCTTTATATATGACTTCTGAAAGCTCTACTCAGTTCACGCTGTAGAGTGCTGAAGTATACTGATGACAATGTCGTCTATTACTTCAGTGTTCTTGATCACAAAAGAATACGGTCATGTTGCCAAATTGAAATAGAATTCCTTTGGATCAACTCAGATTCTACTTTCCTGGTCTACTGGCTAGTTGTTAGCCTGGAAAAGAGGGAAGGTAGAACGTGCAAAAGAGCAGCAAGTCTACCCCGTAAAACCAAGATCCCTTCCACTGAAACTTCAAAACTTTGAAGCACTATTTTTCAATAGAGAAAGGAAGACGAAATTCGCAGTATAAAATGATATCATTCTATTTCACAGGTTCTCATCAGCTGCAGACTACCTGAAATTACAATGGTTATATAAATGATAATAACATACTTTAATGTTTGAGTAGTAGTAGAGAAGAGATAAAATTGACGCATCCAAAAAAGAATGAAAGCATTACAATTTTTAGTTTAAGTTATCATCATCAATTTATACACTTTCAGAGTTGAAAAGAGGGGGGAGGAGTAAGACAGAAAACAGAAAAATTGATTAACACAAACAGTGTTAGCTTGTAGGTTCACATGGCAACTCCAAAAAACAAAAGCATTTACAGTTTATGAGATTAAGATTTGTTCAGTGAGTTGAGATCACTGAATTAGATGACTAATCAAAATCAAAATTCAGTTACCAAGGCAGTGAGAGGTTAATCACACTCTCTTTCTGTATGCATAAGCGATCGCAATCAAACGATTTAAACCAGACTTATGCATACAGAAAGAGAGTGTGATTAACCTCTCACTGCCTTGGTAACTGAATTTTGATTTTGATTAGTCATCTAATTCAGTGATCTCAACTCACTGAACAAATCTTAATCTCATAAACTGTAAATGCTTTTGTTTTTTGGAGTTGCCATGTGAACCTACAAGCTAACACTGTTTGTGTTAATCAATTTTTCTGTTTTCTGTCTTACTCCTCCCCCCTCTTTTCAACTCTGAAAGTGTATAAATTGATGATGATAACTTAAACTAAAAATTGTAATGCTTTCATTCTTTTTTGGATGCGTCAATTTTATCTCTTCTCTACTACTACTCAAACATTAAAGTATGTTATTATCATTTATATAACCATTGTAATTTCAGGTAGTCTGCAGCTGATGAGAACCTGTGAAATAGAATGATATCATTTTATACTGCGAATTTCGTCTTCCTTTCTTTATCGAAATTTATCGGAGGAACCAGTTGTATGAAGCACTATTTTTCACTTGAAAATCAAGGAATGAAAAAAATTTCAACAAAATTATGCTGCACAATTCTGCTTAGTTCTCTGCATTATCGTATAAATTTAACATACGATATAAAGGAAAGTGAGTAAAAGTTTGATTTTTTCTATTAAATCCTACACACTCAGCATAGTATGATTATCTACTAAATAAGTTAGGATAATCAACTTTCTCAACTGTTGTTTATTTTATAAAGTGTTAGTCTTTCTCCTCCCTTTATTACATGTTGTCATTTCTTTATGATATTTTCATATCACGCTGACAATTTTTCAGGGAATTTTTCTTTACCTTTAAAGACATATCATGGCTCACTGGAGTACAAGGATAAAGTTTTTAAAATGGATAATATTCACGATGTACAGAATTTAACCATAATCGCAGAAAATACTGGACATATTAATTACGGTTTGGAAATGATCTATGATAAGAAGGTATGTTAAAAGATGGGGTGAATATCCTTTAGTAGTTCACATTTAAATTTATGTAACTGGTATGTAGACTTAAATCATGTAAGTCCACAGTGTGTTTTAAGAATAGCTTTACAATGCTTTTTGATTAAAGTCTTTTTGTTTCATTGATCCACTCATAAAATATTTCTTGATAATTAAGGCAGATATTTTATTTATTGTTTAAATTGAAGGCGAATTTCATGTGTTATCATTGGTAAATTAGCTTATAAAAAAGATACTGAGTTACAGGACTTCATCATGAGTTGACATCGGTTGGAGAATCATTGAAAAACCTGGCAGTACTGGACAAATGTTTCTTACGTCCTAGCTTGGGACTCTTCGTCAGTACGCACTCACCGGTGTCCGAAACCCAGGAGCTTCCAGTTACAAGGTGAACTCGTAGACCATTAAGTTACTGGGACGCGATTCAGTGGCTAGCCCATGAATTCCAAGTTCTGCCGATTCACGCTATAGCGCGACTACTAGTTAATGTCATCGGTAAGTATCTGTCCTCACATCCTACCTGCTGTACTTCACTGATCACGACTTCTCAGACAGACACTTATTTAACAGATACCTGTTATTTGGAAAAACTGATGGAGGACATCAGCTTAAAAGCAGGCAGCCGTTTCAGACGATAGGGAAGACAAATAGTGATTGTCAGTCATTATTGATAGAGACAAATACTTTTAATGCATTACATTCATTTGTTTTTCTTATTAGTATGTTTTCTGTTAAAATGAAATGCCGTTCATATTTCAGGGGATTATTGGACCAGTATTTCTTAACAAAAAAGTACTTGATGTCTGGAAAATGATTCCAATTAAAGATCCTTTTTCCTTAGATTATGTATATCAGAAGTAAGTTAAACTTCACTAATTTTATAAATTTACATGAAATTAGTTTATATGCCTCTGTTTGGCTTTAAACAGAGATTTATTCTATCGTATTAGGAATTATTGTGGTGCTGTTTTCCTGTTGTAAGTTTATTTAACACGGAAAGGTTTCACTGACGTCATCATTTAAATTTTATGACATGTATGTAAAACTAGCGTATTCAGTTCCTAGGGAAGGACATTTTAAAGACGAAGAAGAACTACTCGCTAGGTGAGCCAATAGGAAATACAAAAGTCTTATGTCTATTTGACCATGCATAGTATAATGCTAATGTTTATACTATCCATCTCTTATAAACAACTTACTATACAGGATGCGCATAATTTATTTCATACTCCATGATTTTGCAAGAAAAAACTACTAGTTATTGGAATCAGAGGATTATTTTGACACAGATTACCACTAAAAGCAATTGTAATTTAAAGCAAGAATAAGTGATTGTATATCAAGCTGTCAATTTCACCTTTACATTCTTCTCCTCCTCCGAAAACTAGCATTTTCACAACATTTCAATGTGTTTTTCTTATTTGACACTAAGACTATCAGCTACGTATTGAATACATGGTTGATTGTTGATTTTAAAAATTGGATGCACAAATGCGTGTACGCATCTGTCAGTTTTCTGTGATGCTACATAACGGTGATTCACAATATTTTGTTTAAATGTTACTGTTGTAGTATTTTGTTAATGAACATTGCAGAAAAATTATCATAAAATAGGGGAAGTGAATACCTTTCCATCAATGAATTGTTTGTTACTTCACACCCAACATGATTGCAGTTGAACAGCAAGCAGTTCATAAACAAATAGTTTTCAGTTCTATTAGCCTAAAATTTATGTGTGATTCACAGTGGACACCTTATGTTCCTAAATAATTAAACTTTAATAATCTGGATTGTAATTAATAGAACTTTGGGTATGGAACGAAAAAAGAATAAATATATATATCAATTCCTTAGTTTCTAGTCATCGACTTGCTGTTTTAAACACTACTTAGGTGGAATTATGACACGAAGAGTTGAAGTTTATCCCATACGCATAAATAGGCAAGTAATCAGTTAGAAAGTCAGTCGGCTTTATTCACTGAGACAAAGAAAATCCGACTATGCGTATTGTAATAACTTTCGCTAGGTTGAATAATTCACCTTATTACAACTTTCAAGTGCAAACTTTTTTAGTAAATTAAAAGGTTTTCATTATATCCCCAATTAAGAATTGTTAATTCCTGGCGAAAAGAGTAGCTTTCGTAGATCCAAAATAAGAGAAGCTGTTGAATGATTGGTTGATTGATCTAAGATAGTCTCTGGTTGGGCTATGTAATGGCTGATAATTGAAGGTGCAATAAAAGTCAGCGAGTAGGTGAAATTAGCACCGGATTATTTAATTATTGTTTCTGAGGTCCATTCAATCTTCACTATAGGCACCGTAGTTTAAAAACTGCACTCATTTGCTTCAAACACTTTTACTTCTACAATCCACTTTGTATCCTCTGTCGCCAAATACTTAAACCTTCATGAAAGCATAGGTTGACGAATATTGTGGATTGCATTTGTCGTTTTCCGAAAATTGTTCTTAACGGTAAGATTAGTATATATATATATATATGCATTTTAATTTTTGCAAACATTTGTCGTATTTGGCATTCAGAATCAGAAATGACAATCTCCTAGATTACCAGGCATTTCATAAATCGACTTACTGCCTGAAACTGTGGAACAGTACACAGCTGTTTATTCAATTTTGAGATATCGTATCCTGAAAGTGAATGAGTTAATTGCTTTTAGGATTTTCGCGGAAATAAGTAACGGTTTCATCCCAAGCACTATCCAATATCTAATTCTTGTATAAGGAGTGGACGACAAATGTGCGTAGGTCGCAACAGTCAAAGTGATCGTTTTTCACGTCTGGTTGTCAACTTGACTTCGTAGCACATTAACAATTTACGTAGACTGTGTGCAAAATCAGAATTGTGACCTGAAAATCACAGTCCAAGGTGAGAAATCACCATAGTTTCCTTTGCAGACCGTAGTGTATGCTTTTGTTTATATCATTACATCAAGAAAAAGCAAGTGAAATAGCATGTTTATACTTTAGTCTGCCTAGCAAGCACTAGTGTTTGATTTGAGCGTTTTCCAACTCTACAAAATCCTTTACTCGACTATTTTTGACTGCATTTTATTTGTATGTTTACCCAGAATATCTAGATAAATATGAAATTATATGTGAATTATTCAGTCAGTTATAAGTCTTTTTTGTATTTTATAATCTTTCTTCACTTTAACATTGTATATAAGAAGTGTTATAAACAGTGTTTCAGACGCCTCAGTATTTTCTAACCCTGCTGCTAACCGGCGAATATAACTTCTTAAGACTATTGTTTATGAGAATAGCTTATCAGTTGTTCGATAACTAGGCTTTGTATTTACATTATGAATAATAAACACATCTTGATTATTCTTTACAAATTACATCGTTGGAATTTCAGGTTTAAAACAAGAGAGATTATACCTTTCATAGAATGGTTGAACTTAGTATACTTTACCTTCCCGTATTTGATTAGTTGATATCAGGTAGTACTAATCTCAAGCTAAATCGTCAATCTTTCCATTTGTTCTAAATTATTTTTAAAGCAAAGACACCCTGGTTGAAAGTGAGTGGCCAGTACCTGGACGCATTTATCATGGAACATTTACTGTCGATGAACTTGCTGATACATTCATTCATCCTGACTCTTTTTCACGAGTAAGAAGCATTACTTGTTAGTTTTTTTTCATTTAACTGTTGTCTTAATTTACCGTAATGAGTTTATTCCTGGTCATTTTTTTTAAAGAAAGAATCATAAAATAGTCGAACTCTTCATTTAGTTGCCAATAGTCAGGTTCTTTGTAATTTTATAATATGTATAGACTCAGTGTTCAGACCATCTTGCACGTTGTGTGCACATTTCGACATCACCAAGTATCAATCAGTAGAAAAAAAATAAATACTTCGATAATGTTAAACAGAACATTTGAACTAATTGGTCTGTAATTGTAAGTGTATATTGGTCAATACAGTGGAATGTGTGACTACCCTTCAAATGCTGTGAGGATTTACAGAACAACATTAATTTTGTTTTGTCTGTGATTATAATGATAGTAATTCCAGCTGTGTTTTCTCACCTCTTATCTGTAAACTTGACCCTAAACATTTTGACCTATATTGATTCATTTTCGCCCCCTATACTGTGTGAACATTTATTTTCATTCTCATTATATGAGAACAACTGGTTTGTTTACATTGTATTAGTCAGTTAACAGCATACAACATAGGAAGCTACTTCATAAGTAGTTTCATCCCATAAATCAATACCGTAGTTATCTACTTCATTTATATATATATATATATATATATATATATATATATATATGGGAGAAACGTCCAGTGAAGGCATGAAGACTCATACACAATATCTAAGACTTTCAGCCAATGTTTATCTTCTCTTTAGAATAATTTATCATCAAGGTTATACTTCATTCCTATACTTGACAATTATATAAATCAATTTGTTGTAAAACGGTATTGTTGTAGCTACTAGGACTAAATGAACACTTATTTGTGCATAAAACTGAATTCCTTATTTTCCTGTATATCATAAGAACCTATTAAGTACTACGGCGTACCCCAAATATTCATCAACCTTATTCAACAGCTGTACGACAACGGCACATGTCAAGTGATCCACAACGGAAAACTCAGCGAGGCGTTTGGAGTAAACACAGGAGTCAGACAAGGGTGCTTATTATCACCAATGATATTCCTAGTTGTGGTGGACTGGATTATGGGTCAGACAGTGGGGAACGAGAAGACAGGGATATCCTGGACCGACGTGAAGAATCTAGAAGACCTGGATTTCGCGGATGATTAATGTTTGATGTCACACAAAATCGAAGACTTACTAGGGAAAACCGACAAACTGGTCGAAGAGGCAGCAAAGATGGGACTCCAGGTGAACATAGACAAGACGGAGGTTATGAAAATAACCAAAAACAACAACAGCAGCAACATCTAGCGCCAATCACCATCAACGGGAGGGATTTGAAAGATAGAGATGGATTGGACACTCGCTGAGGAGGCCGCTGAGTGACATCGCGCATCAGGCCAACGCTCGAGTGGAACCCGAAAGGGAAGCGGCGAGTGGGACGTCCAAGGGTGACATGGAGGAGATCGTGTGAAGAGGAGTTGAAACAGCATGGACTAACATGGATGCAAGTGAAAAGTACAGCAGAAGACAGAAACAAGTGAAGGCGTGCAGTTGAAGCCCAATGTTCCACGAGGAACCCAAGGGAACAATAATAATAAGTTATAAAAACTGCGGACAATTCTACACAGAAAAATTTTCTGTTGTAGATAAAGCTACACAATTGTGTTTATAGTTTTCACAAACAAATAACTATCCATTTTGGAACAATAAGTTTAGCTAAGTCATTGCTGAAGTATAAATCAAAGAAACGTATGTATTTTAAGACGTTTTTGCAAGAGTTATATACTGGTGATTTCGTTAAATGTGAGTGTTTTGTTTTTACTCGTATTTCTTGAACCATCGCAAGGTCTTTTCATACAGTTAAAAATAACAATATTTTATCTACCTTTTAGGGTATAATTTCAATTAATGGCTTTCACATTGGTCGATTTGATCAGATTCAAGGACCTCAGCTTCGACTTTATGTGCCCAAATCATTTTTAAAGTTAGGGGAAAATCAGCTGGTCATTACAATATTGCAAGGTCCTGTCAACAGTTTCGGCGAACAACAGGTTGAGGTTTCATTTCATGATTCAATGTTATGGAGCAATTAGCTGGGTAATATATATATATATATATACGCAAATACCGAAGAAAGCTGTGCATAAATTGATGATTTATCAGTCGTGGTCTCTAATATGTACTCAATGAACTGAACTAATATCTTTTTCTTTTCTTTAACTATCATTCTAATTAATTGACTTTAATTCCATTACGTTGAACTCGCTCCAGATTCTTGTTAATTGTTTTTGTTTCTTGCAAATGACTGTTATCTTTTCTAAACTAACGTTGTCATAAGGTTTTTGGTTTCAATAATTATTATATTTTATCAAACAGTCGCAAATTTTCACTTTCCGAATTTTGACAACACGATGGAGGTTTTGACCAAAATCTGATGCTACGTATTACCAAATACCGAGAATATTCAAAAGAATGGATACTGAACAAAGAATACTCTTTTCGTTAACTTCATCATCAGGCTTTACAGTTATATATACATTATAGTGAATGAATTAGTATTATTAAGAGCATTAATGTTTAAATAACATTGCATCAATAATATCAACAGATTATGGTTCAATAGCATCAACATAAAAATAAACTGAATGTCAGAAAAATTAGGAAAGATAATATTACAAATTCATGAATTTATAGTCTCTACTGAAGGTCAGGGCAGTAGCAGTGGTTGGACTTGCTTCTTTTGCACACAAAGCACTGGTTGTTTCACGCGAATTGCAATATGCTCTGTTGTTTGGAGCATGCCGTGCTTCAATGTTTTTAGCAATTTATTTGGCACCCAGTAGATGGCAGAGAAGGATTCTTCAAGGCTGGCTTTATGGCCGGTTTGGACCAGATGGTCTAATATCGAACTATTGATGGTCATCATTACACCTTTACCTAGCCATACTGAGAGATGTTCTCGAGCACGAAAAATCAAGTTCCTAGAGCAACGGCCGATGTAACTCACTCCACAAGCTCAGTTGAATTTGTAGATACAGTTTGAATTGTCTAGTCTAGGTACATCATCTTTCAGTCGAGGAATCACCGTCGTTCGTGTAGAGAATAATACGTGTAGTTTGCCAGCATTGAAAGTTCTTTGAACCGATTTTCTTAATTTCTTCGTAATTAACTCACTTGGTATATCGCCCTTGAATTGCAGTCGTATATAAAGACGCTTCTTGTTTACAGAAAATGAGTAGTCCTTTTACACTTTCTTTATCATGTGTTTCTTGATAAATTTGTCGGGATAGCTATTTTCAATCAAAGTATCATATACAATGCTTAATTCATCTTCAATTACTTCTGAGCATATAGCTCTTACTCTATGATTGAGGGTTTTTACTAAATTTCTTTTGTACTTGAGAGGAACGAACCTGTGAAAATGTGTATATTGTCCTGTCCATGTACTTTTTCTATGCAAATTTCTTTTTATGCTACCATTTGGTTTTCTTGTAAGGAGGACATCCAGGAAGGCAATTCTGTTTTGGGATTCCTCTTCGCACGTGAATTTCATAGCCGAATGTACTTCATTGAATTCAGTAATTATTGTACTCCTATCCGAATCATTATCACAAAGAATGAAGGTGTCATCCATATACCGGCAATAGAATGTGAACTTTCTGATAAGGTCGTTCAAAGCTCCATTCTCTAGTTTACTTATAAAGAAGTCAGCCAAAATGGGACCCAATCGGTACACCTTAATAACAATTCTTTTAGGATTTCAGTATGGATGCCAATATTTATCGACATTATCTACTTGTTCACATAAGTAGTTAACTTTTTTTCTACTAGAGGTACATTTGTGAATAAAGATGTTATGTCCAGAGATATCATAGTTTTGTCCTTGATATTAATATCTTTGATTTTGTCTACGAATTCAAATACATCTTTGACGCTATATTTCATTATTTTCTCGTGCAGAGGTTTGAGAATATTTACTAACCATCCAGCGAGAGCATGGTAGGGCAAATTTTGCATATCAAGTATATGTCTTAACGGTACCCCTGGTTTATGCACTTTAGGTAGGCTATACAATCTTGGCGTGTACGTGCCCATTTACCTGAGCTGTTCATATAAACTTTCTCGAAATGTCTGTTTTTTACCTTAGTTTCTTCAAACCTCTGCTTAATTCATTCTCTTTTTTGTTATTGAAATCTTTCTTCTCCTCAAGTTTTTGAAACTTCTGTGTGTCCTTCAATATATCATTCATCTTTTTAATATAGTCACTTCTATCAAGGAGGACTACTCCTGATCCTTTATCAGGCTTTGTGATTATCAGTCTCTCATCATTTACCATTTTATTTAGCTGTCTCTGTGCTCCTTTGTCAAGAAACTTTTACCGTCGCATTTGAGGTTTTTGTACTGATAACAACAATCCACTAGACTGGATTTGAAGCGTTCTAGTTCCAGGGTGGATGATGGAACTAGATCCCTTGTTTGACTAAATAGGTTTTCAAATTCAATATCAGTATCTAAGTGATTAACTCATTTCGGTCTATTACAAAAGCTACGGCCAAGAGAAAGTAATTCAAGTTGCACCTTATTTAATTCAACACTACTATAAGTGTAGACGTACTTCTTAGGATCTGCTAGAAATTTACCAGCCTCTGGCTTCCTTTCAATTCCTTTCATAAGCTCTATCTGCTTCTTCTGTGCTCTTCTTTCAGTAACTTGAGAAACGTATTCCATAAAAGGCGTTCTAAGATCTTACTGCCTGCGAGCGATATTGATTTCATTCTCTTGTATGTATGTAGATAAAGAATCTGTTTGTTATAATGCATATCATTTCAGCGTCTTCCTATTGGAATGAACTCTGCTTCGACTTAGAGACTTGTAATAAACCTTAGGATAGTGATTTGACTCGATTCATTTGTTAATGAAGTCCAGCGTAGACTTTGTTTCATGGAACTTAGCATTATACTTCAGGTACTCATTGAGAACGGAGAATATCTTCACTGATGAATCGAGGGACACTAACTGGATGAATTTTAGAAAACATTCCTACTAAGCGGTTAAGTGGTGAAATGTAAAAACTTACTTGTTTAAGGAGAGTAGATTTGTTATTCGATTTTCGAATACACTAATTCTGTCCAAGGACTCATAGTTTTAGATGAATTTCGTCATTAATTATCCATATTTTAAAAAGCATTTATAACGAAGGAAAACTGGAAGATTGTTTTTTCATAGTTTGAATCCCTTCATTAACACTCCCTAATGAACTTACCAAGCATTCACTTAGGAGTTAATTAAACCCCCGTACAAGGAACAATGTAAAATGACTTGTAGACTGTTGAAATCGTATGATATAGATTTCATATACAAAATATTACAACCTTTGTACTTCATATTGTGTAAGCCAAAAGATCCAATAGCAAATACACAACGCCAATATCAGTTATAAAATAGATTGCATCAAATATAAAATATCACATAATAACTAAAGTGAGAGTGAGAATAAACTAGCTTTCAGAAGGTACGACACACATCTCATCATGTCAGTCAATACACATGAACAGTTATGGAAATAGATTCCGCTAGGAGATATGAAAATCTTTAATAGAGGAAACACGGAGAATGCTATGGAATTGCTAGAAGCCTGGTGGTTAGATCAATTCTCCATTAACATACATAAATCAGATTCATCAGTCAATAAAGTATCAGTCACACGATCAAGAGACCAAATACCAGCTCACTAAGACAATCATCATCCATACAAATGGACACAGACCTAAGAAAATCTGCAGAGACAGCTAAGCACAGTCGAAATGCCAAGAAAAGAATGGCATTTCGTGTATGAAGTATTTCGGAAACTCAGTTTATTTTGAAGTCACTGCTGGTTTTATCTAGAAAACAATGAAAGCTTCATAGTTAAATGTCCCACGTCACTGAACGTATAACACTGGAGACATCCGCATAAAATGCAAATCTTCATTGGTCAGAAAGCTAGTACGCTACCCATTAATGGCTTATCTTTCGATAGCGTTCCTGTGTTTCTAAAGAAAAATTGTGGTCGGTGGAGTCCACCAAACCAAATTTGAGGACATATAATGGCGGAACTATATTGCTAACAGATAGGGATTATAACTCTTCGGTCATCAGTTTCCAACCCAGTGAATCATTGTGAACGTACTGGTTTTATACTCTGAAGCTTCTCAGGTAGATCCCTGTTTTTGACGAGTCTTAAACTAGCATCAAGCAGCTGATGGATTGATCCTCTAGTACTGCTGCACTTTGAAATCGATTATTACTGCTCGAATCCAATATTTGAATCTCAGTTTCTGCTTAAAAATGCAACCAAACTACGAGCCTGTAGTTTTTGGTGTAATAAATTGCTGTCAGCTAACGCTCAGTTTCATTCCTTATGGAAAAAAGTGTTAAGTTCAAGTTTTGTAAGCCAGAAAAGAGCAAATAAAATTCCAAAATATGAAATCTTCCAGTTTACTTAACCTTATGACCATTAGTTTATTTTCACCGGACATTCTATCCTATTTCTTGAAGTAAGTGACTATTCCCATCAAAAAAGAGTTTAATATACTTCGGTTTACACAGATGCCCATAATTTTTGAGCCAGCTTTTTAAAAGAAATGGGTGTTCAGCTTAAGCCAAGTACATGACTTTCAAATAAGTCACAAAGTCGACAGCACTGACGATATTCCAAGAAGATGGTAAAAATAATCCGTTCCATACCTAACGATGAAGTTTTTAGTGAGATAGATCTTATAGGCGTAAGCGAGGCAGATATGATCTAGTAGCTTTGTTGTATGCACACAGTTCTTGAAGTCAGTCTGGAGTCAGATTGCTTTTTATTGACTGACGAAAACAAAAGTTTTATTTTTGAAATCTGTCCATAGGTTCTGCACAAACTGTGATGTTCAAGTGTTGGTTTGCAAGGATTTGCTTTAATTGGTTACAGGATTTCATTATGAGCTGAAGTCGGTTAGAGAACTAGTGAAAAACTTGGGAGTAATGGTCAGCTGTTTCGTCCCACTAGTTTGGGACTCTTTATCAGTACGCACCCTCCAAAGTTCAAACCCAGGACTTTCCGGTTACGAAGTGAGCTCGTAGACCATTAAGCCATTGACGCTCACTGGCGACTGGCCCTATTCAGGTAAGTAGTTACCTGGGTTTCAGTGGGCTGTTGTGATCAGTCAGGTACAACAGGTAGGAAGTGAGGACAGATAATCGCCGATGACACTGTCTGGTAGTCGCGCTATTTCGTGAATCGGCAGAGGTTAGAATTCATAGGCTAGCCATTGGTTCGGGTCACAGTGGCTTAATGGTCTTTGAGCTCGATTTGTAACCGGAAAGTCTTGACTTCGAACCCGGTGAGTGCGTACCGACGAGGGACATAGGAAATACTTGTCAAGAACTTCCACGTTTTTCAGTAGTTTCCCAACCGATGTCAGCTCATGATGAAATCATAAAAAAAACTGTTTTGTTCAGGAAGACTTAGCCTCGGAATACTTCTTCCCGAGACCAAAGATATTACATGATATTCAACTTGTCAAAAGGAATTATGCTTACTTCCATATTGTATAAACTGATGGTTTTGTTCTTTAGTTGTGTGTATTTTTTCCGGTAAATTTGGAGGTCGTTGTCTGTTTGCCATAAGAAAACTTCTCTAGTCCTGGTTTCTTAATTAATATCACTTCATAATATGAGGGTATCTCTTAGTCAAATTCCTCATTAAATACACAGTTAAGTCACCTTCTAAATCTGTATGTTTAGACAGATTAAACGGCTAATGCGTATATAAACATTTTTTTCGTACAATTGTAACCACTTGATTGAAATATCTACATTGAAACTTATACATGTTGAAAACCTCTACTATTGATTGAAATGTTCACATTTATGCATTCTCTATTCCATGATGTACAGTGTACAGATCGTGTGACTTTGTGTACAATATCGTGAGTGATTCTCAGTTAAAGTAGTTTTGACTACAATTATACCACAGTTCATTGACCTAATGAAATTAAACAATAAGTAAATATGCTTTATTTAACTAGGTCATTTATTTTATTATGGTTACTTCACTTCGAATTGCAGAAAAAACCTACTGATTTATTTTCAAAAATATAAATATTCACTTTGATTACTGTCTAATCATTCCTGGATAATGCTTTAGTAGTTTTCGGTAGCTGTATCCATCAGCTGCGAGTGTTTAGCTTTGATAATCACCAACAGATCTACATATAGTTGAACTAAAACCGGTGGTCTTTAAAATTCTTCTTCTCTGTTTTAATTTTAAGTTTAATTTTTTATATAAATAAGCCAGTCAGAGTATTATTTAAATTCCTCAATGAATGTAGCATTTTGAACATCGAAGAAAGGTAATATAATCTGCACTAAAAATTAATGTTTCTTTTTAGACTTGTATCTCTGAAGATTTTGCTGATCAGGTAAACGGTCGTTTGATTTATTTGTGAATATTATCACCGGTATTACTACTGGTGTTTTGTAAGGTTAGTGTGATTTGGCTCTTTACTTGATATGAAAGTAACTTAGAAAGGTTAACTGATGAATTCCCGACAAGTTCTTAGGTATCAGTATTAATAATCTCCGAACTAATTTATTGGAAGAAGTCTGTGTAACTGCAGTAATTATCAAATATTGAATTTACACCAGCCTTCAAGCAGTTTTCAATGGTTATGTACTTTTCGGTCATTGATATGAAAACAGTGGAAGACACAGACGAAACTAAGTAGAAACATTTGTGTGCTGACTGAAATGAAAACAGAAACATATATGTGCACGAACTAGCAAACGATGGTTGTAATTTCATAAAACTCTTACACAGTAACTGAACTAATTATGATATGAAATGTTATGAAATGTGCTATGTTTAATAAATAATTTTTGTATTATTGTTACCGATGCTGGTTTAGTTCCCTTGATAAATTATTTCGTCAAGTCCTCAAACTGATCTCTACTGTGCAGTCTTACAAAACGATGCTCAGTGCCGTTAATGAAAAGCGTACTTCAGTCAACTATAACTGTTGGGTTTTTATTTTGAGCATGCACACAAATGACTAATAAACCAACTTTTAAACTTATCCTAATATTCCAAAGGCATAAGCGCAAAATTTTACAGATATAGGATAAGAATTTGGTGTTATCTTGAAATAATAAAGTACTATATATTTTGATCAAATTTTAAGTGAATTTGTTTTTCTCGATTTTGTAATGTGACTTAAATTGCACAAGTTTGCAGAATGTTTAATCCACTTTTGACAACATTATGCAAGAGATCAAGACGGTTATTGAATCTTCGAGTTTCTTGCTAACTAGAATCGTGTTACACTTATAGGTACGTTAAAATTTCTCCGTAGACTTTATGAAATTTTTTAGGCTATACCCAGCTAAATAGAGAAGGTACCATCTTATTCTTCACAAGCCATCGTTTTGGGTTAATCCGAAATTTATTCCTTATTTTTGAAACTCACTTTAAATTTTTTGTTCTCCTGTCTCCTATCAATTATTTCGAATTGGTTACTCATTACTTAACTAATTTGTCGTCAACCGTCTTTATTACGTAAGATTATTCATCATTTCTCACACACTTGGACTTAGTTTGTTCCTTGCTGAAGTTAATGTCTGACCTTTTTGTCAATTAACATTGAAAAGATTTGAAGTTACAAAAAGATTTTTTGCTGAAATATGTTTTCTTAAATCAAAAATCGATTGAAATTTGAGTTATAAACTACACTACCAATTAGGAGCAGATATAATCAAGATTCTAATGCTTGCGGAATCAAAGCGTCCGTATACCTAAAGTGGCTTACACCCACTACGTCATGAGGAAAACAAGAGATAATTCAGAGAGGAAAACTTTCTTTATAGACAAAGTCATCTTCAAAGAATGTATGATTTTATTTACACTTCTAATTAACTTTATGTCTTATGTCATAAACCACCCCCCCCCCTGACGTTACTCACTAATACACTGTAATACCTTTTCAAGTAAATATAAGTGTGATTTTACAGTATTCGTCGATAAATTAATTTTCTTCGGCGAACGTCTTTTTTATTGTGAATTAAATCAACATGGAGGAAACGCGAAGATTTCAAAAACTAGTGTCTTCGTGCATTGTTATCATGTTAATTTACTAATTTTTGTTTTTCATTGCATCATCACCATGTAAAACGAATTATGTTGTCTGAGCTTGATATGACTCAGACACTGGACGAATATATACAGTGATGAGATACAAACAGTTTTTAAGGAAGCCCAATGCCATCTGAGCATAGTTGAAAACATCACAGTACTGTGAAAAAAGTTTCTATTTGATAGATTGTGTAAAATTTTGATTGCAACTGTCTTTTCTCGTAGCGAGGAGAACTGAGGTGAAATTTTCATTACAAAAAGCGGGCTACTAGTAAGTAGTATGTAATAAACACACAAATTTGTACGCTGATTCATTAAGCTTTTCTTGCAACTTTTCTAATTTCACTCAGTGTTTTTCTGCTGAAATAAAATCTTGTAACTTTACTTTGTCAGGCTTTCAGTTTTATTTAACTGTGCGAAGTGATTTCCACGAAAATTAAGTGGTTTTACTGGAAGGTGTATTCTGAAAACAGTCAATCTGTTATCTTTATTGTTCCGGGGATAACTCCTAGTTGACACCGTGTTTTTCTGTATGGATTCAGTACCTGTACATAGATGCACTAATTATTTATTTATATTTAGTGCTTTCGATTCGCGTAAGACATCCAAACAATTCCTTGCCGGTGAAAAGATGCATATCCAGATGTATTTCAGCTCTTCATATCCTTTTTCAATCCGATAGATTTGCTAAGTTCTCGTACTCGGACGTCATGTTATACTCTGTACATATCAAACTGCATGAAAAGCAGGTTACTTATTGAACTTCTGAATATGCAAAATTTCAGTAAGTTACTGAATAATTCGGGTTTAAAAATCTCTACGCTGGGCTTATTCTTCTCTCATATCTATAAAATATGATGCATTTGATGTATGTTTGATGATATCAGACAGATTGAATGGAGAATATTCTTTTCAATAAATTCACTTGAAATTACAAAATGAAATATTTGCTATCAATACAACAATAACCAGTTATGCGGCGCATGCATTCTTTATGTAGAATAACTGATTAACCACAATGGATTCATACAATGTGTGGAAGGAAAACTGACAAGTTATTTCACGGTTGAAAAACATGTTTGATGAGTAGCAGTTGGAAAATAAGATCAGTTCAACTAGTACTTTGCATCCGCAAATAACAAGTTTGGACGTCTTTTTACTCTCTGTATTTCTTGTACTTCTTTTAAACTCTTACCCAGATTACAATTCATTCATTAATTTATTTATCTGATTACTCAACTCTCACATCCTTATTCAACTCCTACTTTTATGTATTACTCAATATTAACAACTATATTCACTACAACTCCACTTTTATTACCATCCTCTATTGTGAAAAAACTGTATATAAGTGCAACAGGACAGCTAAAGAAGACGAATTCGCCAAGAAGAACCTCTTCTTTTCACTACTTATTTTCTCAGCATATGATTCCATGGCATTCATTTCATACACTGATTACTTCATGATGAACAGTTAATTGCAGTCTTACTGTCTCCTGTTTAATTCATGATTGTTGGGTATTGGCAACCCATTAAACAGATTTTTCAGCCGTCAGCTAACATACTAATTTTCCTTCCCTAAACTGATGACTCTATTTTTACTAATCACCATTATCATAGCACATTTTACAATATTTTGTAATTGGCATCAGCTTAGAATGTTTGTCATACAAATATTATTTACTTTGTTCCCATATATACATATATATATACATGTATTTGTTAATTCTTGAGTTTCGTGAATCTGTGTGTATTTCACATATCAGACTAAAAGGCAAGCTGATGAAAAATTAAACCGTCTTAAAGTCTTTGGATTCGAAATTTCCAGCAGACATCCCTCCCTATAGTTTCCGGATACACTTGCCTTTACGTGGAAATTACGAAGTAAGGATCCCGGTAAGCGATGTCCTAAGATGAATAAGAACGTAACCTGTTTTCGTAAGATCGCATATTGAACTATAAGGTTTGGCGCAGAGCAATCAATCTAGTGATCATAAGGTTGCGAAAAGGGTTATTCTTCACGGTTTAGTCAGCAACAGTTTCGGCACACTCAAAGCAAGAATCCCACTCACAGTACTGTAATTTCCTGGGATATTACTTTTAAAATATTTTGAGATAAACTTCAACATGTATTCATTTCTATGTATGCACTGTTAAATTCGGCTAGGATTGTCTTCATTTAGCAAAAGTATACCTAGTTTTTGAAGAAACATTCTAATTAAGCGCCTCATAAAACTTAAAAGTCTGGAAATTCTAATGTTGAAAAGATGCTGAATTCAGACGTGATATTTAGTTATTGCATTGTGTTTTCTCTCCGTCTCCCTTCCTCTCTCTCTCTATATATATATATACATATACTCAAAATAATGTTTTAAGTGGTAAAATGTACATATTTATTCATCTGTGAATAAGTATGAAAAAGATTTAATCAGCAAATAAATATCTTTTTTTTCAGTGGATCTTTTTTCATAGAACTTGAAAAAAGAGGTTCTTTGAAGAATGTCTATCTACCTGCTGTTTTCCACGCCAGTTTTTCAAGTCTGTCAGGCTTTGCAAGTTGCCACCATCGCCAAAAAATCTCCGACGTGTCGCGAAATCCCAAATCGAGTACACCAAACAACTCGTTTCTAGATTAAAGGAAGAAGCTGGTGGCTTTGACCATATCCTAAACGAAATGAACTTAGTCTGTAGAATCAAGTTCACGAATTTCATTCGAGAGGTTCAGAACAAAACAAGCGTAAAATCCGAGAAAACTTTATCGAAGACGCTGATTAAAGAAACACTGTGTGAAGGAATTCCGGAGAATCCTGATAAATTCGTATTTAACTTGTCAAGTTATAAACTGAGTCAGATAGAAACAGAAGCACTTTCACTGGGATTCAGATTCCACATTCCGACGAAATTTACCAGCAAAATTGATGTCGAAACCCAGTTCGAAGGTTTATACCATCAACTGTCCGAATTAAAACCAGTGGATGACGAAAAACAAGGTTGGTTTAAATCTCGACTTGTCGACATTGCTAATCAATATATCATATCGCCGAATCCAAAATCTGCAGTTTTGTCGAAAGATCACCAAATAGCATTAAAAAACTTAATGAAGAATGAGTCTATTGTTATTCTCCGACCTGACAAAGGATCAGGTGTTGTGATAATGGATAAAGATAATTATGTGAAAAAAGTGGAATCAGTTCTGAATGACACATCAACATTTCGAACTGATCCATCGAAGAAAGATCAAACCGAATCGATAGAAAGACGGATTACAAAGAAGCTAGGAGAACTTTTAAAGAACAAGTTGATTGACAACAACATATACAACGAACTGAAACCTAAGGGATCCAGATTGCCTTACCTGTATGGCTTACCAAAGATGCATAAGCCTGACATTCCTATGAGACCAATATTATCTATGATTAATTCGCCGTATCACAAAGTAGCTAGGTGGCTAGCAGAAATGTTAGAACCGATCCGTTGTAAATTAGCAGTCTATAGCCTGAAAGACACCTTCCAATTCGCTAAACAATTAGAGAATGTAAGCATCTCAAATAAATTTATGGTGTCCTTCGACGTGTCTTCACTGTTCACAAAAATCCCATTAGAAGAAACAATACAAATTATATGTCAACATGCCGAACTTCTTCCTCTACCCAAGAACGAACTCAAACAACTTTTACTTATGTGCACCAAAGACGTACAGTTCCAGTTTAACAACATTCTGTACCGCCAAATTGACGGGGTCGCCATGGGAAGCCCCCTGGGTCCGATTCTGGCAGATATTTTTATGGGTAGTCTGGAACAAACAAGGCTGAAATCCGCAATCAGTCAGACCGATTTCTATACCAGGTATGTCGACGACACTTTCGTTATTTGTAATTCTCTTGATGATGCATCTCAAGTACTAGAAGTCTTGAACAGCGCCCATCCAAATATCAAGTTTACAATGGAGCATGAAAAAGAGGAGAAGTTCCATTTTCTTGACCTAGGTATCCAACGAGATATAGACGGCAAAATCATAAGATATATACACAGAAAGGAGACCTGGAGGGCGGTTTATCTTAACTTCAAAAGTTTCTGCCCTATAAGTTACAAAAAAGGATTGGTGAGAACATTATTTGATCGTGTAAGGAAGCTGTGTTCAGAAGAAAAGATTGAGGAAGAGCTATCCATTGTGGAGAAATGCCTACGCGACAACGGTTACCCACAAAAGTTCATTGACAAGTATGGGAGACGTCATGTTGAAAAAGTGAAAATCAGCACAGTAGAGAAAAAGCCTATCTTTCTGCAGCTTGCATTCAAAGGTGATGATATTGCCAGTAGAATAAGATGCAGACTAAACGCTGCCCTGAAAAGAACATATCCAGCCGCCAAGCTTGTATGTGTTTATCAAACAACTAGTTGTTTGAGACAATCAAAAGTGGACAAATACCCACCTCATGTTACCTCCAACTGTGTCTACCAATTTACATGTACGTGCCAAAGCACCTACATCGGAAGAACAGAGAGAAGGGTTATTGTCCGCATTTCTGAACACATACCAAAGAACCTGAGATTGAAAGGTCCACAAGTATTAAACAGTGCAATTGCGCGTCATCTATTAGACACTGGTCATAATGTAGACAAATTGAAGTCATTCAAAATAATCAACAAGCAAAAGAAACCTAACTTGCTACGCTTTGCTGAAGCAATTGCTATCAGACGACTGAAACCAAATCTATGTACACAGAAAGAGACAGTGGTGAATCTTGCACTGCCTTGGTGACAAGAAAAAGAAAAAAAAATATATATATATATATACAACAGCTTGTTTTTGTTTCTAAGCCTAATTGCCTAATTATTCTATTAATATTTATAAACTGTCAAATATTGATCACAGTTCATTTGAATTATTCTAAAAATAGTCAGTGTTTGTAACTCTTAATTAGTTAAATCATTCCGGACTAATGCTACTTTTACTTCCTACCAATTACTCCTTGTGATCGTGGAAAACTATGTTCAAATCTTTAATGTAATGTAATTCATATTTTTCATCGTTCAGGTTGTAACCAGTTGAGAAGAATCCTCGAAATAATAAAAAATGAGCTCATATTATCCTGGTACAATTGTTGTTCTTGCTTTGTTCAAGTTTATTAATGGGAAGAATTGCATGAAGTTTTTGAAAAAGATATTTGTTTGTACAGTGAATTTTATTCTTAGATTAATTTGACATTTTTCTCAAATTCGTTCCAATGTAAACTTCGTCTTGTTGTCGCTTGAATTCAAATGAGAACTATTTAAAAACTGCACCTAATTGATATCGACTTTAGAGATAATTTGGATTCTTTGTTCTATGTAATAGAAAATTCAACTGTTTTATTGACTCTTTTACAGACGAAAAAATTCAGGCCGTCTTGTAGCGTTCCTCTTCGAAATTCTCACTTATGTCTGGCTGTGTAATCGTCTCAATATTTTCAACTAATATCTAAGAGCTAAATTAAGTGAAGTATTCAAGTGTAAGCTAAGAATTTTGCAATTTTATTATTTTGCTTATTGCACTTTCAGATCATATTTTAGCGATTTGAATGTAAATGCAATGAAAAGCGGTAGACAGTATGTGTTTTTCGGATATATATGAATTTCAGTTATAAATACAGCAACCTGTGAATGTCTTCTAAGGCCTTTCAGAAACATTAAATAATTTATCACTTTTCATAAAACAACATCCCTTAATCTTTTCAGATCTTCACTATAACATAGTTTATTTACTTCCCTTACAATCTAGCATTACTCAGTTGAACTATTTGTTTCTCTTAGCCTTTACCCACTACATCTACCTGAACATTTGTTTGTTTTATCATGCTATTTTTGAATTATTCATGTTATCATATATCGCTCCACTTTTTCATCTTTATTATTGATAGAACCATTATTATTATGATTGATTGCACAATTTGTATGCACAATGTTGTCATCCTGTTGAAAAGACACTGTGATTGGTGTATATTTTAAAATTTTATTTGTGAAGTTATGTAAAGTAGACTTAAAGAGAAAAGAACAAAAAGAATAACTTCTTTTTCTTTTCTCTCTAATGTCCTGATGGGTATAATAGTTGAGCCTGATGAAATCTAGCTGAAAACAATACTGTTCACTTACACATGTTGTTCTAAATGATATAAGTGCTGGTGGACAGTTTTCATGTTTCATGTAGTGCGTTTGGTGATTGTGCATAGAAAGTGAGTCTTCAATATCAGTTGTTCATTTTTAACTTGAACTCACTTGATGTCTACCGCTCACACTGAAGTCTTTTATCTACTGTTGTATTCACAGATTACTAGGTGACAGAGGATAATTTTGTTATTTATTTACTCTGAAGTTATTCTAGACTTAAAAAACCACCAGCAACTGTGTATATCTTGGCTGTCAGCAATAACACGGAAATAAAAGTAACATCAATGAAATTTTTAACTAATAGAAACATTTACATATGATGTACTAGCTCAAAATGAAAAACAGAAGCTTTATATATATATATATATATCGATTTTAAACTCAGGCAGTGTTTGTGCTTGTCTATACTGAATGCGAACCCACATCCTCCAGTAGCTGCTGTCGATAATTAAATGAGTTTTTCGCTAAACACTTAGTTAACCTTTGAGCTACACCTAAATATATGGCTTCAAATTTATCGCATTAAAGCATCACACAGCCTCCTACTGGTGGTTGGTAGTTGTTGTTTTATGATGATCAAAAGTAACATAGAAATCCATGAGAAATTAAAACAGAATGTCTGACTGTAGTAGCTGAGGGTTTCAACTCACATTAAAAGTGGTTTAATCAAAAACTGATCTAGCTACACACTTTAAAATCTGTCACCTTTTCTTTCTTACATACACTGCAAATGAATATTTTCTCGTATTTGATGTCAACACTGAATGGGTATAACATATTTAACTAAAATCAGGTGGATATTCTTAAGTTGTTGGATTTCTATGTTGTCTTAAATAAACTGTCAGTGACCATATTAAGTATCTCATTGAGAGAGTTAGTTAATTAAGAGCCACGTATTACCTGTTTAACCAAGGTAAATAATGGCTAAATTACTATCTGATGGGAAAGACTGATATTCTAAACACGAACTTACAAAAGAATTAGTGTGCAAAACATCTGTCAACTGGACTAAACGTATATATATCATGTTAACTGCTGTAAATGATATATTTCTAAGAGTGACAGATAATTATTTCTTTATTTGTATAAGCTAAAAATAGTAATAATATGCTTGCACTCCATTCACATTTCGAAATTTAATCAATCTAATCAATTATTTTTATCATGAAGACGAATATCCCATTTGTTAAGTTAACATTTTAATAAAATGTTTATTTTCTATTCGATGGGATAACCATATAATTATGACAGTGTTTATTGAAAAGGCTATACCTCAGCAAACTGCATTGATAATTCCATATTAAAATAGTACCCCTGCTTCTTCATGAACAATTTTAACGATATTAATTGATGAATTATTAAGTTACAGAAGACATTAATTTGTAATGAGGGTGTAGTATTCATTCATTCTTTGAGTAAATTCAATGAGACTGGATCAAACCGGATTAACATGATGTTATTTTGGTTGATGGTGAGTAGCAGTGGAATCCATGATGTGCATTTCATCCTATTCGGGACCCGCCATCTGGATGTACGTGTGAGTGGTGGTGTTCTCACTGAAACTTGGACCTACCACGCAGCCTAGTGGATAGTTCTTCGGTGTTTCAAAAGATGGGCTCTGGGTTTGCGCTTCACCGAGAACACTGTCGCTCACTTGGATTGCCGGTACGTTCAGATGACAAGTCCCAAATAGAACACACCCTGTATTCCACTGCTAGTCACCATCCACCAGATTTCTGATAGGCATATTTTCCCAATACTAGGTTATGGACAGTTGATTTCTGAGACGGTGCATTTAACAGAACACTGTGTCTGAGACAGGAAAACTAACAAAAGATTTCAGCATATTTTAATTTTATTGTATTTAGAAAAATTATTTTCAAATAAAAGAACATTTTCATTTATTCAAATTTTTTAAATTGTACCATGTGGTAAATTATTATTCCCCAAACCTATACAAGGTAGCATGATATATTTATTATTATAAATTTCAGTGTACAAAAAGCTTGAAGTTAGAGACATCAAATTAGGAATTAATAAGAAGATTATAGTGACAAACACAACACTAACAGTCAATAATTGACAGGAAAATAATTCGCTTAGCGAGTTAGTTAGACAGTATATTTTAGAGCTAATTTACACGAACGAGTATTATCATGGAGACTATTAAGAATCGAAGATAACCGTTCAATCCTGAAGTCTTAGTTTGCAGACTGACCAAATCAACAGGTCTTGATAATTTGATAATCAAACTCAGGATCATCAGACCTCCTCATATGTAGTACGTTGCTTTCAGTCACTGGGTTGGAATGCGATGATTTCACAATAGTTGATTAGTGATGACTAGTTAAAAAAATAAATATTATTGGCTTACTCCAGATATTAAAATTCCCATTGCTCTCAATAGTTCCTGTGTCCTACCCGTAAAACAGATAACAGATTAAGCAAAGGAGAACTGCTTATTGTAATTCTCTGGTACAACTTCCGTTTTAATCATGGATTACCGCAAAAATCAGTTAAGAAATACATTTTTTCTTAAGAGATTAAATGAGCAGGTGGGTTAGAATCCTGTGAATATTTAGGCATAAGTATCAGACAAGCAATAGCGTTTATCGTAGATAGGAAAAGATAAGTTATCATCTGAATACAGTCTAAGCGTGAGGCAAGTTTACGGTATGGATAAAGATTAGGCTGGTTGGAATGATCAGTATAGTAATCAGAGCAGTTACACTTTGGTAAACGCTTGCTATAACGTCTACTGTACTTTGGTGGTTGGGAATATCTAGAATAGCAATGATTTCTAGCGGGGTGTTTACTTAGCTGATAAGTTTGTGCAGCGGCTTCATATGCTGCATTTATTGCTGCATGAGCCGCTAATCTTGAATTAATATGATCATAATTCTTTGTCTGAACTGGAAAGGCACTTCCTGAATATTTCTTTGATCTAGTTATGTCGGAAAGATTAGTTGTACTGAGTGGGTCATTTTTGTTTGTTTTATTGTTAACTTTTCCACCGCAGATCTTCAAATGTGCCGCAGTTTGATTATTTGCACAATAACCTGATGCAAGGACATGAGTGGCTGCCAAAGCAGCTGCAGCAGTCGCTGTCACAGTCGTCTGAAACATTCTTTCTGAAGCGTCGCTATCCACCGCTCCATTACTACCACCGTTATTATCTTCATCGTTATAATCGAAATCAAAATCATCATCCTTATCATCACTGGAAGAACTTCCACTGGATGATGGTGAGGAATATTTATAGGCTGCCTTCATCAGATATTTTTGTTTAGTTATTTGATCAAAGGACATTGGTAAATGTTCTATCCAAGGTGACCTGTCTGAAAGGCTTACCTTAGATTTGTCTTTCATCGCATGATAAGACTTATTTAGCATGTCATTGTCATTCATTTTTTGTTGCACCATTCTGTAGTCATAGAGTTTGGAGGCTTGTTTATTTGTACCAGTGTTATTGTCACTCTCAATACTGTTATTAATAGTATTGATATTGTGAATAATATTGGTACTGGTTGTATTCATAGTCGTAGGTCTTGCTACTTTCCGTGCTTGTCCTATCGGACTATCAGAATCAGGATCTGCAGAACGAAACTTAGCATCTGATGGAAAGCTATTTGAATTCAGAATATACTCAGAGTCACAATAATCCACAAAATGTCCACCTTCCTGAAGCATGTGTAAGTAATGATTTTTATGATTCTTATTTTTATTATTATTGTTACTAGTTGGCTTAGTTGAAGTGCTGTTCTTACGAGATAAAAGTCTTACTGGTTTGCAGTATTTTCCAAAATAGTTTTGATTGTATAACGTGTTTTTTTCCGGTAAATGATCTGTATGTTGTTGTGGTTGTGATGATGATGATGATCTGGACTTTTTGTTTTGTTTACTCATGTAACTAAATGAGTATATGTTCTTATTATCATTATTGTGAATATGATTATCGTGTGCATGTCTATTGAGGTAAAAGTAATCTGAATATGGATCACTGGTACGCCGTTTACCTTGTCCAGTACCTGAGATTGCGTAAATAAAGTCTTGCCAATTAACTAATTCGGTTGATTGATACAGTTTATTGTTCATTACGGCGAGTATAGTTGCAATGCTTAAAAGGCCAAGTTGGTCAAGAAGAAAAATACCTATAAATTAAAGAAATAGAACTCAATAAATTCTTGCATAAGAATAAAATTTATACAATATGCTTTTTACATCATTATTTGATAATATAACCACCTACTGCAAACATCTCTAGAAATAATTCAGACCAAGAACACTTAAAAGGAATACTTGTTTCTGCTAATTTTATTTTCATTTGTTTATCGATGTAAATAAAGGCAATGGAGTAGGTGTTTTTAGACCCACAGTAAAATAATTGTCGACAGAATTACGTCGATTTCAAAACAGTCAGTAGTACGGATAGGTGGTTGTGAATTCACATGCATGTGAATTCTCATGGTCATTGTAGTGTTGGTTACACGATAAAAGGTTTACGAAAAGAATAATTACTAGGTATGGAAACAAAATTTAAGGAATTTATATATATACATATATATATATATATATATGAAAAACATAAATGTGTTTATTTATCGAAGCATGTACTATCACTATATAGCGATCAGTTTTATTCAGATTAGATGGAAATTAATGTGGGCCCAGTGACAAATTATAAAAGATGGTAATATATTGACAAATGATTTTTATAAAATTACTAATATGTGGGATAAAGGCTTATCTTGCAATAGGAAACGAAGACAGAAGGCAGGCTGATGTAGGGTGAGGTCAAAATGTGTTCCTATATTACAAGCGTTTACAAAGAGTTTACTGGTGCAACTATAGGCTAGGATAAAGAAAATGAAGGTATTTAGAAGAAAAGTATACACTTTAGGCATTCTTTTCTAATGTTAGTAATTCCATGACCTCATTTATCGGTGCCGTTGAAAAATCAATAATTGAGCATGTAATATAAGACTATTTGAGTAATACCCAATTTTATTTTTAAAACAAATGGACTCAAAAACACTTTTATCCTAAGGAATTCAATAGGTTAACGCGAAATATTTAAAATTGACCTATCGTCTATGAATACTGTTTAAGAATGGACTGTTGTTTTACTAACATCCTCACTCTGTTTGAATAAAAGTAGTAGTAGCATGTTAAAAGGTTACTACAAAATAAACAGTGAATGGTTTTTGGAATAAATTGAATTAAACCCACATATACGTAACACTGAGTTAGTGGTCTAATGGTGGAATGCCGACCACGCAAGTGTTCCGTATGTGATTCCTGGCACGCGCATTCATAAATCCCGTCTAGTTTACTAGACGATAGTAAGCATGCAACAGAGGGAAGGCTCGGCGTGAGGCTAGCAACTCAATCCCATAAAAGCAACGCCATTAATGGAACTACTATAGCCCATCAGAACACAGGGAATGAAAAATATCCATAAGACTGACTGTTTGAACTTTAAAGTATTTTTTCGCTGTTTGTCTTATACTGATCATTCTTTTATCCAACATTTCATTGACCTGAAAAGCAGTTACTGATTAAAAATTATTTTTGATATGAAATGCTTATCAGTTACTGATTTCGCGAAGTAAATAACGACTTCTTCCACTTAACGAAATTGGTTTTTCTGGTAATGATTATGCTCACTTCTTCCTTGTGACCGGATGTTAGCATACATATGACAACAGTCTAACTTTTCTAAGGATTACTTATCACAACAAGATAATAAAATGGCGGAATAACTGGACGAGACTCATAAATTATCTAGGTGGTTATGTCTTTGTAGCACTATATTAAACTGTGACTTACCTAAAACGGGTAAAGTTCTCATTGATCTTGGTGCATTCGTCGAAACAATGACCACATACATAGTCATACTGAGAACTAAAGAAAGTGCAACTGACAGCCGATCTCCGGTGTCGTCCAGAGTGAATATCAAACAGGCAAGAGCGGATAACATTGAGAATGGAACAAGCACAAGTACAATAAAATACAACGGTTGACGTTTTAAATGGATTGCAATACTCACGTACTGATACGTAACATTGAGATCACTACGATATTTTTTGCGTACAAAATGCACTGACTGTATCTCCCACTCACTAACATTGGAATTGGGTAAGTAGCTATTATCTACAGCTGAACCATGTGTAAATGGATGCAGAAGTAACTGTTGTTCACCACTTTGCCAGGGAACAATAATCAGGAAACATGTTTGATAATCGAAAGGGAAAAATGATACATCCAATGGACATGTCACATCCAGTACTGCACCATGAAGCCAAGTGACTGATCCCTCTTTATTCACAGTTACGCGTCCCCTAACTCCTGCACTGAAATCGAAATCTGTCGATGCCTTGCCATTCATAACGCCTACATCTGGAATCCACAAATTTGTAGCTGGTAGACTAACTTCCTGGATATCAGAAAACTCTTCTGGATTCCACGTTAGCCTTGGGTCAGTCCACCTCTAAGGATACCAGAAACAAAGTCAATACAAATATTAAATGAAAGCAAACCAACAAAGTAACACAATAATTTGACTTCCTTTTTTTTCTGCTGCTACTCATCACATCAGACATCTACGTTCATACGTACGATCGGGTTTCATAATACTGATGGATCATGCTTCATAGGTATTTCCTATCCTTTCTTGAGAGAATCATGTCTTCGAAATCTCAAATTAAAGGTGATAAAAATGCCAGTTATATTGTTCTAAACTCCACAGTAATTAGATATAAATATTTTCAATCATTACTTTAAATATAATGGTTTTTAAAAAAAATAAATAATTACATTTTCAGAAAAATAATCTGACTAGTAAAAAAGTATGTGTCGGTGGCACAGCAGTAGAGTGCTCGCCGACCACAGCTCGCAGCTTGAATCCCTATGTTCTACTGGGAACGTAAAGGAACCAAATTTTTTTTTTGATTTACAGCTTGATTCCACACCGTATTTTCAGTACAAGTGTGGAATTTTCAGCATGGATATCGGTAGCCCAAATTCAGGTCAACCATAGATATCGGGTGTGCGCCGGCAGGGGATCGAACCCCGGACCATGTGCATGGTCGGCGAGAGTCCTAACCACTGTGCATAGTTCATAGTATGCGAAATAAATGAAGAATAGTCAAATTTATCAGAAGGCATAATTTAAATCTCAGTTAGTGTAAATGTTTCATATTCAGTTAGGATAATTTAAAAAAGTATTGCATTAAGTGTACGCCTCTCTGCTATAAGTCATTCACCTGACGCTTAATTAACTAAAATAAACATAAAGTGTGACCTTTCATCTGAATTATACCTGTCCACTGCGACCCATCTATGTTTTTCAGCTGTGATAATTTCTGCCTTAATATATTTATTTAATATTCTCGCGTAATGTTTATTTATCATAGTTTTAGATTTTTTCATTCAATAAAACGAGAGTTTTTCCCTCTTTTTAAGTTGCTCTCGAATATCTGATTGATTAAAACAGGTATATCTTGTGACATATATGAAAGTATAAGGATAATAAAATTACGGTAACAGATTAAACGATGGAAATGAATAAAAAGGAAACAAAAGGAGAATTAGATAAGTCGAGGCGAATAGCCATCTGTGTGCATCCGCGTTCGTATGTTTATGCACTACTTTCAGTATATGGGAAGAAATAAATATGCTATATTTAATTCTATGCTGCTAAGTAAATAATAAAAAACAACTTATCACCTGAATAAACTAAAGAATTGAATACGAAATTGTTTTATGTATATTTAAGGTTGAGCAGTCCAGAAGCTTTCAAGAGAAGATTTCACAATGGTTTCGATCGCAGTTACATATGAGTAACAAATTAAGAGGTATGAATTTTATTTAGGCAGAGTCAGTCTTGTGACAGCACTTTGTAAACTTTCGAAGCTTTACAGATAAAACTTGAAGTCACAGGCATGTGATTGCGTCGCTTAAAATAACCCAGTTACACTGCTTGTTTATCTTTGGTTTCCGAAATCTATGGTGAGATAAATTCAAGTGAAAACTTCAATGCAGTTACTAAAATAACTTTATCAATGAGGCGCTAATGTTTGAATTCAGTTGCTCCCAATATCTTGTATCAAGTGTAAACTAGTTATGTTGTTTTAATGCTGTCATTTTAGGTTTGTATTTACTTTTATTCGACTGAGCTACCTGACTTGACTTAAAATTATGGTCTTTTTACAACTCTTTTATTCGCCTTGAGTTTGCTTTCCTAGAATTATCCTCTAATTCTATATCTGACTCAACTGCTTTTAAATTGCTCATGGACATTACACCTTGGGTTTAGATTCAATAGGAGACGCATGATTAAAGTCTGGCTACACTCTTGCACCGAGAAAAACTCAACAACCTGGTGAGCAGAACAATTTTGCTTACAAAAATAATACATAAAACTTATGATTTTAGAATCACTTATACTCAGATAGCAAAAGCAAGTTCGTTTTATTCTTGTGTTTACTGAAATAAAAGCGGCAAATAACAAACATTTGTAGTTACCTTTGAAAAGTCGTATAAGACAAAAGTACACAGACATCTCATGTATTCAGCTAAACTTCAAAAATGGAACCTGAATAACGTCCAATGCTTTTTCAAAGAAGTGAATATTTTGGTAAAAGCATAAGACTTGGGCACCGTGATGGAGTATAATTCCGTTATGGATAATATGATTATGAGCAATAAATTGTGCTCGAAATGTCATCAGTAAACATTACTGTATAAAACTGTGCGATATTATCAAAAAATGTTTTTGCATAATAGAAGGGAATATATTTTTTGACTTACCAAGGTAAACCATCCAGAGATGCTTAAAGTTTCTTCGGACTGTGACTAAAATATAGTTCAGAAAAGTAAACGAAGAAGATTACAGTTACTATCTATAAATCATGTTATACAACATTAGAATCACCTTAAAGTATACAGTTATCTTCCTTATTATATTAGATCGTTTTTGTTGACTACTCCTTTCCCAAATGAAACACAAACTGTCAACACCGTGTAGTGCTGTAACAGTAGAAGCCAAGACACGGAAGCCAAGGTATATTTTTCATTGGTCAGACCGCTGTTTATATTGGTACAGTTTATATTCGTTAACCAATCACTGAGCGTGTGATTTCGGTTTAAATCAAACGACAAGAAACAGAATGTTCAAATATGCATAGCACTCTGTTAATAGCGCAGTAATGAACTGTGGGAAAAACATTCTGACTCTAACATCAAAAAGAATGTTCAAATAGATATATTGTATTCTGTTGCTAATGCCGAATTGAACTGTGGGAATATGTGAGAAAAATATTCCGTTGGCACACATTGTCTGTATCAGGGCACCCGAATGTGACAGAAATATGGTAGAGTTCATTATCCAAATGTTCGTCACGAATACTTCGAGTCAAATTTGTAAAACAGCAGTATACTACGAAATGCTAAGGGGGAATCAAGCACACCCTTTAGTTTTTTAGGATGTGAAAGTAATTTTGAGAGGTATGCATGAAAACATTAATTGATTAGATAAATGAGCTCATAATGATGCAAAATTTCTGCATCGGAAAGAAACTTATTCAAAGATGAAGTGAAAATGAAGTATTTGGAACCACTACAAAACCTGATCTGATAATTTACATTGCATCTATCTTAAAATAATATAAAATTTAAAGTTATCAACAGGATGAGGCTGATTAAGAAGAGTCAGCTTCACTGTAATATCTTTATAAATTTATTTATTAGTGCAATCTTTCCTTTTTTCCCCTTGATATACTTTCACATCATTTAACGGAAGAGTACAATAGTGCCATAAGTTATGTGCTTTCCTACTGAGCCTCTTCATACAACTTTCATGAAAGCGACCTGAATTGTTGTAATTCAATGCACTTCAAGTGTTGCTTAATGCCAGTAATTTGATGTTATTAGGAACATCGTATTTATACTACTTGATCTCAGATAAAGAAACTGCCTTTCAATACGGTGTCGCCTGTGATTATTCTTCGAATAAGTACTAGTTTAGTTACTTTCAGAGTCGGAATAATCCCTTCATGTTTCTTTAATAAGGCATATCTTTTCAGTTCATTCTGTTTTGAAACTCAGTCATAAGCTGATGGCTTGTGAAATAATAAACTATATTCCCTAGAGGTATCTATGACAACAGTATGATACATTCCTATATTAAAATGATTTGAGTTACGTAGCATAATTACTTCTGTCAAACTTCCAGGAGGATACCTGACCAACTTCATCCTCATTACTTTACAATAATGATAGTTCCCCAAATTACAGCAGTTATACTGTCAAACGAAAAAGGAAAAGCCTTAATTGCTTTTCTGATTAACCTAGAAAAATGGCATAATTAGACTGACTAAAGCAACTTGATGAACATATTCCTAAATAAAAAGTGGGCCTTTCGGCAGAAAAGTGCCTCCAAATGGACATTGTCTGTTTTCAGTGAAGCTTAATAATTTAATCTTATAACGAAACATCACTTACAAATCCAAGAATCTGTACAACGTTGTAAGTTATGTCAACGTGCACAGGATTTGTAGATTGATTCATATGTCCATTTGGTCTGACTGTCAAACTTCCGCGACTAAGCAACTGAGCCACTAGTTTTTCCTCTGCTGTGAAAGAGCCACTCCACAGGTTGGAATCACTTATTGTAAATGCTGGCTCATCATATGAAGCTGGAGAAATAAAAAAACCAGTAACCATCTATAAAAATCAAACAAATGTAATAAATATATAAAAATCAGTGTTCAAATTGATTATGTAGTAAACACAACAGACAGGTTCATTTTAAATATGACAAAGTGATGCAACATTAACAACTGGATGACGTTTCGAGCACAAACTATTTCTCATAATCACATCAGCCTAAGGACCCAATAGATTCAGTTAAGAAAAATAATATACTTTACCAAATACCTGTAAGGTCAATTACATAGATCAAACTAGTAGGTCAGTGTTGACAAGATTATTGGAACATAACAATTTAGCTAGACCTAAAATAATTGACCCTTCTAAGTTAAATAACCTAGAAGAAACCTTAGCCATTGCACTGAATTCACCTGCATGTAATCGCAAACTAGGGTGACACAGGGTGAGAGTTATAACACGTAATAATGCTGGGTCGAGAGAGAGATTAAACACTGCGGCTTTGTTTATCTACTCAACACCACACATATGCAATCTGAATAACGCAACGCCTATATCGTCATCTAGTTGTTATTACTGTATCACTGTTTGATATTTGAAATAAACTTATCTAATATGGAATTACATTCTACCACAATGCTCAAGTTCTTCAACTACGTAGTAAACAATTAAAGATGTGGCAAGCAGTTTATAAATGGGTTAGAAGAAGGGAAAATTGCCAATTTTTTTACTTTCACTCAATGATGGTCAAGGCAAGATATATATATATATATTAGAGCATAGCCATAGACACAAATCTACTTGAATGGTAAATATATCCTCACTTAGTCTTTTTGTCTTCATAATGACAGTAACTGACCAACTGTTTTGCGTGAAAGATAGTTTTTAAGAGGTATTCAAAATCTGAGTAAATTATCATCCAGTTTCCGTGAATATTTGCTAGTTAGTATGAAATTAAATCTTGCAGAGACGTTGTATTCTTCAATTTTACAAAGTAATGTTATTAAAAACCATATTTCTTTAATTATTATGGTTATATAAATGTGGAAACTAATGACCAGTTTGTTGAAATAAAATTCATCATTCACTAATCAGTCTTTTACATTTTTAATGGGCATCTCGAATCAATTAAACTATAACAAAAAATATTAAACCAATGTCTGATGCATATTGTCCCTGTAGGTCAAACCAAGACAGTGAAAATTAGTATTATGCCTGAAAAATTTTCACCCTGAAGATTTCACAATCACATCCTAAGTTAGGACTAAATGCTTGAATCTTTACGACTGAATTGTAGTGTATTTATAAATTTCATTCCTTTGTTCTTTAGATATTTGGATGGGTATCTGTTGATCACATGAACAAAAGGCTAAACCGATTACAAATTGCTGCAAGCAGTAGTGTATTTTAATTGCATTTTTTGGTGTTTAAGGGGGTCAGGAGATTTCATGCTATTTGTAATTTCTTAATAAGTCATATTAAGCTTCGCGAGTCACCGTTTTAAATGAATTTCGTTGCATGTTATCCAAGGTATCTATCGCAAGCCCAGTATGGTCAACCAGTCGAAATTACAAAATGGAACTGGAATAAAGTTAAAGAAGTTTCCGGTAGAAATAGAGTTTTAATCTTATCTTAACCACATAATAACGCTCTGATTTTCTAATTCTTTTATATTAATTTAATCGTGATGGTAAGACTGCGGAAAGGTCACTTTACATCAGGGAATACAGTTCCAAACGAAGGAAAAATAGCTGTCCAAGGATTTCGAGTCCTTTAAAGTATCTCAGCGCTTGGTGAAATCTGCTTTGAAAACAGTTAAATTCACAAGAAACCAAATATTTGATTAGAACTAAGACTTTCACATTGGGATCAATTTTTCATAGATCCACACTTTAATAGATTTCTTTTCAATAGATAAAAACTTACATATTGAAACTCGACTGCTTGTCGTTGACTGAGCTGACATAGGTACGCGTTGTGTTTTTGATGAAGCTGAAGCAGCAACATTGGCTGCTACACCTTTACGTGTCCTGATATATCGTGTTTCAATGGCTGAACTATTTGAGCGTACATAGCAAAAACACACTGAGTGGACTAGTGCCAACAGAAAAGCATATATTACGTTCATTTTTGAAAATCCTCCACTTCTTCAATAAACCAATGGAGACCAATCACCAAATCTAAGAATTTAATATAAAATTAAGTTGAAACGAGTGAAACATGTAACTAGTTTTATTAAGAATTGATGGCACTATGATAAATAAAAACACTCGTAACTGAATCAGACAGGTTTTGTGATCTGCCTAAAGATTAAGGCTGCCATAACTCTGCTGGTCAGCAACAATGACAACTAGATGTTGATTATTACATAAAAGTATCTGAATTAATATGGGGATGTTTTCAGCCATTTTCCTCACCTGACTTATACAAACTTTTTATCTGGTAGGGCGATGCAATATTTCAAGGCTGTGTGACTGTTCTTACCTTTGGACTAATGTAGTTTGAACTTCTGGTTTGAGAGATGGATCGCTGTGATCTGTTTAAAGGAATTTCGAACCTGTTTCTTGAAACTCTCAGCTGATACGAAATACAGTTTTAGTAGTCCGTTTGATCAATTGTCCTTACAACAAGTTTCGGGTATGTAAAGGACTAGATGCGATTATATGTAATTCATAACTTCACTTAAATTGTGCTCAAAGTATAGTCAAGGAGAAAATTGGTTACGTGAAGTGAAGTGGAAATCCTATTTAGATTGTTAAAATCTGCGTTTTAAGCTTTGCGTGCATTCCCACCTCTGAGTATTATTTTAAAAAAAAACTTATTCTAAAGCTTGATTTCACTAAATATTTTGTGAAGCCTGAACAATTTGTTTACTTAAGTCTATATTGTCCAGTGGTGCATTCAATTTGTTTCGTATCCATGTGCCTTAAAATTTATAGAGTTAAGCTTTTGTAAGTTGAATAAAAGTCGAAATAAATGATAATGAAAATCTTTAGTATTTGGTATACGTAACTTACTTAACACATATCCTCTCTTGTTATTGATTTGGCAGTCATCATAACTCCGAACGCACCGACTGGACTTTCTTAAGCTTTTCATATCCGTTATCTACAACTTAATTCTATATTTCGCGTAACACATTCCAACTCGCTGAAATTTATAGTTCCTTTCACATAGTTGAAGGATATATATATATATCGAAAAGTGATGAGGCAGCATGTGATACGATTTCTTCGAAAGCAATAACTACTGTTATTTCAGTCTTAAGGCTGATCGAAATGTCTTAACAGATAAGAACAAATTATTTTAATTTCACTATCAGTGTAATCCTTTAAGCTGAAACCACACTATCGAGCAATTTAGCAAGGCGTTGTATATTATCCGCCTAACAATTGTTTAACGGGTATAAGTGACGAATTTGGATATTATAAGGTTTTAGGACTTTACTTCGTCTCAGAATGCTCCGTCTTATGTGTCTATATGAATCTCATCGGTGCAGTTTGAGATTGCTGAGTTTAGTTAAACTGCTTGGCTTAATGAAATATTATCACATTTCTTTCTCCGTTACTCAACTAAAGCTCAGTAATAAAAAGGAATTTCAAACTTTCGTCACTGAAATAAATGGATTGTTTCTGTCTTATTACTCTAAATTTTACTAGCTGGGAAATTATACATGAAGTTTCTAGTTTTCCCTGCTAGGTTGTAAAAAGTAACAGATATGAACTCAGCTTGTTTCAGTGTTAGTTTTTTGTATAAGTAGAAGTGAAAAGTAGTAAAACAGAGAACAGGAAGTGAAATTATTTTGCAGAACATTAAGAAAAACAGGGATAAGTCATTATTGCTAAAGAATAACGTTTTAAGGTCAAATTAACATGTTATCTTAATTTATAGATCATCTGACATTTCTCATGAAGACATGATAAAACTGCATCATACATAAATTTAACATCTAGAATCAGGTGAGAGATGTGCAAGAACCAATGACATGATATTAAAAGAACCAACTGATTGACCCGTTTTAGTGTAGCAATTTCTTAATTCCAACTGTAGCATTATATGTGGATTACCTTCTTTCGTAGTGACGGATACTAACAACTTTAGTTTAATTCCATTTCAGAAATTTCGCACATATTGTATCAGAGAAAATTCACTATCACCGTCCTATAAAACATTCCTCAAATAGGCAGTAAGCTTCTAAGTGCTGGTTTGCAGGGGTCACGAATTGATATCAGTTAGACGTCTACTTAGAGCCACAGAGTACTGAATACCTGTTTCGTCCTAGTTTGGGGCACCAACGCCCCCACCAGGGACCGAACTGAGGACCTAGGGGTTATACGATGAGCTGACTGACGACTCAGCCACTTGAACCTAATCTAATGGCCCATAAATATCAACTTTCGCCAGTTTCGCAGTATACAGAGCAGCCGCTAATCAGTGTTATCAGTGAGTGTCTGTCCTCACGCCCAAATTGGTGGATTTCTCTGGTCATAATTCCGCACTAGAAACTCAAGCAACTTCATGCTGCAGTTAGTCACCAGAATAATTTTCGAGTTTTGGTTTACAGTGATTTGGTCGACTTCAAGTTTTATCACGAACTAAATTCAGTTGAAGAAAAATAATTCACGCCAGTTTCCTATGTTACTTTAATTTAATTTGTTTGTTCCATAGGCTTGGGTGAATAAGAGTCAACATTATCCACTATAACAGTGACTGTATCCGACATAAGTTCTGACCATAAAGTAACAATCAATATATTTTAATTGGCTCTACCACTGTATAGAATGCTAACAACTACGGGACTGATTGATGGAGTCATAGTCTTCACTAGCTTGGTGTTCAGGCCACTAAGAAGCTTCTTGGAAACCAACTGTCTATAAGTTAATCTTGGTGACTGCTCAGACCGGGAGAGTGACTGAATTTCACCGGTCAAACTGCTACCTTTGGCAATACTGTTCGCAAATGTCGTGTATACCCAGCCTGTGCTAACGCGTAGGAATATAGTCAAACTATTTTCAAATAATTAAGTAAGATCGAACAAAACATTCAGTGAATATATTTACTGTTTTTGAGATGTTTTATTTAAACTATCTTCATTGAAATGGATAAAATATGTGCTAAAAGGAATTTGTTTAGGAAGGTTTAATTTTCATAAGTACATAATACTAATTTTGGTGTGAATCGGGAAATTTGTTATATCTACAGTCTGGATATTTATAATCTTATAAATCGGAAATAGTTTCATCGTCGATTCTGATTCAATTATTACGTATATGCTTCTCAGCTCTTGCTTTCACTTGATTACTTAATCTTTCATTTAGGCCTCTTCCCTTTTATATTAAAAAATTAGTATCTCGCTCCTGTTTCTTCCATTTGATTGTGTGTGTCAACTAACTGATTTTAAGTATTTCAAAGTGGTTTTGAGGAGTACTTTTTATTCACCAGACATAACTGAATTTCAACCTGTTAAGATATAGTTTTTCATCTGACAGTGTCAAAACTAAGTTTACTTGAGTAAAGCTTGTTTAAATGATATCAGTTCCAGGGTATCATCAAACTGTGATGACAAAACTCCCTTTTATTGAAATGGTAACTAAGTAATTTTACTCTGCTCATTTAATTTCCGTAATTTTGGTAAATGCCTCCTGGTTAAGCAGTGCTCTGCTGTGTCTTATTCTGATTACTTATCAGCCGTAACAATTTGCAATAAGGAGCAAATATATAAGGGGAACATATTAAACCGTATCCATGTAAACAACGAAAAAAAGGGAATTCGCGATAACATAACTATAGCCTAGACAGTGAATCAGTCAGACAGGAATTATTTCTTTTTTCTGAACACGTTAGGACTGTTTCAAGTAAATCTGGTAAATAATATAAACGAGATGAAACTCAATTTGAAATTGATATAAGTATAAAACTTGGGCACTGTGGCAGATTATAACTCCATTATAGATAAGATTTTATTTTGATAAATCACACAGTGTTGTACAGTAATATTAACTGATGACGTTTCGAGCAGAAACTATTGCTCATAATCATGATTATGATGTCTCAAGACCACATGAATCAGAGAATATCAAGTAAGTAAAACTGGAATACGCAAAACACTACAATGTGGCAATAAACTATTTACTTTAATGTCATGAGATCAGGAAAAATGACGAGGTTCCTAGATTGTTGATAATCATTTATATGATGTGTGCTGATGGAGACAATGTTCAGCTACAGAGAAATCTTATCTCGCTGTTAGATGATTTGTATAAGTTCAAAGGAGTTGATAAATTTTTCTGATTACTGATAAAAATCACTACTTGTACATTATTAAATAGAGTAGTGGAGTTTCAGGTTTGATCACAGAATGATATGAGGTAGAAAACCACTAGAAACCAGGGTGTACTGGACAGCTGTTTCATCCTAGTTTAGAACGCATTGGTAGAACTCACCCATCGGATTTCAAATCCAGGACCTTCCGGTTACAAGGCTAGCTCGTAGACCATTCAGCCACCTGGAACTGATGATCACTAGCGATCGGCTGCAGGACAAAGTGACCTGGAGTTCTAGAGCGAAGTCATGACCAGTGAGGTCCACCGAGCCGGAAGTGAGGTTAAATACTCGCCTATGACATTGACTAGGGGTCGCACTGAAATCACAACTTGGTGGAAGTTAGAAATCATTGGATGGGGTCCCAGTGGCTTAATGGTTTGTGAGTTCGCCTTGTAACTGGAAGCTGTCAAGTGCGTGTGTGATGAGTCCAAAACCAGGAAGAAATAGCTGTGCAGTACTCCCCGGTTCTCAAGGGTTCTCTATCTGATATCAATTTGTGTTCAAACCTAAAACAAATCAAATCCCTATAAACAAACTCTTGAAATATCATCTGTACAAGATCACACTGGAAATTTACAATATTATAAGCTGGGTAAATGACTGCAGTGGTAATTTTCCGGGATTAATAAGTCAGTCAAAACACTGAATTCTTATGTTTCATACACTGGCTGGCTTAACTCTTATTCTGCCTATTGCTATATACCAATAAGATAATAGAAAAATTAGGCCTAGAAATTAGCCTAGCATCTGAATACCTGCTAATGTGTAATTTACAATCTCACTGTTTGTAACATGCTTACGAAAACGTACACTGACGGGAAATCACCAATAAAAAGAGTAAAAACAATTTCGACAAGAAAGGTTTGTTATTTGAGTTAAATTGAATTATTCTTCAAAAAAAGAAAAAAATTACCTTTGTTTTTAGTAAACCTAACAATTAATTATCTCATTTAACCCAATAAAAAGTTGTTTTCCAAGGCTAAAATGAAATTTGCCTTGAAGCATTTCTGCTTCAGTTCTGAATCGACTAAAAGTCCTTCAAAAAGACTTAATTAAAGAGAACTCTGTCATAAATAAGTGAACAAAACACTCCAAAAACATAAAAGCAAAAATCTGATAAAAAAAATAGAATAACCTCTGCACTTCGTTGCATAATTTCTATCCGTTTAGTAAGTGAATGTGGGGAGAAATCTTGGTTTCTAGTCCAAACTTTCACTGCATTAAGCAACAAACGTCACTTATTGGTACAAAACAAATTACTTTGAATTTTGAGAAAACAATTCCCCAATAATAACTGAGCTTATGGAGCCATTTTCTCCTTAGAAGATTATATTCATTCACTTCAGATGATGGTGGTTGTTACGGTTTGTAAACAGTTTTGAACGATAAATCCATGTGAAAAGTTTGACCAATTTCTAGTTTTTCCTTGCTTAAGTTGTTGTAAGTAAATTAGTTAAGTTCATTCCACTATTTATTATTATCAGTAATATGCTACTGAAATAAAAGACCACTTGTTATCGGACATTTTCAGAATTTGAGATGGAATTTTCAAGGTAACAAGTGGCACAATAAAATCCAACTCACATAAAGTTATATAAGATAGATTTTCTTCATAGTGTGTGAAGATTTTGCTCTTCTAGAAGTGTTATCAGAAGCTGTGTCTGTTAAGTGTTGAACAACAATATATTCTCTTTCTGAGGAAATGTCACAACTGTAAGTAAAAATTCTTTATACATATAATATATATATAATAATATAATATACATAATATATTCAAGGCAATCGTGATTACATTATTTATCATAACGCTAGACGCTCACTGGAGAGGCGACCTTAAGTTAATTTTATGGAGAGGGAAATTCCTATCTTATGAAAGGAAAATCCCTTCGCTTTTGCCAAATGAGCAGAACCCTGTAATCGCTCAATGTTTCCCAGTATACTCAAATACAAGTTTACGCGCCTGACTGCATGCATGTCTACATATCAATCTACCGGTTCGACTGGATACGGGTATAAAAGATATTCAGTGCAATATTTCTTCCAAATGGGTATAAGAATGGTATCTTGCATAGTTGAAATCAGCTGTCAGAGGGTGTGATAGAAGCGCGATAGTCAAATGCCTCATCAACGTTCGTCATACAGTGATAAATGGACATGAACTCAACAAAGTCAACAAGATAAAAAGAAATCTGCCTTAAATAGATTGCTTCAGTACTACAGAAGCTGTTGTTATCTACAAGTGAAAAAGCGGAATTATGTACAGAAAAATCTTTGTCACAACCTTGGCTCTTTCGTTGTGACCCTGTGCTGAGAAATAAGATTTTATAAACTTGCAAATGCTCAGAAACTAAGAATAAAATCACTGAAAGATATCTGATGAATTTCTTGTTCTTACTCCAGTGATCCTGTACTATGGTTTATGGGGAATACCTGATAGATCCCTAGTGATGTTTGTATTTAAATCCCACTCTAGACGTTAGGGGAATTTAATATTTTAACTTCTCTGTTCTAGAAATTTATAACCTTCACTTCAACTATGAATTGCTGTTGTAAAAGTTAAAGTTCGTCAGCTATCAAAACAACATCGTTTGAAAGAGCACTAAATACTTTTCATATCTGCAAGACTTCTACTTCTGCATTCAAATAGCTTTTCTCATTTTTTCCACAAGTAGGTATATTAAATACAATAATGAAAAACTTGATACCACAACTTAAACAAGATGTCGCAGAACTTTTGGAAAGTTCATATTTCGTTCATTGAAAACCCGTCCTTTTTTTAAGCAGTGCAACACTCACAGTTTGTCATCTAGGTACGAAATAGCTGATGTCTGTGTTTGTCAGATCTCTTCAGTAAACTAATGTATATATTTAACAGTAGTATAAGATAACAGTTGAACTGAGATAGATACTAGTGAAAATTAATTTCCCTTTGCCTATTAAATTGAATTACAAGTCTGTACCAGCATGTTAATATCCTAAACCAGAGCTCATCTCTATTTAGTTTCGCATTTGCTATTTGTTTCTATTTGTAGTCATTTCGTTTAGATGAGCATTCGCTACTGTGATTGCGCAACCACTCAACATAAGTCTGATTTATCTTCAAACTCATGAATATTCCTCTCCATTATTTCTAAAACAGTCAGTACTTTTACTAAAAAATGTTATCTTAGTTTCTTACGAACTGCGGATACAGTGTTTTTGTTTGGTGTTACATAACATGCCATCATTCACTTGAAATATGTCAGAATTAGGACAAAGCGACTGCATATTTATCCCGCTATTTACACTGTATCCTCCTGTTTATAATAAAGTGAAACTGAATGGGCATGTGGGATTTCCTAGTATTAGCTGTGAGAAAACCCTAGTATTTCCTTTAGACATGGCAAATAACTATCAGATTTACTTATTTATCCACTTCATCACTGCTAATTTCAACGTGGTACAAACGTCTGCATTAATATAAATTAAACACATTGGTTAGTGTGTGTATTACAGTTAAAGACTTAAATCAGTAATAACAGTACAATGACTACTGGGTTTCAAATAATGTCTTATTGAGTAAGTATTAGATGGTGAAACTGAAAAGTCTTAAGTAGTAAGATGAGAGAATTTCTAATTCTACAGCATATCACTAAAAAAGAGTGTAATTCGACTGGTTTATTTCGTTTACACTTAACCTAAAGACTCCAAACGTTTTAGAACTACTGGAATATGTAAGTCCATGTCAATCAAAAAAATAGATGAAATCAGGTGACTAACCATACATATTTGAAATAATATCCGTATAATGCTGACGGAAGTTTAAGTAAGACATTATTTAGATTTCTGTAATAAGTAAATTTGTTTTTGAAATCAATAACAAGTCATAGTTAACTTTTACTGATACTACTTACTACATTTTTGATGATAATTACTACTTTCAGGTAAATGATGACGATGATGACTGTAGTGTGAATTTTTGTCGTAAATGGAATTTATTTTTTTTCTTCTTACTCCTTACCTCTTGATTATGAACAGAATTCTGAAGACTCAATCTAATTTGTGCCTCTGAATAGACTAACTTAATTTATATCCAGGTTACAGGAAAATGAAAATAGAAGACACTAACTAGGAAAATATTTTCTTTAGCTTATCATTTAAACTTATCGACAGTTCAGTCAATTCATTACCTTGTTTCAATCAGTTAGAACAATCTCGATTGCTCTATTCAGCCACTAGCTAATCTACTTTAAGAAAGTTTATATATATATTTTATCATGCTCTGTTCAATGCTTCTCCTTTCCGTTCCCTAGTTTATTTAGAAGTGGTCAATTTTACAGGATGTGAATGAAGGTTTATTGTCATCATTTTGACTAGGAACAGTATGGCTTAACTGCCATAATTATTACCACTGACACCATAACACTGTAAAATGTCTGAAGGGTTGTGTTACAGCATAGAAGGCACCTGATAATAGTGCACAGATATATTGAATTATTCCATCCATCCTTATACTATTACTGAAAAAAGAACCAACTTTTCTCTGCATTCGTATCTATTTGTTTATCTATTTTTTTATGCCTGACTCAATGAAAAGTTAGTTAATTCTTGATGGCTCATAAAGGCAACCTTAGTTTTACTAGTTTATAGCAAAATATTAGTTTCATACACTAGTCATATTTCGTATTACGTATAACTCTGTGTTGTTGAAATGACTCGTAAATTTTTGAAAATATATTAAAGGAATTAAAAAGTTAAGTTTTTGGTCTATTAAACAACTATCTTTGTCAAAGTAATCTTAGAATTGATTGAAAGATATCATCAAGTCTGTAGAAAAAGGAGATCACATATCGACACAGAAAATTTGTTGTGGATTTTAGAATTAATCATGCGAAATTTCACTTTGTGGAAACAATTGTTTATCCAGCAAAATAGGATCCAGTGATCTAGTGGTTAATGCTTCGTTGTTTGATTTAATATAGCGGACTTTAATGCCTGCTAGGGCACGAACACAATGATGTGAAAATGTCATTACCAATGTGCCTAGGAGTCAGAATTCCCATCCTCAGTTTAATTTAGATCATATGCTGACATGATGAAGTGAAATGTGATTAAATGAAATTCACGTTTTTTAAAACTTGTAAAGGAACCATTTCAGATTGTTTCATGTTCAAAGAGTTTGTATCAATTGAGACACTGCATTTCATGTAAAAATATAAGTTTAGTAAAATATCAAATTATTCGACTGTCTTTTCACAAGTTATTTTGTGAGAAGGACTTAGTGCCCAAATGTTTAGTTACATCTATTTCCGCAGCTGGTATAAATTAATTTATATTGTGTACAAGAAAGAAAACTCTCTAGATGATCTACATCAATGTAAGTCTGTGCCATACAACTTTAAGCAATGCTTCTGAACGTAATCAAAAAAGACAATAATGCAATACCTCAAACTAACCACTTTTATAGAACCTTTTCGTATAATTTTATTAGGTAAATACTTGTTTTAAACAGCTGTAATTTCATATGAATAAATTTTTTTGGAATTATTCCATTTCTTTTAATACCGTCTAAAGGCAAATATGAACTCACCCTTATTGTACCATATACTCTACTAAAACCTAATTTCGACCGATACCACAGCTCAGACAATAAAATGTTGTAATTAAACCAGATGGAATACGAAAGCTTCGTGATTAATGTTGAAAGTTCAAGGAAAACTAAGAGTAGAGAGTTTTGATACTTTATTTAATAAGGAAGCAGTCTCTATTCGGCATGCTGTCAGTTTCAAGTACTCCTTATAAGAATGTGTAAAGATAATTTAAATATTCAGAAGTGACAAATAATATTTTGGGAGTTATAAAATAAAATGTATGAACAGTTCTGCCACTGGACTTAATTTATTGCATAGTTTTGATTTTTATTTATAGTTTTGCTGAAGTAGGATGGAAACATTTTACTTTTCTTAGTCAATGTATACGCCTGGAAGCCTAAGAAAAGGTGTCGGTACATCTTTTGAATTACTGCTCCTCTGTTTTATTGCTGTACTCTGATGAATCACCAAATATGCTTATCAGAAGTAAAGCAAGTGACCGATAAATAATATTTAAAAACCATCTATGACATAACAGTACCCAAGCAAAAAAACTGGTATGTGTATCGTTTAGTTAAGTTATTGATAATATTTTTCAGTGCTAAACTGTTAAAATTAATATTTTTACCAAGACTATTATAATGTTTACAGATTAAAATGTCTCCGCGAAATTTTTATATGTCCACTGCAGAACTGTTCAACTGAGACGGATGCAAATAAGTTTCAGGCTCACATCAAGATAACTCCTGAATAAAGTAATAAAATTCACTTTCACTCCGTAATAAAACTTAGGGAACTCTTGGCCTAAAATTCATGCTTTTTAGCGCCCATCAGCAGAGCAAATCAACAATCATGGGAAAGCTTGGTGAAGTGTCCTAAACGTGAGTTACTTAATGATTTATTTATAGACGAGACTCAGTGTTTTTCTGAAATGACAATGTCATCGAATTAGCTGGGGTTTAGTATCAATGTAACAGCCTTTTTTAGTGTGGATCAAAACGTATCGTTTAGGTGTGCAGTTTTTTCGAGTTAACTTCTCTTACGAAAAAGAAAGCTATAAAAGTCAGTTACACGACCTTCTGCCGATACCTAAATGTATGAATCAAAGCATGTCATTTTTTAAGACTTGCAAAACAGAGCAGTTTCCATGTTTTTAATCCACTCTGTCCACTTCTTTCTAAATATCTCTATACATTTTGACAGCATATTCATTATCACAATAAAAATACTTTTCTATGTTTATTCATATAGTTACTAAGTGTTTGCCTTATTTAACCACTGACATTAAACGTGACGAAAATGGCACTTAAAAAGTAGATAAGAAATAAATGTGTTTACAAGACACACATAAACCAGCTGTTCACCTCCTTCCCCAGCTTACAATCTATCAAAATTTGTTTAAATTCTGCCTGCATTCATATCTTTATTTTACTTTTAGCAACTGCACCACACATCGTTATATGAATTATTGAAATCTTCTGAGCAAAATTCATCTGTGTTATTCGGTTTCAGATAAATCTGACAGCTTACTAACACTATACAGAAAATTTTAATATTGATTAACCGCCCTAGATTTTCTCAGGAAAATATGAAAACGTTATATAATCTCTAATCTTTTAAGAAAGCTATTGCAATTAATTATAGTCCTTATCAGTTTGCGAAGAAAATGTTACAAGAGCATACTGTAGTAAAATAAAGCATTAGGCAATGAGAAATCTACTTGTCTCTGTAAATCTGCTTCTCTGTGCAATTATAACAAACAAAATAAAATCTCATTTGAATCACCGTCTAACTAGTTACTTTATTCAGGTGTCAGGAGATTTGTCAAAATAGAAACAGTAGGAAGTGTAATATTTATATATATATATATTATTATAACTTCTATTGGATATTATAATATTAATTAGATATTAATAATAATAATTAAAAGCTTCAAGTACTATTGGAACACATTATTCGGGTAGTGAATTGTATTCTTTTATTCCACTCAAATTTATTATACGTCAACCAAAGTCATAAGGCATCCTTCCTTGAATAATAATCTGGTGAGGAAATAATAATTGTTGTTAGACCTTTTTATACTATCCAAGAAAGTTCAGTGAATGTAAATTATAGTGTTAAAATTTGGGTACATCCAATTAACTCCTCCCGATCCCAACTAGCCTTGTTCCAATAAATGGTCTGACGTAAAATAGGTATTCGTTAGTACAGTTTATTCAACTCTTCGCTTTAGCTTTCAACCTTCAAACTTCAAAGTGTGCATCTTATTGTAAGACTCATTCATCATCTGAATAACTTTCATGATAGTCGTCCAAAAGGTGAACAACACAAGATATTAATAACTGACAGGAGTAGTTTGAAGCCACTAATGTTAAGGGGAGTACTTACTAGCTAAATCAAGGTGGTCAACAAACCGGCTGATCATTCAGCTTATTCGTGGACGATCTAGTCAGCAGTGTATTGGAATTGACATAGCTCAGAGAACAAGAAGGGTTGGAATAACTCGTATTATAAAGTAAACATTTCAATCTTTAACAGTGTTAAATTCTAACCAATAAGCAAATGAATTCTATTCGACTGTCACAGGCAAGATTTAGTGATGACAGACTTCATTTAGATATATGAATGAGCTTGACAAACTTGCGGATAATTTTAGGTCTCATATATATTAAAAGCTCGTGATATGAATCCCTGAATAACCATCATAACAGTTTGGTGGAAAATTCACTAAAGCTTGAGAGAGCTTGACGTAAAATATTGAAAGCGAGTACGTTGCATTGAGTGAAGAAACGACAAATTTTTCTGGCTATCTTCATTCAATGAATAATTTTAATTAATACGATTTTCCAAGACTATTCTTTGGTTGCGAAACAACAAGTCGTAGGCCTTCCTTACAAACCGATAGATTAAGACACACAAATAACTGGTCATTAGTTTATCTTATCTCTGTACTACTACACTTGAAAATAGAACACTTCATTCCAGGCTAAATGAAGCATAAATTGAAATCTCCATTTTTTGAGGGAATTTAACTTTCGTATAAATGTACAAATCAATTACAAAACACTGTATTTATTTGTTTTCAAGAATTTTGTTTTTGTTAACATTCTTCATTAGATAAAAGAGAAATTTGTAGGAATTTTCCTGTTTACATTTTACAGTTAATTTAATCTGAGCCAATTTGTGTTTTATAGGAGGAAAATCAAATGGCAAAGAAGGTAAATAAAATGAAAGCAGCTCAAATGGGACTAGAACAGGCTAAGTGATGATTTCTACTTTAAAGTATTCTGGTTGTAGACATTTAATACGTGAATTTCGTCTTATCGTCTTGCAATTTTTTTATGTACGCTAGTTAGTGAGACAAAGAATATGCGAAAGTTAGCTGAATAAATTTACTCTGTCGCATACTTCAAATATTTGTTAAATAATAACCGATGAGAATTTTGCACACAACTAAGGTATTCTGGGTTTCCAAAGTCTTTAGATTAATGATTCCAAAAGAAATTCATGATATGCCAGAAATTCACAGGTTTATAATACAATCTTATAAAGTAGATACAGACGTGTATGCCAATACTGGCAAAGAAGTAGTTCTGATAATCATTCTCGGTTTAGATTTTGTCAGAAGTGAACGTCACTTAGAGAACCGATAAGAACCAATAAGCATTGAGCAGCCGTTTCATTTCCGCTTGGGAGTGTATGAAAATTCACACACGTAAGAATTCATGGCTTTTTGGAATGCATCCCAGAGACTAAATGGTTAACGGGTTCGCCTGGTTACCCGGAGGCTAAGATTTTATTCCCTAGCAAGGTAATGACCCCTAACCGGTACGAAACAGCTGGCCAGTGCTCCACAATTTTCTAAACGATGGTAGTTCATGCCGAAATTGGACGAAAATTCCTACAAAATACAATTTTGCGACAGTAATTAAATAATATCAATAAACAGGTAGCAACGGCCGGATGAAAACTGATTATATTTACTCCGATTGCACAGTACTAACTAACTAGTGTTGTGTGTCTTGTGCTCCGTTTGGTGCAGATACGCCGTACTGACGAGTGCCAACTAGCACGCAGTCTAGCATCAAGGTTTCCTGCCAGTTGCCTCCAACCATCTCAAATTCACTGCATTTCATATTAGTAGTCGTAGGGAATTTAAAGCTTCTAAAGCCTGAAAGACATTATGTTGCTGACAGAGATTTTGCCTGAAAGACGTTGCAGTGACTGAAAGTTATAAAAAAGTGAATCTATAGTGTATCTAAAACAGCCTACGGAAGATAATACCATGAGTGACTTCACATTGCCAAAAAATATAGCTTAATATATCATTTGCTTGCAAGAAATCAGATAGCTTATTACCTCTGAATGTCTATTCAAATAAGTTTACAAACAGCGTTAGATATTTGAAACAAGGGAAAATATGATTGATCTATGTTTTCTGAGTGACATATAATACCGAGCTTTATTCATTTATATCCTGATTAATTGCCAGTTTTAGACGAAATTTATTTTAATATTTGAACAAATTTATCTTATTACCTCTCACAAACACAGAGATAAGTAACGAGTTGACTTCCTGTCTCTTTCCCTCTCACTCTATCTGTCTTTTGTGAAAAAGGATAATTAAATTAGGTAAAAACTTTGTCTGGACGATAAATTCCATGAAATAAAAGTTAGTTATTAAGCTAAAACGCTTCTCCCAAATTACTCTATTGAAGGACTCGACAAAAAGGAATGCATTTTCTCGAGAAACATTAGTCTGTTTGTCTAATTCTTTGTTAAGGAATTCACTCCTTATTAGAGAAAGTCGCTTAGAAAGATCGATGCATGGAGTATACATTTGTTCTTCAACATTGTTAGCCCACCTTCCCTCAAGTATTTTGGTTCTGTTTATCTCAAACCGATAGGCTTTTGGAAGGAAAAACATAATATTACTTAAGATGATAATTTGATATACCTTAAAAACTTTCAGCCTACTCATTGTTCAGTTATTTCTGACACTGAGAAAGCGATCAAAATCGGCTATCAGTAGCATAGAGTGCATTGTTTTTCCATCCCATCACTTTTATTTAAGTGTAAGCAAATTGGGAATATGCTAGAAAATTTCACTCTAGTTAATCACTTAACGCTGTCAAAAAGGAGAGATTCTTCTGCGATAAATAATGTAAAACCACCTTTATTTCCACTTTACTTCTATTTGAAGTCAGTTCCAATAATTTTCAAGTGATTTTTTTGACTTTTAAGAAAACAATTGATGTCGACTGATAAACCTGTCATTGTTATATTACTTAAATAGGACCATGTTTTAAACTCTCAAAAGGCAACAGACTAGTTTGTAAAAAAATTAAATAATTTTAGAGTATTGCATTATCTGCCCTTGAAAAAACACATTTCATTTTTCGAAAGTTTACATTTGTTCAGTGTAGGTAAAACATTTTTCTCAAGGAATTTAAAGTGACACTGTGTTACTAGCTGTCATGATTCTTCCTTCACTCATGAGTGAAAGATAGATTACCGGTATATAAGATGTACTGCAACAAATGTTATTATTCACTGTGCAAAAGAGAACTACAAGTTCGTAAGAGACAAAATGGTGTATAGATTTACTCAAATATGAAAGTAAGCTGATTAAAATCCTGAATTGCCTGTGTCCTTAACTTTTGCTTCAAAAGTTCTGATCACAAACAGTTTTGTTTTAAATTTTTCTTAAATGAACTCATAAATCGTCGGTGTGTAAAGCCATTCCACTTTTCCATGAACAAATTCTTGATTTAATGGTATGTTTAACATTATAATAGTTGAAATGAGAAGATTGTCTACAGTTATATTACGTCATATTATTCGAAACGTTCAGAAATTAAAAAAGTACTTCAGCTGCATGCATCACATTTCAAAAGCAACGTGTACTGAATTACAAGTTGGAAAAAATTGCTAGTTTTTTATCATTTGGGACTTTCATCGTTTGTTCTGCGATGATACTGAACAAAACCCTGATAAACTGAGCTTGTGGAGTTGGTTTTGTGAGGGAAATTAAGTTATCGGTATCTTCGGTAGCACGTTTTAGGGTGATACGTTGTCACAAAAACAAAATGTCGAGGAAATTATTTGAATACATTCGGTATCACATTGGTGTCACTTTGACTATCAGACCAAAAAAAAGTAGTGACAGTTTGAGCTTGTTACCTGACGGTGAAAATCTAGCTGTTCAAATAAATAATCACCATCTTCCCCGAGGCGCGGATTATTTGGAGGTTTTTAAATGTTCACCATAGTTTGCAGAGAAAGGAAGTCTTTTATTTAGGTATCTTTTTTAAAAAAGGACATCATATATATATATATACATATATATAATAAGTGTTGGGCTAATGGTACATTTAACTTCTGAAAGCTAATTTTATCTTAGTTTTGGGTAGCTTGCATACATAACTTTAATCTAATATGAAAACGTAGCCAATGTTGTTGGCATGTATTACGTTAAGTTTCTTTAAACTTCTTTTAACAAAAAAATCTAGCATTACAGCAACAGTATTTTCCTTTTCAAGGTTACAGCCTGAGTACATTTGACTAAATAAACGTAGTGAACTAGTCAGTCTACTATAATGATAGTAAAAAAAACAGTTGCTGTTCCACATAATTCCTGTTTGTGCTTCACTTGCTTACAGAGGTAAGTTTCTGAAATATCCTAGAAATAATACATTGTTGAACTGTAAGACTGACCACGCAAAATTCGTTTCTCATGTGTTTGGTAGTTTGACATGAAAAATACAGTCTTTGCACTAACAAATACCCTGGAAGATATATTTCCACAAAATGACCTTTGAAATCAGTAACCTTTTAAGTGAATAACAGAGATTCAATTTACTAAAAATTTAGAGCATACAGAATCCAGTGTGTTATTGGATAATTCGAAACTCAAAACTTCAAGTAAACTATAACTGAACGTGAACAATTTAACACAGCAGGTATCGTCAGCTTGACTATTTCTAGTGGAAGAAGACATTAGTGGACATAAGCACAGTCCAGATTATTATTGCTACCCTTTTGTCTTTAGTTTGGTTGGCTATGTGAAGAATGTTTCTCATCTACTCAAATAGGTGCAAATTTACCCATAATCCTATGTTTTTCAATTTTTTTAACCACCAGCCTTTTTTATAATAGTATGGTTTCTTCACATATCACTTGCCTGTTTAGATACTTCTAGCCCAACAGCCTAGTTAAGTCATCAGGTGCACTGTTAAACTTCTCAAATATATTAAATTATGTCCGAAATCAGACTTAGACGCCTAAACACTTCAGTATACTGGATACTATTGGCAGGTAAACTGATTGAGACATTTTAGAATTCAAAAGATGATTCATTACTGTATATTGGAAATTCCCAATAAAATTTATAAACACTGAGACTGTTTGTGAAATTTTATGCCTGGAAATTGCCAGAGTCGACTGGCGGTATAAGTCACTTTGCTAAGCTATTCAAATATAGGACTATGCGTCAGCCAGCATTTGAAACATTTATTCTAATGTATTTGAATAGCTGAACGACATGTTTTGTGTCCTCAGTTATATATACTTTGCTAGTGTAAAGTATAAAAAATGGACTAAGAGTTTCCTAATTACAAACAATAAGTCAACCTAAGTATTTTAAATGAATTTTTCTTAATTTTACATCGTTGTTTGCTCCGTTCAGGTTAAAACTGTATAACATTCAATGTGACACTACTTAAAACTCGTTTAGTGACTATACCTGTGGCTAACTTATCTGCTAATTAGCTCCCAATTTACTCAAAGAGACTAATTAGAAATTCTATGATAAATAGTGACCATTCGGCTCAAATGATTGCCTTAATTTACCCCTACTGTTTAATAATCAACTGGATTTACAGTGTCATGAATTTACAATATTTCTGACTAGTAAAATTAGGTTTATTAAGAAGAGAAAACTTAGAGATAACGAAACCCATGGGCAAATATATCAAACTTAATGAACCGATAAAGATCCAGAACGATATTTATTACTGAGAGCTGTAGAGTTTTTTTGATGTGGTTGTACGACGAACAGATTTCTGTTAAATCCCGTGGGGGGATGCACAAATTTACTAAAAATTATTTTTGACTATTTTAGAAACAAATGTTGTGGAATTTAGGAACTGTTATTCCCTTTGTGGCACGTTGTATGAAAGTCCCATTCAGCTGCTATCGACTGCTATTTCAGTTGTTTCAATTCATGAAAGTGAATTTTTTGGTTTATGAAATTAATCAAACTATTGGAAAAAAACAGTTCTTCATGGTGTTTAGCTTAAATAAAAAGTATATTGATCACATGAAAATGAAACAAATAATTACTAAAATGTATATAAAATTACAAAACAGCCTACCTAGATGTACAATATATGAGTATGAATGGGCACTATTGTACATTGAATCAACATCGTGTCTCAGTGTCACAGCTCTGTGCTCATTAAATTTCTCTGAATACTTTGTGTCACTTCCTGTCAATTATGATAAATCACATAAATTTATATGTAGAGCACATGAAAAAATTTAGGAACGTCACTGAATAAAAAGTCATCATTAAATAATTGTAGGAAGGGTGCATACAACTAGACACATAAAATTCATCTTGACTATGGATGTTTATTCATAATCATATTTGTGTGTAAAAATTAGGCATTTGGACTTTTATATTTTTCGTTGGGAACTGCTATTCTAAACAACCTGCCTGTTCGTTTATCATTTATTAGCAAATAGATAGGAGAAGGAACGAAGCGTAGAAGAAGTAGAAAGACAGACAAAACAGTTTCATATAGAATGAGTGATGGAAGACATAAAATGAAAAGCTTAGACGTAGATAGAGAAGAAATAAAAGTGACTAGTGAAACAACAAAACCAATTTAAGCATACACTTGTGAATAGTTATCAGATTGAAAGGGAGGATTCACCTGTTTCTATCTGTCTACCCAATCTCTGTTACTTGATTCGTTCAAATTAAAATTGTCACCTTTCATCTGTGACTTCGCGCTGAAAGTGCTTCAGGTGTGTGTAAGAATATACCTAGTGAGCATATTGTGAAAAAAAAACTTTATATTGTCTTACAGCATGTAATGTTAAAGTATAATTATTGTAAGCTACGAAAGGAAGGTTCAGCTTTTCATTTCAGTGTGCAACTTTTTATCAGAGGAGAAATGTAAATAATGGTGCGTTTCAATAAGAGAAAGGTATAGGGATGCTTTTCCCAATAAACTTTAACAGCGATACACACATTGACTGGGTATTGGTTTTCAGGAGAACCAAACACACCCATCCCTGCGTCTCGCGAGATGAGACCGGCATGCAGGATCATCCTGTGGCGCTTAATGGTGTGCGAGCTCGCCTTGTAACCCCGATGGGTGCATACTGATGAAGAGTCCCAAACTAGGACGAAACAGCTGTCCAGTACTCCCAGGTTTTCCAATGGTTCTCTAACCAATGTCAGCTCATGATGAAATCCTGAAACTTTAACAGCGATTAGATACACTCTCAGCAATTAATGCCAGCTGAATAGTCGGCTGCTGTTTGTGTAACTATAATACGCCAAGATGGGTTGATACTTTTTTGGGATTTAACAGTTAACAGGAAGGTGTTCGCTTTTAAATAGATTTCGCCGACACTTATACTGAAGTTATTTTATTGACAGCAAACAGTGCAAAAAAGAATGTCTTATTATTAATCAAGCGAAGTTTACAGAACACTTTTTGCGATATGACTTCATAGTTAAAGTAACAACATCAAATGACGGTTTCCTTAATGTCTCAGAATTTTAATTACTAATTTTTAAACAATGTCCATTCTCAAGTGTTGTATGTTAGGCATTCAGCTGATACCAAGGTGGGTTTAATCACAAACCAGAATCATAAAAATCAAGGAGGCGCAGAATGCTGTTTCGCCACAAAATCTACCTTAGATTAGGTCAAGCCCCTATAACGAAACACTAATAAATCAATGCACTGCTCTATGTTGACTGACTATGATGTTAACATCCTGGAGTTCTAGTAAAACGTCGTGAATGGTGGGAGCTATTATGTCGTATTTGAGAACAGATGCTCGCTAATGGCATTGTATGGCAATGGCGGTATGTTGCGCGAACTGACAGAAGTCGGAATTCAGTAATCATTGAAAACCAACCTCTTGTATGAATGGTCAGCAAGTTAGCTCCGTAATTTGAGAGTTCTGCGTTCTACTCCTCTTGGCGCCAAGGATGCGAATTGCTGAATAGTTTCAAAACAGAAAGAAACCCTCTGGTTTTCAATAGTCCTTTTATCCGATGCTTGCTTGTTCAGTACTACGTATTTCTCTTTGAATAACTAATTTTTAACAGATATATAACGCTGCATGAAGTAAGCAAAAGGTAAAAATCTGATTTCTTGAATAAGTGTTTCCACCTTTCGATTAATATGGGGTTACAAGATACCTTATCTCTGTGTAAGCTTATATTTAGGCAACGTTTAGTTAAAACAAAGTACCACATTGAGCGTTCTGTGTAACTTGTCTCAACTGAAAATTTTTGAGTATTAAAACTATTCACCTCACCTGAATTGACAAAAGTTTAGTTTAAGCATTGGGTGAAGTAAGTTTTAGTGCACAACAGGATCGCTTTGTGTATGGAAATGACTTTTCTTTGCTAATACAGCATAACTAACAGTTATAAACGTTATTTTGAATTTTATTTCTAAGTCATTTGTAAGATGATCCAAATCTAATTTTCTCTAAATAGTCATGTCAGTTAAAAGTGTGTGCAGCAAACCAGCGTAATTGGAAACACTTACAACTAGAGCATTATTCACACATCAAATTAATACTGTAAAAAATTATTGAAGATGTGCGTCGGTGGCACAGTGGTTGGGACTCTCGCCGACCATGCACATGGTCCGGGGTTCGATCCCCTGCCGGCGCACACCCGATATCTGTGGTCGGCCTGAATTTGGGCTACCGATATCCATGCTGAAAATTCCACACTTGTACTGAAAATACGGTGTGGAATCAAGCTGTAAATCAAAATAAAAATAAAAAAATAAATTAATTAATTAACTTTCAGCAATCAATGAAGATACATTTTAACCTTAAGCACCTCACTTTCTCATATGTTTTTATAGAAAAGACTGTCAGTTGCTTTCACTCCAGTGACAAATATTTCTGCATATATCCGTCTGATTCACACCGCATACTACACTGATTTTGCATAGGATACAATTCATTAGATCTCGCTCATTAGGAAGTGTCTGCTTTATTATTCATATGTCCTATAGTTTCTTTACTGTCTCGGAATAACATCATATCATCACTGAAATGTTTACTTAACTTTAAATACACGATGTATTCGTTCCAGCTTTTACCATTTGTTTGCATTATTCTTTTAAGTACACAAATAAGCTGCTAAAGCCTCCGTTTAAGTTGTGAGTTCAAATATTACATTACTAGAACATCTGATAAAATCCATTGTTTTGTTACATAACTTTTCTTAGCTAAGTGAAATAAATGAGAATTATTCATAGCTCATTTTCACTGTCGAATATTCAGATAGTTTATACAGTTGTTCATAACCCAGTGATAGATTGTACTGAATATTAAATAGTCTGAGTTGTTAACGGGAACAAAAGTGTCTTTATCGAGTCATAAACACAAGGTCAGTTAAATAAAACGTGATTGAACAACAGTTAGGTGCACCCTATGAGGTATCCCAGTCATAGGTTAACTGATGGAACTGCTGTAGTTCACTAGTTACCCCATACACAATTTCACTTTCTGTGTATATGAAAAACTTTCAACATAAAGATTATAACGATAACATAATAATTGTTTCTTATTCACAAATATAAACACATCTAAAACCGAACATTCTAGTTTGATTCATTTCAAAAGTTTGGAATGAGCTGTAAAGCAATTATCAGGTACATTTATTGGTAAATATTGGTCTCAAACTATAATCGTTGATGTACAGTCATTTAATGGTGAACAAACAATACAGATAGCTGCTACCTTAACTTACTGGTCAGGCTAGTATACCACAGTGACCCAGAGAGGTGTGTTATTTGGAACGATTATTCATCCAGGTCCTTTCATAACAGGAAGTTCGAGCAGACTACTGACAGATTAAAATCAGGCACCATCATAGAGCAAATCATTTATTTAAAGTTAAGGGTCTGAGGATGAAATAATAATTGCCTGACGAAAATGATAAGTCGAAAGCTTTTCTAGTTAGGATAATATATATTACTTGACCGAAAAATACAGTGAGGTTGTTTATGGATTCCAATACCGGACAACTGACAACAGAGATAGTCTTTTATAGTTTTGTCCGAATAAACGTCCGTTACCGACCACAAATGGTTTGCAGCATAGGAAGCAAAATTTTCGCACTTTACAGCCACCAAAATCAGTCATGCAATAAATGCCATCCGATCAATCGGTCATATGTTATCGATGCAGAGAGTCAGTAGAAGTATTCCTGTTCCTCTGGATACTTGCGTCAACTGTAATCACGTATTGGCTTAATTTTGAACAAACATGGAAAACAAGGATTTGCGAAGTTATTAAATGTCCAACTTCTCAGTTATAACATAAGGCCTACATTTAAGGCGGATATAACCACATGTTTTAGTATAACAGTTATGCGGGTCCAAAAAAGCCTGGTATCATATTTAGACTTCTGTATAAGTCATAATAAAGTCTGTCGATCACCTACAACTAAATGTCAATAAATGACAATGTATTTCTGCAATTTTATCCAAACTGAGAGCTACAAGTACACTGATACTGGAGGACGCCAAACATGATGAAAGTCGGAAGCAACTGAAGCGTCCCACAAATGCCATGTTTCTTCACCCAAAGGTTGCATTTCACATGGTCGGCAGAGAGTTACTATCGTTAGATCTGTTTGTGGAGGGGTGGCTGATTAAGTAGATTGTGGCAATTATGATAATCTACTCAGAATTATTCAGTCGTGTTAGAAAATTTGGAAAGTTATCTGGAGTAAAGAAAACTGTCACTGTCATTGATGCCTGATATCCCGTTTTTAATTTAATTTCATCACAGATGTAACGATGGAGGTAACTGTGATCAACTTTGTCACTTAAGGGATTGACTTGCTACTGGAAGATTTTTGTTTACTTAGGCTGTTGAGATGATTTATTCACTCTAATTGAAGATGCTGGCAAAATGCAGAGTTTTATGAGCACTCTGAGCAGAAACCTTAGAATGTCTCGCACGCGATTCGCTCATGCCAGTCGCAAGGTGGTTCTGCATAACTGGTCTACACCGACCCCCGAGTATAGGTATGTGGATTAAAACAGTTGAGGATGTTGATCACTTCACTTATTTGGGAGACCGCATTAGCCATAATGACCTAATTTCTGACCAAATCTTCGCGCGAATACAAAAGGCTCGTATGACAATGGCCATCTTACCTCATTTCCGTCGCAGACATGATATCCTGCTATCGATCAAGAGATGTAGGCACCACGAAAGGATTCGATTTGTTCTCCCTACGGCAGAGACATGGCCCTTGAAAGAAGAAAAAAACCAACAGGCTATCAGTCTTTGATCGTAACTGTTGGCGTTTTAATTTCCATGTTAAGTAGTTCAATATGATACGTACTACTACGGTTAGGCTTAGAGTGTTAGATAAGGAGGAAAAGTCAGTTAGTGATTAAGGGGGCTAGTACTCGTATCCCGCGTGACAAAGTTAGCTGATGTAAGATTGGTTTGAAAGAGAATTATACATCATCAAATCAAACCGATGCATGCGTCAAAAATAGCTGTGGCAATTAGTTAATGCCATGTAGACCACCTAGTCACAATCCAGGAGATGCTAAGAGACTGCCAGTCAATCCTTGTATTCAGCTGACTTTTAATGGTGGAAAGCTTGACAACTTTTAATTTATGACTTAGTGAGCATAGACATTCATGCTTCGGATAAGATTTGACAGTTACTGAAAGCGAATTGCTAGTACTGAGGATTATAATCATGAAATCCTTTAAAAGTGAATGTATAACCATAATTCATGTAGAAAAATTGAGAATGTATTTATGGTGTCCAAAGTGATAACTGAAAAACAGGCTTTCGAAATTATTGGTGCAATTCACAGTGAAGAGAAAGTCGTCTGAGCTGCTTAAAAACAAAAGACAAAGTGCGTCCATCCCCTCCCCCCAAATTACGGACATTTAGTTACTTTGATAAAAATACATAAACAAAAGATATTTTGGTTTAAACAAAAAGATAATTCAACTTTTCTTGAGTATTCAATAGACTGTTGTTTGAAATCGTCAAACTTAATTCATTAACTTAATGATGAATAATGATTGATTATTACTGTCCACGTGACAAATCATTGGTGAATATGAGGTGAGAACATAAATAAACCACACTGATTTTGAAGAGAAAACAAAGAGCTATGCTTTCAGATCGACTGAATCACTGAAATTTATTTTTTCTTAAACTTGAGTTGTTTGAACTAGACTTCTCAAAACAATACAGATTATCACACCTCACAATGAAAGGCCAATAACCTAGATATGATTTGTTCTCTTGTTATTACACATTAATTTAGAAAAGTAAAAATTTGCCAACAATGTTAAAGGATTGTGAAACAAAATGTCTACAGCTTCTTAAGTTAAACCCTGATTTCTTTTCTCTTTTAAAGTCGAAACGTTTCACACATAGCAGGTATTTTCATACTGATGTGTTCTAGAAAATATTAGCCTTAAATTAGATGAAATCATGTTGTTTGAATTTTTTAGGCTTTTCATGAAGCTATTCCCGACTTTTTAAAAATCTATATTTAGTTCATTTCCCTCCCAAACACATATTTAGTTAGTGTGTGCTATAAGTATTGCATAAGTAAGCTATTCTGAGGGCATTTGTTGGCAGCTTAATAACGAAAGTAAGAAATTTCCGAAGTCTTTGTTTTGTATAACTAATCATTTTTTCAGGTTTCTTTTATTATTACTGTGTTAGTCTAATCTAAATATGTCACCATACGATCTAAATAGCAACTACATCTGTATGTATGTAGTTAGATTATTCAAATAATACTATGCCTTTGACTTACTTAAGAGCAGATATGCTTTTTACTGTTTAATGAATAATTGGAATAAAATATGATTCACCTGTAGAGAATCATAATATCCTACTCCACTAATATGTAAAGCTAAATTTTAGTGGTCCAAAGTACAGTACATGCTTCCAAGCCATTCGAAGATATGAATAGGAAATAAATGGCATTTGTTTTAATGTATTTGAACATCCTAGCAAAATGCCTTATAGCATCATCATTTTTAACAGTATTATGTTGTGGAGTAGTAGACTATACTAAACCGACTGTAAATCACTCTCAGTCATATAGTAAGATGTTTCAGTTTTGATAATTTCCAAATTGCATTCATTTAATTTGTCCCTCCTGGTCAAATGTCAACACGACTTTATTATATGACTTTGCAAGTTGCAAGTAAACTCTTATGATCAAGTATGCGGAGATGAAAATGTGACAGTAAAACGAAGAGATTTATTGCCATATGTTTTGATTACTTAACATGATGTCAGAGTTCAGGGTTATGTATGTATGCACATATGTATTATAAACAGAAAAATTATTTAATAATGGTAAAGCTTTATTTCAGATAATATACGGACAAATAGTACAGAAATTTTCAGCGTATTTAGTTCCAGAATATATCCTCTTCATACAGGATTTACAAGTAAAAGATAATAATCATGTGACGTAATGTTGTCGTCTATGAAGAGAGAACCAAATCAGTAGATTTCTTCTTCATTTCCCAATAGAATTGTACAATATTTTCTTGAAAGCTAATTAAGTACTTGCACGAGTTCATGTAGTGAACATTTGTTATAACTGCATGATTAAAACAGTAAGAATTGAAGAATCATTTTGATGGATGAAAATTCTGGTAACCGAGTAGTTTAGGCAGTATTATAATAGTCAGACAAGTTAGGACTGCGTCTAGCAAGTCGATGTGTACAGAAATTATTTAGAATTGATGAACATCGAGGTGTTTTATTAATCGTTAGTGCTATCAAGCTATTTACTTCCTAGAAATCTCTATCCTCTTCGTGTCGAATGCAATGAAATCTCGCACATTGTGTAAATAAACACTGCTAGCATGAATCCTACATTTCATGAAGTTCATTATAGAAGCAATCAAAATTCAATCAGTTATTGAATGACTACTAATTTATACCAATAATATTTTACTTCAAGTGTTCAGGACATTGTTTGTGAAAGGGAATAAATGCGATTTGTAATTTATTTTACTGTTGACGAATTCATTAGAATGTACTTAAAACAGAAGCTGCGTCAGATGAATAAAGGCTATCAAAGATTATCTCACTTAATCTGTTATGGAGAGGGATTAGAGAATAATTAATAAGAATATTTGAGTTGATCACCTGAATGAACTTGATTTAGTTTCGTTTATCCCATTGTAACTGATTGAAACAATAAAGAAATATAACCAATGTAGATGAAACAGTTAACAAAAAGGAAGAAACATGCGTACACTTGGTCTGTTTCCTGTTTGTTTTTTTTTGCTATGTCTTTGTAGTAATGCAATGAGTAAACATCAGGACATTTCGTGTAATTAGGTCAAGTGTAACCTGATTCTGTTTTCCCACTGTGAAAACACACTGAACATATTTGCAGCCAGCATACTGAAACTGGGAAATAAATAGTAACAAAATCGAAAACTAAAGTGGCATAATAAGGTGATTGCGAAAAACGCTTCATAGAAGCAGTTGAAACCAGTTGATCGAATGACTGAAATTATCTTCAAATTCATTCTGAAGAGTTAAATTTTAATTTCGTCATACCATCAATATTTTTATATTCTTCGTTAAAGCAACTATTAACATGATTTTGAAATGTCAACGGAAGTTGTACATACAGTGTTCACACATCTATTTGCAGAAAACCAGCAATATTTTTCTAAAAAAAAAATAGTTGTTCCATAAGTAAAAAATGAAATAATTAGAGTTTTCTCGGAGTATACTATGATTAATTTCTACTATATGGGTTAACCGAAGGCAAAACTGGAAATATCCATTTGCTTCTGAATGCATTGTGGCTTTATGCTTATGTTAGCAGGCATACACAGTTTAATTTGATTTTACTCTGGCGCATACCTTTCATTTTGAGTCGATCTTTTTGAGGAAATAACTGTATTAGATAGATGAAATTTAATAGGTGAATATTGTAACTCACGAATCCTGTATTGTCATCCACGTTTGTTGAGATTTATTAGATATTATACAGTAGAGTAAAGTAGATGGTTATCAAGAAATATTATTGAATGCTTATGTAAAATTACCAAGATAGTTTCTGTGTCAGTGGCATGTCTGCTGAAAATACTAGTAGAACAAACAGTTCCGTTTGACACATACATTAAATTCATATCGGTTTGACGGATTTAGAAATAATTGAAAAGTTCTTTATGACACCTCTTTTCTCAAAAATAAGTTTATTCACGCATCACACAGGGATAAAATATTAGTAAATGGCCGTTAATACTCAATCTTTTCGTGTTCATCAACTAAACTTATCGACATAGAATTCCACTCTATAGCAGTATCCAAATTAGTCTTTATCTAATAGGTGACTGCACAGCTTTCTTCCCTTACTCCTTATTCTATATCACAAACAACTTAAACTGTTGATTTATTCACATACGATTCACGGTATGTTTCCAGATATTAGGGAACATTAAGAGGAGAAACTTCAAGTATGCTTTTTTTCAGTTTATCAATTTATTCTGGGTAAGCAGATACACTTGTACATCCTATCAAATTACTGATAGTGCAACACAGTTGACTTGTTTTTTCCTACTGTTCTGAAAGCTGATTTATTCATGTTTATCCATGACAGATTGAATGAAGACTTAACATTTCGTTGCCTGTCACTACCTGGAATAGAAGTAGCTTTTTCGTCTCTAATAAATTAAAAGACACCTTATTTTCATGTGTTTGTCAAAGGTTACTGAAATCGTTAGCAAGAGACATTTGCCTGGACATCTGCCTAACATATGGCATAAATTAATTAAAAATAATTCATTTTTGTGCAGACATATAATACAGTTAACTCGAATGAATTTCGGTTTGACTTTTGAATGCGGTCACATTGACCTTGCATCACCCTTAAGCAGGTTATGTAACACAGTGTTCTAATATGTCTGAAAGGTAACATTATTAGCCTTCTACAACTATGTTCACTGTTTTTTCATACTTAAGGTACATGCGAAAATTAATTAGTAGTGCTAAAAAATAATAACTGCACGCTTTCACCTGAGTTAATTTCTTCGACGCTTAAGAATTCGCCTGATCAACGAAGTCTATCTATTTTCTGTGTTTGTATAGTATGTTTACATTGTGACAGTCTGTTTGGCTTAATTGAATAAGTTGAGCAATATGAGAATATTTGTCCGTGTGTATTATTAACACTAAACAGGTTTCCTAGATTACTCTATTTCGTTCTAATGATTTTTTGACAAAAGAAATTCACAAGTGAATTTCATGTTTACATAGTAACGAAAAAACTTTGTGTTTGTTTACCTTAGTCAGCCGTTAGTGAATGAGACAACAATTACGTCTTCCGTTTGGTTAACCAAGTCTTTCAGATGAGGGTTTACCTGCTATTCGTCATATTCTAATGCTCTACAGTAAATCCAACAACTTGTGAAGCATTCCAGTAATGAAACTAATCCTGAAAGGTATTTCACCGCTTTTTATGGAAGGGATTTAAGAATAATTATATAAGAACTCTGATTCAACCAGATTGAAAACTATATCAATATTGTGTGAGAAAACATAATTATTTCTATATAAACCTTCAGGCTTCCATTTAATTCACAATCAGAAAACAAGAAGATGAAATAGTCATAGGTATCAAATTCATCTTGCCCAACAAATTTTTGAGGTAATGTTACCGAAATAGTTTTCATTTTCTATGGTGCTTCAATCTAAATTTTTCTGAGAATGCCTTTTTCATGTGGGAGGATTTCACACATTTTACTGAAGGGACAAAAGTTTACTAAATTCATATTTGAGCAATATCTATGATAGGAATACTGCTTCAAGTAAACTGATGAACAAGAAGAATATCTTTACTCTTCATTATTCCATTAGTATATGCATGAATGCAATGCTGATAGGGCACTTTATAAGGCGGCCTGCTTGAATCACTGGGCTACCGAAATCGCTTTCCACCGAAATGCTTAATTTTCATCTGGATTAATCATTGTTTTAATCGTCCAGTTATATCAAATGACCCATACATGAACTTGCGCGCTGATTTGACTTGCTTCAGAGTAAATGCTGTGCAATTTGTCAACGAATTGAAAGTATGCATCAGATTTCTACTTTACTTGTTAATTTTGTATGAATAAAGAAGTATTTTGGAACTAAATATGCTGAAAATGTTTGCACCATATATTCGCGTATTTTCCGAAATAAAGCTTTATTATTATTAACATAGATAGAAAGAGCATATCGGAGAGACCTGTGATACTGTAATGAGCGACAGTGATTATAAAATTTAGTCAACTAATGACTAGAAAATTTATGAACACAATAGCCTAGGCAGCAGTTATAGCCAAATAAATCGATAATTCAGATTGCCATAAGAATCCATTAGATCACTGTTTGACATCTTTTTTAGAAGCGTTTAATGAATTAACAAAATGATTGATGAATATCTCTTATTCTTGAGACAGATACGTATTCTGTGCAAAGTCTATACAATGAAACGTAACTAATAAAAGCAAAACGAAGGAGAATATCCTCACGTATTATTTACAATGCAAAAGTGGGATAGATCAGCAAAATAATAATGTTCTGATCCAAGTTTAATGACATGAAATGAAAAGGTGATTATTTTTAGGTTTGATAGTGTGGAATATTCCCATATTATGAATTAAAAGTCAATCTGAACGAAGAATATTCCTTTCAATCATTTCTCCTCAGGTTCTAACAATTATAAAATATAATTCCATATTAGTTTGTTTATTAGATATATCACACAGTGAAGCAGTATTATATATATATATATGTCTAATAAACAAACTAAAATGGAATTACTTACCACCACAGTGCCCAAGTTTTACACATATAAAATGTAATATTTGTTGTCGTTACAATATAGGCCAGTTATGCGGAGGATACATTTTGTACGTAGAATAACAGATTAGTTGTGAGGTGTCAAAATAAATAGTCGTATTTGTGTGACAAACGTGCGAGGCTGAATTCGATTACAAAATATTGTGAAATGGGAGACAACGATGATGGTGATTAGTCATAATAGATTTGTAGAGTGTGGGGTAGGAAAACTGGCAAGTCAGTTCAAGGTTATAAAAGGTGTCAGGTGAGTGGCTAGTACAAAGTAGTATGCATTAAAGAGGAGATAGCAAGACTGCAATGACAGCTTCATAATGAAATAACGAATATATGCCTCCACCTGTTTCATTTCACATTCCACTTTGTAGTAGCCACTCACCTGACACCTTTTATAACCTTGAACTGACTTGTCAATTTTCCTACCCCACACTCTACAAATCTATTATGACTAATCATCATCATTGTCGCCCATTTCACAATATTTTGTAATCGAATTCAGCCTCGCACGTTTGTCACACAAATACGACTATTTATTTTGACACCCCATAACTAATCTGCTATTCTACGTACAAAATGAATCCGCCGCATAACTGGCCTTTACTGTAACGACAACAAATATAATACTTTATAATTGTAAGAACCTGAAGAGAAATTATTGAAAAGAATATTCTTCGTTCAGATTGACTTTTAATTATTTTTAGTATTAGTAAAGAAGTATAATGGTTGAATCAAGTGTCATAGAGATGAGAATGATTAAAGATCTTAAAGGGGTAGTTGTTAAGTTGGAAAAGCCAAATATGTAATCCAAACGTGTCTCAGTAGGAAAAATTATTCGTCTATTTGTCTGAAGAATTTATTCACAGGAAAAAATAATCTAGATACAACCTGAAGTACGTTTAGCAGAGAATTCTATGTATATAGTTTGTTAACAGAAAGTCTGGTGAATTCAATTCATTCAGATCCATTCAAGGTCATATACAAGATCCAAACGAAATTCTCAGAAGGAGTGAGATTAATAAGTTTAAGCATAGTTGAGGCACTAGCGATCCAAAAGTTCAAGTCCACGCTATGTATTTAAAAGAAATACATCCAACCCTTGTCTCTACCATGGCCATGATAAAAAGTCGGTTCTCACAATAGTGATTATCCTATAGTATTTCTTACCCAATCTTCCTATTTATTTCTGTAATTTTTACATGTTTTAATTCCTATTTTTATCCGGATTTTAAGTCTATTTTGTTAATACTTCATCTTTAATCCCTAATTGCACAGAAAAGTTAATTTTCTCAGTAACTATGATCGTACTATGTTTTTATCCGATCTTCCTCTTTATTATTATTACATTTTAATTTCAATCTATCAAGTTATATACGCCCAAACCAAGTTTACTTTTAAAAATTTGAAAAAATTTTGGCATTGGAATGATGGACTAAAACTGAATCTGACCTGGTTACAACACCTCCCTCCCCCATGAAGTGACAAAATCAACACGAATGTGAGATGCAAGTTCACTATGCAAACACACACTGCCTTTATAATTCTAAGTATTGATCAAATCCAACAACCTACACTTGATTTTGTTATCTTTACCAAATGACCAACTTGACAAGGAAAAATGACCCCAGACTAACGAACGATGACCAAGTTAGTAAACTTTATTTTGATACCATAACAGATGTACTATTACCTTTGTTATTTGGTTGAGTGATCTTCATTGGTATTTTAACTTGACCTAAGTCTATTTTCTCATCCCTCAACTCTTTGTTATATATATATGCTGAGATTTTGTAAATTCCATTTTAATTGATTAAAAATGCCCATTAAAATTTTCAAAAGAATAGACACTGAACAAAGAGAACTCTTTTCGATAAATTCATCATCAGGTTCTACAATTATATATACATTATAATGAATGAATGAATTAGTCTTATGAACGACATTAATGTTTAAATAACATCAAATCAATAATATTGATAAATTACAGCTGAACAGCATCAACATCAATTAAACTGAATGTCAGAAGAATTAGGAAAGGTAATGGTACAAATTCATGAGTTTATAGTCTCTACTGAGGGCCAGGGCAGTAGTAGGGGCTGGACTTGTTTCTTTTGGACACAGAGCGCTGGTTGTTTGAGGCGAATTGCAATAGCCTCTGCTGTTTGGAGTAAGCGGTGCTTCGAGGATTTTGGTAGTTTGTTGGGCACCCGGTGGATGACAGAGAAGGATTCTTCAACGCTGGCTTTGTGACCGGTTTGCACCAGATGGTCTAATATCGAGCTGTTAATAGTTTTAACTACACTTTTACTTAGCCATAGTGGGATATGTTCTCGAGCACGAAAAATCAAGTTCCTAGAGCAACGGCCAACATAACTCGCTCCACAAGCGCAGTTGAATTGATAAATACAATTTGAACATATGACGAAGACGGCCGAAAAGGACGATCCACTATCTGTAAACAAGAAGCCCCTTTATATACGACTACAATTCAAGGGCGATAAACCAAGTGAGTTAATTACAAAGAAATTAAGAAAAGCAGTTCAAAGGACTTTTAATGCTGGCGAACTACACATCTTATTCTCTACAAGACCGATGGTGCTACCTCGACTGAAAGATGAAGTACCTAGACTGGCCACTTCAAATTGTATTTATCAATTCAACTGCGCTTGTGGAGCGAGTTATGTTGGCCGTTGCTCTAGGAACTTGATTTTTCGTGCTCGAGAACATATCCCACTATGGCTAAGTAAAGGTGTAGTTAAAAGTATTAACAGCTCGATATTAGACCATCTGGTGCAAACCGGTCACAAAGCCAGCGTAGACGAATCCTTCTCCATAATATACCGGGTGCCCAACAAACTACCAAAATCCTCGAAGCACCGCTTACTCCAAACAGCAGAGGCTATTGCAATTCGCCTCAAACAACCAGCGCTCTGTGTCCAAAAGAAACAAGTCCAGCCCCTACTACTGCCCTGGCCCTCAGTAGAGACTATAAACTCATGAATTTGTACCATTACCTTTCCTAATTCTTCTGACATTCAGTTTAATTGATGTTGATGCTGTTCAGCTGTAATTTATCAATATTATTGATTTGATGTTATTTAAACATTAATGTCGTTCATAAGACTAATTCATTCATTCATTATAATGTATATATAATTGTAGAACCTGATGATGAATTTATCGAAAAGAGTTCTCTTTGTTCAGTGTCTATTCTTTTGAAAATTCCAGTTTAATTATACTTTGATAAAGCTATCAGCATTAAATAGCGAAACGTCAGTAAAAAACAAAATCGTTATGTTTTTCATTCATTGGGAAATACAAAAACCTTTATTATAATTCAATCTATCAACTTGAAGCTTGACCGGAAATAGTTCTAGAACTTTCTCACCCATTTACTATAAATGCACAAATGTGCAATCTAGTTAGTAACTTTGTTGAAAAATATTTTCTTCGCTCTAACGCCTTTTTCGTATTTATGTATTAAAACAAGACGAAAGATATTTTACCCATCCTATAAGCGTTGTAAAAGCGAAACTCAAAAGTAGGACCTTACACAAACATTACATTTATAGGTTTGACGATCTATTAAATACAATGACATAAAACTTTCAAGATTATGAAGCAATGTATAGTGGTTTTCACACGTAGTACACTGAATATATTCATTGTTTAGCACATCACAGCGAAGAAATACTGGGAGCATACATAGACAGACCACCTCAAAAAAAGAATTGAGGTTAGGAGTCAACTTTGCAACACATGTACTTATTCATTAATTGTTTGTAATGTGATACAAATACTCGCAAACAACTCCTTAATCTCAATTTATTGAACTAACGTTAAATGAATGCGAAATTAATAAAGCACTCTATAAAATACATAAAAGTGAGGAAAAACTAGTTTCTATAAATTCCAAAAGAACAGTCACTGTTTATTTTTCATATACTTAGAGCATTGGTTAAACTAGGCTTTGATATTCCTTATGATTAGACATGTTTTGGACTCTCAGGATTTGAATGTAATCGACTATTGGTATTTAGACCTATGTGTTGCTATGAATTTATGTGACAGTTAATTCAAAAAAAGTGTATCTGGAGATTATTTTCTTCATATGTTATCACAACTTGTAACACATAACCTGCGAACCATAGTTGTTAACAGCTCAAGTAGAAAATCTGCAGAAACTCTGCTGAAACCTAAGATTCTTCATTTTCGAAGTACACAGTTTTCGGTAAAAACTCATTTTTCCTTTAAAAATGATAATTAAAAGATCACAGTATATGATCCGCTCGACACCATGAATGATAATCAGTGAGAGAAAACACACTAGCATGATGAGATACGCTGTTAATAAATGTAAATTGTTTAAAACAACTTAAGTCAACTAGAAAGGCTTTCTAAACACATAAAAATAATCTGTGTAGTGAAAGGTCATTCCGCTCGTTTGGGAAGAAGTTACTACTGGTCTACTTTGAATCAGGTAGCCTGATTCCCAAGCAGTAACACTAATCAGTAGTACCTTTCGACTGCTGAAAGTCCTTTAAATAGGTTTACTCTCAAACACTTTGACTACAATATGCTTATGAAGTAGTCCGTGAGCTATTTCAACAATATCTAGTATCCCTGTCATTGTTTAAAACCAGGTTCTTATAGTTTCGCTATTTTTCGTAACAATTAAAACATGATAATTCGTTTGATAGAGTAGAAGTTTGTTGTAATCACTGTACTTCACATTCTTTTAGCGTCATCTTTGTGTTTGAATTCAACAGTCAGTGTGTAGAACATATCTTGAGATCTTGGTAGTTTATGTTCTAATATCGGACTTAATTTTTAATTAATAAGTGGAGGGGTTTTAATCCGGCATATATAACTAAGGTTCGTAGGATACAGTAAATATTTGTTATCCAGTAAAAATAGAATATGCATGCGTATCATCTGTATTTTGCAACATAGACGAATAAAGTTATTTCTTTTGCTGTAGTTGTTAACACTACTGAAGTAACATGAACACATTATTCACCCTTCGACTTTCAACATTATTTGCATATTTATATATATATATATATGCGTCTGTATAATAAGTTACTCTGCTTGCTTGTGTTACTTTGGAAACTCAAAGGTTGGAGGAATGGAAAGTACTTTATACACTTTTAATGTCTTCAGCACGCATCTTGCTCTAAGAAATCACTTCATGGCAAGGATATCCCTAATTCACAAATTAATCGGAGGAATGTATGACAGACAGATTCCATCAAAAGCAACAGGTTTTATCCATTTCTACCTGAATATCAACTAACATATGCTTTTTATCACACAAGTTATTTATCGATTTACTGTACTTGGATAGTCTCGAAATGAACCCTAATCTTAATAGGATAAATTAATTGACATCAGTAGTTGTGACAACTAAATTTGTACGCTCAGAAATATGTCAGTTTACTACACCACTTACATTACAATGTTCACTGGCTGCTCCACTCCTTCAGTTGCACCTATTAGCATATATACCTTTGTCTGCAGTTAGAGGGAAATGTATCTCATAATGACGTTGACTAAGTATTCTAAAGAGAAAGCTGAATTTTATAAATCAGAAAATAATAAAAATTTAATAGGGTGCATTGAAAGCATCTGTAAGAAGTAAGGGTGTATTTTCGTTCAAAGCGTGACTCACGGTCCGAATCCAGCTAACCACAGTTGCATTACTAACTAAACTTCTATCAAGCGGATGAAAGTAATAAAACACAGAGTATATTTTAATTTCGTTTAAAGTAATTATTTATTATTGTTGTTCATTTGGGTTCCAGCTGGAACATAGGGCTTCAACAATACACCTCTACTTTGTTCTATTTTCTGCGGTCCTCTTTAATTGGTTCCATAATTGCCAATAATCTATGATCTCTTCCTCGCACGATCTCCACCATATCATCCTCATACCCACGCCCAACTCGTTGTTTCCCGTTGGGTTCCACTCGAGAGATGGCCTGGCGCGCGATGTCATCCGACGGTCTTCTGGTTAGAAATAATTGCTGGTCTTTTTTATTTTCATGTTTGTTTAAAGTTCTTGTATTGTGGCAAAGACCAAATTAGTTGTATTATTATTTTAGTGGTGGAAACGCTAGTGTAATTAGTTTTTATTTTCATCGACTATTTTGAATGGAGCAACCAAGTGTTTTTTTAACATTTTGATAAAAACACTAAAACTCACTGGTTAAGTAGTAGCAGAATTCGAACGCTATGAAGAGATCTAATTCCTTCTTATCGGTAGGTAATCCCAACATGAACTATTTAGCGGAGTTATTGAGAAGTGCTGAAATCCAAAAAGCTAATACGCTTGGAGATATATAAATGAATTTTTATTCATGAATTGTGATCACTGCTCATTGTCTAATTCTGGTAGACGTTTATTACTGATATCTTTTGTTAACAACTTTTCCGAATTGGGACAGATTGTATGAATTACCACCATGGTTGGAAACATCCACACACTTTTTCAGATTATTTTAATGTGTGTGTCACGAATACCAAAAACTAGTGTATCTGGTTATCAGCTACTTAGCTTTGATGAATAATATAAGCATGCATAGATCTGACATAGATTTAATTAATGTTCCTGTAAAGTTACATTCCTTCCCTTGTACTGATCACTTGTTGGTTTTTCATTAGCTGATATGACAGAATAACCACTGAATAAAACCCACTAGTCTTCAGGTTGAAAAATGCACACCAACCTTCCTGTGTATAAAAACTTCTTAAAGTCGAAAAACATAGAAAGAAATTGACGTGAACCGTGTGTATTTTTCCATATTTGTGTCAACAAGCCGTTTTTTCTTCTGATTGTGAATTAATATTTTGTTTTTATTTTAAATGAACAATGCAGTTCATTAGAGAGAAAGAGAAAACATTAAATTCATAGAAGTATTATTGACTTCTTCTCTAAATAAAACAATAAATACAATCAAATTGTTTCAAATACACTTATTGTTCCACATCATAATATATCATCATGGTGATAAATTTTGGTTTCATCTAGGTCGATTGTGAGAGGAATGAAAATCCGCCACAGATTTCATTTACCAGAGGACAAGTTAATAAGGTCATGTAAGAATAAATGTATTAATAGTGTGTTTGAAAACACTTCAAAATCTAATACATCCTATTCGTAACAAAATTTGATACAAACAACAGAAATATGGTTTATAATATTCATCTGCGTTAGCATTCGGAAGCGAAATAGTCTTTCATATTTTCATCACTAAGTTTAAACTCTGCTGCTTACATTTTTATAATTTAATCCACTAGAATAAGGGTTTCAAGGTAGAAATAGTTTATATTTGAGTCAAAAGAATAAAAAGTAACAATGAGAAGAAATGGTAAACTATGCAGCTAGATCAGCACAAATAAGTGTGCCAAAAATCCGCTAATTTAATGGGTCAGTATTATAGAAAGTAAAAAATTATGTCACAGTTGTGAATTTTAACAAATGGAATCTTATTTAGGCAAATGAGAACGTTTCTATAGATTTTCAAATACCTGAACTTCCACATTACTAAAGTGGATATAGTCTCAGTAGATATTATTTTACTGCAATCTTTTAATTACTCATTGATGCTTAGTGAGTTATAAGCAATGCAGAAACAAGCGAGAGTCATTAGACGATTAGAAGAAAAGCATTCTTAAGCAAGTCAGGTGTTAAAAATTGAGGTATAGAAATCAGTGTGCTTAATTTTTATGATATGAAAAATCGAATTTTGTTCTGTTTACTTTTAATACAAAATAAATGCATTTCTTTCCTAAGTAAAGCTATACGAAAGGATTTCTCCTTCTTCGAGTGTTTATCAAAACTAGTCATGCGAGAATTCCTTCTCTCCACACACACGTTTCTAAATCAGTGTGTAATAATTAACTAAGTCTGATAAAAATGATTCCGACAGTAACACTAAATGAACCCAATAGGTGTGCGATTTATTGTTTTTATCTTTGGTCTGATCGAAGTGAAAAACCGAAGTCAATAATTACTTAGCGAACAAAATGAAACAGAAGAATTTATTTCGATTCAATTCCATTGGTAATCTATGTTTAATGTTTTTTTTATATACGCATTTGCTGAAGTGATGGCAGACAAGAATTAAGTTTCTGAAACGCTTCTTCATCGTGTTGATTCCATTGGGAATAAATAGACACTGTAACTGAAATAGCCAAATGTCAATTTTCGTTTTGTATAAAAATGCTCTTCTGTTATTTCTATCAAAGTTACAAATTTAATTCTTTCTATCGACCAAGCTACTGTGATTCGTTAATCACATGTATTTATTAATAAAACACTTGAATTTCTATGTATTCAGTATATACTAACATTTTGCAAATGCCTTGACACTTTCTTCAGTCAGTTGAAGGCTGTTCTGAAGATGAATTATCCTCTCTCACTATCAGGGCTCCCATTTAAATTGCTTAAACCACGTGCTGACCAGTAAGCGATTCTGTATAATATGAGTTATCTCACTCTGAATTACTGCACATTACTATGAGACTAACAAGGTGTAGGCTATAAATCCATATAAATTATCGCAGAATTATAACCTTGTACTATTCATGAGTTGTTACCTTTTTAGTCGGTTAGTTTAAAATAAAGAACTAATATAATCTCATATCATCTCATATGAAATAAATCTTCAATTATAATTCATTATTTGACCTCAGTAGTTCTCAGCTAGGGACAGTTCCCAAAGTGTAATCAAGCTGTGCCTTTGAAAATCACGTAAAAACAGCTTGCACCAATAAAAGAAGTATATGCAATGCGAAAAGTAGACCACTATGTAAGTAATCAAGATATCATAGCTGGTTACAGGTAAGCTGTAGTTAGCTTTTTAAATGATAAAATATAAAACGAAAGTATGGGGTCTAATTTGCAGCATTTAATTTCATGAAATATTGTTATCTAATTGGTGGATGGTGACTAGCAGTGGAATCCAGGATGCGCCTTTCGTCCTATTTGTTATCTAATGCTATTGAAAAATTTATTTCCCTCTGTTTTTAGCACGTTAGCAAACTTGGCTACTGGTCGTCACCTCGTACAAGTACTTAAAATAAATTCAGTACTAACCACTTTGCTCCTATAAGCCATTAATGATCATCTTTCAAACATATCCGCATCCCAACCAAAGAAACTTTGTTAACTCAAGAAATTTCTGTGTTTTAAAAAATCTTATAGAAACCCATTTATTATCCAATCAATCCGCCGTAACATTCATAGATAAAGGTTTCTTGTCTTAAATGGAGTCATAATGGTATAAAGGTTAAAAGAATGGTCATTTATCCAATAAAACAAGGCAAAATTTTAGCCTTTCTTGGGGCCGTCATGAAGAACTGAATTTTACTTTACACATCTTCGTTTTCAGTAGAATTCCGGAAACGCATTTTGTCAGCCTAATGCTACTTCATCAGGGTGAATGCCAAATTTTTATGGGCTGAAATGACCAGCGCCTGTTGGCAAATAAGCTGTTGGTACGAACACCTGAGTTATTCCTTTGGTTTTAGCTTCTTTTTGTCAATGTTCAAAAATTCAAAACAAAGTTGGGTGTTTTTCATTATTTCTTTATTATCTAGCCATCTGTAATCTTCCCGATCCAAAAACTTTATTAATACCATTAGTAACGTCCATCAATTTCTGTTATACTCACATAGAAATTAAAAATATCTGGTTTTTTCTTAATTATGTCTACAAAGCCACAGATTATTAGGTGAATCTACCAAAAATGCGAACATGATTTTTTCATGCACTTCTCCCTTTTCCCACTTGTTATTACAATTAGAACTTTCATACTCATATTTGCTGTTTTTGGCAACAAAAAGAAGATGAAATACCCAACAATAGCTGAAATTTAAGTTGGAACTACTCAAATTATTTTTAATCTGAGAGAAGCTGACACTCGATTGACGGTCCTATCACCAACGAATAGTAGAAAATAATTTTCGCACTAGTTTTTAAATCCGCGTTAGTAATTCTGATGCTATGAAATTTTAAGCAGCAATAATCTGTTTGTTTATAATCGATTGTTCTGGAATTAGTTAGATTTTGAGCTTAACTTAACACAACGGGGTGTGCAGTACATTTTAAATTAAAAAGGTCGTATATACCCGACTTGGATTATACAAAAAACCCTAAATTAGTTATTCAAGGTGTTACAGCTATAAAGGTTCTGGCAAATGAAACTGAATGTTTCATTTCAGACGCAGAATTCAGCTTTGACATATTTAAAATGAGGTATCCAAGCGAACAACACTATTTTCAACTAGATCTTTGTCATGCGATAATATATAGAATGTTAGCCAATTACGGTAGATTTTTGGATCGAATAAAAGTGTTGAATGCTGTTAATATGTACTGAGGAAGACCTAACTGAAAACAGTATTGTTCGCTTCTATGTCTTGTTTTAGTTTTAACGTTGGAAATATTTAATAATTCATATTAATAGCGATAATAATGGTAATGATAACAGAAGTACAAGTAGTTTGCACAGGTAGCGATAAGAATAATGAAGACAGCGTGATTATGTTAACAGCCCGGTCACTGTGTTCCACTTGATGTGAAAATCAGATTTTTGTCTGATCCTTTCTGAATCATGAAGGATGGCGCCCAATAATTTGCCTTCTAAGCCTCCTAGTGGTTCACTCTACATCAGTTTCTCAATAGGAGCAGCTGAATTTGTAAGTGAAACAGGCAAGTAGTTTATCTTTCACCTGCACAGTGAAAATCTATGTAATAAAAATTGTTAAACAAAGGGCGGAAATACGATAAGTGCTTTATATGGTTCTAGATAGCCTTTAGTATAAAACTTCACTAGCCGTATCTCCTTTGAACTGCGGCCTCATAAACAGCTGCTTATTTCAACCACTGTCGGTTTAACTTCCCTGCTCATGAGTCTCTTTACAAATTTGTAACGATAACCCCATGCCGACCGCAACATTATGGATGTGCCATAATTCGTTTTCCAAGGAATCATAGCCGCATATTCAACTAAATTGATTTTGATGAAAGCGAAACTGGAAAAGAGTGTACATCTTCTTAATGGTATGTTCTTCCTACCAACATCGCTCTTGGGTGAGCCATATGCTATTCTACCCAAGTGGACCTCAAGAAGATGTAATTTACCATCACGTTCATAACAAGTAAAATTATATGATAGATGTCCATCATTAAATATCAGCAGCAGCACTTTCTTGTCCGCTTTCGGATCACAAATGATCAATGTACCATCAATATGATGATAAAAAGTATTCACTGTATATGTCAATTGTTTCCATCGACCATTTTCAAGTTTACCGAGGAGATCTCACGAAATTCAGCCTAACATAACAGTCCCATGGGTTTGTCTGCAATAGATGTTGTTGATTGTAAAATATACATGTGCAGTACATCTTAAAAGTGACTCCGTGAAAATAATAATTAGGAATTCGCAATAAGTCTACTGTTCTAGTATCTGATCAATTTTCACCTTATTAATCAGTTATATACCAGTGAATAGTGATGAGAAATCCAAGGATAAGAGTCGCTTCGCATTTATACTAACATGAACTTAATTAGACATAAATTAAGAGACGTCTTCCATAATATGAATTACCACTTATTTGAGTAATTCAAAGTTAATCTAAACAAAGAATATTCTTTTCAGTCATTTCTCTTCAGGTTCTTACAATTATAAAGTATTATATTTGTTGTCGTTACAATGATGGTCAGTTATGCGGAGGATACATTTTGTACGTAGAATAACAGATTAGTTGTGAGGTGTCAAAATAAATAGTCGTATTTGTGTGACAAACATGCTAGGCTGAATTCAGTTACAAAATATTGTGAAATGGGAGACAACGATGATGGTGATTAGTCATAATAGATTTGTAGAGTGTGGGGTAGGAAAACTGGCAAGTCAGTTCAAGGTTATAAAAGGTGTCAGGTGAGTGGCTACTACAAAGTGGAATATGAAATGAAACAGGTGGAGGCATATATTCGTTATTTCATTATGAAGCTGTCATTGCAGTCTTGCTATCTCCTCTTTAATGCATACTACTTTGTACTAGCCACTCACCTGACACCTTTTATAACCTTGAACTGACTTGCCAGTTTTCCTACCCCACACTCTACAAATCTATTATGACTAATCACCATCATCATTGTCTCCCATTTCACAATATTTTGTAACTGAATTCAGCCTAGCATGTTTGTCACACAAATACGACTATTTATTTTGACACCTCACAACTAATCTGTTATTCTACGTTAAAAATGAATCCTCCGCATTATATTATATATTATTATTGTTCCCTTGGGTTCCTAGTGGAACATAGGGCTTCAACTGCACGTCTCCACTTGTTTCTGTCTTCTGCTGTACTTTTCACCTGCATCCATGTCAGTCCATACTGTTTCAGTTCCTGTTCACACGATCTCCTCTATGTCATTCTTGGACGTCCCACTCGCCGCTTCTCTTTCCGGTTCCACTCGAGGGCCTGACGCGCGATGTCCCCCAACAACCTCCTCAGCGTGTGTCCAATCCATCTCCACTTTCTCATGCATATTTGTTGAGCGATTGGTTCTTGTTTTGTTCCTTCCCATAGTTTCTTGTTGGTGATTCTTTCCGGCCATCTCATCTTCAGTATGGAGCGAAGACAATTGTTGATAAAGGTCTGCAACCTGTTGAAAATATTCTTGGTGACCCACCAAGTTTCTGATCCTTACAGCAAAACTGAATTGACGTTTGTATTGAAAATCCGAATTTTGTTGTTGATGCTGAGTTGAGTGACGAAGATTTCCAGATTGGTTTCAGGTTGGTGAACGTGTTTCTCGCCTTCCCGATTCTCGATTTGACATCCTCGTCCGTTCCTCCTGTAGTTGAGACAATGCTCCATAGATAAGTGAATGAAGTAACCTCTTTCAAATCCCTCCCGTTGATGGTGATTGGCGCTGGATGTTGCTGCTGTTGTTGTAGTTGTTGGTTGCTTATTTTCATAACCTCCGTCTTGTCTATGTTCACCTGGAGTCCCATCTTTGCTGCCTCTTCGACCAGTTTGTCGGTCTTCGCTTGTAAGTCTTCGATTTTGTGTGACATCAAACATAAATCATCCGCGAAATCCAGGTCTTCTAGATTCTTCACTTCGGTCCAGGATATCTCTGTCTTCTCGTTTCCCACTGTCTGACGCATAATGCAGGCCAGTCCACCACAATTAGGAATATCATTGGTGATAATAAGCACCCTTGTCTGACTCCTGTGTTTACTCCAAACGCCTCGCTGAAATTTCCGTTGTGGATCACTTGACATGTGCCGTTGTCGTACAGCTGCTGAATAAGGTTGATGAATATTTGGGGTACGCCGTAGTACTCGAGTAGTTTCCAAATTACTTCGCGGTCAACGCTGTCAAAGGCCTTCTCAAAGTCTACACAGTTGAGGTAGAGGTTTGATTGCCATTCTATGCTTTGTTCGATGATGATGCATAGAGTCGCAATTTTTTCAGAACCTGATTTGCCTTTCCTGAATCCAGTTTGTTCTGATTGGAGTTCTGTATCCAGTGCGTCCTTTATTGTCTTCAGGATGATGTATCCTCCGCATAACTGGTCTTTATTGTAACAACAACAAATATTATATTTTATAATTGTTAGAACCTGAAGAGAAATGATTGAAAAGAATATTCTTCGTTCAGATTGACTTTTGATTCATGACATGGGAATATTTCACACAAATCTTATATTTGAGTAATTGTTGTGAGAGCTCAGACAGCCACTTTGATACTTCATGGCAGACGGAGCAAAACATGTTTGGGATAGAGTGAAGGGGAATATTTTGATGCATTTTTTTCGAAATCACCTTGTAACTAACTTGTTTCACTTTTCAATGAAATGTTTCAAGCAGTGGTAAATCATCGAGCTAAATGGATGTTGAATTATAAACAGAAGTATTTCAGGTTATTTTTCATCACGAAAAGAGAAGGTTGAGTTAGATCTGGCTGCGAAACGACATCACTTATGAAGTCACAGAAAGCCAGACTGAACAGTTGCTCTATCTTAGTTTGTGACTTATCAAACGTGTGAATCTAGGAAACGAATATACTCAAAATTACAAGTAATCAGTTTATAAACACAATTAAAACAGACTTCAGGATTTTCACCATGAGCTGACATTAGTTAGAGAACCATTGGAAAACCTGGGAGTACTGGACAGCTGTTTCGTCCTAGTTTGGGACTCTTCATCAGTACGCGCCCACCGGGATTCGAACCCAGGACCTTCTGGTTACAAGGCGAGCTCGTATACCACTAAGCCACTGGAACCCGATCCAATGGTCCATGAATTCTAACTTCTGCCAATTCACGACATGGCGCGACCCCTAGCCAATGTCTTCGGCAAGTATTTGTCCTCACGCCCGACACTTGAATATCAATGAGATGCTCACTAGTGACTTGCCCTATTCAGGTAGGTAGTTGCCTGGGGTTCTAGTGAGAAGTCGTGACCAGTAGGGTGCAGCAGGTCGGGCGTGAGGACAAATACTCGCCGAAGACATTGGCTAGGGGTCGCGCCATGTCGTGAATTAGCAGAAGTTAGAATTCATGGACCATTGGATCGGGTTCCAGTGTCTTAGTGGTATACGAGCTCGCCTTGTAACCAGAAGGTCCTGGGTTCGAATCCCGGTGGGTGCGTACTGATGAAGAGTCTCAAACTAGGACGAAACAGCTGTCCAGTACTCCTAGGTTTCCCAATGGTTCTCTAACTAATGTCAGCTCATGGTGAAAATCCTGAAACCAATCAAATCCCTACAAACCAACACTTGAATAAAACAGACTTCTCAAAATAGCACCATCCAAAACTGGTAAATTCAGGCAAAGTGAACTGAATATCTAATCACCCTTCGCTTCACCTTCGGGTATTTAATAAATTAAAATTTCATTTAAATATACAATTTTACAGATTCTTTTTGGAATTCATGCAGTTTTCCACATTAATAGATAAACAGACGAAATAAGTTTTGCAGACAGATGGTTTTTGATCAATAACATTCAAAAAGTATGATCTTTAAAACCTATTCCTATTAACCGCCAATAATTTTTTTTCTGTATGTAGTACCAAAGGCCGAGCAACTTCGATTTCAATATGAAACTAATTCAAAGAAAATAATGATATGCTGATTCAAAATACTTAAGGCATATTATTGAGATGCTTTTATGTGACTCGTATAGTTGATGAATAATGGTACCTTCAGCCTCATTTGAATGCTTTTGTGTAGCATTTTATTTGTTTTCATAACCCGGCAACTGAGTCACAGGTTAGTTTCTCATCTCATCACTAGCATAAAAATCAACATTTCAAACCAGACGGAAATCCTCGGTCTCTGTTGACATGCAGGCTCCCAGTACGGACGCTTTGACAATGTCTGAGGATTAATGTGATGTTATTTTGGGTGATGGTGACTAGCAATGGAACCTGGGATCGCCTTATCGGCCTAATGGATATTGTTGTGGAGTTTGGAACGACAGGTAGTGAGTTCGAGTCTCAGTAGTAATATGCCTGTGAATGCAGGTACACCCAGTGACGAGTACCAGATAGGATAAAATGTACATACTTGATTCCACTTCTAGTCACTTTCAAATAAAATAATTCCAAACTATCTTTTACCTAACTTTTTTATTGTGACTGTACACGTCACGATTCAGTAATCAAATCCTTTGTCTAAAGATGTACAGTTTCCTCTATGTTATTCAGTGTTTTGAAAACTGGAAATATAAAAGCTCTCAAAATGAAAGTGTAACTAGACTCTGAAGAAAGCAATAAAGATATGATCTACCCACTGAAACAGGACACATATGTGTTTCGTTTCGTGATATATTTGACCAACAGAAATTACAAAATGGATGTGCAATGGCGAAAATACCATTCCGCTTAAAAAGGTGTAACACAGGCCTAAAATAATTCACTATTTACTGGTTTTTGTTTCACTAACCAAGTTGTGGCCCTTCACTGCTGATCTCGATTTTGTGCACTCTAGCAGTGAAATAAACCGTTTGTTTTTATCTTGACTGAAATTAGCTTTAAAGCTATAAGCTTTGAGTATGATCTGGTGTACATAAATAAGTCTTCTAACCTCCAGGTTTAGTAAGAGTAGCAAGGTCGGTCATAAGAATATATGAAAGATGCGTAGATGAATTTCATGGCACTAGCTCACTAAGTCTATTGATGACAACACACGCATCTTTCTGTCCAAAAAGTCACAAAAATAAATAAAAAATATTTGTGTTTATGGCTTTATTGTATTGTGATGTGCATAGCAAATTGATATGACTACTTCAGTCAAAATTTCCGAAACACAATTTGAGATTAATAAGACCTCAGCGTGCTGAATGTTTGATTTCCTTGTTCCATAGATTGTTTACATCACGTGTGTAACTCTAAACTAGATCACATACTAAAGCTGAATGGCTTTCAACTAATGTTTTGTTGAATAACATATATATATCACTAGTGAAGCTTCAAAGCTCAGAGAAATAATACCACAGCTTTAGTAGAAATAATGATGCTGAATGTAAAAATATGCAAGCTCACCTATTCTTTTCAATTTCCTGTTTTTAAACAATGGAGTTGAAAAATCACTGAGTTTGCGATAAGGTCAAGATTCATTATTTATAATGTATATCATCAGAGGCAACTAAGCTAAGCAAATAATGACGTTAAACGTAGTGCAAAGTATTTGATACAAAAATGGAAAACAATCCAGTGATTTGTGCTGACCCCAAATATTTATCCAAAACAAATCCTTCTATTTGATTCTTGATTATTTTACATACTTCAGAGTCAGAACAATCAATTAGACTTTTATTCCCCGTCGAACTTTATTCAATGGATCGACTGAGCAGTTAAATATTCCTTAAATCACTGGTTTTAACTACTTGAAGAAGCTGAGAAAAGTGTACTACCTCAGTACTTGCGATAAACATTAATCAACAAGACCATATGAATTTGACCTGCGATATATTGGCTGAGTATTAGTAGTAAACGTAAGTCGAATATTTCATAACCTGTTTCATAAGAACCTTTAGATTCCCAACCAGTCGGTAATACTGAATAGCAGATCAGTTGACCGTAGTATTTAGTAAGTTTTGTTCAAGTTATATAGAGTTTCTCCGTCTACTGCTATTCCATTTTAGTAGCTCAGTTTCACCTCAGGTGAGCTAACTAATTGAGCCAAGCATTAAATTTTTGAAAACAATTATGAAGAGATATTTGCATAAATAATTTGTCTAAAAGACATGAAGTTGAAATACTGCTGTTTTAATACTGATATTATTTGAAAACCCTCCCTCTCCCTGCAACGATAATTCTGGTGTAAAATTATATAAAATAAAATCTGTGACTCGTTAGTTCAACGGAAAACATTCAGGAAATTCTTAGTTCTTGTCTGGTTCGTTTTACTTTAAGTTAGTGTAAAAGGTTTCTGTATAGGCTTGCACAAATACATATATATAGGCAGAAGTCTTGAACACAATTAAGCTAATGAAGTCTGGAAAGGCAGAAGGACTAGATGGAACTCATCCCGATGCACTTAATATTGGTCCAGAGATAGCAGTGGAAATGCTGACTCCATAATTGCAAGCATTTCGAAGGAAGAAATTGTGCCTACCGACTGGAAGAAAGGCTACCTCGTCAAGCTGGCATGGAATAATGTTCTTGTCCACGCCAAGTAAAACACTAATTCACATCATCCTGGAGAGAATAAAAGACTCACTGGATGAAGAACTCCGCCAGCTTCACAGGAACAAGCTGGCTGGATTCAGGAAAGGCAAACCATATGCTGATCAAATTGCAACTCTACGCATCGTCATCGAATGGAGTATAGAATGGCAGTCAAAACTCCCTCCACCTCAACTTCATCGATTTCGAAAAGGCGTTCACCAGACAGTGTTGACCGAGAAGTAATTTAGAAACTAATTCAACTTCATCGAGAGCGTAGCCCCGAATCTCTGTCAACTCCATTGAACAGCTGGCCGTATGATAGTGCCATATATCAGATGATCCACAACGGAAAACTCAGCGATGCGTTCGAAGTGAATACAGGAGTAAGATAAGGACACTGCATATCATCACCGATGATATTCCTAACTGTGGTGGACTGGATTGTGCGTTAGACTGTGAGAAGCGAGGAGACAGGAGTACGCTTGGCCACTGATAAGGAGAAACTAGAAGATCTGGGTTTCGCAGACGACATATGTTTAGTGTCACATAAATTCGAAGACTTACAGGTAGGCGGAAACCAACAAACTGGCTGAGGAGGCTGTCAGCGAAGACAGGACTCCAGGTGAACATAGAGAGGACGGATGTGATGAAGATAGCCAACCACCACCAACAGCACCAATCACCATCAAAGTAGACATTTGACAGAGGTTACCTTCTAGCTTCACTTATCTGAGAAGTATCGTTTCAATCACAGGCAGAAGAACGGATGGAGATGTCAAAGCCAGACAGAATCGGAAAGGCAAGATACACCTTCATCAATTTTAAATCGGTTTGGAAATATTATACACTCAGCATAAAGAACAAAATTCAGATTTTCAGCTACTGCCCTCACTCCATATTGAAGATCAAGTGGCCAGTCAGAAAGAATAAATAGCAAGGAACTCTGAGTACAAACTTACCAGGGACCTGCGGCTCAAAACATGGAGATGAATAAGACACACTTTAAGGAGACCATCGAATAACATCGCGCGCCAGGCCACGGCTCAAGTGAAACCCGAATGGGAGACGACAACTGGGAGGGGGTGGCTCCAGTCCGAGGGTGGCATGGTGGAGATCGTGCGACGAGAAGATCAGAGATTATGGGCAATTGTGGATCCAGCTAAACAGGACCTCAGGAAGAAGAAAAAAGTGGAGATATGTTGTTGAAGCCCTATGTTCCACTTGGAATCCAAAGGAATAAGAATAATAATAGTGCTGGGAAACAGGATGTAGTTAACACTGAAAATATTTGTCTATGTTACCATCGGATGTTTTGTTCACACACGTATAGATTTCATATGATAGGCACCTTAAGGCTGCGAAGAAGTTATAGTTATATTTTGAGGCTTTCTTCGTAACACTTACTTAAGCTTGTTTGAAGACAAGTGACTAAATCAACTAATAGACCCTTCGGTATTTTACGTTCGCTAGGTTTTTAATTGTATGGTATCAGAAGTAATACTGGAATAAGAATGTTTGAAGATTAATAAACGCATAAATTTGGTGGTCGCCTTAATCAACATCTATGCAGTCAGAAATAAATATAGTTGTCCACTAAGTAGAAATTAATTTTTGTCTTATATCATAATTCAGATAAACGTAGTGACAGGGAACGGGTTTTGACTTTACATAAGGGTGTATATTCTGCCTAAATCCTCCATTTCAGTATTCAGTGAAAAGACTTATGCTTCATTTTTTATATAAAATTTAAATAATTCATTTTATTGGACACCAATTAATGTTTGCTTATAACTATTCACTTGGATAAGTCATAGTTGGTTAGGAACTTTATCTTAACCGACCAGGTTTGTACACAATCTACAGACATTAGTTTAGACAGCTGGAATCGAATGTTAGGACAAGGTAGGTCATTCATTCATACCTAAAACAGTTTCTGTATATCAGTGTAGATATTACTACTAGCCGTGATAATGAAAGTTACTTCAAAAACGTTACCAAAGGAGCCAGATATTTTCTACTACATGCCACAGTTCACATGTTTGTACAATGTGCGAAAGTATCTGAAGAAAAATAATTCCACCTTATTTTATCATGATAGCAAATAATATAGTCAGCGTCAACCAGCAGACCTGGTTAAAGGTTGCGCAATTTTCTTGAGGACTATAAATAATGAGAGACTACAAAACATAATGCAAACATTATTCGTAATATCGCTAGAGGACATAATGAGAGGATGAAAATTTAACACAAATATATGAATAGTTATTCTCAGTATGTCACATATGTCCTAAGATGACCTTTTCGAATTATGATAATAGTAATTATTGTCGATTTAGAAAGGTGTATAACTAAGTCAAAACAATTTACATGTGATTCACAAGACAGAAAATAAACACCTCTCTCCAAAAATACTTGTAAAAATTCAAAATGAAAGTGTTTTCACCTTCTGCCCTACCGGAAATAAAAACAACTCTGATTTCTTTTCTGTTGCTCTAAATGTTTCATTTTACTCAATTGCAATATGAGAGAGTCAGAATGGTAACTTGTATTCTACATGCTTGCAAAAATTTCATATTTCCTTATATTTTAACAAAACATTTCACTAATGCCATGATCAAAATACGAAGTTATCAGATTACTGATTTGATTTGCCACAATCTAGCAGTTATAACCATGATCACTGACCTGTAAATTATGGAATATAGGTTTTCAGAAGATTTTGATTGTTAAATTCGAATGATTGAAAACGCTTCACTAAAACAGCTGTTGTGTGGCAATTTTTTCTAGAGATAACTATGAGTCAGTCATATGTGTATACAGTTTAAATGCATGGTTTCATGGAACATATTAATAAGTACACCTGCTGTGGCATGAAAAGTTGATTGGTAGTTTTAATAGTAAGCAGGATTGCGTTTTATGTGGTAGAAACAAATGTTCACAAAATCCAAAGCATATACTAATTATTCATGATGTTATAAGTGTGGTCATTAGGATAGCTTTTTAATAAACAAGGCATTCGTATCACTTTCCTTGATTTTCCTCTAGTGTATGTGACTAATACTTTTTTCGAACTTGGAATAATCGTTTACAGATTACAATGGAAAAGACCATTAGGTAATTTTTAATTAACAAGGTTCTATTTGAAATACAATTTGTGCACAGATACGCCAATGCACTTTTGCTATATAGCATGATGCTCCACAGTTGTCACATTACAAGCAAATGCCATATTTCAATATCAATAAAGACTCTTTGTATAGTGTGAAAAATAATTAATTACGGTTTACTGCTGTGTATATTTCACAGTGACATAATAATAGTAATAATAATGGTATCTTCTACATTGTGTCCGATTAACTTTTTGCAAACATGTCGTCTGAAAATAAGTGTATTCATGAGCTTTCGAATGTTCATTATTTTCCTATACGTCATGTCAACAATGATCCTTTATCAAACCAAGTTATTGTATGTCAGTTTTATGAAACAGCTGTTCGTATCAGCCACAATTTATCTAATTAGTCCATGTAAGCTGTCTGATTATATACGTTATCTGAACATTTTCAACTTTATATCTGTATATCTGTATGCTGTAAGCTGACTGCTTAGTTTTAAGAGCTACATAATTTAATATTTTGCTGTGATCCATTGTAATCACAGAAGCTTCAGCCATTTCATTAGGCAGTAAATTTGGGCATTTTGCATACTCATTTAGTAAATGAGTGATGCAAGCAAATACTTTAAATGAGGCAGAATAAAGAGTCAGAAATGAACAAATCCAAAACTGATTTATGCTTCTTTTTTCCAAGAGTCTTCATAATCACTTCAAAAATTTTACTAATTAGAAAGCTGCAAAATCCAACTCAGATGTTTGCATTTTGTTATCAGCAAAATCTGTTCATAGCATGAAATTTAATATAAGTAGATAGCTGCTGAGGATTCATGAACTCAAACACTACTGATTTTAGGTAAATATAGTTAAGAATTAAACGAGTTATGCACAGTAACGCAAAAAAGAACAACAAGAATGGATATGTGAAATGAGTCTTGGTTTTCGCTTAAGAATGTGTTCGTAAAACAGACAATTTGATGAAGAATGATAATGAACACATTTTATTGTAAAAAATATTTTCGGACAAATAATTTTCAAGTGCAGCAGGCTGATAGTTCTTATTACATCCGATCATAACTGGTAAGTAGGTGAACGCATTTTTATCAGAAATATGTTTTCGAATGTGGTGGTCAATCGCTTCTAGTTTTGAATGGTAACTCCATATTAATATATAAAGTAGTAATGATAAGATAAACCCAGAGATGCTAAGTCAAGAAAATAATTGTTAAAGTAACAGTTATTGTTAATTAAATGAGAGGTTGAACGAATTTATTTTGTACCCAAATATCTAGGTTGCTCTGTTACTCCAAGGAGTATTCGGTGATTGCTTCAAAATACATTATTTTATCTATTGTTCGTTTTGTCATCAATCCAAAAAAAACAAGCAGATTAACGCTACACTAGGATCTTCACAGACCTTTCAGCTGAAGAGTTCAATAACAATAATTTGTTATAATGAAATGTAGATATTACTTCGGATCATTTATCTCAAACCTAGAAAACTGATGAATAGACCAGTAGTTTTGTTTAAAACATATAAGTAAAAAATTTCGCCAAGAAATAATCCTACTATTCATCTGTATATCCTTGTCCTCGAAATTAGTTTTAAGGAAACATTTTGAATTATATTACTCCAGCTTTCGGTGCTTCATATTGTAAGATATTATATTTAAATCTTAATGCACATGTACATACTGGAAAAATGTTTAATTACGGAAAAAGTTTGTGGGAAGTCATGGAGCCAGGGAAAGTGATGTTAGGGAATTGACAGCAATCGAGAAGTGCCACTGAAACCTAGTGTTCCACTCGGGACTCTAGGAATGCCATGGACAAAAAGCCTCCTTTAAACTACCGCAGTTTATTTCCCAAGGTTGATCAGATGAGTTGTAGAAAAATAACTTGGTTCAGCTTATTTTGACTTTCAGTCTTCTAAATCGCGCCTAATTGTATATATATAACACATATACCTTCGAATTTCGCGGATTTTCGTGACGATAATTCATTTCTAAACAAATTCACATTTGATTTTACGATGTCTTTGAATGATTTGAATAAGATTCTGTAACATGCATTATAAATCAGATGTTCATACACTTGTGGACTATATTACAATATGAGGATAACAGTAATTTACGTGAATATTTCTAAATGACACAGACTGCTCCCCTAAAATTCAGACCAGAACATCTAAGCGAACAATCACACTTCTAGGTATATCTCCGGCTTTACTGTGATACACATAGCAATAAGAACAGTTATGAAATGTCAAACAATTCAGTTTATTTGTTAACAAAAATAATAAAATGAGTGCAAAACCGTCCGGCTAGTTTTAGTCAACAGTTGCCATAATAATGAAAAGAAGTATGGAAATGTATAGTGATAATAATGGTAAAAACAGTATTTTTATAAATATTTGAGCACACAAATTGAACCGAAGCTTGTAAATCATATCTTAATGTACCATAAAAATACTAAAATGCAAAGGAAGTACATAAACACGTTTCCCATGGAGATATCACACAAACAGAAGAAACTTGACAAAAGTCAGCTGGATATGTACAGTAGAGAACGAAAACAATTAGATCTATAATTGTTTACAAGAGTGTAGTAACTGCAACAATTTAAAATGCAGCTATTTATCTGAATGTCACAGTGGGATAATGGGTAATCCATCCTAAAGAATTGGTGCGATGCGACAGTTCATCTTAAATGTTTTTGTTTTCAATCGACTACCATCAAGTAGCTAAGACAGAAGATAGAATAAACAGATCATACTTGTTCTTGTTCCACAATAGGAAATATTCTGTAAGACGCTGACTGAACTATCCAGTTTTTCAAGCAACTCTGTCTACCTGAGGAGCTGAAATGATGAATATATCTATATGTAGCAAAATTGGGTGATGCAGCCTTCTTTTTTTCATGACTATTCGTCAACTGAAAATGGTAGACTCAGCTAACTGACATTATTGTCAGAAGGCACTTCAATTCTCGCAAGCATCTGGCTGAGGTTATCTTGTCTAATACTGAACATCCTCTTAATTCTCAACTTTTGCCTTGTCTATCTTAGGGTAAAGCCGGAAAAAACTTGATAAGGATATACGCTAGTACAACTAAATATAAAAATTGTATTATACCATATTTAGCACGGGTTTTATGTGCAGACAAAGTCAGATATCAGAAAAGAACTTATAGAAACTTTAAATCAGTAATTGAACTGCAAAGTATAAGCAAAGATTATTATTACATATATTGTCTATGATACTGTCTACTCATACTTCATTAGGTTTTTACCAGCATTCTGTTTATATCGGTTTTTTTATTAATATTATTATTACTATTTTAAATTTTATTTATGTACATATTTATAAAAGGAGCTAAATTGTTGCAATATGTATAAAAGCGCTGAAAATTCCATTCTATAAAATTATTATTGTTTGGAATAAAGTGATTATTATTATTGCTTTTAGCATAAAATTTCTTGTCAGTATTTAGAACAGAACTTTGGTTGACGCATCCTCATTGCCTCTGAACCCAATGAATATACATATATATATGTTTAATTTTCGTCTTTATGCAAAAATACGAGGACACTACATCTCAGCTAAAAATGACGATATTTAAATCCCCTAAGTAAGTGGACCTCGGAGCAAATCTTTCCTTATCTGCTCGTAGTACACTTCACGGGATTTTAAATGCAGTGAATAGGTACAAAATTCAATGTGTGCATATTGATCTGTTAATATTTTTTCTTAAAAATATTCATATCGAATGAGCAGTCTTTTCATCTTCTTAACATAATGTCAATAAAGCACTTGTCATGCTCATGCTTTCCCTCAAAATTAGAAATAAGCGAAAGGTATATATCATTAATTTTACAAATATTCACATCAACTTTTTCATTAGTATTGAAGAGGTAATTTTCATTACGAACCTATTGGATTTATCGAAATAACAAAAGCTAGAGAGCACTGCATGGTTATATCATGGCTACAAACCCGATTTCCTCGTGAGTTATGAGTGTATCGCTGACACAGCAGTAGTGTTGTGGTGTGATACAGACAATGTGTTCCAACAGTAAATGATTCTCATATGTTCCCACAGTTCAATACTGAGTTAGCAAAAGAATACTATGTATATTTGAACATTCTATTTCATGCCGTTTAATGTAAGGCGAAATCATATGCTCAGTGATTGGCTAACGAATATTATATATATATATATATATATATAGTGGTTTGATCAGTGAAACATATACCCTGGCTTCGGTGTTTTGCCTTTTGTTGTTACAGCAGTAACTGTCAGATTGGTAGTTCACATATTTTGGAGAAAAGTCTGCTAGCCTAAGGGTGAGACCATAGTGATTTCACCTAGTTGTGTAGATATATAATGCTAGACAAAATGTACATTGTTAGTAGTTCTGAGGGATAATTCATTGAGATTAGACTCTATATTTTCTGTGCTGATCAATATTTCAGTGGTTTGTTGAAATATGTATCCAACCGTTTCAATAAATCAGCTCAGTTAATGGACTTCAGGTCAGTCGATGAATAATTATTTTAGCAGACTGTGAGTACTGAAAATCTTAGGAAAATCTGTATGTAGCTGTATGCGACTGGTGAATTGCATTATATTCAAATGGCAGGAAGAATAATATAACTGGTAATTATCATTGGGTATCCTTATCCTGGAAAGGTTATCTGAGTTTTTCCTCAATGAATCCCAGTGTACAACGATTACTAAAAATTTATTGACATGTCAAAAATGTATCGTGGAGAGAATGAAAAATAAAGCTGCTTCTTAGCCAGTTTAGAATCCGAAAAATTAAGCTAACACCTTTGCGATTTAGTTAAACGATTGTAATTATAACAGATCTATACTTATGACAGTCAAATAACTGTATACATAAAATAGTGATAGGTACATCTTATGTATACGGTGTCTTCAATGGAAAATTACCCAGTTTAAAAGATTTATCATCGAATTTTCAAAACAAATTTTACTGTTGATTTACTCTCCCACTAAATTCATAAGTTAGCAATGTGAATTCAGTTCAAATGAAATAAATTTTTTTATCGAATACAGTCACAAATGAAATAATTTTGGCAAAAATGGTCCCTTAAGTAAGAACAGTGAATTTCTGGTTGTCAACAGGAAACATATTTCACTAGTACAGTGATTAGCATTATAACCTAAATGACCCAGAGAATGTAGAATTGCCAAAAAATACTCTTCCACGTTTTATGAGTGAAACAGTATTGCTGCAAATGTGTAATGGGGTAAATGACGATTAGATATATATCATTCTGTGAATAAAAAGATGATCTCATAGCCAACAGTTCTGAAGGAAATATACTATAGAATAAGATTTTCTTCTCTTAGCTTGGTCACATTTCGTAAGCTATTACAGTTCATCGCCACTGAGTGATATCTTGACCATTTTGTGCATTAGAGAAGGAAGTGGGGAATCCATTGATTTCTAGCTTGTTTATGTAGCCATTGAAATTTTTTGAGCGCATAAAGATATTTTGTTTATACTGGGATGAATATTCGTTACTCATTAGTTCCAAATATCTTCTTTGTGCATGCAGCATTTCAGGAATACCTCCTATAAGAAAATCAGTTAATCAATTTATTAATATTTTTCAGGTTCTGGAAGATAATTTTGAAAATTATGTTGGTGAACATCTCATATTAAATTCAAACAAAAACATGGAGTTGTAAATATATTACAACTAATATCTTTTAAATAAATTGCTACTATTATTTTATTATTTTTTTTATTATTTTTTACTACAGCTTGATGTCACACCGTATTTTCAGTACAAGTATGGAATTTTCAGCATGGATATCGGTAGCCCAAATTTTGCAGGCCGACCATAGATATCAGGTGTGCATCGGCAGGATATCGAACCCCGGACCATCTGCATGGTCGGCGAGAGTCCTAACCACTGTGCCACCGACGCACTATAACATAGTCTGACAGAAAATCTGAAATGCTAAAGATTTTCATCAGATGACTATTATGGAAGAAACCACATGGACCGTTACTTCTCAAAACTCTAAAGCACTATGTTTTTTTACTAGAAATATAGCATTGTGTGGCTTGTAAATTAAACAAAAACAGAAATCATTGGAACACTTATGAACGTTGCATAAGTTTGAAGTTATTGGGTATGTAAAGTACACGCACCTAGATGTATTCTTCATAGGAGTATAAGTCGGGTGTTTCATTGAAAAGTAATCTTTATACTAATCACGATTGTACCATTTTGCGCCTACATGTTTAAATATCCAAAAATTTTCTGCTCGTATCTTCATTCCATTGATTTGACAGATTTTTTGTCTAGGCTTTTGACATGCTAAGTTCTAACTAATAAGGAGTAAAATAGAGTTTGGCATAACGATTTTGATTTTGTGTTTTTCTTAAACTAATCTCAGGGAATGGTGACGACTGATAGTTTTTTTTACCGACCATTTATCTTTTCACATCTTGGGATGTAAAATACATAATAATTGTTTTTCATTAAAACTTCGTAGTCTTACACCATTCTTATTCTGTTAAATTCCATAATTTAATACTTTCATGGGGATAATGAGAGACAGGACAATATGTAAAATGCATTTGACCACAATAACGAGAATCATTTTTTGGTGTCCAGTGACAGTTAAGTTTAACTGTCAAAAGTTTCGTTGAGTGATCACACGATACGTAGAAAATTAATTTAGGACTTACCAACATAAAGTCTGACTGGAAACATTTCGTAAATATCATTTTCAACTAAATGAACTCGAGCAATCAGCGACTGATTAATGAATAGTGTGAAACCCGTTGTACTTCTAAACAATATCGAAAAATATAATCTTTGTTTTAGTTTAGTATCAAATGAATTCTCGCTAAGTAAAATTCTACAGTTGGTGAAAAAGATCTCACGTTGTACATTCGCTAGTGAAAAGAGAAATACTGTTCAGATGTGCAGTAAGTTTTGGAAAACAAAGTTGCCAAAATATGATTAAACAGCCTAATGAAAAAAAATGATAATTAACAATCCAACGATTTGCGCCAGTAGGTGGCCAACAGTTAGTTTGCGTTTAACAGGTTCAATAACAAAATTTCATGATTTTAAACTACTGACATTTCGGCAAAGATATTAGAAATATCTCTTTACAAAAGGCACTAGTCTCAACTTTGTTTCGGTGGATTTATTTCGCATAATATGTAAACGAACACCAGTGGGATAAGTAGAGCATTATGCTCAGCAGTATGAACATTTATGAGAAGCAGTGAACCTTTGTTGCTTGTAGCTTGATGAAGTTTCATCCTAACGCAGTGGAAAATTTCACACATCATCAAGAGATTTCCGTGGGCAAAAATCAATAAAATTTTTTAAAAACACAACGTATTACATTTCTCAAACATTCTTTGAGCCACGATAAGGTAAACTGTTTTCTGACGGATTGAATTGATTGAGCTCCGCTGGAGAAAATTACCAAAGCACATTCTTTTTATATAGTCTCAGTTATCCATTTGAAGCATGAAGTTCCAAAAAGTATGGTTTATACCTGTGAATTTTAGGGGCCTACGATTTACTGCTTAACTGGCAGTCAAGGTACATTGAATTCTAATCAATTTCCCGCTATCAATCTGAGTCATTTTTAAGGATAGTATTGTGGTGGTTTGATACAGACAAAGTGTTCCAACCGAATGTTATTCTCACAGTAAGAATCGTTGTATTTGTTGATGCTAACGTCTGAATACTATACCCAGAGTTAAATAGTGCCTTTTAGTTGTTGTTGCTGTTAGAGACAGAATACAATTCTGTTGGAACAGTTTTTCTGTATCACACCACCGCAGTATTAGCTAATTGATAATGCAGTGCAGGATTTTAATTATTTGACATATGAGTTATAGACAAACTATACATAAAATCCATATCTTAATAAATCACAGCATAAATGGATAAAATGTTTGTCGAACCTCGTGAGTAAAATTTTGTGCCAAAAGTTTGCAGTCATTATTTCTTCTGAAATATCATATTTTTGTATCCAAAGTCTTCGACTGAATTGATTATGCGTACTTTTCCACATTTCTTCTTTGTTTATGGACTGATTTGTCAGATTGGAGGAGGACATTTTCATTGTGTTAAACTCTGTATTTTCTACCTTCAATTCAAACCGATTGATAGGAAGAAGTTGAATCAATACATTCTGAGTCCTATAGGCGTTTTCAAACACTGCATAGACGAGATACCGTTTAATAAAGTTAGAAGATTTGTTGTAAACTTGTGAATAACTTTCGGCTGAATTGATGTCGCCTTCAAAACTGTTATTGGCTAATTTGAATTCAAATGACAGATGATAATGATGACTTTTAGGTCTAAAAAATAAATTCAGTCAATAAATCGCTTACTCATTTGTAAGTTCACAAAACATCGATCACACAGTCAGTTTAATAAAAGCATAGTTAAATGTTAAAGTTATTAATAGTAGATAACCATCCGTCATCTGAGAAAAAGAAGGCTGATTTTCCTATTCTTTCATCTTAAGAATAACACAATCTCACCAAAAATGAACAGAATTTATTTCCTCAGTTAATCTGCATAATAGAAGTTGTTTAAAATGAAATGGCGCTTACAGTTTGAAACAGTTACTCTAGTTTTATGTGTCATTTGAAACACCATTAATCATTATGATGCAGGCACATAGAGCTGACGAGTTCTAAATAGGACAAACCGTGCACTACTAATTACAGTACTAGACACCAAATATAAAAAAACATTGAAAGTAAGAATCAGCAAGATTGCCAACAAACATACTATTTCTTACAATCTATTCTGAAAAGGTTTTAATCCGGTATAAGGTGGATATCATTGGAACATTAAAAATATATCTTCTGATTAATCTAATTTTAAAAAATCTTCAGATGTAGGTTCAATTCTACCAGCAGAACTCTTAACTTTATTCATAAAATAAAGTGTTCATTTCTGTCTAAACGGCAGCAGATGTCTTTAATTGCTTTCAACGATCTACTGTTATTCAGTGTACATTGTAAAGATATTGCGTCCAGGGTATGATTTTCCGTCTATTTTTGAATCTTTCTGTGGTTAGAATTGCAGCCTTATTCCTGTCGCTTATTACATGCCTGCTGACTGTTTAAAAACCGTTTTGGTTCATTACTGGACCTCTGAAATAAGCCAATATCTTCTGTAAAGAAGTGATGGCTTATTTAAAATGGAATATGACTTATGTTTAACAGCTAACTGCATTGTTTTAATATGGCACAAAGGATTGTCACTCTAATTCCAGTCATTGAGTCTCATGGTTTGAATCCCGTTTACTCACATTTGTGTCAAACATTATCAAACAAAAGGTGTGGTCTATGGCCTGGATACATGAAAGATCTGTTGCAGATAATTACCCTCCGATTGACTCAAAGCTTCATGACAGTTGACAAAATCGTCTATAACTTCACACTAGTATGAGTTTGAACCAACAGATTATTTCTCATCAACAGTCATTAATCAACTAAAATGGCTGTTATTTCATCATTTCATTCATCCCAATCATCCTAAAATTTCTTTTAATTGGAAGGATCAAATCGTTTTTTTACTCCATTTGATTTATTTTTTGAACAGTTTGAATCAAACTGACCTGCAAGTCTCATATTAATAAAATAAATCATGTTTAGCACGAATAACGGAATCATACCCAACAGTTTCTTAAGAGACTCTACAAACCTTTATCGGATTTCTCCATCAAAATAAATGGAAGGTAATTAAACATTTAAAAAAATATATCTCTAATGGTTAAATCTTGTTATCATTAAAACAATTACATGAGCCTGTCTATGAGTGCTCACTGAAATTTTTTAGTTGAAAAAAGCCTGGGAAATCAGCAAGTATAGTTGCACAGTGGATTTCTTTATCAAACCAAACCTGAGGATTCAATAAGAGGAATGCTTAGGTTTGCAGAGTAACAAAACATAGCAAAAGGAGTGGAAAGTTACTGTAATCCCAGTAAAAAATGAGAAAGCTGTGCAATCTTGATGTTTACCACATATACTAAATAACTACTTTTCTATGTATAAAAGCAAATACTTTTTAAGGGAAGTAATTTCCAAATGTGAAATATGATTGGATAAATGAAGCGCGCACCTTGTAAACCTCTTATCATCTTTTTATTAACACTTCCAAGAAAGTAATTAGTAATGCAGCTAGATTCAGTCCACTTGTTTTTCTTTCTATTTGAAATGCTGAGAGATACGTGTGGCTCAGGATAGAATTACTGTATTGAAAAAGTCCTGAAGGTCAGGAGAGAATACTATGAGGAAGATCATTTAAAGCATAATTTTATTTCAATCGTTTGCACACAATGATAAGTTTTGTTATTAGTAATATTTCGAGCAAAATTACTGCCCGTGTTCACACCACTGTTGTAACTGTTTTTCTTTGATATGCGGAAATGTGCTGATTTGAAGGACCTATTCAAATAAATTTGTTGCCCATCCTACAAGAGAATACTGGCAAACACCATTTAGTGTACACTTTATATTCGAGTATTTAAACATTGTATATCAAATAAAAAAAATAGCATTAAGGTTTTCGTAACAAAAAAGCATTAAAAACCCACAGACCTGTAATTTAGTGAACTTGCTGTGAATTCGACAAAACTGTTCCCTCGAAATGTGGCTAATTGCTTTCCCTGCCAATTAATTTCTTGATGAACATTTGAAATGGATATTTCAAACAAAAACAAGATTAATAAAAAATTTAGAAATGATAGATGTTAGTTACTAATTTTACTAATTAGTGTAATAAGAGATTTAAATTATATAGCCTTCACTCTCACTGATGTTTATTATCAACTGAATAATTTTAACAGAGTTTGAGCCGTCAGTATGTGCTACTGTGATGCTGTAAAACTCTGGTTTTCTCATTAATTTCAATACTTTACTAATGAAAAACATTTGACTGTTCTCTCGCTAGACAGCTTAGACTGCATGCTTTGAAGACGAATGTTTACATGCATTCTACTTATGAACTTTCCTAGGTTCGTTTTGATTAATCTAATGCTATGTATTATCTTTTGGTTGATGACGAAACATTATGCCTGAAATTGGCAGTCATTTACTTTTGTCATCATTAAAAGGCGTATTATTCATTCCCTAAAGCAGTAATTACGCCCAAGTATGAAAACATTATGTTTTACACAGAAACGAATACTTCTTGTTTTAATAAGAACTTTAGATATGATGGAGAAGATTTGTAGCTCAGGTGGATCATTTTGATGTGGTTGTGTTCTCTGATCTGGATAGTTAATTTGCGAAGCTTTCATCACCCTACTAGGTGACATCTTCAGGGCATACTTCAATTTGAAGTGAGCTTTTAGATTTCTCCACGAGTTTATTAATCATCTCTCCCGGTGACCTTGAACGTGATTGGTTGTTTTTGTGTGTTTTCACACCTTCTAGGCTACATGTATTGTCACTCATTGTTTCTTTGACTTGAATTTTGACCCTTGGCGTGTGAGGTTTCTTTCTTATCGGTTGACAAATTTTGTCTATCTCGATGTGTCTATTGATTGATGATTCACTGGAATGCCAAGCTTCTAAAAATTCTCTAGCATTCTTGTTGTTTCCTCTGTCTAATATTTGAACACAATCCCAATCGAATTGATGCCCGTGGTTGTCTGTATGTAGTGATATGAGGGAGTGGATGTTGTGTCTTTTGATGGCTAGTTTATGTTCGTGGATACGAAGACGAAGGGGGCGTCCACTTTGTCCAATATAGTGTTTTTCGCAGTTGTTACAATTTATTTTGTAGATGATGTTGGTTTTATCTTCTTTTGCTGCTGAGTCTGTGGTTGACATATAATTGAGTGAAGTGACTTTGTTGGTTTGTGTGCGACGTCAATTCCCAAAGGTTTGACGAGTCCTGCAGTGATTTCTGATATATCCTATATATATATATATATATATATGTATATATATATATATATATGGCAGGGTGACTTCCTTTGTGCTTTCCTTGGGGGCTTTTGGTTTCAAATGTTTGGTTCAAAAGTTTCAATGCAATGAATTTCATGTCCTATAGACTAAATAATGAAATCAAATGTAAACTGAACTAATTTTTAGATCGTCTGTTTAATCCGTAAGTATTATTTGAAGAAAACGAATAATTCTGACTTAATAACCATCAGAAATCAAGGTGGGTTCTCATGCTCATGAAATGAAATAATGACCGGAAGTATGATTTATCATGTTATAAGGTTCAACGAATACCAACCTTCCTCCCATCCTCATAGGCCGTTAAAGTGATGGAAAAATAGTGCTATTTAATTCAGAGCATCCTAGAAAATCATGAATCCCACCACAGTGTCACATTTTTAAATTAGTAAATTATTGTTCAAGTTAGGACGTATCCTTTGCCTACTTTTGTGATATTAGTAGTATAAATTTATAAAAGGCTTTATTGAGTCCAGAGTGTTCATCGTGAAATGTTGCTTGAATGGTGAAACTTTAAAGTAGCTGATCCAGGATAATTTCATAATAATAGCTGTTCTCTAGGTAGATAGTTTACAGGTTTTACAGAACTCTCAACGCAATTTTTCTTTCCATCTGAGATCTTCAAGCAAAAATAAAATCTATGGTATATCATGTGGCGGCACGCTGTCCTCTGAAGCACATACTAAACCTTTGTAATATCCTTCATAATTTAGAAATGCTCACCAATAAGTTGAAAGCAGTTAAATATGTTTGTGACTGCGCTCTGCGACCATAGGAAATAATGGAATAATTAAAGCAATACGAAATAAAGAGACTGATGTGTTTTATCGGGTGGAAATTAAGCAGACTGCCAGTTTTTGAGTTACTCTACAGACTAAGACATATTGGATTCGTCTCAACTTTATAAATTCAAGTGCTTGCTGTTTAGTTAATCATGTCACCTAACTGATGTATTCAACTTTGGGATGCCTTTTTACTTGTGGTTTCGCAAAATCTGCGGTATAATGTTGAACGAGACTTATCGGACATATTTCAGTGAATTTATGTGGTTGGGGAAAAGATTAAACAACTTATGAGAAATCATAAAATCGCAAAAACAAAGTGTTCTAACACATGACTGCACAACAAGTAGGTCCCAATAAACTGAAATTGGTACACACTCTCATCTTCTCTTTAGACTAATTTGAAATTATCATTATTTTGATGACTTTTCATGACTCGTATGATTGTACAAAGATTTTAAAAGCAAGGGCTGTCGTTTTTACACATAAACCTCTGTTGTGTTAATTTCGATTAATTTCCTTGCAGAAGTTCGGACCAGTTTGCCGAATGAAACCTTGGAATTACTCATTTCAATTTCGCTAAGATTTTATAAACACAATTTTTACAAATATCATTAATTTTATTGCGGTATATGATAAATTATGCAATTCCACATTTACTTGTACATATAAAGCTCCATAAACAAACTCAGAGGCATGAATTCAACACCTGCATGACACTATGCTTGCCTAACCTCTGTGATTCTGGAAGTTTACCTTTGGTATAGTTATTAGAATAAATTAAAACATTTACCAATACAAAACGATGCCTTCTTTCTTACTTTCTTTGCAATGGGTTCCTTGAAATCCAAGTGGACAAACACAAGTAAAACCATGTGAAGTTTGTAAACACCTTCCTTTATTTAAACATACAGAATTTGATCGAGCGCATGCTTCTCCATCACAGTTTAAAATATTTACACCATTTATGGAATCATCGATGGGGTTGATAATGACTCCGTTTGTTTCAACCTAAGAAGATTTTGTAACACTACTCATGATCTCTATATTATTCAAAGAAGTGAGAAGTTAAAACTTTCAAAATTTATTATTCGATAAGTGTTAATTTCGAAATTCATTTTTTCGCATAATGTAAAACTAGATCATAGAACACAAAAATCCAATACAATTACAAAATATATAACACTATATGTGTAGAAACCTCTGTGATATCTAAGTAATTCATTCGAATTCGGTAAACTGGTTCAAAATTCTCCAAGGAGGTGATGAAAATTAAAATTCACAAAATATATATAATTAACTAAACGGTCTCTTGGGTTATCTCATCAGCAGTTTCCATATATTATTTCGTTTTTGATAACAAACCAGTGAAGGTTTCTAAAAGCCGTTTGTTTCTGTTTTCGTTGTGTTGGTTCCACTAATATTTAGTCGATGTGTTTCACCGCTGAGCTCTAAATAAGAAGCTACGTAACTACATAACTTTCTACATGAAGGATGATTTAGGCATAGTTTGCAGTTGTAGATACATTTACTTGATGACTGGATAGCTTAACTGGCAAAGTTTTTATTTTTTTACACCGTCTGATATGAGTTCGAGTACTGAGAATAAAGTAATATTCTTCAGTTTTTAGGGTAAGCCACTGTGATGAATACTAGCTAATGCACCATGTAGGTTCGAAAATTTCTAACTCTAAATTGAGGTGAAATACAAAGACGAAAATTTCAAATCTTTTTTAACGAACGACATTCCACAGGCTATTAGTTTACAACCACTAGTGATCGCAAGGACTGGTGGGGAAAAGTTCGATTCAAAAACTGTGATTTTATCAGTCAGCTACATATATCAAAATAAACTTTGTTACGAAGACCTTTTACACGTGCATAAGCTAAATTGACAGCTCATAAACTGGATCATTTAAGGGGTATCAGAAAATTCAGTCAAATGGATTTTAAAAACCAACTTAAGAATTATGACTTTTGATTAATTAGTTATGAAACATGTCCAATAACTTCGGTATTACTCCCGACTTGTGTCTCACACGGTTTGACCGAAAAATAACTTTTGACACTTGTTTAATTAGCGTACTAATTACTTTAAAAGTTACACCCTACACCTTTTATATACACACAATATAAACAAACATACGGATTCGATGCATCCTTGAAATCCAAAACTCATGTTTGTTGAATATCCAATGAATGGTTTTAAATGAGTTGATATAATATTCATATTTGGATGACCACCAAGGAATAAAGAGTACGTCAGAGTTAACTGTACTTGTGAACCGAATGAATAATTGGTCATAATATGTTCATCTGAATCAATTTGTAGATAACCTTCACGACCGATTCTCCAAAAATGAATTCGATGCCACTCATTCATTTTAATCGGCTTTGGGCTCCTAAAAATAATAGATAAAATATCTAGAAGTCATCCGTCGTAATGTCTCTCCGTTAGTTTGCTTACAAAAGTGACTCTATGTTTTCCTTTTTCAGAATACATTTTAAAATTGCTATGAGAAACGCAAACTGACTCACATAGTTGTTCACGTTATGCGAGCGTATACAAGAACACTTAAGCCGGTTATTTATTCTTTTACCCTAACAACGATACTCTAAACACGAGCTTATTTTAACTAGATCTACTTTATTTTATGATAAACAGCATTCACATATATTAAAATGACCATCGGAATTGGGAAATGCTTATTCACCAGTATAGAATACTTTATAGGCATTGACGTGGCGACGCAATACATTTTCTCCACTATCGGTGATTCAGACAACAGAACTTCATCTTATGCTGATACCATTTAGTAAATATTCCTGAGTCGTAGTCTTTAAACACTAATTACGTATGATCACTTAACACTCAGCGGTACACTTTGACCTGATATTCATGACCATAAAAAGCCCTGTCAGTGATAAAATATACCTTAAAAATGTCCTGAGAAAGTCTGATACAGACAAGAACTAATGTTCATCTGTCTTGATGGGTGGAATACAGCTTGTTTATTGCTGCATCAATAAAAACAGTTTTTCACACTACCGTATCACTATAAAACTATTTTTGATAAAAGGGTATTACGCACACACTAAAACGTTTTAGTAAATATGAATGTATATATAGACAGCGTTCTTATTTGTAGTAGATGCTCATCGAAGGCACTTGTGAGGGCAGAGTTGTATCACGAGTTGACAAAGTTAGAATTCAGGGGTTATTGAATTCCAGCCCAAGTGGCTTAGTCTTCTAACTTGGAGATCCCAGGTTTGATACCTGGTGGGATCTTGAATGCGCACTGCCGAAGAGTCCTCAAATAGAACGAATCAGCTGTGCAGGGCTCCCTAGTTTTCAGTGATCTCTGTAACTGATGTTGGATCATGATAACAATCTAACGATTGAAGTTGAAAAATTACACAAGCGTGCGGTATTTACCGACTGTATTTGTAAACACATTTATTTGATGTCAGATCGAACCGGTTAAATTTCACAGTTGATACAGAAAATTCTTCTCAACTTTCAGGTACTAATCATCATATTTCCATTTATATCGACCGAGTTTATGTGTTTTGTCATATTTACGATGTTAGATACATCAAATTACTATCCATAATCTCTAATGTAATGACTATTATCTTACTTTAGAAATGCGGAACCGGAACCCAGGTCGAATGCCACTAACAAATGACCATGAAATAAAATTACAGATAAGAAGTCACCGCGTTTGTCTTGACTATAGCCTTCATATAACAGTAATCCATCCGGTTTAATTGGCCTGAAGTGGAGCTGTAAAGTGGTAAATGATGAGGATGTACCACTTAATCCAACATATTCTGTATATGAATACCCGTTGTAGAAAGGCATGATCACCTCAATTCCTACAAAGGAGGAAAAATAAACGTCAACTACATCGTCAGTGATTAAATACACTGGGTACTGACAAAAATACTACAACCTGCCAGTCATAATAATTCTCTCTAGAGGATTTGGTATTTATCGACTTAAACGATTATTCACTAGTGGCATTTAACACCAAGAGATGAAAACAAGCAGCCTTTCAGAGTGTCAATGAATTTATTGATTTAGAGTTAGCTATAATAACAGAAAGTGTTTTGTTATTCTCTTCCGAAATCCCCATTTCCTTGGCAAGTTGTTCGTTATATGCCTAGAAACTCCCACGAGTTGATCAAACAAAATTTAGTGTTCCTTAGACTACTAAATGAATGGATTTTCAAGTTATATTATCTCCCCCAAAACCTTTTATTACATGTGGTGTACTACACAGCCACTAGAAGAATGCCAGCATAAAAAGTGAATGAACGGGGAACCATTTTTTCTAGCAAAGTATCTCTGAAATCATTAAACTAAGTGCTTAATAGGCACACATTACTATTTCAAGTATTCTTAAAACTTTCTTAGTCATGGCAACATCGGGTCCGTAAGCATTTGACCTTCAGATTACAAATCAAGATTGTGTCTTTTGGTGACACTACATTAAACCTATCATTACTTCGGTTTTATTTTTTTATGCTTAGACGTTTTCTTTGAGAACTGCTTTTGCATTCATAACCTCAAGTGTGAATTTGATATTCCCGATTCGCTCATTTCTTTGTTTCCCCGATACATTTTCTCAGTGTGTCTTAAAAGATAAAAATAAAGTCTCACATTTTATACTAAGGTTTATACTTAGGAATTCCCTTGTGTAGCCTCAAAGAATTACTTCTTAAATACACAATGAATGTTCACTTTGTCTTCAATAATTCATACTACCGACAAGAAGATGGAATAGCTATAGGTTCACCATTAGGCCCAATATTAGCTGACTTCTTCCTCGTAAAACTTGAAAACGGGAAATTGAAAGGCATCATCAAGGAGTTTGATATGTATTATCGATATGTCGATGATACATTTATCTTAGCTGGTGGGAATGTTAACATAGACGAAGTGTTGATGAAATTCAACAACGTCAACCCCTCGCTTACTTTTACTTGTGAAGAGAAGCAGGATAGTAAACTACATCTCCTGGATGTCTTACTAAGTAGGCGAGCAGATGGGTCACTTGGGAGAAGCGTGTATAGAAAAAGCACATTCACAGGGCAATACACACACTTCCTTAGTTATGTACCCATTAAATATAAAAGAAATGTCGTAAATGTCTTACGAGCAGAGCAAGAAAGTTATGTACGGATGACCTCTTACAAAAGGAATTTGAATATATTCACGATTCCTTGATGGAGATGGGCTATCCAAGTAGTTTCATAAAGAAACATATGAAAACATCAGAGAAAAAACCTGAGACCATAACTGCATGTAAAACATCTCTGTTTATTAAGTTACAATTTAATGGTGACTTATCAAGTGAGATTTTATTTCAGAGACTTTCCAGGAGTATACGAAGAACGTTTTACGCAGCATACCTGTGTTTGTCATTCGCTAGCCGACGAATGATTGGAAAGCAAACGAAGGATAAGCTAGATAGTTTTGCCACATCTATGTGTATTTATCACTTCACCTGCACTTGCGGTGACAGTTATGTTGGACGTACTGCTAGACAGCTTAGCCAACATGTTAGTGGACATCTCCGATCGTGGTCTGGCAAAGGACAGACAAAAACAATTCGTAGCTCAATTTTGTCACATTTAGTTGATAGTGGTCATGTAGTGGAGAAAACGAGAGCTTTCAAAGTAATTCATCGTATCCAACCGAATCTTTCCAGTAGACTTCGTATTCGTCTACTGCACACAGCTGAGGCGATAGGCATTCGAACTATTAAACCCAAACTATTCATTCCGAAGAAGTTCGTACAGCCATTATGCCTCCCTTGTCCTATTAAGACACAACCAACTGATGACTTCTCCACCACCCCTTACTTATATTTTCAACCCCTATTTTATCATCCCTCAATCTGATCACATCTTCATTAAAAACGTGTTTCATTTATTTCCCTTACAATCTAGCATTACTTAATCGGCTCATTTGTTTTTATTAGCCTTTATCGACTACTTCTACCTGAACAGTTGTTTGTTTAACCATGCTGTTTTTCGTTATTCGTGTTATCACAGATTGCCTCACTTTTTCATCCTTATTATTGATAAAACCATTATTATTATTTTCATTACCACTATTATGAATAATTGCACAATTTATATTCACCATCTTATTATCCTATAGACAAAACACCATGATTGGTTTATACTTAAATTGTTATTTGCGAAGTTATGTATATTAGAGTTAAGCCTGATGAGATCTAATTGAAAACAATGTTGTTCGCTTAAATGTGTTGTTCTGAGGTTTAGTAGACCAGCTGTTCTACTTCGCACAATCATAGTCTGGATATCTTCTATGTGATCAAGCATTAACTGTGTTTTATCGACCACACCATTTTGCACAGAAGGCATGGTTTAAATAGCTACAGAAAACAATACATATTTGACTAGTTGTTCCAGTCAGATTATATATATATATATATATATATATATATATATATAATGTAGTATGTTATAGTCAATAGTGCAATACTCCTAAGTAATCATCATTCACCCACGTGCTCAAAGATAGTGACCTACAGATAGGTTCACTTTTGTAAAACCTATCAAATAAACAGTTTCTTAAACAGCAAACAAACATTTAGGCATTACAACAATATAAGGATTTATTAATTCAAATCACTGCTGGAAAACATCAGACTTCAGATAGAAATTATTACGAGTTGACCATGGATTGATATCAGTTAGAGAATCATTGAAAACCAGGGAGTATTGGACAGTTGTTTGATCCTAGTTTGGGAATCATCGGCAGTACGCACCCACTGGGGTTCGAAAACAGGACCTCCCGGTCGCTAGTGACTTGCAACAGGATGGACTTTCCTGGAGTTCTAGTGAGAAGTCATGACCAGTGAGGTCCATCTAGTCACGTGCGAGGATGGATATCCCACCGATAACAGTGGTTGGTGGTCGTACTAAATCTTAACTTGGTAGAAGTTAGAATTCATGGATCACTGATTCGGGTCCCAGTCGTTGAATGGTAAACGAGCTTGAGTTGTAACCCCACTAGATGCGTACTACCAACAATTCCCAAACCAGGATGAAACAGCTGTCCAGTACTCCCTAGTTTTCAGGAATTCTCTAACTGATATCAATCCGTGATCGACTCGTAAAAACAAAACTGATCCTTACAAACTAACTTTTGAAAATAGAAATTATTATTATTAGTAAATTCTGCAATCAGTAGCATTATGGCTGAAATACTCGATCCTCATGTAAGTGAGTTAATAGGAGAATTGGGTATGGCGTTTGTTCTAAAACGTACTGATATACTCTATACTCCTAAATAAGAATTAATTTTCCTCGAATTTTCAAGTGTTTGTTTGGAGGGACTTGATGGATTTCAAACTTGATCACGAGTTGATTTGCGGTAGAAAGCAGCTGTAAACCAAGGAGTACTGGATAGCTGCTTCGTCCTTCTCTGCAACTCTTCAGCAAGGCGAACCCTTAACCTCACCGAAGATTGAACCCAGGACCTTCAGGTCAAAAAGTAAACTCGCATACCCTTCTCCGAATGAATAGTAATAATTAAGATATTCAATTATTTAATTACTAAGTTAAATATACAGTAGCTAAGGGTCTGAAATTTTCATTCTCACATGCACAAATGTTTATTTTAACAAGAATTTTTTATACTCTTCGGTATTGGCGAGTAGTAAGTGACTAAGAAAATAGACAGTACGTATCCAGTCAACTGCCAACAAAGAGTTTATGGGTTTCTATTAACTATCCAAAGTATAATCGAGCCATTGAACTACTAAAAACAATTTCCAAACTACAAATATTAACATTCATGCAACATTCCAGTGACTAAAAATGTTTCTGTTCAGTAAGAAAAACATGAGATGGCTTTGGGAAAATAACAATGAGTAGATTTATTTAGTCCCTACTCAAAGTTTGAGCAGCAATAATTGGTTAGTTCGCAAACTAACAAGTCATAGTGAATTCATTAACTATACAGAAAGTAATTTCACTAGAATTCCAAAATTTTGGTTCACACTTCGTATATAGTCACCCATAGGAATTAAATAATTTACTTTTTGTTTAAGCACAAAGATTACGAATGTGTGTAAAACTCACTTTCTTCACACTGTTGTCCTGCAGTTCCTAGAAGACATTGACAGATCACAGTAGAACCAGATGTTTGTAGACAAGATGCATTGTTCTTGCATTGTTGCTTTTCACACAGTCCAGATCCACAATTACCTAAAGTTGAAACGCCTCATAATTACTACTTTATCCGTGATACTGATAAGTCTTAGCATGAGAGTTCCAGCCGAATTCATAGAACAACCATAGAAATTTTTTATTTTTTTAACTCCATGTAAAAAAACGTTGCAGTTCAATCATGTTTGCAACCACAAAACTAATAATGCTTTAAATTTCTTAAATAAAATAGTCACTCCTAACAGTCTTGCCACATACTATCTGCCATATAAAGTAATCGCATAGATTTGTCAAAATTATTTTAAAACACTATCTCAGAAACTCCGTACACTCAGGTGGCCAGATTCTCGGTTAAAATAAAAATTTCGAATAAAGCAATACCTGAGAAAATATCCCAAACCAGTTTATCATCTATGTCATGTCAGTGATGGGATACTAATTATTACTCATTTCTTCATTAGCAACCTCTCTATTCAAGGTTATCCCATATTCCTACTAACCAGCCACTGATAAATTACTAATTTTGGAAATTTAGAACCCGTGAACACGAAACCGTTCTTACTGTATTGTTAGCCAAAGATGAATACCATGTCTATACAAATTTAAATTGACAGAAACATGCACTACACGCGTTAAGTTAATTTATTCTGACTCACACTCATGATAGTTTTTTCACGAAATAATGAAAATAAATCACTTACTTATCCCATATCCATCTACAGCATCTCCGAAGAAGGCTTTGCGTCGAGGATCCATGTAGACTCCATTAATCCTTATATTTTGTATGCATCCACTGTAGCTATATTCAAACGAATTGCCCAAAAAATTAACTGGGCCTTCAGTTTCAATCAACGCGGGATGCCCACCAAAATATATATGGCTGAATCCCGCATCATCGACATTTTTAAAATACTTCTCGTAATAGTTGACATTTGACCACGGAATAACCTATAATTTTTTGGAATTGGAGTTGAGACTCAAGACAATGTGATGAATGAAATTTTCGACGGACAATAGTTCTATTTGTTCAGGAAAGATGTTGTATAAAATTAAATCTAAGTAATTTTTCACATCATATACTTTATGAGAAAGTGAGTGCTCTATAATTGAACTGACATAGACCAGTCCTCTCAGGAGGAACATATGAAGACAGAATAGTGTGGTATATAAATCCCGAGTGGATAACGACAGAAAAGATGATGCGATTCATTGCTAAGTGAATGGAAACTAGTCAGCCATTTGCTTCAAACAATACCAACCTTTTCTCTATACTATTTTTCTTAAAACCATATGAAAGGTAACTACTACAGAGACTTTTTCCATCATTTCTGGCTAAGTTATATGGTTATGAATATGTTAAATTTCACAGTGTTAATTTTACCCATTTTACATAATTTTACTATCTCATGAGGTCAATAACCTGTACCGCCGAAAGGCCTAAACCTGTTGAAATTTCTTTCTTCCTGGCTAGTATTTGAGAGAAGTACTCGTGGTATAAAATTCGTCTATACTACTACATAATTTTATGTGTATTCAGAACTGCAAAATGGCAAATTTCAAATACTGAATTAATCGAATACCAGGACCAACGGTATAATCAAGCCTTGCTAATTCGTACAGTAACCATCTTAGTTGAATAAAAATATTAAAAATTATCAATATTAAAGTATAATATTAAGAATCTAATTGTCAAAGGTTTTGAAGAACCTAGATTTTGAACAGTTCATTTCACCTCATTATTGGTTGGTCACAGACTAAATCAGGTCAGCTTTCATGCTGGCATGAATAGTTTGATGAATGAGGTGTACTCAGAGGGTGTACATGGAAACAAAATAATATACAGAATTACACAAGGGTTTTAAGTTAGAAAAATAAGCATACTAGCAGACTGCTTCATGGCAAGCCTCGAGAACGGCCCACTCAAATCAACCATCGACAATTTCCAGTTGTATGTTAGATATGTTGACGACATCTTTATCATCTGTGATGACGATTACAATCTCAATCAACTACTACAAATATTCAACAAATGCCATCCAGCCACAAAGTTCACTTTGGAAACTGAAAATGAATCTAAAATCCCTTTTCTTGACGTTGAGCTTACAAGGAGAGATGACGGAACTTTAAGAAGGTCAATCCATAGGAAACCGACTTGGAACGGACAATTAACAAGTTTCTACAGCTGGGTACCAATCAGTCGGAAAAGAAACCTAATTAAATCCCTTGCCACTCGCGTCAGACGCATCTGCAGCTCCGACACCATGGAAGAAGAACTAAACTTCCTGAGGGAAATCTTCATACAAAATGGCTACCCACCAAGATTTGTAGACAAAAACATCAAACAGAAAAACCAAAAGCAAGAGACACCATCCGTGCCAAAAAAGATACTTTATATGAACCTAGACTTCAAAGGAGACCTACTTAGTGACGTCCTCAGAAGGAGAATTTCCACCTCTTTAGGAAGAACTTTCCCTGCGGCAACACTAAGAATAGTGTTCTCCAGTCGCCCGCTGATCTGCAGAAACCCAAAGGACAAGATTCCGCACATGACCACTTCTATGTGTATATATCAGTTCACCTGTTGCTGTGGAGCCAGGTACATCGGTCGTTCAACGCGCATCCTGTCAAAAAGGGTCAAAGAACACTACCCAGCGTGGCTACAGAAAGGAAATAATGGCCATATAAGGAGTGCAATAATCGAACATCTCGTCAACACTGGTCATTCCATCTCAACGAACGCCTCCTTCAAAGTGATCTACAAAGTGAAGAACAACCTCCCAAAGACAGTACGATTCCGTCTTCTTTGCATCGCAGAAGCCCTAGCCATCCAGTTGGTGGAACCAGAACTATGCATACAAAAGAAAATCATCCAACCACTTCTACTCGCATGGTAACAACTCCGTTGATTTGACCCAACTCTTCTTTGTTTGTTTGATTTGACCTTACTTCTGTTTGTATGCTTATTTTTCTAACTTAAAACCCTTGTGTAATTCTGTATATTATTTTGTTTCCATGTACACCCTTTGAGTACACCTCATTCATCAAACTATTCATGCCATTGCGTAACTCTTATTTAACAATCATTTATGACAACTCATCACTTTTGTTACTATCCTCTTATCAACATCCAATTCATTTGAACTTACTAACCGTATTTTCGTTTGACAAATTTAATGTATACACACACACAAAATAACCATATATATTTGCGATTGTACAGCTTTGAAAATGAATTCGCCGAAAAGAGACTCTTTGCTGAACTACTTGTCTTTTGTCTACAAACGCAAGTATACCACAATAAGTAAATATTTTGCTTAGCACGCCTAACTACTGAATAACGTTTTAGTAGCATGTCGACAAACTTGAATTTTTAAATTGTTTCCTAGCATCCTTTGTTCAGAAACAGGATTTCTGATCGTTTCCCTAGTTAGAATAGAGCTTCTTCATCATATACGACTTAACCCTGATAGTGTATGCTTTAAGAAGAAAACTACTAAACGAAGTAAAACTTACTTTCATGTAAACGGCATCTTCTTTAATTCCGTCCACACTGAGGAAGCTCTTCCTGTCATCTGACACTCCGAACGAAATATAGTACCACTGATCTTTATTGAGAAATGAAAAATGCTTAACTTCTTGAATTTCTTCTTTCCGGTAAGGTTCAGAATTGGTTCTTGTAATCGTCAGAGATCTTTTATTGAATATATATAAACATATATATTAAAGAAATAAAACAGTATGCTTCTAGAACTAAGAGACAGCAGAATCAAACGTCGAAAAATAAGTATTTGTTCAATAATTATTACTCAACAAATATTCCAAATCACCCTTTTTCAACACATTTTGGACAAATGAGAATCTTTAATGTTGTAGATCAGAATTTCACATGTTATTAAAAATGCCATGCTACAGTTGGTCTTTAAATGATTTCCTTCACAGGTTTTTATGAAGTTCACTGACAAGGCCTCATGATTTCATGTAGTTATGTGACTTTGCTCGTTTGTTCTGGTATATGAGTATCAGAAGTTAGCTAGTAGGAGGAAAGGTTCACTTAAATTCCTTTTCTTCATACGCTTATTCCCATTTAGGAATTTGCAAATTGGTGTATTTTCAGTAACTTCATTTGATTACGAAACCAAAACAAGATTTTGAGCGAACAATTGTTTTCGATAACTTCTTCTTCAGGCTCTACAGTTATAAATCCATGAATAATAGAGTACATATAGCCAATAAAGGCAAATGAAAATAATATCAGAAACTGTATTGGGGTGCATGTGTAAGTTGAGATGATAGTCCATTAGTTAATATAATCAATCAAATGTGTATAGGGTGTATAGTCAGGAAAATGTGATGAAGTGTGAATGAACAATTGGGTGATATAGTGCTGTTTTATAGTCAACAGAATACAAGTTTCTCAACCAAACCGATATTGACACTGTGCATTAAAGATAGATTACCCAAAATGACGACATCAATGTGTGTATATAAATTCAACTGCTCCTGTGGAGCTAGTTATATAGGTCGTACCCAAAGGAATTTATCTTTACGCACTCGTGAACATATCCCGGTCTGGCTTGGGAAAAGAGAGACCAAATCATTAAATAGTGTAATTCTGGCTCATCCAGTGGACAGCGAACACAGCATCAAAGTAGAAGAGTCATTTACAGTTGTGTATCGAGTACCAAACAATCTCCCCAAAGGCACACGATTACGCCTCCTAGCCATAGCTGAGGCTTTAGAGATTAATAGAGAAAGACCAGACTTATGTGTACAGAGAAAACTTATTCACTCTCTCTGTCTACCCTGGCCCACTATAAGTTCACCAGGATCATAATTTTCCGTATTATTATTACCATTATTATCATTCTGTGATATCATGTCTTTATTATCCATTTCTCTACCCAGTTTATTTCACCTCATTGTTACCCTTAATTTTGTCAACCTTTGTGATTTTACACTAAGCCTACCAACTCTGTAACACCTTAAAATTTACTATTTAGCCTCTTTATTTTATCATTAGACATTATCGGTCAGCCCTCACATTCAGTGTCCCCTTTGTTAATGTGTGTTTGTGTGTAATTTGTGTCTATCGCATTTCTCTCACCCCAATGACACTTGTATTCTGTTGACTATAAAACAGCACTATATCACCCAATTGTTCATTCACACTTCATCACATTTTCCTGACTATACACCCTATACACATTTGATTGATTATATTAACTAATGGACTATCATCTCAACTTACACATGCACCCCAATACAGTTTCTGATATTATTTTCATTTGCCTTTATTGGCTATATGTACTCTATTATTCATGGATTTATAACTGTAGAGCCTGAAGAAGAAGTTATCGAAAACAATTGTTCGCTCAAAATCTTGTTTTGATTTCAATATGGGGATATTTCATTTAATGATTACGAAACCTTTGGGTTTAAACGCTTACACCTTCTCTGTAGTGTAGTTTCATCATTCTTGGGTTTCTGCAATTTGAGGTGAACTCACTTAATTTTTACTCAGCTAATTGGTTACTCGTCATCTTGTCGATCTTTTGTCTTTACTATGCAACTCATTTTCCATTTTATCCAAACATTTAATATTTGTTTTGTTTAAACTTGAATCTTCTATATATGTGATGTAAGTGTGGTTTCTGAGCGCAGTTCACTAATTTTAGAATCTCTTGTTAAATGAAACCATACCCTTGCAACTACGTTAAACTCCTTCTGTACATAAACTTAATTAGTTTTTTAGACTGCATGTAACTGATGAAAAGCCGACGAAATAAACGATTGTGGCATCTTATTCCGCACGAACCGTTTTTCTAGCCCTATTCAAATTCCTCTTCTTCTAGAAAATATCTTGCTTAACTTAACATTTAGACAAATTTCCAAACTTCCCGCTTAAGTAAAAATCTCAGTGTCTCTTTGGAATTTCCCTCTATTTGTGCATAGTTAATCTACTAAATAACAGATAACGAGAATAATTCATAAAAATATCACATTGTCGATTGAAAAGGAGTTGCCATAAGTTCTGAATGGTGAACATCATGAGTGAGCTTGTCAGTTTGAATGTAACAGAACGTGGAAGTAATATGAGTGAACTGGCCTCAGTAAAATGTCTGAAGGTACTATCTAATGCAGCATGATGTTTTGCTGGATGAACATCCACAAATGTAGGTGAACATATAAATGCATTTGAAATCGAATAATCAATGAACACTCCCCTGACATTAAATTGTACGAGTGAATGGAATAAGTTACTTTTAAAGTGTCAAAAAATTTTTTCCTTAATGACTTGCAGAAACAGTTTTTAGGAAAATGGCTCTCAGTGTCTCCCATAGATTCTAAATTTAAGTGAAATACGCTACTGGGTGTCTTAATCCGTTCTGTGTTTTTTCACGTAGCATACTACCAGCTCCAGCAAACCGCAATGCTTACCCAAAATGTCATTAAGCTGTCTAAGTTCTTCATCAGTACTGTCTTCAATTCAAATTTTCTGGAAACGTGTTCAGAGAAAATGAATTATATTTCCTTCTTTATTAATGGCAACAAAAAGTGTAAATATCAGTCATCTACCCAGTCCTTATCGATTTTCTGTAAACTGATGTTTTCTTTGACTTATCAGCTCTCCTGATTAGTAGCATGTCAGAGCAAGATATTTCGCCACCTTCTTCTTTCCCAAATTTAAACTGGAGAGCAACGCGCTCATCGTAAAGTACCTTCCAGATGTTTTCCAAATCACGTGTAATAAACTTGTCGTCCACTTGTTTTTTGTAATAGTTGAGTCCTTCGATAACAGGTACAAAGTAACCAGAAAATCTTTGAGTTAAATCTCTGGTGCAGAACCCACATAACCGACAAGTTAGCATTTTTACATCTCTCATTTTCGAGTGAACTTAATGTTTTTATTAAAATTAGTCTTCTCATGTTTACTTAGGTTTATTAAACTCCATTGTGACCATTCTTTATTCACTCATATTTTTAGTCAGTTTGCAATTCATAATCGTGCCAACTAAAATACCACACGTCAGTATTCCCACTTATTGTCTAGTTGTAACACACTCTACGAATGTACTTGTTAGTATCCTTTGCAATTCATGTATAAACACAACTGTGCAGTTCCAAAACCGAAACCATCACAAAGAGTCTTAAAGAAAAAAATTAAAGCAGTGTATAGTTTCCTCTGAGGTCAAATAAATGTTCCAGAATAAAGGAATGTTTTTCATACCGAGAGATTATGATGTAAAACACGAAATATTGTATGCATATCAGAATATTTAATTTTCTCACTAACCTGTACACTACATAACCATTTTCAATACTAACTGAAAACTGAACATCACCATTCTTGGACACATGAGAAACCAAGAGATATTTTCCACCAGTAACATTTGGTCGTATTTCAAAGTTCACTTTATACGTAAAGGAATAATTTGTGGATATTTTATATCTTTCGTGGCTTTCATTACTGTATGTTACCAGTGATCTGAAACGAAATTTCAGATAACCATTCTGCTGAATGTACGGGAACTCATGTCCATCATCCTCTACAAATTGGTTCCAGATTGACAAAGAAATCGGAGAGTAGGTGAATGATGTGTGAATTTTATATTTCTCAGTTAACTACATAGATAAAAGCCAAAATGCTAACTACACTGCTGCGTGGCATGGCTCATAAAATGTTAGAATTGTAATCTTATGACCACAAGCTCTTTATTCACACTACACATGATCTCACGCAACAAAAACTAGTCAGCAGTCAGGATATCATAAAATCGCTAAAATTCAACTCAGGTTATCAAATATCCCAAGCAAAAATAACCAATTTTTAAAAACAAAAGTCAGCATTATCTTACTTCATGTTTAAGTCTCCCTGCTTTATTCTCAGATTTATGATCAGTCCTAGGTAAATCAAAAGTTAAGAACTCCGGTAACCAAATCTATGTCGTTAATCTCAACTTTGTAAAGTGGAATGAACCTACTACATTTAGATGTTCTATCCTACTACAATATTTCTACAAAGCAGCTAATCTGATAAATGAATAATGGTCAGAACTTATACTGAAAGTTACTTCCGACAATAAACTTTGTGCATTTTGATTAGTTTAGTACTGTTCATAAAAAACACTTGAAGCGTATAGTGACACGTCAGCCACTAAACATGTGACTGACTAGGTAACTTCTGATGGAGCGCGACCCTGAATAAAAAAGATAAAATCGTTAACGAGATGGATGAAGTCACAGTTTTATAGTAAACGAGAAACAGCAGAGTACATATACACTACTAAGTGAATTGTTAGGTTTCTAACCTGTAGTCTTACAGACCTACAAATAAGCATTTGAAGCAAATCACTATTAAGATTTTATTCTGTAATTACCGTATTTACTTCTTATGCATCGATTCATGACAGACTAAAAGGAATTCGAAAAACAACTGAATATTGGTTAGCTATCAAGTTAAATGTTAGATGTGAGGAAAAGTTACTCGGCATGAAGCTTAGAACCCAGTTTCAATATTTAATACCCATCAGTAAGGTGTATCTATAATGCAGAGGGAATACATGATCTAATAGTATTCAGAACCTGCGTCACTCTTTTCTGAATTCAGACATTCTCAAAAACTCAAATGAATGTAAAGTCAGGCATATACCCAAATGGAGAATACCTCTAAATTTTTAATTTTTAGCTATGCATAATTTTTTGACGTATTAAACTGTTCCATAATGCTAATTCCAAAATATTTACATTATATAATTTGTGTTACCGAAAAGATGATTAGCATTCATTCCGTACAAATTAAGTATTCATTTTCTGCCCTTTACATCAGTATTTTTTGTCTATATGATGGAAGAATTATTCGAATTCAGCGAACTGGCCATAACTTATGTAAAGATGAAATAACAAATAATTACAGAAGTTTAGAAAAAGCAAAGAAAGGGGTGTAATTACTGATACTTTTCACAGCTAGTTTATTTTCATCGGTGCAAAGATGAAAATGACGTTCACAATGACCAATACAGTATCTTACACAGATTTTGCAATCTATGTTGTTGGCTTTGTCTCCTTTTGCCTTGCCGTGACTGCAGAGATATTCTTCGTATGTGCTAGGACGATTATCTTTATGCTTCCATTGAATGACTTTGAGTTGGTCAGCTGGTAGGCACTCATTTTTCTGAACAACAGTTATAAGACATTTCTCATCTATTTTCCTCAGGCTAGGATTTCTGAGGTGTGTCCTAGCTCTTTTGAATAATGTTTGTGTACAACTTATGTGGAGGCTGTTGGACTGTCACCTTAGTTACTGCGTATTCCATTTATGGGACTTGATGCTTTGTCTATTTGATATAAGGATAAAATTTGGCACTGTGGTAGAATATAACTCCATTATGGATAAAATTTTATTTTGATAAAATCGCACAGTGTAATACAATAATATTTACCGATGACGTTTCGAGAAAAAAACTATTGCCCATAAGCATATCAAGGCCTTGATATGGGCAATAATTTGTGCTTCAAACGTCGTAAATATTACTGCATAACACTGAGTGATTTTATCAAAATAAAATTTTGTTTATTTGAGTTCTTAATTTTCCTGTCCTTAACAGGTTACTCAAGACGTGTGAAAACTGAATTTTGTTCCCAGATTCCTCTCAAACCTGAATTCCTCCTTATTGATTTCAGTGCACCATCAAATAATAAATGGGTGCTAACCACGTTTACATTTACTGCACTTAATGAAAACCACTGACATACATAGCGAACAATTCTTCTAAAACTCATGCTGCAAGTGAGTATTCCACTCACTACTCTACTAATAAAAGTTAAGACATGAACTTGAAAGTCAGTCACATTCAGTGGTTATCATAAGCACCATTGCGTTGCTAAATTTCATTTTTCCGGGATATCATTTTCGGTAAACAAACATTTTACCCTCTGGCAGGAATTCAGTGAGCTAACCAGCAGCATTAGAAGGCTGAATGACGAAATTCCGACATTATGAAGATTTAAACAGTATGACATTAACTACAGCATAGCAACTAAGGAATATAGATTATCACTTCTGAACTATATTTATCTGGTGACAATCTACCAGTTTGCGGTATTTTCAGGATATATATTTACACCTTTCAAAGATCAAGGTAAGTGGTGTGCCTCACTCTCCTATTTCCAAATAGGGAGATGAAAGATGTGTCAGTGATTACCAAAAGTGCGACAATCATTCTAAAGTAGCTCCATCTCGCAAATTCTTTTTAACCTAAATCTGTAGGACACATCTATAGACATCTGAATCAACTTGGTTTAAAAGTTTGTAGGTTGATTTTATCAACGAAAACCAAAGCTGTAAATCGTTTTATTTATCTCATAGATTCCCCTTCATAAAAATGAATAAAGTATGGAAAAGAAGACTCCTGCGCCTGTGTAAATTAATGGAAAACACTCTGAATTTTAAACTTATTGAAAATATACTTACGTCTCAGAGGATACACCAACATTTCAATACAAACAAAATTAACCGGTAAGAATAAAAAGAATGAGTTTCAGTGTCGGTGAAACAAAAAAGAGATATCACCATTCACTGCATCGTTTATCCACTATAAGCAGCATATTCGTGTTAATTACAAAGAATACTGTTCATTTATTATAAAATTAGCCTTATGCAGCAACTAATTTGAAATCTATCTACCCCACTGCAATCTTCTGTGCTTAGTGATCCTGCAGTGAACGGTGCAAAGTAATATCTTATAAATCTTTCTCCTTTTGAAAATCTCTACCTTTAAAACAAAGCTACGTCATGAAGGAGTAGTTCTGTAAACAATAACCTGTTTGAGTAATAAATAATGGGAATGAAACACTTATGTTTTTATCCTTACTCAGATAACAAGATTGGTCTTAAAACTAATCCATGTTGTTTGAAACCATCATGCCTTGTTTTTTTCAGAATTTACCAGATAGAGTTACCATATAAGTGTTAATACTGTTATTCTCTAAATTACATATTATATTGATCAAAAACCCATATTTATTAGTCGACCTACACTTTGCTTGTTTGTGAAGGAAGCTGTTCTAATTCTATAGAAAAGTAATAAGGCATCGCTTATTTTGAATGAGATACAAAGTAAATGGATACTAAAGTTGCATTATTATTATAATCCCAACTATCTCAGGATATAAACTGGGAGTAAAAAATTATCAATTTCCCTTCACTTGATTTTAATAAATGACTTCCGGAAATGCATAATGATAAATTACCTGTGGATAAGGCAAATTTAACTTACCTGCAGTTTAAAATGATAAATGATATGGTTAAGTAAATAAAACTATCCAGGTAGCCTTTCACACCGTTGGTAATACCGTGAAAAGTCATACACTTTAAAATGGCAAAATAGATTTTTTCTCATGTGAAAGCATCAGGGCATGGAATAGCGAACGAGTCGATGAATGACCGTAACTTAAGTAGAATTTATATAACTCATCAGACATCCTCTGCAATGTGCAGTAAAGCACACAACAACTCTGGGAATTCACTTTACTGAAGATATTATGTTTCTTACCAACACTATCCTTATAATATTGCAATTATCATGTTAAATACAGATTCTTGCATTATTAGCCTGTGCGGGGATTTCGGAAATTGAACAGTGGCTAGTTTACTGGCACGTATGGTGTATAATGCACAAGTCTAGCCTTTATGATTTGATCAAAGTCATATAACAGAGCAGTTTATTCGAACACACTTTATTAACTTGAGGTATAAAATACAGTTTGTAAGGAGTCATGCTTACTGTTCAACTTATCTTTTGAACTGAATTCTGAAACCAACTCCAATCCTACAGGCAAGCAAAACAAGGATAAGTATAAAAATTTAAGCACTGAAGTTTAGATTAAAGGACCCCTAAGTCGTTTATGCGAATAGATAAGTCTCTAGGCTTAAACTGTTTGATTTACCTAAAGCCATGAAATACTATTACTTCGAGAACATCAATAAGTGAGATGTTAGTAAGAATTACCTTTCTCACATAAGTCACCAGAAAATCCTAGAGGACACAAACACTGGGAATAAGAAGTATGCCAGTCAGTATAACAACGTCCCAGATTGTAGCATAAGTGTGACCCACAAATTGTTACAGATTGATTAGTAAGTAAATTCATTATAGATTTGTCATTCTTCTCCTTCCTATGCATGATCTCACTGCTATCAGAAGTAGAATTGTAGACAGGATCCTCGACTTCAACCTCCATAATCATCGACCAATCATTGTCTTCCTGATTTTGTTTAGCCAATAAGTTATAGACAGGAATCAGATCTAAAATAGAATGTTCAACAGATTTTAGATTTTCAGTTTTCACTTTAACTCAAATTTTTATGTAAGGAACACGAATTACCTGCCCGTGTTTTATTAAACATCAAAATGTCCACAGTTTCCTCATAAGCATATGTACATGAGGGTTTATTCAAGGAACTTAGGAATTTATTATTGAAGAAGGAATGACAATCAAAAGAATATCACCAAAAGTCTATTTTACTCAATTAACTTTTCAAGGGAGTTACACCAAACAAAGGATTAAGTAATGACCAATAGTTACTCCTTTCAGAACTTCTGAACTGTCAAGGAATCTTCAGCTGGATTCAAAAATTCAATAGCACATGCCGAAGAAAATACAGTGGACGGAGACTACTTTGAAAATCCAGAAATTCATGGTCTCTAAATCTTTTATGAGCACCCTCTAGTCATTTCGGAGCACAAGTGTACACGTCAACAGGCATTGGAATTCATCTGTATTTCATATTATGAAAAGACTTATATCTTTGTATGCAATTGGAAATTGTGACTAATAACCTCGGTTTAGGTAGTTAATGTTGATTGAAAGTATAAAGGAAACTTGGTTTTAATCCTGCACTGACTTGGTATACTACAGTTTCTATTTTGCCTTCTGTCAGCACCAATCAAACGAACATCAGCCTCCAAATCCACAGCTATCTCACATTGCGACGTTTAAGTAACTTGAAAATCCCCATTCAGTCATATAAAAGAAAAGAAGGCGTTCAGCGAAGAGACTCTTTTCGGCGAATTCATTCACTTAGCTGTACAATCGCATATTTATACAATTTTGTTTGTGTGTGTGTACATTAGATTTATAAAGTTTAGATAATTATGTAATATAAGTAATTTTTGGCTTGGAAACAAACGTTAAGATGGAAAATAAAATAGAATTGATTAAGTGAGTAGAATTCAGATGAGGTCAGGTTGGAAACAGTGTTAATGAGTGGTGTTTAAAATCAAGTAAGGGTGGGGTTAGAGAATAATACAGTTGAAAATAAGTAAGTTAATCGGATGACGTAACTCAGTTGACTAGAAATTGGACGTGGGTCAAGTTAGTAACATTGTTAATGAGGGTAGAGATTGCAAAAGGGTGGGGTAGAGAATAATATAAGTGAAGATGTGAAATAATAAAATGCAAGAGACAAAATAATACAATTAGTAAGACTGAAATTAAGAAAGATTACGTCCATTGTAGATTTAATGAATGAACGAATTTCTTTTGTATGCAAAGTTCAGGATTTAGCAGATGAATTGCCATTGCTTCTGCGATGTGGAGAAGTTTGATCCGTACACTTTTAGCAAGATTGCCTTGTATTCTGTAGATAACTTTGAAGTTTATTTCTGGTTTGACTTGGTGTCCAGAGTCGATCAAATGTTCAAGGATCGAGCTGCGGGGGCATCGGTTTTCTCCTTTATAAAACCATGAAGGTAAATGTTCGTTGACGCGTTTGGATAGCGAACGCTGAGTACGGCCGATATACCTGGCTCCACACGAGCAGGTGAATTGGTAGATGCACATAGATGAGGCCAACAGCGGTAGCTTATCCTTCACGGACATACGAATCATTGGTCTCGCGGAGAACGTCAGTCGTAATTCAGCTCCAACGAAGGTTTTCTTCAATGAGCGGGAGAGCCGATTTCTCAGTATTTCTGTAGATTGGTCTCCATTGAACTGTAGGTTCATATAGAGAAGTCTTTTTGGAGCACTGGGTGTGGACGGCTTCTCTGGTCTCGGTTTCGTTGATTTTGTGATAAATCTTTCGCTATCCAAACGCGTCAACGAACATTTACCTTCATGGTTTTATAAAGGAGAAAACCGATGCCCCCGCAGCTCGATCCTTGAACATTTGATCGACTCTGGACACCAAGTCAAACCAGAAATAAACTTCAAAGTTATCTACAGAATACAAGGCAATCTTGCTAAAAGTGTACGGATCAAACTTCTCCACATCGCAGAAGCAATGGCAATTCATCTGCTAAATCCTGAACTTTGCATACAAAAGAAATTCGTTCATTCATTAAATCTACAATGGACGTAATCTTTCTTAATTTCAGTCTTACTAATTGTATTATTTTGTCTCTTGCATTTTATTATTTCACATCTTCACTTATATTATTCTCTACCCCACCCTTTTGCAATCTCTACCCTCATTAACAATGTTACTAACTTGACCCACGTCCAATTTCTAGTCAACTGAGTTACGTCATCCGATTAACTTACTTATTTTCAACTGTATTATTCTCTAACCCCACCCTTACTTGATTTTAAACACCACTCATTAACACTGTTTCCAACCTGACCTCATCTGAATTCTACTCACTTAATCAATTCTATTTTATTTTCCATCTTAACGTTTGTTTCCAAGCCAAAAATTACTTATATTACATAATTATCTAAACTTTATAAATCTAATGTACACACACACAAACAAAATTGTATAAATATGCGATTGTACAGCTAAGTGAATGAATTCGCCGAAAAGAGTCTCTTCGCTGAACGCCTTCTTTTCTTTTCTATCCCACATTGCCTCACCAACTGAGAATATTGAAATGTTATGAAGTCAGCCAGTTGACCAAATCCAAGTGTTTGGGTTAAGGTTAGCGAGCGTGGCATTATTTTGCCACTTAATCCTCATTAATGTTTTTCTTTATATTGATAGCTATTTGAAATGTCAATTTTTTGATGTTTCGATACTCCAATTGTTACTGGCACCTGAAAGTCACAGCTGACTTCAACTTAACTCTCTATCAGCTCTTTAGGCAACTTTTAGGGGACGAAGTCGATAAAAAGAACTTATTGGTTGGCAGATACTGAAGGGGAATTCAAATCGTATATATTCATTTTATTTATTTACTGCTTTTTTTGATTTAAGTATAAAATAGAGTGGCGTCATTGTCAACTGATATCTTGAGGAGGATACCAATAATTCTGTACTATATACAAATATCGTAACTTATTTATTTAATGGGAAATTGCACTCAGAATCTTAATGCACTACGAAATGTGCTAGGCGCATAATCTAGCATCCGATCTGCCAGAAACTAGCTAACTGAATACCCAGAACATAGCAATCGTTATGCCGAATAGTGTGGTGTTCATATGTGTGCCACATCAGCAAAAGTGAAAGTGAACACAAACCACTTCTATATTCTCTTGTAAAACATTAAACTGTCTTTATCATTCTAATCATCAATTCAAGTTATTAGTAACAGGTGAACCCCAGTATTATTTTGAATACCATGTGTCACTTTGAACTTCACCGAATAATTAAATATTTACATCCCGTATGATCAAAAAACATACAGTACCTGTCTATCATATAATAGATAACTGACTGTTGGATAGAAACACAAATGATAGACTTACTCCATTAACTGTTATCCAGTATTGAAACACACACCGAGCTACACAAAGTCGAAGAATACCAAACGACGTCTATCTTTGTCATATCAACTAAGACTGTCTGATAGTAGTAAACTACAATTTTACCAAACACTTCTACTACGGAAATTAAGAAAATCTTTCAACTATGTGTTATTTTATTCATAAAACTTGAAAAAGTTTATTGGGTAAAGTTTTATGTACACTCTAATTTTCAGTCATAGTGCAGCAAGTTACCCTTTTAGAATCAGCTAACAAACATTAAAATGGCTACTGATAAAATGCCATTTTCAGCCGTAAAACTCCTTTTCATTGAACCTGTAAGCGTATCAGTTCACTGCTCAGTAGAATAACAGCCTTCTCACATATTTTAGTAGATTTATTGGTGTTCAGATAATACCGCTTCAGAATGACATTAAAAACTACAAACAGAGTTATAAATGAATGGTTTGTTCCAAAGATAAACGATCAAATGTATTTTAGTAATTAGGAGGTGATTACCGACTGGTATGACCAGCCTCGCAAAATCTGTGTATTTACCAGTTATTCCAGTCCCTAATATCAACCAAAACAAAGTATGTAATCATTGACAAAAAGGTTTAAATAATAACCAGTAATATTATAATGATCCCTTCATTTTATTCAAACAAAATAATAGGATGCCTTTCCAGCAGTGCGAATGTTATTATCAGTTCCCTGTAAAACAAAATTAGGAAAAATTCAAAATATTATTTGCCCAATATTGGGTTGCAACCTACAATACAAATGTTCTGTCATTCGGGAAGATAGAATATTCCACAAAAAAAGAGAAATTTAGCTTGCAACGAGTTTCAGAGAAATGAATTCATAGTATCCATGCTGTACCATTGCAAAGTGAGTTGTAAGATCTAAGGTCTGTTCTATTTATAGTTTCTTTTCATACAAGAGGTTTCCTTGGTTGATACAAACTTCACAGTTCACTACCTAGTGAAGCCAGTCGTTTCAGTCACACAAATGAGCTAAACAGTAGACTACTATTTGAGTTGTACTCATTATCATCAGTAATGGATTTTAAATTTATTAAATACATTATAAAGGTATCAAGAAAAAATACGTTTCATCTTTACCAATCTCCTCAGCATGTATTAAATTAGCGAAACCAAGATAAGTAAACACCATTAAGAAAAGCGAACAAATCAGCGTTTAACATTCATATTTAACCATATAGCCAGTGAAGTTTAAGTTTAATAAACTGCATACCACTTCCTCAAATCCATAAGCGATACATATATTATAGCCTTATTATAACTTCAGTATAAACTTCTTATATAAAAACGCAAAAGTAGAAATGTTCAGAATGATGCGAACTTTAAATGACGAGACGTACATTTTTTTTGAAAGGAGTAAATATCAACAATAAAAAAATATTAAGTTGATGACAGTTTGATCTTACTGAAACACAGCAATAGACTGACAAGCTTATTATCCAGCATGCTTTATTTCCAACAAAAATATCTTTTAGTTTAGATTCTTCCAACTAGTAATTCGTCTTATTTACTCCTAAATGAAACGCTTCTCCTATGGTAAGATGATTAACACGACAATTAGTTGAAATTAATAAATAAAACTCATAGAGTTAAAAGACAGTCTATTGGTTTATTGGTTATTGGGATGTGATTGGCTGACATAATTACTTCAGTTTATTAAAAACTGCCTAAGAACTTTGAAATCAGTTAATTACTCCACGTTCTAGGCAGTCTTGAATGAACTGAAAGCAAACTACTTAAAAACCAGTCAATATATGTTGCGCTTAAATAAACTAGGGGTTTTGTGCGGATAAGTTAAACACACAATAAGTATATTCTTTCACATGACTACAGTCAAGATTAAAATGGTTCTTTGGCAGTCCATTCATCAAACGCTTCACTATTATAATTCCCTTAGATGATACAATAGGCTTCAACGGAAAATCTCCATTTCATCCTGTTTTCTACACTCCTATTTAGTTAGCTCCACGATAGTCCGTAACTTCTCATCTTCTCTACGTCATTCCTGGAAGCCCAACTTATCGTTTCCATTCGGGTCCCACTCGACAGCCTGGCGCGCAATGTCACTCAGTGGTCTCTCCAGAGTGTGTCTGATCCTCCTCTACTTCTTTCAAAATATTTATTGGGCAGTAGGTTCTTAGTTGGTTCGTTCCCAGACTCCTTTGTTGCTATTACTTTCTGGCTATCTGATCATCAATATACAGCAAAGATAGCTGTTGTTAAAAGTGTGCAGCCTTTTGGAAACGCTTTCCTTGATGCCCCGTCTCTCGTTCATATAGAAGAACTGACTTAACACTGGTGTTGAAAATTCTAATCTTGTTCTTCATGCTTAGTGCAGCAAATTTCCAAACTGATTTCAGTTTAATAAAGACCTATCTTCTTTTTCCAATTCTAGCTTCGACATCCTCATCCATACCGCCCGTGATAGAAACGAAGCTGTCTACATAACTGAAAGAAGTGATCTCCTTCAAATAGCTTCCACTGAGAGTTATCTGTGCTTCTTGTTGGTTGGTTATTTCTATCACCTCTGTTTTCTGTTGTTTTACTTGAAGTCCTGTCTTCTCTGCTTCCTCTGCCAACTTGCTGGTTTCATCTTTAAGTCTTCAAGCTTGTGGGATATTGGAAATAAATGATCCGAAAGTCCAAAATCTTCTGCAGTTTTCTTATTGATACAACGTATTCCTGTCTTATCGTTCCCCGTAAACTGATGCAGGATACAGTCCACCACAATCAAGAATATCATCGGTACTAGGCAGTCTTGTGAAACTAAACACATTGATTTCCAATTTGGAAAGCTTCCATCGTATCTATGTAATAACTTCCAAATAATATTTAGTATTTCGTGTACATAATTCAGGCTTAGCAAATGACTAATGAAGACTGAATTATTTTCACAGAACTTAAGTATTTTCCCCAAAATGTTGGCATAGGTACAATAAATCAGCGCTTGCTTTGTAAAGGAGTGCAACCATGTCAAGTCTCAGGTGAAGTACACTGAATCCGCCACAGTGTGCTCAAGTATTCAGTACCTTTCTGACTTACTTGCGAAATGGGAGACCTAAACAATACTACTGCTGTATGGAGTACATAACAGCTATCGATGTTATCTAATTAAAGTAAGCTGCAAACTTACAATCAGATCACCTCTAGAAACGTCAGTAATGTCAAAATCTTTGCAACATAGACCTGTAGATGTCTCTGTGTGTGACTCCGATGATCATCTTAGTATAAATCATAAGTTGTAATCTATTGATGTAATTCAGATCACTTTTTAGTGTGTCTAACTCGTAGTTACTTTTATTGTTTTTTCCCTCTATAACATTCGTATTCCTTATGACACTGATCTTAACTGTTTTCAAACTTTAGTTAAGCTCTACTCAACCCTATAAATATATTACTTCACTCAATTTACTTATTTTAGTTTCTATATGTTTAATGATTTCTGCTTTAATGACATCTCTTTGCAAGCATTAAATTATTTGTCATGAAAATGAACTATTTAAGTGCGATTGTACAGAATGAGAATGATACTGCTGAAAAGAGTAACTCTTGGCTGAACACCTCTTCTTTTACATGACCTAACAAGGATTTTTGAAGATAACTGGCTGGAAGATTCGCTTTGTGAATGAAAAGTCAGAAATACTTTGTCAGTGGTATTATTTTCTCTTTCAACTTATCGTGTGCTTTTCTAATTTTTCAAAGAGCGGAAAGTATCCATCGGATCGTAGAAAAACTAAAAGAATGTAGCAGACAAATAACATTTTTTTTCCGTTGAAGACCTCATCAGCAGGCAGTTCTCGGATCCTCTTTTTCTTTTATTACATGCTCACACATTTGCTAAGTTGTTGACAACTTCGTCGGAAGCGAAAAACATTTTCTTCAATGCAACTGTATTTCTGTTTTTCAATTTTTATTCATTAAGTATGTCTTCAATGAAGCGAACTAATTAATCTGTTGCATTTACCAGATAAATGTATCCCATCATTTAGTGTTTAACTGTTCAATAAGGATTGAAAAAAGCCTTCCAAATATTCATGAAATTCAGTTCACAAAGATATGTTCATGCCTTTTCCTGATAAAATGTGGATTTAAATAGTAACATATGCAAGGATACGTGAATTTTCATTCATTCATTTTCATTGTGACAACTCATCACTTTTGTTACTACTCTCTTATATCAACATCCAATTCATCTGAACTTACTAATTGTATTTTCGTTTGACAATTTTCATTCCCACCAGTATTTTTACCCAGATTACAGATTAATCGAATCGGCTTACTGTGTAACGTTAAAACAGTTAACTATTCATCAAAAAATTCAAATTGCATTTTGGTATGGCTCTTATTTACGAAGGATTGTGTTACACATTTTCTAAGGTTTCAAAATGACAATTACGACACTGTTAATAATAATAATAATAATAATAATGTATTTCACTATCTCTACTTCGACAGTATGCTAACTTTAATTTGGGACATTGTTTACGTCCTCAGAATATTTCAAAACAATGAAGACTAATCAAATTATAACTAAGGGAGTAAAGATTAGTAAGGAGCCCCCAAGGAAACAGAATGGTTCATCATACTTTACATTACTGAGGCCTTAGACATTTGGATGGAGAACCTGGTTAATGTGCACACAAGAAGCTTCTTCAACCCTTACGTATCATTCTAAGCTCAACTGTTACCAAATATTTTGTTATTAATGATTTTTGCCTTCACCATATGACTTATTAACATCATTTTCTTACAACTTTATACTACTGTTTGACTGAGGTGAGTAGTTGTATACCATCAACATCGATCAATAGTGCTTGCTAGACAAATTTAATTGATGTTAGTAGTATACAACTACTCGTCTCAATCAATCAGTAGTAAATGGTTTTATGCTTCTACGCTTGCTTTCTTGATTACCACTTATGCTATCCAGCAGACCATATATTGTGATCTGAATAAGCTCGGTATCCAAAAAGGAGCTGTGGCGAAATAATAACCTGCAACTGTATAAATTGTGAATTAATTTGCGTTAGAGAGAAAACAACAAGATGCTCAGCAAAGATATCTCTTCGCCAATTTCATTCTCAAAGGCTGTACAGTTGTATTTAAATGCACAAGTTTACCTACATAGATAGCATTACTATTTAATTCCAAATAATAACCAAGGAGATTAAACGTGGTAATAATTTTCAATATGATATAAAAGTTCGAAGGTGGGAGTGTAGATCACAAGAAGCTTTCAAAATTGAGAACTAATTTGTGGATTTCATCATTTTCTAAACTAAGCTTTTGTCCACTCTTTTCACTTGCTACACAATATGTTTTGGTACATGTCTATATGCTCTTCCATTAACACCCAGTTTTTTGAACGCTTTTCATCATACTACACAACTTTTAGTCTGAACCTACTAGCACTCACCCTCTTACGTTACGTTCTGATTAACCTTCACTATTTTGAAATGTTGTGATGATGTAAACAATATTCCAGACTAATTTATTTTTATGCAGTGTTTGACAGACTGAATGTACTAAGTTCCACTGGGGACGTATGTAATTTTTGGCAAACAAGGAGCAATGGGACTTAACTGAATGCAACCGATAATTTCAGATAGTGGATCCTAATGGAATTGAGAAAACGGGATAATACAGAATGAGGTTTTGTTTCGCACTTCCACTCACCAGTAAGGTGAGAAAACTTATGTTCTGTTCGAGATTCAAATATTTGGATATCGATAATAAAGTTGCCTTGCTTACTGACTACAATTTGAGACTGTATGAAATTTCCTTATACCTAATAAACAACAGCATTCTTTAGTAATCACTAGCATTATATTGAATATCTTGGGGACCTCAATGCACAACAGACCAAAGGGTCTTCATAAGCCGGTGTAGTTACTATTGGGTGACCGATTTGCATACGTGAAACCCTGAAAAACCACCTTCATTGGTTTTGCTTCAGACTAGTATTTGGACAAGAATTGGAAAATTTCTACAATATTCACGCTAAGAGCCATATCTTAGAAATAAAAATGATTACTAGAAAAGTTAGAACAAGACATTAAAGCGAACAATATTGTTTTCAATTAGATCTTCTTCAGGCTTCACTCTAATTTACATAGCTTACTGTATGAAAAATTTAACCAGTGACGGTGAGTTTGTAGATCAAATAATAATGATAATAAAGTGTGAAATATTTTGAACAGCAGTAATAACGATGATTATAATGATAACAAGGTTCATGCAGGTGGCGATAGGAATAACGAAGGTGGTAACATGTGTATATGTAGACAATCCAATAAATAAATCAGGTCAAATCTTAAAAGTTACGTAATACTAAAGGTGAAGTGGACAGATAATCAAAGTTTAAATAAATGTCATAAAAGTATGAAGGAAATGGAAAATGAGAAAGGCTGGGAGGTTGTTTTTTAAAAATTAGAATTTACCTAGGCCAAGGGGAGACAAGGTTAGAGCAAACTTCTTTTGTATGCTGTTCCAGATTCGAACAATAATCGTAAGTGTAAAATGACTTAAAAGCCCATATATTTCACAAATCACAAGAAAAATGAATTTTAAATCAATTTCTGAAAAGAGTTCAGTAAGACAAAGAAGTAAGTTATTAATCAGTGCCTATGTGAATGAGTTTATTTTAATGTCTGTCCTAAGCAAAATACTTGCCTTAAAAGTCTCTTTTGTCACGGAAAACATGACAGCCTAGTCAGTTTTTGTTTGGTTGTAGTATGATATCTTAGTAGCTTTTAATATTACTTATCTTACTTCACCTAAGAATTTCTTATAATTTCCTTCCAAAGCTAGTGCATTTTTCAAAGTTTTAGGTAAGTCACATAATCCATCATATTTTTGTCCTTATACTTATGGATTTATTTGACTGTGTAGTTTCTAATAAACTCTTACCGTCAATCAGTGATTGATTATAAAAATATGAAAAATTGTGGTGGTAATGATAGAGACAGTCCCCTAGTGGTAAGGACTAGTATTGATAGTATTATGAAGCGTCTTCCGGTGGACTCAATAAAAAATTTAAGAGCAACAAGATGGAAGAAATATTTTGGAGAAACTTTTTCTCCTCTCTTTATAACCTGATTTTATCCATTTCCTGTTACAGATTACTGTTATTATTATTATTTCATTTTTGTTATTATTGTGGGATGTCTCTGTTGAAGCGTTTCTTGCCTATGTTAAAAGGAAACAACTTGGTATATGTTTCCTGCTTACATAAATCTTTCGCTCAACTATTATTATTGTAGTTAACCTGTGAACTATAACTTTTTCAATCATAAATGCCTGTCTGTCTTAAAGATATTGCTTTGCATAAAAGCTTATACCACAATTTAAAGGCTGGGTATGAAAATATTTTATTGATTTAAACTTTTATTCTTAAATAGTGAGGATAGTATAAGACTCATAAAAATGCAAAAGGATGAAAAGACTGCACTTTTCGAAAGCGCTTTCATGATTTCACGCTCCCAGTTATCCGGTGCTCTTGATATCAGCCATGAAGCTCAAAAGAATATAAACACTGGTCATTATGTCTTAAGGCTTTAGATACCATCTTAAACCAGGCTGTTCATATGAAGACTCTCAAAGCATCTTATCAATAGTCTATTTAATGTAACAGTAAAATGCTCAACTAAGTGTATATGGTTTAGAAAAACAGGAAGACGAAAATTCAAATTCAGAATATTTTAATCCAACTTGCGTAAAAGAGAAAATACATCAGCATATTTGTGCTTGTGCTTTCAGTAACATCCCGTCTACTCATTTTTCACTACTTCCACCCATGTACAGCAAAAATACATACACGCTGCTCAAAAAACTTTAGCTTTAGCTCCACACAAGAGTGAAATTCAAATTATAGTTTGCTGAATATATCAGGCCTGAGTGATCGCTTTACTGGTAATTTTATTGCATGTCTTTTAAGCTAGTAGCACTAAACAATATTACCGCGAAATGCAACTGTGTATCGATAAAACAATTTGAAACCCTCGATATTCATCAAAACCTTCAATAAAGGGAAGATGTAAACTGAGAAGGCTAGGACACAATGTTTGAAGAAGACAATGAATATACTGTTGTGCGTATTTGATGGAAAGTTTTATCATAATGTAGTCACAGAGTCCTATTAGTTCCATATACACATTGTCAGGTTATTTTAACTCCTATTTGATTTAAACGTTATTTGTGTAATAGGTGCAGGGGTTTTTAATATGCTTTGGTTATTATATATTTCTATTAGAGGGTAGATGAAGATTGATTCCTAGCTAATTTTCTAATTTCCCCATATAAACTCCAATGAACCATGTGTGAAAGCGAATTGTCACTGAGTAGGAAAAACACGGAAGAATTTCAAATAATACTGATTTTTAATGCCGAAGACCAGACGGTCAGAAAGGATGTACAACAAGGAATTCTGACAGCAAACCCACCAAGAACCTATTGCCTAACGAATGAGCAGGAGAAAATGAAGATGGACTTAACGTACACTGGGAAGACCGTTGCGCGACATCATAGTTAAGTGGGAAGCGACGAGCTGGGTGTCCGAAGATGAAATGGGGGTGATCACGTGAAGAGGAAATGAAGGCTTGTGGGCACTCTTGGAGCTAGCTAAAAGGATTGCAGAGACTGGTATACAATGTAGATTTTCTGCTGAAGCCCCGTGTTTCATTCCGTACCGAAGGAATGAGTAATAATAACAATTAATGATAGTAATAGTAGCAATATTATTAGTGTTATTCATTAACTTTGTGAGAAAGCCTTGAGCGTTAATGCTGTGAATTTTTACGCAGTAATATTCACAAAAATCATATACTGTCACCTAATCTCTAGTTTCTCTTCAATAAAACAATCTACATTTTCATTAAAATAACTGTAGTGTTAAATTGAGAAGAATAAATAAATTTTTTGATGAAAGCGTAATGCAATGTTTCATCATTAACTCGCAAGTAATTAAGTGTGTACTACAGGCGGCCATTGTATTTATATGTATACTGTTAGTAATAAATTACTACCAAACAACACTTATGAATCTCACACAACAAAGTGATTGCGTTCTACTTCACAGCTCTTCATTGACTACAAGTGATCTACGGTTCAAGTGAATATAAGTATCGATGAATAAATTACAAATCTCTAGTTAATTTTTTTAATTTTGATTACAGCTTGATGCCACACTGTATTTTCAGTACAAGTATGGAATTTTCAGCATGGATATCGGTAGCCCAAATTTACAGGCCGACCGTAGATATCGGGTGTGCGCCGGCAGGGGATCGAACCCCGGACCATGTGCATGGTCGACGAGAGTCCTAACCACTGTGCCACCGACGCACAATAGAAATTCCGAAAACTCCTGACATACCAGATATAATATGTAATCTCATTCGTTATTTTACTAACTGATATTATTAATTCACTTTTTTGGCATTTTCATAATCTTTCACATCAATGTACACTTCTGAAGAGAAGTTCCTGAAAAGTACTCTTTGCTGACCTATATCTTTCTAATTTACAACTCATTCTATCATTCCATTAACTTTCCATCAATTTTTCACTTTTTGAATGAGATCGATTGTAAATAAGTATAGTATTAAGCGTTTGGTGTTTTGATTGCACAACATGCTACTTTTACACTCCTCAGTGAATTGACGTGTTCATTCTTCATAAAACTATTCTCTTTGCTTACAGATCTAGTTCTATTCCGTTAGTAGAATCATTTTTATCCTACTGACAAGCAATCATATTGAACCCTTTTAATTTTGGATTTTATATCTTAAATTTTGCTGCATTATTATATATAGGCAGTGTACACAGGTGACTACATTGTACACATATTATAATATTAAGTGTTAACTTCTGCGACGAAAAAACACAATCAGGAATGATTTTGAAGACGATTGAAATTCCTTTCTCAGGCGACTGATTAATCCTATGGCTGACTTTAAAACTTAACAGCTGTAAGCTGTTTAGGAATTCAAAACTAAAAAAGTAATAGTAGTTCACTGTTCATTGACTTTTTTTCTTCTCAATCAACGTTTGAAACCTCTTTTAGGCTGAAATTAGCAAGCAAAATTTAGTATGTTTATACAGACATAACGAAGTAAAACCAATGAAACGGAAGTCAAACAACAAATGATTATATCACTAGCAACCAGTTACTCAAATGACATGTTTCAAAATAGCGCCACAGGATGCTCAAAATGTATGTATATTTTAGCCTCACGGTTTCTATGACAATATTTTGGTTTTCTAAGAATTGCAAGTTTAGAGTATAATTTTACCATGAATTAAATAAGCTCTTGAAACATCCAGTTTGATACTCTTACTACTATATTATCCAGTGATTTTTCAGGTGACACTACATATTCTTCACTTGTTTATCACCTCTGTTACGTCAGTATCGAATGAAACTTCATGAACTTTATGTGTTTTCACTATTGGGATATTAAGCAGTTTTTTGCGGTCGGAAGTGACCTACAGAATAACAAACCTTTTTGCTTTGTCACCGATGATTTGGAGCTAACAGTTCAACTGACTACTTTATTGGTCGAACACCTACTGAGTTGTTTATTTTTGTTTTTTCTTTCGGAATTTGAAGTGTTCTTAAGACACTCTGAAATATATTCGTTTTCTGTTGACTTTATCTTGTGTAATTAAGTGAGCGTCCTAAAAGATGATGACATTAGGAATGAATGGGAATTCTTTAGTTTATTTTACCAATGTACTATTCAAGTACATGACAGAAAAATTTTGACGTCCAAAAGACGAATCTAGATAACTAAGTCTAATAGTACTAAAACCATCGAAAACCCAAGTATGTATTATCTGACACTGTCAAAGATACGATGACTACGAAATCTACCGCTTCTTATCACTTAATTTCAAAAACATGTTATGTGACCTTTTCCAAAAACTTGAGAAACGACGATCGGCGCTCACCTTTGTTGGTATGATAGGATTATCTTACATTTGAGAACGTTAATTAAAAAGAAGTAATTTCAATGTTTCTTTACTGAAAACATATCCAATGTAATTATCATCTTTCTAGGTAAAAATTATCGTTTTAATTGAATTTTAGATTTTCCCGTCGATTGATTGGACCGAAGTGCTCCATCTCAGGTTGAAATGTCGGCTTCTTGAGCAGATGCTTCGACGATGTCTGGGCATTTAATTAGTATTTAATTGGTGGATGGTGACTAGCAGTGGAATCCAGGATGCGCATTTCGTCCTATTTGGGACTCGTCAGCTGGATGTACCTGCATATCTCAGTGAGTGATGATGTTCCCACCGAGGCTCGAACCCAGTGACCATGTCAACCTGAGACCGAGCACTTCGGTCCAATCAATCGACGGGAAAATCCAAAATTCAATTAAATCAATATGACCCGTTGCACAAGAGGTGGCTCTCGTGGCCCAAGTGGCCTAGTGGATAACGCTTTGGCGTTTGAAACCATGGTTACTGGGTTCGAGCCTCGGTGGGAACATCAACACTCATTGAGAAATGCAGGTACATCCAGATGATGAGTCCCAAATAGGATGAAATGCGCATCCTGGATTCCACTGCTAGTCACCATTCACCAATTAAAAATTGTCGTTGTTGAAATCTCACTGCTTGTTTCATCCAAAAATTTTGTTTTCCTATTAGCTGCCCTTGATGGAGCTCTTATTTTCTCTAATTATAGTATCCGAGACTCATTCATTTGCAGGTTTCAGATTATTGTCAAACACTACTGGACAATCTACTGACCAAAACTGAGTGGAGCCCTTTGATAAGATCACTGTCTGTGTGTTGTTTATCTTTGTTTTTCTCACAGATATCTCATTTGGACAATACAACGTTTGTTGTTGGATTTACAGACAAAAGTCTCACAGTACACATCATAAATAGTTTATTATTATTAGAGTGAAGTTTAGCGAATCGCTTAAAATGAATATGCAGGATCTCTGAGTAACTGAATTTTCTCAGAGTGAAAGCCCCAGTAGCGTTCCAGCACAATAGCATCAGGAAAAACACTATATTCGCAAAGAAATTCTGGGACAAGAACGTTAAAAAGGATACCTTCCTATGTATTTTTTAATCTTTACTATGGATGTTTATCTGTGTTTCCCTTCTTTCACTTAAAATGGCCAAGATGATGATATTGGTCATGTGAAGGCTATCAGTGCATCCGTTCCCCTTGAATCGCTATTCTTTACCTTTTCAAAATAATCTTGATATTTATTTCGAAATACTGTGTGCATAAACTTGCGTCTAAACAAAAAAGGCGTATGTCAGTATCTTCTTCAAAGTTTAATTTTTTTAAACAATATTTCCTGCCATCCATCTGTTGCAGATTAGTGCGTTTGCTCCCTTGGATCACTACGCTATAATTGGCCAATGATTGAGACCGTCTCAGTAGAGTCATCCTTCTTACATTAAAAACGCTGGGGAATTTGAAATTAAGTGGATCTAGTGACAATAAGTCTTGATGTGATTTCTCTTCTTACTAGTATTCCTACATCTGCTTCCCTTGATATTATGAAATATGAACTTGGAAACAATCAAGGATTACTAGCTAAGTGTTCATGAAAGTTTTAGCAGCTCTAAATCTATTAAGTAGAGCTAAAAAAATATGATCGACAGCAATGATAATGAAAATGGGATCTTAAGTATGAGACAGACTGTAACAGAAAATAATCATCCAAAAACATTACTGAACAACATTTGGAGCAAGAAATAGCAGAGAACAAAACAGGAATTTTGAAAAATATTGGGTGTCAAAGATGGTTATTCTATACTGAAAAACCTCGGAAAACAACTTAAAAGAGCGTTTGCTGCACGTAGACTATTGAAGACTATTTAAAGTCCCTAAATTCTTTAGGGAAAGCTCTAGTGAATAAGAAATATACTTCTAAAGACAACATATTAGGATAAAATGTTTAGAGTGAGAAGCTTGCTTCATAAGGCAAAGAAGTAGGCATATGAAAGTCAGAGTCAATGAATATAAAGTGTGCGCTAAACGTCCGCCTAGGAATGACATAAGATTAAAATGTCTTCAAAACAGATCAGCCTTCTCAATAAACTCTGTAGAAAGAGGACATAAGATTGTTTTTGAGAAGGGTAAAATACTAGTAAGGTGTCTTCATTCTCACAAAAAAAGGTTGACCTCCCTTGTTTATTATCTTTATTCTTATCAAATGTACATTGCTCGGGCAAGTTTTAGTGCCACATAATACCTTTCTTCGTAATATAAAATGTGACTGTACACCTTGAAAATGAAGTAGTTGAAAATAAATATTTTTTTCTCTGAAGAAATGCTTGTTTCCTGTATTCATTGATCAATGGATATGATTCGTCATCCAAAAAGTTGCTGTATAGTAAAAGCATCATCTTCCCAGTTCCATTTTTCAAGGAATCTGATTATTTGATATCGTTGTGGAGTCGTCAGGGAAAATAACTTTATCTTCATAGGGTAGGTGTATGGTGTTTTTCGCCTTAATTTAATAAATTGTTGTATGATACAATAATGGCATCAGCAATGTGAACACGTAGTTTTTTCTTCCCAAAGTTCTGAAATATGCAGATGCCTCTAAGTATATTTATAAAAGACTGATCATTAAAAAAAACAAGAAATGAGATCATTATTCTGTTTCTGTTATTATACTGTTAATACTCCAAATTTTAAACAAAGTTAAAGTTGTTTCAAATGTCCATTGACTTTTTGGTAGATGACATCATAAGGATGGAAAAATTGTTGACATTCAATGAAAGCGATTATAATCTTAAAATTCATATTCATTTAATGAAAAGATTATCTGTCTTGAGATTACCGTCTCCAAATATTAGTTATGTAGAAATTTACTAATTTTCAATTTTCAGTAGAATAACTGTTGTTCAGTAAATCAAAACGAATAGTTATAATAATAATAATAGGAAAAATTTAAATCAACAGCTATATGATGTAGAAAAATATCCTCCTATAATTGTCATTACCATGCTTTTATCTCCCACCTTGGAAGAAGTACACAATACAGGCTTCAGGATGTTACCTAAGACTAAAGCTGAAATGGTGACAATAAATAATAATATTGATAATAAAAGCAATATTCCAAACAGTATTTTTGATACAAATATGGAATATTCAGTATGTTTATAATACTGTATCTAATTTTCTCATTACATGACACACCGGTAATAATTAAACGGGACATTTAAATTGACAATATCGTTAAATAAGAATGTAAATGTAAATTCGAAATTCAAGATAAAATACTAACAACAGTATAATGAAGGAAGAAAGGATAAAAAGAGTCGTTTACTTCTTAGTTCTCAACAAGTAAGCGGTGTTATGCCCAACGCTTTTCCAATGACATAAAATGTATGTCAGGTAATCTATCGTAGAGTTGTTATACTTAGTTGTCTGAGCATAACATTTTCTACCTGATGAGATGCGAGGTAAGATCTGTGTATAGTTAAGATGATCGAAATTCGACAAGATAATATTCGCTAATCTCTTGCTTGAATCCATGCTACTACCTACAATAGTATTAATAGGCTGGTTTAGCGACACCCCTACTGACAGCTTTTAGTACCTTTCGCACTTTAACACAGTCTTTTTTAAGTAGCCCAGGAAAGATCAAAGGGCAGCTGTGAAGTAGAATAGGTGTAATACAAGAATTAACAAGCTGTAACAGTAGACACTGACTGACACCGGACTGTCTTAACTTTCTTACGTAGAATATCAAACGAAATATCATTCTAGAAACTAATATGATGTGAGAAGACCAGGAAAAATCAGAGAAAATACACAACCCAAGGTACTTAACATTCGACTTCAGTGTTATCTATGATCGCAGAATCCTGGGAACGAAGCAGCTCAAGTAAGTCGCCCTTACGTCTGAAAATGAAATTAAGAACTTGACATTTTGGGGGTATTTAGCTTAAGACCATTATGGCGAGGATGGCTGACTAATGTCTAATAAAAAGTTATTCATTTTGGAAAAGTCTGATTAAGAAGTGACCGGCATGCAAACAGTCAGATCATTGGCATACTTAACAAAATTGGATTCATCCAAATGGAGCAAGTCATGTAAGAACAAACAAAACGGAGAAGTATGAAAAACAGTGAACTCAGAAACACCAGTTAGAGTAAGCAAACCAGTGGAGGACTTCCCATTATATATAGTGTATTGCTTCCTATCAGGAAAGTAAGAATAAAACCACTTATTAGTCCAGCACTCTGTTTCTTTCGCAGCAGGCTTGCTTAACAAAAGTGATCTGGGTGCAGAGTCAAAGGTGGATGTGTATTCAGGGAAAGCACAACGAACATATTTGGCACTTCTGTCTAAATCACATACAACATTAACATAACAGTGACATGTAAAGTACACCTACTGTAATCAAGAGTAAAATGTTCAGGGTCATTAAAAGCCTTCAACGAAGGTTCAATGCTAAATAAAAGAAATTTTTGCATTATATTTAAAAAAAAGTTAGGTAATGGTAATAGGTCTAAACTTAACACCTGGTCCACATGATGATGTCTTTCCAAGAAAAATAGCAGAATTAAATACTTGAGGCTTTTCAGCCTTATTTTAAACGAAGCTTAATCAGAGCAGGATCTGATGCTATTTTAAGCTACCTATACGATGATATCACAAACAGTTTTCAGTCCCCCATCTCAGCCAGAAAAGTTGATACACCCTCTAAAAATAAGATCTGCCAAATGCATTACTCTCAGCAAGCACATTCCTAAGCAACTCAGTCTTTCCATCTTGTTTCGTTAACGGTATTTACAGATTTGTTAGATTAAGCATTGGTTGTGTTAAGAAATAACAAATCAAGTCCTTACTCTTCGTGATCCCTAGTTACATACTCTTTTACTGTAACTAGCATTCCGTTGCTTTGTCAGTTCTTTTGTTCCATTATTTGAAATAAGAAAGTCTCTTGTTTTATTATGATATTTATGTCCCCTTTCTGAGCATTTGCTCAGATTTGATTATTCTTAACTGTATCAAATCACACTTCATTGATTGAGACTTTGGAATTGTCACAGTAAGTGATCGTCAACCCTACCTTCTCATATTCTTGGCACATAAACTATTCTGATCGTTCGCTCGTAGGGAACCACTGTTCGCCTCGTGGTGTTTTCACTTGATTTAACTGAGTTATTGTGAGTCTACTTGAAACAACATCAAACAAATTTCAAATTTCACAGATAAAGAATGGTAGACTCTAAAGAAATAAATGAAAACCACTCCTCATTCCTGCAACCATGCATCGTAAACGCACAAAAAGCACTATTCAAGTGGTCAGGACTATGCTGAGTACCAAAAAGATGATAGCATTAGCGATAAAATATCAACTTGTCATTGTAATTTTTGAAGCTAAGCAATCAGGAAAAAGTGACTGTGGATTTATCACAAACAAATGATCAGAATCCTTGCATTATACCTATACCCGACTGGGAAAATGATCAAGACTTGAATACATGTCTTTTGCAAATGGTTGAATGTTCAGGTCTAGAAACGCTTTATACGTATCAGAAAATACTCTCGGCCCCAAACGAGAAAAACGGATGTTCAGTGTTTAGATTACTTAAGTTTGGCTAGCAAACACTACTAGTTGACATAAGTGATGTCCGACTACTAATGCTATTCAGTCAGTAGGATAGAGTGCGTTCACCTTCTTGATTCCCATTTATGGTATCAAGCAAATCATAAATTACTACTTGAATAATTTCAGTTTCAACTACGTAGTAAAATCTCACCTCGAAATGTGTAAACTGCAAATAGCTAATTAATTTCTAAACTGCGAATTTCATTCAACTGTAGCACTTCAGCTTACAATATCAAAGGTAGTGAATTACCGGCTGAACGTTCACATTAGTGAGGCATTTGAATAACAGAAACACGCATCATGGAGGTGAGAAGTTGACCTGTGCTACTAACGAGAATTTATAAGTAGTATGCTGTGTGTAATGTCTTTAAAAAAACTTTGAATGGTGGAACGATGGATTAAGCTGAAAAGAAGAAAAATGAAAGATGCTTGTAAAGCAATAAAGCTTGAAAAGAATACAAAAGAAACAGTATTTGGAGAACTTTTGCATAAGGAAATTTCTAAGTAAAGTTTTTGTAATTTGCCCAATAGACAACTCTTCTACCAAATATCACTGTGTTCTGCAAGTACGCACTTTTACTGAAAAGATCAGTACTGTTCTACAAACATGCCGACAGCCTACAATGGCTGACAGCACACTGAGGCCACGATATTCTACTTCATGTGTCGTATTTAAAATTAATCAAGGCTTATTTGTGTATGTGTTACTCCAAATTGTTTTCTGGGATGTCCAGTAAACTTTAATCAGAGATACATCGACATCCAAGGTCGGAACCTGCCTGGAGGAGAGTAGATTTCATACTAAGGTGAACCGTGTACATTGTACGTGTAGAAAATCAGACACTGGCATATAACTAGAAGCCATATCTAGTCCATTGATATTCCTGATTTCCCCAAAAATCCAAGCTTTACTGCATTACTCAGCTCTGATGAAAAAGATGTGGAGGATTATGACAAATGAAAAGGACTCACTCGGATTTATGGGAGACCTAACGAACTTGTAACATTGATTCACAGCAAAATGGCCGGTATCGAATCAGTATCACAAAGAGTCCTCTACTTCTCCTTCGGAATCAACATGTCTCATACAGATGCAATTAGCGGTCTTGGGCTACTTACTAAGGATAAATCGAATACTAATGTTAGCTATGGAGCACACAGAACTGAAATCACTAAAGCGGACTACTCAGTATACAGGCGGTTGGGTGTACTTACACGTGGTCTGCTCATTTAGTCTTGAAAAGCATATGTTCATCCATAATTATATGTCCACAGTGACATCGTATCACTACCCTTGATAAAAAGCAACCATCTCTCAAATAACATAAGAAGGAAATCAGATAAAGCTAACATATCGTAAAATACCAGCTACATGAATGTCGGAGACGAAAATTGGAGGGCACGGAAGCATAAGGGATTTGCTACCCATTTGCTAGGCAGTACACTACCCCAACTACTAAAAACGAGATACATTACCAGAAGGGCGACAACACAGTGTAGCCCAGATGGATAATCCCACCAAAGGGAAACTATGAAGCTGAAACTCATCTCTCATGGTTGTAATCGTGTTCGTTTCATCACAGATTAAATTTATTGTGATAGACAAACTACTAACAGTGCATATGAGTAAACCGTATTATGAAATTCCTCACAAAACCAACTAATCTTCCAAAGATCTTTTATCAGAGTACTCAACTTCCTTTATTTTCCTTCCACGTGCAACACACACCAACCAAACTGTGGGGGGGGGCAAAAGGATTTATAACGAGCATTCTTTGGATGGATGTGTTGTAATTACTTTTGGGTGGGAAGACGAGTGAAGGCTACTCATTTCCCACCTATCTTTTTGAGTAGTTTTACTGAAGACTGAACCGATAGCACTTTTGCTTATTTATCGAAAATATATCGTAAAAATAACTCCTCTTGGTACGAATTTCCAATTTTCGTTGCTTAATATTTATTTACAGCTTATCATAGTAACGACGCCTATTGCAGCGGCATAGTCCTGCAATAAATATCAGGTATTGAAATATGTAATATATTTTTTCCATGTAGTTAGACTTTGAACATCAAAGAAGTGTGACGCTGCACTCGGAGCGATACCTCACCACTGGCTTTCGAACACCTAGTTAACAGGTATAATAGAGAAGATTTGTAGCTCAGAGAACACAACCACACCAAAAACCTAGTTAACAGGTCAGTGAAACCAGGTAGATGGCAATTTAATTACGGATAAAATGTGCTTATCGAAGTGTCATGATAGTGAACATGATATATGGTAGTTTTTTGGGTGCGTTTGGGAAAGATTAAGCTGAGACCCATTTTTAAGACAGGTCAGGGTTAGGTTAACTTAACAAGGGAGATATTAGGGTTGGTTTGACTTAGATCAAGGTTAGTTTAGGGATAGTTCCACATTAGGGTTAGGTCACGAAGAGATCAGTGTCAGGGTTAGGTCTAAAAGATCAAGATGAGTTCAAGTATACAATATGGTTTAATTTCTTTATGTTACGCAAATGCAACACTGGAATGTATTTCTGTCTCACGCGAAAGATAGGCATCCCGTTTTGCAGTTTCTTGTCTTTTTGTTCATTATATGCACACGGTCTGCATATCAGTGACAGGCGCATATGAATAATCATCTATGATAAGCCTTAAACGTATGATGTAACTTTTACAGCCAAAACATTAGGATAAAGTATAATCAGTGTTGCGATGTTGGAAAGCATGTCAAAAGATACATGATATTAATGTCAGTAAAAAGTTTGGGCATTATCGAATAGATCTGTAGCGGTAAATAATTCCCCAAAATTATTGACTACAGCAATGATCACTGAACATTGGTTGCTGACTCTCACTGTTTAAGTCGACTTGTTTAGCTGAAGGCTTCCGGTCAAGCGTCCTTGCCATTTGGTACTCCGTCGTGCCACGTGCGTGCACGATCACTAGCTAGTTAAGCACTTGGTACGGTTTACTATTTGGTCCCTAAATATATCACGTACTTTGGACGATCATTTGTGGCGTTTTGCTTTGTATTTGGTACACGAGAAACGAATACTTTAAAGGTTGTTGGTATAAGATCTTGCGTTAGTATACTCCGTACAATTCGTGAACGTCGATACCGTCAGCCTCCAAACTGGTGAGCCCAACCGCGAACTTCATCTTCAATAAATACACAGATAAACCCCGTGAGTTCGTTCCTTTTTATTTTTGTTCTTGTACTATATTGTGACCCGCATACAATTCGGCATGAGTGATCCTGGCCCCAAGGTTATTCGTATTCGCCCAACTGCCAAAACAATTCAGGTCGTACCATATTGGCCAGATAATCCTGAAACGTGGTTTCAGATAGCTGAATCTGATTTTTGTGACCTTGGGATAACCGATCATCGTTCACAGTTCCTTGCAGTTATTCACGCCCTACCGCGAGAATTCAGCAGGTGCGTAACTCTGCAAATGTCGAGTCCAGAGGTAAGTAACTCGTATGAGTTGCTTAAAGCATCCCTCCTCAGGAGAAACGTTCTCACGGATCGACAGCGTCTGGATGAATTATTTCGTAACATCGATTTAGGGGATCAGTCAGCCGTGAGCATACTGACAAGAATGAGAGAGGTTATTGACCAAGGTCAGTTCGATGAAAGACTGTGCAGAGAACTCTTTTTATCCAAACTGCCACAGTCAGTACAGACTGTGCTGGTGACACTTCAGGGTGTTATCATAGACGACTTAGCTGTTTCTGCAGACGAAATTCTAGAAACTACTAAACTGCCAGTAACTGATTTATGCTCAGTTGCCGAACAGATTTCGAGTAGGGATACTGCAGTGATAGAGTTATGCAACTCCATCCAGTAGATGCTTAGGTCAAACATGCCTAGTAATTCCTCCTACCGTCGTCCTTAATCCCCTCAACGGCACGTGGCCGATCTAAGTCTAGGCCACGTTCGCTGAAAATCCCTGACTGGTGCTGGCATCACAACACCTATGGCCAGGAAGCGAAATGTTGTCGTAAACCTTGTTATTTCGGCAATGTCTCAAAGTCTGTGGGAAACTATCCCGCCGGCACACGTTAGCGGCAACCGTCGCCGGTGTCACTAGCCACTTACTTTGCATCCATGATGTGATCAGCCAGACCCGATATTTAGTCGACAGAGGCGCCGAAGTCAGCGTCCTTCCTGCTACAGCAGCAGATCGACAGAAGGAACCTACCTCCAAATTACAGGCTGCAAATGGAAAACCAATTGCAACCTTTGATAGGAAATACTTCCATCTGAACGTAGGTTTACGCAAACCTATTCAGTGGATTTTCCTAATCGCTGACGTCACAATGCCCATCATTGGCACGGACCTACTTAATCATCATGATTTACTCCTAGATGTCCACCAAAAACGACTGATTGACAATACTACCAGTCTGTTTATCAAAGGCATCACCCACATAGGCCCCAGCTTGTCACTCGTTAGGATTAAGGCAATCCTTGATCCAACTTTCCAACCGATTGTTGATAAATATCCGGAACTTAATTGCCCATCTAACGATTTCCCGTGCATAACCAGCAATTTTATGCACCACATCATAACCTCAGGACAGCCCGTGATATCTGAAGCACGACGACTGGCTCCTGACAAACTGAGAATTGCTAGAAATAAATTCGATCATATGCTCACCCTTGGCATCATTCGGTCATCGAATAGCCCATGGGCAACCCCAATGCATATGGTACCGAAAAAGGATAGCAACGATTGGCGACCCACTGGTGATTACCGGCGAGTGAAAGCCAAAACAACCCTTGATTGCTACGGCAACGTTATCTGGTGCATTTATATTCTCAAAAATCGACTTGGTTAAAGCGTATAACCGAATCCCGATGGCAACGGAAGATATTCCGAAAACGGCTTTAATCACGTCTTTTGGACTTTTTGAATTTCTACGTATGCCACCGGAATGCAGCACAAACATTCCAACGCTTCATCGACGAAGTATTTAGCGGTCTCGACTTTGAATACGCATACTTAGACGACTGGCTCATTGCCAGTCTAGACAGGAAACTCAACTTAGACACTCTGACTTGGCATTTGAAAGGTTGCACCTACATGGTGTTATCACCAATATTCAGAAGTGTCAGATAGGCGTTGACTCACCTGACCTCTTGGGTCACACTATTGACTGCCAGAGCATTCACCCACTGGCTACTAAAGTCGAAGCGATACTGAACTTTCCGGAGCCAAAGACAGTGAAATGTCTTCGCACTTTTAGCGGCTTGGTAAGTTATTATCAGCGGTTTATACCTGACTGTGCCTCTCTGATTCAGCCAGACAGACCTTCTTCGAGTGAATAACAAGTCTATCGAGCTTGACGTGTCTTCTCGACATGCTTTTACTCAGGTAAAAAAAAGCTACTGCTGATGCCACACTTCTAATATATCAGGATCCAACGGCACCGTTAAGTATCTCGGTTGATGCATCAGACACTGCAATCGGCGAAGTTCTGCAACAACTAGTTAACAACGGGTGGCAACCACTCGCCTTTTTCTCGATGCGTCTACAATTGGCAGAAGCGAAGTACAGCACATTCAGCAGAGAACTTTTGAGCTACGTACAGGGCTATACGTCGTTTTCGACATTCAGTGAAGGGTTGTGAGTTTATTATTTTCTCTGACCAAAAGTCCCTTACGTACTCTCTGGACTCAACCTCAGATAAGTATTCACCTAGAGAATCCCGACAACTGGATTACGTTCCACAATTTACATCGGACATTTGTCATATTACCAGAGTGAAAAACACGGCGGCAGATGCCTTATCGCGCATTTGTTCCTTCACCCAATCGGATGACATAGACCTTATCAAACTGGCTCTTCTTCAAAATGAAGGCACCGAGCTTCAGCATGAGTTGTCGAAAACAACTCTGCAATTAGCCGAGAAACCCTTAGGTATAGGAAGAGACACTACTCTATGTGAAATAATACTCCTCACCTCATCGTGCCTAAGAGTTATCGTCGTAACGTCTTCAATACGCTGCATGGCTTATCCCACCCAGGTATTCGAACTACCGTCAAGCTCTTAACTAGTCGGTTTTGTTGGCCTGGTATTGATAAGGAATTAAAGGAACGGGCACAAACGTGCTTAGCATGTCAAAAGTGCAAGGTATTAGGACACAGCAAAAGTTCTCTTGACACCTTTCTTATACCTGATGATCGTTTCGAACACGTTCATATAGATATACCTATATGTAAACCTGAATCGATCGTTTCACACGATGGCTTAAAGCAGTACCCCTCAAGGATGTATCTGCCGAAATAGTCGCACACGTCTTTGTCAAACGATTGATCGCACATTTTAATCGTGGGCGGCAATTAAAAAGTGGTTGATTCTCAGTTTTGTCTAAAATCCTTGGTTGTATGCGTTTTTGAACAACAGCCTACCATCCTCAAGCTAATGGTATGGTAGAACGTCTACACAGACAGTTGAAAGCCAGTTCGTCAGATGCCAACAATACCCATTGGACTGAATCCCTTCCGTTAGTTCTCCTAGGGATATGAAACGCCTTGAAAATCGATGCTGGTTGCACTACCGCTGAGTTAGTATATGGCACAACAATACGACTGCCAGGTGAGTTTGTTTCTCCCACTAGCTTCTTACCAGCTTTAGATCACGCCTCGTCTATTAGAGGCTTACAGAAGCAATGTGATCACTTAAACGTGCTCCCCTCCGACGGAAGTCCATAGACGTTTTTGTTCACTCCTGTTTTAAATTTTCTTCACTTGTATCTGCTCTTCGTGAGTCTGTACGTCACCCTCTGTAAACCCCATACGATGGACAAAAGAAGTCATTAAACATGCAGATACTTTTTTGTCCTAGACAAAAGGTCTGCAAAGACTCTGCAAGCATCTACCGGCATAGAACTAAGCATTCCCAATAATACACAAGTAAGTGAATATTCTTTAGTCCGAAGAAATCACTAGCACGGCGAAAGACACCGAACCTTCTATCGAACCCCCAAAGGAAACGTCTTTATGAGGAAACGTGATATTCCCAGAATATCTTCACACTTATATCACATAACTAAATAATGTGATTCACCTAATTTCTATTCGCTTGTGGTGTATTCTTTCTCTCAGACGTAAAGTTTTTATGTTGTATCACTCAACACAAGTAAAAAACTATTTATAAGCTGCACACTACATCCACTAACAAATTTTTGATGTTTTATTTCAGGCATTATTTTTCTGTACGGTAGATGTTTATCATTATTCTAACGTTACTTTTGGAACATTTTCCTCAACAAGATTCTCGGAATTCTTGTTTTCTTTTCCAGATGCGATGAGCACTGGACAAGAAGAAGACGAAGCATGAGATTCAATGAACAAACAAAGACGAAGCAATGTAAAGACACTCTATTAGCATAGGTAGACGACCTGTAGGCACTACGTAAAGCCGATCAGAAGAGTTTTACCGAAATCATTGGGTTTTTATTCCCTCTGATTTCACCTTAATATGCCCACAACCTCACAATGGCGAAGTAAGCTGCGGCGGTAGGCGATTTTCCAGAATTATTAGTCACAGTATTCATCACTGAACATTGGTTGCTGACTCTCACTGTTTAATTCGATTTGTCTAGCTGAAGGCTTCCGGTCAAGCATCCATGCCATTTGGCACGCCATTGTATTACATTCATTCGTGCACGATCCCTAGCTATTTAAGCAAGCATCTTCACACTCCGATTGGGTCCTGAAATATGCTTTGTAATTTGGACGGTAAATTCCAGTGTTTTGCTTCGCCTTCGTTCTATACGGAACGAACACTATAGAGGTTGTGGGTATAAGATCTTGCGTTATTTTATACCGCACTACCCGTGAATGTCAACACTCTCAGCATATACACCATTTTACATTCAGTTTCATTTTGGTGGCTTACGCTTCATTATACCTTGGCGCATTTCTCTTTTGAATGGACATTTTTTAAATAAATTCTGGGTACAACTATTGTGGCTTTTGTGTTTTGGCGCCGTATTTGACGGTTTTATTATTTTCGCCCAATACATCTCTTTAAGTACAGCAATGATCTTACAGGTCTTCAACATTCTGTCATGAACATAATTCCGTTTGAAGCTGTTTGGTTTTTGGATTTGGTCAATTGTAACTGGAACAATTTGGTTTTATTTCGGCTCGGAAGAGGACTGAGAGTCTTTATCTTCAAGGGTTATTCCTGCGATGTCTCTAACGTCCTCTGTTGAGCTTTCTGCACAAGGCGTGTCAGTCGATTTGAGAAAACAGCGCCTCTATATAGAAAAAACTTACCTTCTCCATTGAATCACCTGACAGTTTCATCGTAGCTGGTGACGACCCTGGGGTAGTTTGTGCTACCGGTGGTAGTAACATGATAAAATTCTGACTGAGCAAGCCTTTTTCATTAAACTTTTCGATTCACCGAACCTTGATTTATGTAAATCATGCCAAATCTGAGGCTGCAATTATCAGGTGGTAATAGGTGCCACCAAATCTAAATGTATTGCAGTATCCACAAATCACCTTAACTATTCTTCCCAGTGCCTCACACATTGGGCAACTGAATTCTTATTATCGTTATCTGGTGCCATTTCATTTTAGTCACTTGCAGTTTATGTGAACCATCGGCAAAAAGACGCATGACCAACAACGACACCTGAGTATACCAGTATCTCACTTTGGGTTCGGGTTCCCTCTGTAATTTCTGAGATATGCATTTTCCAGTCATTTCATTTTAGATCAAATGGTATGCTCTACCTTTCATCTTTAAAGAGCAAATATCAAAGTGAACGTGTAAAGAGTGAAAAGGAAGCCGTGATCTGGAGGAAGGCGTGGCTTATTTGAGTAAACATTGTGGTGTATTTTCAAGATGACGAACCAACAAGTGGATTGGAACATGGAGCCATGTGATTATTTTTGAAACAGATCAGCACTTATGTACCTTACCTGATTTTTTGGATGATTTGGCAGGAACAAACATACATTGGTGCAGACTGCAGTCAGTCACTAAATTCTATTAAAATGTGTAGTCAGAATAGACGACGAATGTATGAATAACTTGATATTTTATTTATCACCTAATGATCCGAAAGATAGTATTTTCGTTAATAACGACTATTCGTTTCAGGTGGTAGAAAAACCCAGATTACGTAGATCTTGACAGTAGTGTTCGGGGTAAGAAGGGCAATACGAGATATGATCTTTGTAGAATCTAATACTAATAACAAATAACTGGTGATTATACGAGGTGAGGATAAACGTTATCGCGTTTTAAATTTACCGCGCTTCAGGTGGTTGCGTCTTTCACTGGCTAGGAATGTGGAAGTCAATTGGATTTTTCATTTGTCCTAGGTAGGTGGTGTCGTGTGCCGTTTTGTGTGGTTGTGTTAAGCGTGGTTTGTAAGCAACTTTGACGATATAAATGTAACATTTGACGGCAAAGTTCAACAATAGCGTCCCGGGAGTGCGAATGCACGAGTGACCTTTAGCTGACCAATCATAACAATGAGGAATGTTTGCTCAAATACTGATGTATATTGAAAACAAAATGCTTGAAAAAGCATTAAACAGGTTATTTTTCTCTGACATGGCTTAAAAATGCGTCCTAGTTATATGGAGGAGTATCAGTTGCTAAGTTATACTAGTTCCTGTAATAATAATAATATATATTTCCTATCTGTGTAGGATACACCAGTTGTACAGGCATGGATAAGTATTATTTACATCACATGAATTTGATTTATGGTGAAATTACATGGTTGCTGTCCTCTCTGACATCAGTTAGCGAGTACATTCTGATAGTTAGTCGTTCAATGGAGCAATAGAAATATTGTCTTCGCACTAACAAAAAAACCCAAGTATGTGTTGGATAAATTACAAATATTTGGGAAAAAAATAAAGCTTGAAGCCAATTCCTCCATATAACTTTGTTGTGTGCGGCATCGTATCTTGTTGTTGTTTTATGTTCAAATTATGTATTAATTTAAAATGAGTGATTTATTTTTATGATTTTGACATCATTTTTATTGCAAGTAATACCAGATGTGAATTCAACTGAATGCAGATGAATATTGGTCATTGTCAAGCAGATTTGTTTTACTGCACTCAAGTCACCCATAGCCCGCCATTTGTCACAGCATGGTTGTTCCGTACGAGTAAGCTGATTAACACATAGAGAGCTGTACATGCATTCACCGAGATGGCTACAGTTAAACTGTTTGTGTGAATCGTTTATCTCTCTCATCCTGCCTGCAGTCTTGCCCTCGGTTGAATTATTATGGTTTCCAGCAAGAGGATAGACGACTACTTACCAGGAAAAGGTGGATAATAAAAAACGTTAGAATAAATGACATCAACTATAAGTCCGTCCCTAAGCTAACCCTTACCTTAGTCTTAACCCTAATCATAACCCTTATGCAAACCGTAATTCTAACCCTAATGCTAATTATAAAACTGATCCTAATCCTAACCCCAATACTTACCTTGAACCTAGTCCTAACCTTAACGAGCTATTGAAACATTGTCCAAACAGTACTTAAAAAACGTGACCTAAGTTGGTGAATAGAGTTGATATTTCAGCTCTGATAATAACAGATACCGTTAGCCAATGACTAGCATGAGTTCAAGGTCACTGGAGCATTCACACTCCTGAGACGTTATTGTTGAACTTCGCCCATTTGATTATTCTAAAATTGTTTTACTGTTTTTTATACAGATACAGTGCTCTTTTCGATGTACGCTTTCCTGAGACTATTTAGCCATTATGATGATTATCAGTGACTACAATCCCGTGGATCCCAATGCATTTCTTGAGTTGTAGTTATACGTAAAGTATTTTCTACTTCGATATTTCTCACTCACATAGTCTGGTATCCTGTTTTTCTCTCGAGTTAACTGTGACAAGCTGTGGCAATAATGTGCTTCGCTAACGAGCCCTTTTTCTAGAGTTTCATCGCAGGCAATCAGTGCGAGAGGAAGCAGCACATTTGTAAGAAGCCGCGAACGCATTGGAAGACTTTCAAAAGGCGAGGACCCTATAAATTGATAGTAGTGACGACCTTTTTCACATACCAGTATATGGCCACGTTCACATGCACAGGAAAAATCGACGAATGAGACATTGTATAGTAGTGAGACTATTTTGTGGCACTTTCATGTGGCTTGTGTGTTTCCCTCTAATATCTTCGTTCCTCAGACCACTAAATGTATCCTTGTAGTATGATCCGATGGCAAAACTACCGGAAGTTACTGGTGTTATGCGTGCGTAATATTCATGATATTTTCTGCACCATCAATGTGCTGCACATTTCAAAAGATATGTAAACTATGATGACTGAATTTATTGAATAATTAAGTCCTATTGTAACGACAGAAGGCAACAGTCAGGCAACAGATCGTTTATTAAGGAAAATCAATACATATGTATAGATTCTGTTGTACATTATTGTAGATTATTGTTAGTAGAAAATACAGTCTTTTGATTGGTTGTTTCTCACAGAATGTTAACCTCGCATCTCTGTGTAGCTGTGTCAGATCATCTATATGCTAACTGTATCCGCCTACGCAAAGTCTGCTGTCCATCTTTGACCTTGTTTTCACATGACTAATATTTGAGATATAAACATTGATGTCAGTTACTGTTTACCAATTTAGCTAGCAGCCATCGCTCACCACAATATGTGGTCATTTATGTTAATTACGTAAATGCCTAATTTTTTTGACTGAATTTAATCTTTAGCGTTGTTAGGAATGTCGAGTCGCAATGAGGTCTGTCAGTTAGTCAAATTCAGTGGAAGCAGATATAGTCGCATTCAAACAAAGACATCCGAAAAACACCGACATGTATTTTACGACTGATGACCAGATACATTTGCATAATCAATTGTAGGAATTGATTCTACATACAAAAGCAAATGAAGGTAAGTTCGCTCATACACTTATAACCTTGCAGATATTCCTTTTTCAGGTTCGTGATACGAGATAACTTTGAATGTGGGTATACAGTTCTGTTTACTTCAAATTCGGAAGAATTTAAACGTGACGCAATTTGGAAAGTGGGCATTTTCCGTCGAATAATGGGGGATACTTCTCAAACGAAGACTTTCGTTTTTGACTGTGCACAGCACATACATGTTAATAAACTGGTTTGCGTTGCAGCGAAATAAAATTTTCTACCTAGTATTCTTGTGTTCCATTTATTCTGCATGCGGTGGGAGTACGGCATCCTAGATTGGCACTCCCTAGGATATGAAGTCGTAACTATACGTAAGTGTAATTCTGTACGAACACGATCGATTGATATAAGTGGTGAACTATAAGTACTTTAGTCAAGCCTAAATATCTGTCTAAAATTAAGTGATTACGTCTCCTGGCCATAGGTAAATCTGTAGGCAACAGTCACAACGTAACCTAACCTCTGTATTTATCAAAATAGGAATAGAACTTAGGCACGGTGGTGCGGTTCGATTTCGTATGAGATTAAGTGTATTAATATATGTGTAAAACTTGGGCACTGTGGTAGTAAGTAATTCCATATTAGTTTGTTTATTAGGTATATCACACAGTGAAACAGTATTATTTACTGGATGATGTTTCGAACAAAATTTATTGTCCATAATCATATCAATTGTAATCACTCGACTTTGAAACCTGAGTTTAAGTGTATTGAGATAAGGTGTATTCAAAAGGAGTGCATAATTATTATTTAACTTAAAGCGTGATGTCAACCCATATGATTATACTGCAAAATGAATTCTACATGAGACGAATAATTGAATAGATGGAGCTGTGGTAATCGTAGTAATATTTCGCTTACACTGAATTATGCCACCAATTACTTTCTCAGGTTTCATTGATAAGTCAGGCCTCTATCTCGACATGGTGACAAATATAGTTTCACTCAGACAGAATAAGAAAAGTATGGTAAGCAGGATGTTAAATTTATTTAATGAAAAATAATAACAAGCAAATGTCTTTACAAAATTGTTTCTCGTAATTATTCCGGCGATGTCGAATTGCTGTGACCTTGTCCATCAACGTTACCCGACATCTGCAAATAGTTGGATAAAGTGTATTTCTTAAATCGCTGCAGTTAGAAAAAGTAATGTAAAAATTAAACGCTTTTTATTTGTCTACCTTTGGTGAAAAAGGCTCATTCTCCTTTCTCATTCTTTTATCATGACTGCATTCTTCTGTGGTTTTCGCTGTCACACTTATTGTTCATCTTGTAAAGTATAGCACTAAGCAAATAATAATTTAATATGTTGTATGAGGAATGCATTCCATCTCTACAGGTACAATGAATTATGTTAGAGATTGCAATCATGAAGTATCATCAATTAATACTTTTTCGAAAGTTCAATTCGCTCGATTATTGTACAAGCAATCAAAAATGTTGAATTGTAAACCCTTCTGGGTGAGTAATGTGCTCTCACGTGATTAAAAGCCATTTCACGAAGAGAAAAAAGTCCTGGCAAACTGCAAACGGCATGAAGTAAAATTGTGGATAGTAAATCATTCAAAGAACATGCACAAGATATACATGGCAAGCGGCTATAGAGTCCCTCAAATGGTAGTATACATTTGCAATGTTCAGTGCTAACCACATTGGTCTATGCATGGAAACTATGACTTTTTGATGAAAATATAGCTTTTTTTAAGCAATCAACAAATATGAACAAAGAGTAATTTTTAGCTTTAATAAAGGCATAGGTAGTTAAGACAAAATAGAGCGCAACAGTGCGTGAATGAAAAGATTATAGTGAGGTTGATAAGTGATACTTCAGTGAGAAGTTAATCAAAAGTTCTAGAAGATTAGAACCTTTAAGACAGGATGATCTGTGAGGTGTCTCGCGAATTACTGTAGGGCCCATTGGGTAGTATTGATGTTTTGCGTCATTCCGAACTTCTACATGTGGTTTAAACATATAAGAGATAGTAATGATGGATGGTTAGGACTCTCGCGACCATGCACATGGTCCGGGGTTCGAACCCCTGCCGACGCACACCCGATATCTATGGTCGGCCTGCAAAATTTGGGCTACCGATATCCATGCTGAAAATGCCATACTTGTACTGAAAATACGGTGTGGCATCAAGCCGTAATCAAAAATAAAATTCTAGAGTAACACTTTCTATCTGTCCAAAGTATTTCCCTTGAAGGAGTTTCTCATAAATAATTCGCAATATTCCTAGTGATTTTATGGGAACATTGATTTTCTCCTCGTTTTCATCAACTGTCCCTTCACGCAAAATAGCGTGCAGTAACTACATATACTCAAGTATTGTAACCTGAAAGTCACATAATCCCTAAAGATAATCTGCTGAATAATAAATGGTTTCAAAAAATGAGTCATAAGTGCAGCTTCCGTGTCCTTTACATCCACAAGTAATACATGAGGGGGCTCAGAATACCTTAGTGATCTGAAAATGGATGATTATTAGGACTTGTATAACTTGCAAAACAGGTGTATTAGTGGTACGATGCGGCTGTCAGCTGCTATTCGGCAGAAAGGTAATACTAACTACAAACACACTTCAGAAGGACCATCCATAATATTATTCTCGTCGAACTGCACACTGAGCAGTTGCGGTCTTCTAGAATTCCATGTGACAATGTAAATTCAACTGGCAACACATCTTCGACCGATCAATTTTAACCATGAACTTCATCAAAATGGACATAATCACCATGAAATTCGGCCGCTCGTCACATTCGACGTATGATTTCTTCTGTGTGTTATGGAAGATTTCACTCATCACGGATGAAAATAAAAATGTTCAACCTTCTTAGATAATACATAACTTATGTCTATGGAACCTCGCCTAGATTACTAGGTCACTAGTATTCTAGCCGGTCCCAAGCCCGGATAAAGAGGGAGGGTTGGGGCGTGGTGCTAGCAACTCCACCCCCAAAACTTAACCAAATTGCTACTAAAACTTCAACGCACAAATATATTCAAAATTCTAAAATTACAAATAGTGACCTTATTTTTCGCTGGAATCGGGGAAGTGAAATGACGCGGGCTGGTGAAAGCCTTCGGGAAGCCAGTCAGCCGATGTGCCTTCTTTCGATGAAAGCGAAAATAAGGATGGGGACGTGGAATGTTCGTACAATGTACGAAGCTGGGAAGGCTGCTCAGGTAGCCGCAGAAATGAGGAGATATAGAATAGAAGTGTTGGGAATCTGCGAGAGCAGATGGAACGGATGTGGAAGGAGCCAACTATCAACTGGAGAGACAATAATCTACTCCGGTCACCCAGAGGACGATCACGAGCACACCGAGGGAGTAGCCATCATGATGTCACCAACAGCGGCTAAAGCTCTCATGCAGTGGGAACCAATCTCCTCCAGGATAATGACAGCCAGGTTCAACTCAAAAGGAAAGAAGGTTACAATCATTCAGTGCTACGCGCCTACAAACGCCTCAGAACATGAGAAGAAGGAGGATTTCTACAGTCAACTACAAACAGTAATGGACAACGTCCCAAAGAGCGATATCAAAATCCTGATGGGCGACATGAATGCGAAACTGGGAGGAGACAATACAGGAAGAGAACTCACCATGGGTCGTGAGGCCCTCGGTGAAATGAACGAAAATGGTGAACTCTTCTCAGACTTCTGCGCCTTCAATGATTTGGTGATTGGTGGCAGTGTGTTCAAACACAGGGATATACACAAGGCAACATGGATTTCACCAGATGGACACACCAAAAACCAGATAGACTTCATTTCAATCTCAAGGAAGTGGAGACGGAGCCTACTGGACACAAGATCGAGGAGAGGAGCAGATGTGGGTTCAGACCACTATCTAGTACAAGGGACTTTCAAGGTGAAGCTGAAAGCCTCGAGGATACCTGGGGATAGGCCACAATGCAAGTTCAACACTCACAAACTGAAGGACACAACCACACAGGACATTTTCACTGCAACTGTCAGAGCAAAGCAGGAAACACTACGTGGCACCACTGAGGAATCATCCGTGGAAGACCATTGGAACTCTCTGAAGGTAATTTTCAACGAAACGTGCTCAACGGTTTTAGGAAGAAAGAAGAAACAAGACAAGGAATGGCTCTCAACAGACACTTGGAAACTAATAGAGGAGAGGAGAAAAGTGAAAGAGAAAATGATTCAATGCAAAGATGGACAAGAGAAAGAGACGCTGAACTCAACTTACACAGCACTGGACAAAGAAGTGAAGAAGAGTGCCAGGAAGGACAAAAGACAATTCTACGACAACCTGGCTACTGAAGCTGAGAAGGCAGCAGGCAAAAGGGACCTGAGGACACTATATCAGATAACCAAGTCTCTATCCGGGAAGAGATCAACACAAGTGAAACCTATAAAAGACAACCAAGGGAACCCAATTACCAAAGAAGAAAGACAGATTAAACAATGGGCGGACCACTTCAAAGGACTCTTGAACCGACCACCACCTACAACCCGTCCAGTAATATCAACAACAGCACGTACACAACTGCAAGTTGACACCAATCCTCCAACGAAAACTGAAGTCATGAATGCAATCAAGCTTCTGAAAGCTGGAAAAGCAGCTGGACCAGATGGAATACCCCCGGAAGCACTGAAAGCGGACCCAGAAACGACGGCAGATATGCTGACCCCATTATTGCAAAAGATCTGGAAAGAGGGAAAGGTGCCTACTGACTGGAGGAAAGGTTACCTGGTGAAACTACCAAAGAAGGGCGACCTGGGACTCTGCAAGAACTGGCGAGGAATCATGCTCCTGTCGACGCCAAGTAAAATCCTGAGTCGCATCATCCTGGAGAGAATCAAGGACGCGCTGGATACAGAACTCCGACCAGAACAAGCTGGATTCAGGAAAGGCAAATCATGTTCTGACCAAATTGCAACTCTACGCATTATCATCGAACAAAGCATGGAATGGCAATCAAATCTCTACCTCAACTTCATAGACTTTGAGAAGGCCTTCGACAGCGTTGACCGCGAAGTAATTTGGAAACTACTCGAGTACTACGGCGTACCCCAAATATCCATCAACCTTATTCAACAGCTGTACGACAACGGCACATGTCAAGTGATCCACAACGGAAAACTCAGCGAGGCGTTTGGAGTAAACACAGGAGTCAGACAAGGGTGCTTATTATCACCAATGATATTCCTAATTGTGGTGGACTGGATTATGCGTCAGACAGTGGGAAACGAGAAGACAGGGATATCCTGGACCGACGTGAAGAACCTAGAAGACCTGGATTTTGCGGATGATTTATGTTTGATGTCACACAAAATCGAAGACTTACAAGCAAAAACCGACAAACTGGTCGAAGAAGCAGCAAAGACAGGACTCCAGGTGAACATAGACAAGACGGAGGTTATGAAAATAACCAACCAACAACAGCAGCAACATCCAGTGCCAATCACCATCAACGGGAGGGATTTGAAAGAGGTTACTTCTTTCACTTATCTGGGGAGCATTGTCTCAACCACAGGAGGAACGGACGAGGATGTCAAATCGAGAATCGGGAAGGCGAGAAACACATTCATCAACCTGAAACCAATCTGGAAATCTTCGTCACTCAGTATCAACAACAAAATTCGGATTTTCAATACAAACGTCAAGTCAATTTTGCTTTACGGATCAGAAACTTGGCGGGTCACCAAGAATATTTTCAACAGGTTGCAGACCTTTATCAACAACTGTCTTCGCTCCATACTGAAGATTAGATGGCCAGAAAGAATCACAAACAAGAAGCTATGGGAACAAACGAAACAGGAACCAATCGCCCAACAAATATGCAGGAGGAAGTGGAGATGGATTGGACACTCGCTGAGGAGGCCGTTGAGTGACATCGCGCGTCAAGCCCTCGAGTGGAACCCGAAAGGGAAGCGGCGAGTGGGACGTCCAAGGGTGACATGGAGGAGATCGTGTGAGGAGGAGATGAAACAGTATGGAATAACATGGACGCAAGTGAAAAGAACAGCAGAAGACAGAAGCAAGTGGAGACGTGCAGTTGAAGCCCTATGTTCCACTAGGAACCCAAGGGAACAATAATATATATAATATGTCTATGGGCTTATTCTCTTTCAATTACCTGATTCTCATAGATAACAACTATGACAACCACCAGTGCCCGTAGTCAACTCACAACCTGAAAATCTGTAATAACTAGCAAATAACAAAGCTTTCAGGCCCTCAAACGAAAATAATAGTCATTTCTATGTATAATTTCTTTAAATGCATGCCTTTCTTCGTAATAATTCGTCTGGGATATCAAAACACTATAACGCAATAGTACGAATACAATTCAGGAAAATATCGCTTTTCGGCTACAGAAGCCTAAAACTATCTGACCATACCCCATCTCACAAAATAAACGCTTATAACACCCCCTATATGCATGAACACGACAACCCATACAACGCACGAAAATACATTGCGAAAGCCTATTTCCTCACCCTAAAACGAAATGGAACGAAGTTTGGGCGGGCGCCCAACCTTGATGGTCACCTAAGTGCATGGGTTTACAATCTGACATATATACGAATTTGTTTTGATTGCTTGTACAATAATGCAACAACTTAAACTTTTTGGAAAATGCTAGTTTATGATAATTCACGACTTTAATTAATAACAAAACTATTCACACCTGTGGAAATGACATGCTCTTCATGAAAAGAGACCCGTTCATAAGAAATATAAATTATTATTTAAAAACAAGCTGCAAAATAAACAAAAAACTAGTGTACGAACAGGTGGTTAACAAAGAGTAATACATTCAAGGCCGACGAACATGAACAAAGATGACCTTGAGATGAAATGTGCACCAGGTGACCTTGTGCATGCCAGGTAATCCTAGTCCATTTTCCGACATTGCAACGCACTCTGTTAAGCAGGTCCATATTGGTAACATGGTATATACGCGCGTTCCTTGAATACGACTTGCTTTTTCCTCTCCAACCTATTTTGTGAATTATCCGTTTGCGAAACCTGATCTTCCTAGCCGGTGAATTAAATTCAACCATTACTTACATATTGAATCTCTGTGTGGTAAGTCCAGCTGTCTCTAACTACTGCCAAAGCTTCAGGTGCCACTGCTGTAGCAGCATCTTTCTCACTCGTTCAGATAAACAAGATTTGTTGGTCTACCACGTGATTTCTGTGAAGCCGATCATCCAGAAAGTACTAGGCAAAGTCGAAAACCTTTTCTTTTCCTTAGCTTATACTTTATCAGTCTTATTCTTGTTCATGTGGGTAGATACTGATCCTCTCTTATTATTATATAGCATAATTTTTGGTGATTGTTAATATGGCTGTTGAAAGTACTCTTAGGAGAAGCACTAAAACACCATATTCTGTAGTCACAAGGGTTTCAGCCAGAGGAGGCAATAACCCAGGGACATGAACCCCGTCTCACACACCGATCCTAAAGTCTTGTGTAGGTCTCGCCTGCTGTGATACTACGCCTGCATTGTCACAGTCTAGCACGGAATCGGCACAGGGAATACCAGGTGGACATGATACTACACCTGCATCAACAGTAGTAACAGTCTTAATACACCTCATACTACAAACCACATATAATTAGTCCCAGAACTACTCCTTTTGGAGTCAACCAAAGCTACGACAGTCGAGTGGTGGTTCGAGCCACGCAGAAGTTTACCAAAGATCAGGAACCTATACCTCACTATCAAGAGGTGAGCACAAATAAGTTGAATTGGTTTATACTAGCTTGTTAAAACGACATTGGAACTATAGAATCACTGAAAGTTCATTATTACACACTGCCTTCGCTCCGTCTCTGAAAAGTTTAAGAATGTTTTAGCTTTATGTAAGGCTGAGTCGATTTCCAATTATGATTTTGCACGCACTACGCTTTCTTGCGGTTTCAACTGAGTCACCCACTTACGGCATTGTTAGTTTTAGCTGTTCTTGGTTAATAATTAGCATTCCTTCCATCTTCATTCTCTGATGACTAATCCTCGCTCTCCTTAGTTTATAATTTGGTGGGACTGTCTTCTATTTTGGTAGCACATCTGACATGCGGGGCTTTTTCGTCATGCCTGTAGAGACGTATAAAAAACACGGACTTCGATTATGCAGCATGGTTTCGCAACACTAAATACGTTGATGATTTAGCAGTTTCACTGTAGCCAATTCCTATGGAAACTGAACTGCAAAGCTGGGCCATCTAAGGAGACCACATAATCACTTGTGTAGCACCTGCCACTCCAATTAGTTTAATTTTTCTTATTTTTTCTGCTCCTGCTAAAATTTTTGCTCCGCTTCAACGCTTTAAGTGTCTAAATAAGATTTACCTCCTTATGTAACACTTCACAATAAGGAATATGGTGTAGAGATGGTGAGAAATATTATTCTAGATAGGTTGATGTTTGCCACAGTTTCATTTCACTATCACTTTATCTCACTTTGATTTTATGATCCCGATTCATTTACAGAAACCAGTGGTAAATATTTTGGATGCCCGGTTGACCTCGACACTTATGAGTGTTAGCAAACCTTATGGTCAAGTCGAACGATGGAGGTGTAGGAAGTTCGCTTAGAGTAATATGTTGGCGTTGTTCAAAAACATTTAACTGCCGTGTTACTCTCAAAAATCATATTCTTGGTTAGTTCCGTTTTGTTACAACTTATCATTTTGACGTAAACCAGCTTTCGAGAATTTCGAAAAGTGATGAGAATGTCCCAAGTATACATAGCAGTGAGATATATTCTCAAATATTGTGTACTTTTGAGGCTAAGATGCATTTGAGAAAAGATAAAACAACTGCTTGTATTATAATAAAGGATCATTTCTGTTTTTACGTCTGTGCCGTTACTTCGTTTTTGTTTACAATGAGATACTTGAAGTTGTTTGTTGAGGAAAGTGGACAGTTACACCGAGAATTTTTCGTGAAATTACTGGCGTGCACCTGTAATTTATTTTGGGAAGTGCGTAAAGCTGTCATTTAATTTCTGACACATTGTCAATGTATCATTTTGCGTGTAAACGAAGTGTAATCGCAAAAGTATTCCCAGAGTTCATGGCATAATACCTTCTGTTTTATTTACTTATATGCATTATTTGACTTAGTGGGATGTGGTCGCGGGGCTCGTTAAGCAGTTCATATACGGGAAACACTCATCAAATGTAATTTTCAGGTGACTAGTTAAGCAAATACATGGACTCCAGAGAGTTGTTTGGCTGTAGCGAAATTTTAGCAGACGAAATATCCGATTGTCCATTAAGAGCCAATGGTACTAAGCAGCCGCGGTCTGTTCAACCGCATGATTGTAGAAAGTGATTATTATAAGTAAGGACCCGTCAGGGATAGGTGTTGAGTCATTTGCCTCTCCACTGCCGCCCTTGTTTATTCAGACAACCATGGTGGCACCGTCGAAGCTAGTCTCTGACTATTTCCCTGTGGTTACAGGTCACATTTAGGTGATCTGCATCTTCCCACACGAGACAAAGCACCAGTCAATAACTTCATGGATGTTCTATTCGTGAAAGCTAACTCTAGACAGTATTATATGACCATATATTTTTCAATTCATATCGTATTAAAAGTGTACAAACTAATAATATATAGTTTAGAAATCATTTTGCCAACTTAGAATTCAGCTGTATTGAGAGGTATGAAGACATAATTTAGTATCGAACTCATGTTTCAGTATTATTCCACTGTCATAACAACAGATGTTTTCATTTGAATGTAAACTAATGCTAACTTTTCTGAATGTAATTATTTAGTTTCATGTACGTTTTTTCAATTATCTTCACTTTCTCCCTATGTATTGTGAAAATTTGTCTGTTTTATTATATTCTAACCTATTTAAAGACGTATCATCCATTAGGCCGTATATGTTCATACAAAGCTGGGCCATTATTTGCACATAGTTCAAATTATTGTTCTGTTACCAAAACTAAACTCGATGTCCTAAAATTCGGTAAGTGAGTCTTAACTATGTCTACATGAGTAAAAATGTGTATAACAGGATGACTTCAATTTCAAAACACAAATTTCTCTGATTATCAGTTCCATCTAAAGTTAGATTATAGAGGTTTGTTGAATTTTTGTTGATGTGTCAGTTAGGTTGAAACGAAACTGACTGACTGAGTTATCGACGTAGAAGTTTAGAAAAGTTGCCACACTCCATATACCCCACAAAAAAATGCGAAAAAATTCAAAAGAACTGTAACGAATGAAAATGTGAGGAAAAAAGTATAAGTTCAAGGAGAAACTGATGGACTTAAGAGCTTATAACGAGTGAACGCATCTGCTTCATTCAGAACGATTTTGAACCATATCACCAGTTTGACAACATCGATTGGGAACCGCAGTCTGACAGTATACAGCTCCTTAAATGACTCAAATCGACAAACACCTCATGGACTGGTACCATGTTTTGATTTGACCACCCCCAATTCTCTTCGGATATAATCCTGTGTTCGCTGATTTTTCTTCCTTATCTAACGCGGTACACTTCAATATTATTCACCTTATATCGTTCAACATTGGAGTTAAAACTTAGGCATCTATAGGAGGTGACAGGTAGTCTCTCTGTATCCTCCACCTTCAACGGCCGTGCCTGATAGTCATAGAGAAGAACAGGGCAAACGGCACAGTACACGCGTCCTTTGGTCGCTATTCGGAAGCCACATATACGCCAGAGATGACGTCAGTTGGCAATTCCACGGAAGCCTTTTATATTGAGATATCGTCGGCGATAAGTCCATTGCGATCTATTGAACTTCCCAAATAAATGAAGTAGTTACCTCACCCAACTACTTCACTTTATCTTTAAGTTAAGAGTCAGTGCAAATGGCTCTTCTAGCATCATTTTACATGTAGCGGAGGTGAATTGGATTTCAAGCGTGCCAAAATTTCTGCTCGAGACTTCGTTTTGCCAGTCTCGTCACCTAAAAGAACCATATCCTTTACATACTCTATATGCCGGTCACTTTAATGCTATAAAATTCTTGTAAATGTATTTCGCTTTCTTTATACTGGTTGTGTAATACCCATGAACTTGCCACTTAATAATAATACAATGTTATACATTTGGTTCTCTTGATGAATTTCGATAGAGAAAGAAAGACCAGGTTTGCAGTATATGACGATATCATTCTATTTCACAGGTTCTCATTAGCTGCAAACTACCTGAAATTGCATTGCTTATAAGTAATAACGTTATAAGTATAAAACATGGGCACTGTGGTATAGCATAACTCCATTATGGAAAAGATTTTATTTTGATAAATCACACAGTGTTGTACAGTAATATTAACTGATTACGTTTCGAGCATAAACTATTGCTCATAATCATACCAGGTTGATATGATTATGAGCAATAGTTTATGCTCGAAACGTAATCAGTTAATATTACTGTACAACACTGTGTGATTTATCAAAATAAAATCTTTTCCATAATGGAGTTATGCTATACCACAGTGCCCATGTTTTATACTTATAACGTTATTACTTATAAGCAATGCAATTTCAGGTAGTTTGCAGCTAATGAGAACCTGTGAAATAGAATGATATCGTCATATACTGCAAACCTGGTCTTTCTTTCTCTATCGAAATTCATCAAGAGAACCAAATGTATAACATTGTATTATTATTAAGTGGCAAGTTCATGGGTATTACACAACCAGTATAAAGAAAGCGAAATACATTTACAAGAATTTTATAGCATTAAAGTGACCGGCATATAGAGTATGTAAAGGATATGGTTCTTTTAGGTGACGAGACTGGCAAAACGAAGTCTCGAGCAGAAATTTTGGCACGCTTGAAATCCAATTCACCTCCGCTACATGTAAAATGATGCTAGAAGAGCCATTTGCACTGACTCTTAACTTAAAGATAAAGTGAAGTAGTTGGTTGAGCTGGTTACATTTTATTTTCAGGTGGTGATGAGAACGTGTGAAATAGAATGATGTCATTTTATTCTGCAAAGCTGGTTATTCTTTCGCTATCGAAGTAATAGGATGCTTGGATATTTTATAACCGTATGAAATATTTCCGTTTTTTAAGGATTGCGAATTGGCACACACACACTTCATGTGATATCTTGCTATCTGTGTAAATTTAGTTTGTGCAAACCGGAATTCGGAGCTTAGATTTGGTTGCGCGATATGCCGAAAAAATTTATAACTGGTATTCAATTTACACGTCATATTTATTATACTCATTCAGAGCACACATTTGTGTGTAAAGGGAGAAGTAAGTTATGATTTTTGCACATAAGTGGTATGATTTCTATAATTCTGATGAAGTTCCTAATATCTGTTCAGGTATTAACAATGTCTGCTAGTAATTACGAAGTTGCTTACAAATTGTCAGACGTGATGGCTAGCAGTTTTTTCCTTGAAGTCATTATTATTTCCAGAGATAAACCTCACTGAGATTAATTTGATTGCAGTGGACCAACCGAAATTACGTGCACGTTAAAGTTTATCAGTTTGCTGCTACTGAGTGTTTAAATGATATGTTTCATCATTGACTTTGGTGTGAGAAACCAACTGTAGCTTACCGTATCTCTTTGTATGTTGCTAAAAGACTTGTAATTTTTGTAGGTTGGTGTTATTGAAGTGCACCTTTTTGTCCAAAGCAGACCCAGAATGTAGTGGACTTTTTCGAAAGAAGGCATAGATTTAACATTCACTGGACAGATATGTTGTTGTTAAATAGAATATGATCAAAGATCAAGATCTAAATGTTGACTGTGGTTCTACCTACCTTTCAAATTCACTCACTAAGACAGTATAACTAAAGAGTATTGGTTTGTAGGAATTCGATTAACCAGTTACAGGATTTCATCACGAGCTGACCGGTTAGAGAACCATTGGGAAACCTGGGAGTACTGGACATCTCTTTCGTCCTAGTTTGGGACTCTTCACAGTACTCACCCACCGGATTTGAATCCAGTACCTTCTGGTTACAAGACGAGCTCGTAGACTACTAAACCACTGATCCGATCCAGTGGCTAGGCCATGAATTCCAAACTCTGCCAATCCAAGACATAGCGCGATCGCTAGCCAATGTCTTCGGCGAGTATTTGTCCTCATGCTCTACCTGCTGTACCCTACTGATCACACCTTCTCACTAAAACCGCAAGTAACTACCTACTTGAATATGGCCAGTCGCTAGTGAGCATCTCATTGATATTCAAGTATTGGTTTTTAGAGATTTAATTAACTGGTCACAGTTCTTTACACTCCAGCTTTGATTTTTATTGCAGAATTAATAATTATGCATTTTCCACCTTGTACAAACACTGCTGCATTCCCATTAGCTTTCGTCCATTTTATGCATTTAGATTGATTAGTGATTTTCCACACTTAATACCTAATTGCAACCTCTGTCTCTTTTCCTAATCTCCACTTAGTTGCCCCCTCCTAGATTGCACCGCACATTACACAGTGCATCTCCTATAACATAGTTACCATTATGAATTCTTTGTTAGATATAAACACGATTCTGTAGCTCTTGAAAATGATTTGTCGAGAAGAAAATTTTTCTCTGTTATGTCTTCTTATATTAATGGTAAATTAGTTTCCACGTAAGTGATAGCATACATATCTTCCTACCTTTTTTGAATCTAGATTGTGGTCGAGCCTTCTTATCCAATTCACATCTTGCTCATATGACGACGCATACTTCTGATAGACCCTATCCTTGTCCAGTAGAGGGTTGTTCATATGAAGCTCGTACAGCTGGTCGACTTGCTCAACACAAAATTATTCATGGTCAAGGTATGCAAATCTTATTTTTATGCAAACGCTTTTTTCATTAAGAGTAAATGATCTGTAAAAAATCACACTACACTTTCTTTCTGTCATTTAAATTTTACTAAATAGACAAGCAAGTCAGTATAGAATCTTACGAAATTGTATAACCATATAAATTAATACACCTCACAATAACACGAATGAATTCAATAGGATTAATTTGTAACCAAATACCAGAATATGGTTAACTGAAGCTTGAAAACGTATCGACAACACTCATCTTCAATAACATTGTAGCATGTAGACGTTTAAAACCAAGCAGGTGTTGGTATTTTGTGTGGGTGTATTTTTGTGCACAAACAAGAACAGAAACACTTTGTACCACTGCTTAAGAATTCACTTCTGTGTGCAATTAAAGTTTAATTCTTTCTTACAATATCGATATTGAAAAAAATCTCCATTTAGATATTTAGGAAGCAAAACGACTGAGTGAAGAAATATTTACTTTTCAATTAGATCCTCATCTATGGCTTAACCTTCATTGCACTATCAGATTGTTAGTATCAATCTCTAAAGGCAGCAAGAACAACAGTTTTGCTAGAGTATGATTTTGTATTGTAATGGGTTTTTATTAGCTGTGATATTTTGATGTCAAACTGAAGTAAGGGTTTAATTTACTTGAATTCAGTCAATTTAGGCAAAATGAAAGGAAAAAAGGTCTAATACATTACCGTTGTATTTCGTTGAAATAGGTAGTACCATACATTTTCGTTCATTGTAATTCAAATTACTGTTAAGCATAATGACTATGGTTGTTTTACTGCTCGCTAACTGGCGGGATAATTACGATGCCCATAAGTCGTGTCACAAATATTTCCAGGTATATTGATATGAGAAAGGAAATTGTGGTGATATATAATAACATAATAAAGTAATTTTATTTGATAAACAAAGCGACCGTGTTTTACTAATGCCATTTGGAGCACAATATATAGCTTGTAGTCATATCAAGAACAAGGAACTCTAACATTTAATATGGAAGCATAAATTCATTGACAAACTCACTGTCCGAGTTTTATTGCATTTTTTCAGGTCGTCGTTTCTCTTGTGATTACTGCGAGTACAGTGCTACCACATCTTCCAACCTTCGTCGTCATGCCCGAATTCATGCTGGGGCCAGGCCGTATTTATGTCCACATTGCACCCATCGCACGAGCGAGTTGGATGCTTTAAAAAAACATGTATTAGACTCCGGAAGACATCCAGGCTTACCACTATACGTGTGTCTGTGGTGCAGATTGGAATGCAGCACAGTATGCGTTGGATTTAATTCTTCGAATCTTGCGTGGCAGCATTTACTCAATGAACACTCACTTGAGATTACAAAACCACAGACATTGAGTCGAATCGGTCGATTATCTGAGAAATCGCTTTCAGAGGTAAGAATATCCGTAGTGTTATGTTTTAAACAGAACACTACGTTTTCTTTGCTTGTGTGATCCTTGAAACAATGTCTAGATTATTCTAAACACCTTTCACCCATATACGGAGTTTCAGCTTTTTCTGTTTTCCATGCATAGGTGGTAATATTATTCACATTGTATGCACGAATTTGTAAACAGTACATGACTGGATATAATAAGTCGGTTGGTAATATAGTGATTTCGTAACGGTTAAGTATAACAATCAATTGATAGATCTAAAGCCCACAAACAAGTAGTTAGCCACTGTGACACTTCTAAAACATATAAATTCTTTTATACAACCATTACTCTAACTGGATATTCCCTTGTAATAAGTAGTTTTAAAATATGATCGACCGAAGAGCTTTGAGTATGATCAATAGTGAATTTAAAATGTTGCTTGAATGTAGTGGGCTGTGAGTTACAAGTATCCATGCCAACAGTAGAACAGAGAGATAATGAACTGAAATCCGTTGACAACTTTCAAAATATGTAACGAATAGGATGTTTATGTCCAGCTACTATGTACTTCAAGTCGTTATGCCATCTAGAATAATGATAGAATAGAAAAGAACTCACTTTAGTCATCTTATCAACTAAAAAAACTAAAGTGTGAATATAATTTCGTGGAATCAGTAATAGCGTAAGAAAGTTATTGCCTGACTCCTATTCGTTACTATTAATTGTCGACTTTTCCATACTGCCTGACATGAATTTAAAATCTACTGCATATTTCAGTTCAGTTGGTTTTGTGCGATAGGATTATATGAGAATAAGGCTTAGTTTTTCCGAAATAGGACTTGTCGTCAATATATGAAGTCTTTAATTGTTAGCCTGCGTGATTTTGTCTAGTCTGGATGTGCTGCTTGGGGTTCACTAAATAATAAAGACAGACAGCTTGAAATTCTGTGTAACACAGATTAAAGTTGATGGTAGTGACAGGAATTTATTCATTGTCTTATCCTAATATAACTCGTAGGATTTTATTGTTTTGATGTTCGTATTTCTGAATGAATTAAACACTAAATAGATTTGTTTTTATTAGAATCTTTTTGTATCGAGTTCCATTTGATTAAGTCGGACGCACCTGTCTCTTACAAAAATAATGTCCTACGAACATGAAGGTAATCCATTCTGTTCATTACAACACATTTATTTTTACCTCAGGTTGTGATGTAACTGGTGTTACGATCTGGTAAAAGACGAGCTGTCTGAACCTAATGCCCCAACGGAAACTACTTTAATCTCAGCGTCAACCACAACAATACCACCGACAAGTGAAAAGAATCCTCTCCTTTTTTTCACTTGCCGGTGGTGTTGTTTTTGGTTGATGTTGCGACTAGCGATTATAGTAGTTTCTGTTAGCCTATTAAGTTCATGTAGCTTTCAGTCGACTCTGCCTTAATACCAGGGACGGAATGTTGATGGGATCGGATTCTGGACTTCGATCAAATATTCTTCCTACAGTACATATGTCTGATGGTATGGCAAATTTGACGTTTATTATATCTGAATAGGAGTGACTTTGCGCCATGTCAGCATGCTGAAGGCGATTTCTTGCTGTTAACGATGCGGTGAGTTTGACGTCGACGGTACTGGGTGCACGTTCCATTGGATTCTGACCGCCGGGCTGGAACAAGGTGGTATCTTTGCAAATGTTGGTTAGTCGTTGGTATTTATGTGTCTGATTCTAATGTGTTTAACCAGTGTGTTCTTATGTCTGCAAACTTTGGAGGCTGTAAATCATGGATGAAGATTTGCACTTTAAACTGATTTTCACTTAGCGACTTCAAACTAAATTGTCCACATGTGCTGCAGACTGTACCTAACCGCGTTTGAATATCATCGTTTTGTTGGGAAGCAGTTTCATACAATAGTATCGTAAGTTGAACAGTAATTTTTGCCACCGACATTCTAACGGAGTGTCTAAACGTTTTCATCGAATTTTCTCTCAATGGGAGAATCAGTTTGCAACAACTGTCCAATTCATCTGCACCTAATTGCTGAAGTAGCAATCTAACCTTTCAGCCTAGTTTATGCTTCTGAGATCCAATTTAAATAGGTTTTCGTATCCGTGATACAAAGCATCAAACGTAATTTTTGAGTTTGGATTATAAATAAATCCTAATATGTCGATCCTAACATTGTCGTTATCTGTAGGTGAATCTGGGAGGGATGATATCTTCAAATCATCAAGCAACTCCATAATTTTAGGCTAATGCTGCATCAATTTTTCTAAACGTAAATGACTCATATACACTTTCTGATCCTAAACTACTCATTAAAGTTACAGTTGACAATTTACCAACAGGAGTGAATGCCGTACAACTACATGAATTTCTTCACAGGACACAAAAGACTGTTATTCACATCTCACTACAGCAGCAAAGCGTTACACGCAGATAAAGCAGGCTCCTGCCTTAGTTTGTGCTGTTTAAAGGTCCCGTAGGATGCTATAGGGCTTACGTTGGGCACGGCTTCAGCATAAAATATCTCTACACAGAAGATTTCGGCCATGTGTGTATACTCTCTCTCGCATAATAATTAAGTACCCCTCCTGAACAAATAAATGGTTACTGCATCCTTGAAAAGAGAAATGCATGTTCAAAATTTTTTAACTTTCATGAGGGAGCAAGTACCGATTGCAGCAGAGCAAATAAGGCCAGTCATACGTAGAGATGATATCTTATAACAAGCTATGAGTTCTGACCGAAACTCTTGTCCTGCAACCTGTCAAACCATAACCTCAAGCAACTGCCCTCCAGTGTCACGGTCTCAGCAGTGTTAACGACTGCCTAGTGTTTGTAGAACGAATGGTGATATCTTGTGACACATCGCGCTTAAATGGTCGTAATGGGCACTTAGGAATTGTAAACTGAAAGTTAGGCATACTCGACAAGTATGGACGCTTACATGACAATTCAATCCTTATTTAGTAATACTGTTGAATATTCTTCAGGGGAGTGTATAATATTTTTAACAAGTAGCTGGCGCTTCGTCAATCTGTCGTAAATCCAAATCTGTCTTTATAATCGGCAATGGTTCATGAATTAACATTTGGTACATATTTATTCCTAAATAAAATATATATATATATATATATACTTTTTAACAATGGAAAAGTGTTACTTATTAATTAATTAATTCTATATCTGTCATAAATGCACTGAACTGAATGAGAACTGTGATCGCATAATCAATTGCAATATGCTTGAGAAATGATAATATACTACTTTATGTGGGATCCTATCAATATTGAATCGCTGTTTTTAGCTGACGTAGATAAATATACTTATTTTTTCTTGCAAAACTGAAGAATTAAAACTCGTAGTCATGTAAACATAATGTGGTTTTGCTGTTCAGAGTTATTTTCTGGCGCCATACTTGTTTGTTTATTTGGAATCTTCTACAGTTTGAAATATCAGGTAATTGTTTTTCACATGCATATGTCCACTGACAAACACTTTTCCTGTACTTTCATTATAGCGGGATGTCACCCGTATTTTGGGTATTTATTGGCCAGAAAGCGATTCAACTCCACTACCAGAAAATACCATTGTTACACAGTCAACTGTCGCGAGCCGTCGTCAAAATCAAAGATCAGAAATATCTGGACACAAAATACATTGCACTGATCAAGGCACTCTACTCGAACTCATGCAGCCAGGTGAGGGCTTACGGCGAGTTGTCATCTGAAGTGCTGACAACTAGTGGTGTCAGTCAGGGATGCCCATTATCCCCATTCCGATTCAATTTCGTCATAGATGTACTAATGGATTTAAGCCTAACTCACTTCAGAGACTCAGGGATTGACTTGCTACCAGGGAATAATCTCGTTGACTTTGAATGTGCAGACGATATAGTCCTTCCAGGCGAGGACGCTGACAAAATGCAGAGTCTTCTGAACACCTTGAGCTGCAATCTACGAATGTTTGACATGCGATTCGCTCCCGCCAAATGTAAGGTGTTGTTACAGGACTGGACTACACTGAATCCTAGGGAGTAGAGTGGTAGAGCACGCTGACCGCCTCACTTGTTTGGGAAGTACCATCAGCCCCAACGGGTTGATCTCTGACGAAATCTCAGCACAGATAAAGAGGACTAGTTCCTCATATGCCAGTTTACGCCGTCTCTGGCGTAGACGTGATATCCGGCTATCGACCAAAGGGCGTGTGTACTGCTCAGCAGTCCGCTCTGTCCTCCTTTATGGCTGTCAGACCTGGCCATTGAGAGCAGAAGACATGAAAAGATTAGCTGTCTTTGATCATAGGTGCCTGCGTTCTATCACCCGTGTGAAGTGGTGTAATAAGGTGAGCAATATTGAGGTGAGGCATCGGTCGAGTGCTAGGTAAGGAGGGGAAGTCAGTCGACGAGACTGTAAAATTACATCGACTGAGACGGTTAGGACGTGTGTTACGCATGCCTAGCCATCGCCTTCCTCGACGGGCAATGTTAGCTGACATAGGGTCAGGCTGGAAAAGAGGTAGCGGTGGTCAGACCAAAACATTGCACCATTCAATGAAATCCACAACAGTTAGTTTAAGCCAGCCACGTAGAAAAGTATAGACTTCCTGGTTGGGGTCCTCGGGATGGTGAAAACCAATGGTTGGAAACAATCGGTGATTTGGCTCAAAATCGTTCTCAATGGCGCAGATGCATCCACTCCTTGTGACTTCTAATAACCAATGAAACTATATTGTTCTTCGTTATTACTATTCCTTTGTCTTGTATTCCTGTCTACTATCTCTGTTATGCATTTCTTCTCTTGATTTTTGTGCTACATGGAGTGTGGCGACTTGAACTGCTGCACATCGGTGCAAAGTTCTATGTCGAATAAAGACAGACAGATCTGGACACAATTTCCGAGGGCAAATGAACTTCTAAACTTGAAAGCTGACGAGAAAATTATCAAAAATATCTCATGTACTCCTGAGGAGGCTTCAAGCATAAGTTAGCCTCAAAATTTTCTCATATTCCATTTCAAGATATAGCTGAAAAAATTTTCAGACAGTAATTTATTGACTAGATGTATAGAGATTGCTGAAAAGTAGAGTACGAATTTGAAAGTATGCGTAATTGACCTTCTACTGATTGTGTCCTCAAGTTTATTGAAAAAATCCAACTTTCAGATACTGAGCTATGAGTTGAAACTCTGTCTTACTTGATGATTCTAGTATTCAAATGACGACTATGACTTGGCGATGGAACCCACATGTGGCTGCTCTTCAGGAACATCGGTTACCTATTCACAAATGTTTCGTCTACTAACATCACAATTTATAAGACACTGAGATATACAACAACTTGTGGCTTTCATTATTACTTCAAATAAATTGTAAATGAAGTTTTTGCTCTAAACTTTTTTCTCCAAGGCGTCAAAGTCACAATAGTTGGTAGATGGTACACTACACACTGTGTAGAAGTCTAAGGCTTAAATTTTTAGAAAGATAGTCGGAAAATGACTTAACGAAAAACGACATGAGCTACCCTTGCGACTACGAAGTATATTGCTGAAAATTTGTGGTGTACATATTGAGAATGCACAAATTTTTTTGTTTACGAACTTCCTCATAGACCTCTGTACATGATACGACACAAAGACTGTGGTGAAGGTGACTGAAAGCTCTTCCACAATTAGGAAATGCCCTAATGGGTACTTTCCACGGAGGGTTTTTTTGTCTTTTTTTTCTTCTTCAGACTATATTGTGTAGTTTTCACTTTAGGAATGGACTATCTTGTGTAACTTAATTTGTATCAGACGTATGTCACAAAAACATCTGTATGGGAGCGCACTAAAAACAATTTTTAACATGTATATGTTCATATCATTATGTTTGCTTCCTAGCTGTGTATCCATTTAACTATTATTTTGTTAATTAAGAGAGGTATATAAACTCAGGGTTAATTTTTGGTATGTAAGCACTTGCAACGTTACGGTATGAAAACTCAACATTGTAACTCCTGAAGCCATCTTAATTAGTGGATTATTAAAAACAGTAGGAAGCGTTTTTCTGTACTCACCACATTACCTGAACCTTTTTAGTTCACTAACAAGTTCTGTTTAATTCCCTTCAGCGCATTTAAAATTTGAAGAAAACGCAGATCATGACGACTTATCAGAATGCAGTCTGATCCAAATAGGTTCAGGTGCACTCTGGGCACGTAATACAACTCAATAGACTGTACACAGTTTGTAAATTCGAATTCTTTTATCATCGTTTGAGATGGTTTTTTGAAAAGCTTGAAAATAAAACTTGTTAACAAAATGTAACTTTTTGTATGATACTTGTTTATAATGGTACAATATGTCATTGAGATTCTGGTATATCTTGATACAGTGTAGTAATTCCACTTAGTCGCTGACCTTGACATCAAATGGTATTATACTGGCTTTTATTTGCTGTTTAATTCGAAGAACTAGATTGATCTGTCCAATTAGAGCTGATTTTAAAAGTAATCTAAACTGTTCTCTATACATTTTATGCAGTTTTATGTACAGGTATATACGATAGATAGCCAATGAAGATATCCATAGGGTTACCATAATGGATAGACTTACAACTATCCACAAACTTAAACTGATCTTACCTTTCCATGCCCAGTAACTTTCATGAACTTGTCCTATGGCCCTAGTATGTGTCTCTTCTCCCATGGTGCCGACTACAACCTGTTCAAATTCTCTCCATATATTGAGGAAAAATCCAATGATTAGTCGAGTCACGGCTCCTCCTTCTAAGTGACATTCTCTCACGGATGTGGCACCCAAGTTGTCAGTTGTAAAGCCTGCAGGACATTGAAGGCAACCTCCACTTGACGGATAATCTGTTTCACCTAAATAGTAACCTATAGGGCATAAATGACATCCATCAAATGCATATGGTGTTCGAGGAGCGTGACCTGGAGGACAAGGATGACATACGGGAGACCACTTTGTTAACTGATATGCTGATGAATTCGACAGTAGTTTTGAACTTTTATTCAAAGTGTAATTTCCAAGGTGGGCTAGCGACTTTAATAATGGAGGCGGATGATAGGTTTGACTACCAGGTGGACATATGGAACGTATACGCGTAGGGATGTCATATATGTTCAATTTGTCTTTTCTGACTGATTTTCTTATTTGCTCGTCCAATTCATCTTTAAACACCGAGTGAATGTAGCGAAAGTAATCACCTGCAGGGTTCAATAATAAGAAAAGTGGTTGACTTGACAAATCTATAAGTATGGCTAATTCAGTGTATGTACTATTCGGTGACAGAAACGGTATTTGATCAGTGGGTTTAGCCAACTGAATTAATGGCATCACCCGTAGTATTATATCATGACATGGACTTTGCTGATATTGACTAATACTGATTTTTGAATTGCACCAGGCTTTTATATCACTCAGTGTTTGTGTAAGCTGTTTCTCTGTTATGATCTCTTTAGAATGTGATTTAAATGCATAACTCCATATTATTGTAGGCGGAGTGTAAACACGAAAAGCGAACTGAATTTGTCGTACTATTTTGTTACCTCGTGAGGGAAAAACCCACTTTTCTTTAACTCCGATCATGGTTTTCGATCTAAGACCTACACATGATATAGTTTCCATTTCATAAACAAACACCAGCTGTTTGTTTCCTGCTGTAGATGCTCTGTATTTAGGTTCCAAATTTGGTTTTACACCTTGTTTACCATCATTTTTGGGTGGATTTTGCGTCACAGGTATTTCACTAACTCCAGTTAATGGCAAATATATTGTTAAAACTTCTCCAACATGAATCACCTCTCCTCCTCTGTTAAACCATACTGTTATAGTGTTAGCTAAACTTTCCTCTTTTGGTTGAGAATTCACTAACAACCATTCACTCATATTTTTCTTTTCTTCAATCTTCTTCATCCAACATGGCAAATATAAATGTTTTCCTGCTGGTATCCATAGGGTGTGTGTAATGACTTCTTCGGAGTTAAGAAATTTTATATTATATAGTAAAAGATAAAGTAGGTTATTTAATACTACTGGCTTCATTGATACTTTGAGTGAAGCAAGAAAAATAGTAGTGCTGTGGATATTTGAAGTCGTGATCAATCAATAGCAATCGATAATCTGCGTAAATATGATTTTTATTGCACAAGGGAAGATCATTCTGTGATTAAATCACTCACTGAGATATAACACCTGTCATTTCAAGTTGAGGAAGCAAGCATAAAAACAGCAAAGGGAGGTGTAGTGAAATTAAAATAGGCTAATATTAACAGATCTAATACTAAAATGACGACTGATGGGCATTCCCAGTATCCACGAGATTTCAGAGAATTGAGTGAATCAGCAGTATTTTGAATTGTCTTAAGTGCGACGAAGTTTCCAGTTATTGATTGTTAACATCTTCAGGGCCCCAAAGTGACTGAAGCTAACACGCGATGACTTCATAGTTTGGTGCTGCATTTTGACTCGTCCATCTCTTCTCCAGACCAAATCAGTGTCATGTTTGCCACTCAATTGTAGTTGTAAAGCAAAATGGCAAAACACGTTTTAAATGATATATTTCCTAAGGAGAAACATTTATATATCTCTTCTGACTTCCCGTGTGAAACTGTTACTTGTCCTACAACAGAGTGTGATTGTTGATGTTAGACAGTCAGGGGCAATCGTCAAGAAGCTTTGAACCTAGGTTTCGTGCTAGTTGGCGCTTGTCAGCAAGGTGTATCTGCAATCTTTAAGGAACTCATGTCCCTTCTGAGATTCGAACCCGCGTCACCCAGTGCTGCAGTCAGAGTCACTATTATCATTATTATTGTTATTACCACTATCGCTATTATCAGTATTTATTTTATTTTTACATTTACTTACATATTTCCTGACTAATTTATCCGGGTAATTAATAATAATAATAATATTAATGACGACACCAACAATAGGGAATCTAAATCATCAGTAGTAATTCCATACAAGGAAGGAACCTCAGAAGCTTTACACAGAATTCTCAACAAGGCAGGAATAAAAACGGCATTCAAACCCACAAACTCAATTAGAAACAAGCTTTGTCGGTTAAAGGATCCTGTAGAGCCTTTAAAACAAAACAATTTAGTTTATCTCATACCCTGTCTGCAATGATTGTCAGGTCAAACTAGTAGAACAGGGGCAGTCAGACTAGCTGAACATAAAAACTTAGCAAAATCTAGATTGGTTGACCCGAATGAAATAAGAAATCTAGAGAATAGTTCAGCTATAGCACTACATGCAGTCACACACAACCATACAATAGGATGGGATAGGATGACAGTTTTAAAATCTAATGTCACAGGGTATAGGGAGAGATTGATAACAGAAGCTTTGTTTATTGAATCAACTGCAAATACATGTAATAGGAATGATTCATCACCTGTCCCCGATATATGGAAAATTCTACTCCCCCTACGACAAATTGGAGAAAACAAAGAAAGCTATAAAACTCAAGTGTCAAAGTCGTGTGATCACAATTGATATGATTATGAACAATAAATTTTGTTCGAAACGTCATCCAGTAAATAATACTGTTTCACTGTTTTTGATTGCACACTAGTCAGTAACTAGTGTAATGTGTCTAGTCCTATCTTCGGTGCAGACTGCCGATTGCCTCCAACCATCTAATACTGTTTCACTGTGTGATATACCTAATAAACAAACTAATATGGAAACAATAATAATTCTCGAGCGTATTGTTCTTTCTCATGATGTAGTATAAAAGCGCATTTCATTCGGTTTGAAGCAGGGGCTTAAACTAAATTGTTGAAAAGATTTTGTCGACATCTTACAGATGATTTTCTTTTATGAAATATCTTTATTCAGTCTATTTTATGACTTTTAGGCTTGCTGTATAACAGTTATCTATAAGATCCTTTCCATTACTTTTCGCTACATTCTCACCTTAGCAGTAAAACTTTTTGCTGTTCTTGAGGATAATACTACCGTTCCAGAGTGTTTACTTTCAACTAATCATCTTTCAACACTGTTTTCCAATGATTGTTGCTTATCTGGATAAGATTAAGACTAGTATAGACTCATACTGATTTTATTTACTGTCATTTTTCTGGTATATACTTCTTTTCTTATCACTAAACACCACCGACTGTTAATGCTTAGTGGCAATATGTAAAATATTGTCGCGAATTGGCTGCTTAACTGTATGACTTTGACGAGCACTTCTGCAGAGTCCTCTTTTCGTAGGTGCGACCTTCTAAATAACATCCTACTCTTGTTGGTTGCTGACGTTAAGAAATGGTGCATGAAGCAATGTTACTTTTTGCATACCTTTGTACATCACATTTCGATTTTGTCGATTTTCAGTGTACGGAGTATAATCAACTGGTTGAATATTAGTATAATAATGGTCAATGTAGAAAGTGGCAAAAGTTTTCAATGCTCAATTCTTCAAAATCAATTATTACTGGAATTTCTAAACGCTTCCTAATACACCTGTGGAAAAATCACATTTTAGTCTTTCGACTAGAATGCTTTTTGATCACTCAGCCTATCTTAAGTGTTGATTGAGAACCTATCAGGTTTTTAATTCTTGATATAAATACCAGCGAAAATGTACATTTACCCAAATATACTAGTTGTCCTACCGCAAAGAAGTTTCATGAGCAAACTATACTTCACTGGATCTCACCCTGAGTCTGTGAGACGTAGTTGTTAAAGACACTAACTCCAAGGAGGCATGTTATGTAATTTGGCGTTGAAAATTCGAATCTTTCTCCTTATGCTGGGTGTCGATGATTTCCAAACTGATTTCAGAGTGATGAATCTCTGCCTTGGCTTTCCGATTTTGGTTTTGACATCCTCATCGGTTGCCGCCTGTAGTAGAAACGACTCTGCCTAAATAAATGAGAGAAGTTGCCTCTTCCAAATTTCTCACGTTACCAATGATTGGTGCACGTGGTTGTTGGTTAGGTGTATTCGTCACTCCCGCCTTTTCTATTTTCACTTGAAGTCCTGTCTTCACTAGCTGCTTCTGCAAACTTGTTGGTTTTCACCTGTAGGTCCTCGAGTTTGTGTGACACTAGACACAAATCACCTGCGAGATCCAAACCTTCTAGAGTCTTTTTCGTGGTCTAACGTATTCCTCTCTACCCGCGATCTGTCGCATAATCCAGTCCACCACAATTAGGATTGTCATCAGTGATAATAGACAGTCTTATTTTACTCCTGTCTTCACTCCACACGTTTCACTGAGTTTTCCGCTGTGAATCACTTGACACGTGATTTTGTCATTTAGCTGTTGAATGAGTTCGATGAAGATTTGGGACGCTCAGTGGTGTTGAAGTAGGTGGCTCCTGTTTGTCAGCGTGAATGATGTAAATTATGCTCACACTAGCCAAAAATTCATGACAAACATTTTTATTGTTAACTACCAATCGTGTCACAGTATTAGAAGATTGATCACAAAGAAAAATGCGGGTCATCCTATGGTTAGATAAATTCAGTCGTGACCGAGACTAAGCCATCGAAAAAACTGATTCACACGCAGAGCTATGCGTGCGACTAAAACAAATATTCCCAATCGAGTTAATGTCAGATGCATCCTTTTAATCTTATTACATTTCTTCCGAAGTTGTGTATATTTCTTGCTAACGGAACACTAAGTACTTTTTAAATAAATGTTTTGACCATTTCATAATCTATATCGTCAAATAGAAATAACCACGGAAGGTTTTAGTATATCTTATCTGTTTGATGCCAATAACCAAAATGAAGCAGTGTAACGCAGCAGAAATTTGACTGGGACTACATTAATAATAAACACCATGAATATGTCTCGAATTTATATTTCATTAGTTACACCAAACACCGTTACAGTTTAAAAGTATAGTCAAAAAATGGATTTGAAATAAATGTACTCTTCTTTTTGAAACTAAAGAAAGAAATATTACTGACTAGAATACTAATAGTATCGTCGATGGTAGTATTCGGCAAATCTTGCACATGGTTGTTCAAGGCAGGCAGACAGTAAATTTCGACACTCTTCGTAACAGCTTTCTTCATCTGTCTTGTCGCATCGACCGTCACATACAAGTTTACGCATAAAACAGTCATTTTTACAGTCACCTCCCACCATAATCCTTTTACACATCACCAAATTGACGGAGAGTATTAGGAAAATAAGCACCTGAAGCTGTTAATGAATAAGCAGAAATCCAACTAAGGTGCATTAGTTAGAAGTGTTGAACTTGGAAATAAAAGGCATAATGCCTATTGTTTCATTATTTATGCAAGTAAATTAAACTTTACAAGACTGAAATCAGGCGAATTTTTCAATAAATTTAGATATAAATAATCGATTTGGTGTTCTAAAAAAGAATTTGCTATCTAAAACAGTCAAATCAGATATTGTTTTAGGTAAATAGTGAGGCAGGCATATTTTAACTACTCCAAACAGGTCTCAACGGACTCATAACCTTATGATACTAATTCTACAATTTGACAGCTTTTTAAGTCTACATACAAAATCTAATTCCTTTTCAGTAATAAAACACTTTTGTGCGTCGGTGGCACAGCGGTTAGGACGCTCGCCGACCATGCACATGGTCCGGGGTTCGATCCCCGGCCGACGCACTCCTCTACCTCGCTAAACCAGAAATAAACCTGGTAAAGAGGAAAGGTTGGGTATGAGGCTAGCAAACGCATCCTGTAGAAATAAACGCTGCTACAGAAACTTCAAGCCTCTAGCTTGAAGCCCTATGTTCCACTGGGAACGTGAAGGAATAAAAAATATAACTTTTAACCACATTTTTCCTACAACAGCTGACAACGTCAGAATAATTTCTGACAAGCCAACGTAGTCTGTCTTTCACAAAGTTTTAATTATTAAGAAGTAATCTGTACAAGTAAATTGACACTATATTAAATACATCCTATCACCTGTATTTTCTGAAAGCAACTTTTATTACTACTAGGTTAATATACAAACGTTAGACTATGAAAGTAATATATTTATAGTTCTATGCTCAGTGACGAATTAAGTGATGCACTCAAGTTGGATAACTCAGTTTTCAGAACCTAATTCATTCGTAAGAAGTTAGGTAATATGTTGTAAACTACAACTCTCGTTAAACGTTTATTTGGTTGTAGGACTGTTTAGTAGTGCTTCCACTTATAAATATTTTATATATAAATGATATTCAAAAATAAATGTGAATGAATAGTTGAAATCGTTATAACATACCTTCATTTCTGTTAAAACGAAACGTGGAATTATGAAACCAAGTTTTTACACCCTCAAATTTATACGACGAACAAATGAAAATGAGGAGGAAATAATTAACATGATAATTAGTGGTGCGTATGAAAATGTGAATGTACGTGCAATAATAGTGTCTGCTCACATAGAGTGGCATCAGTATTTAGTAAACATGCGATTCGGTCGAAAATAACGGAAGTAGCTGGCAATTTCGGCAAGTAGATGTGCATATTAAAGATGTAAAAGTTATTTTTTCAGTTATAACAGTCAACATTTTTATTTCAATAATTACTGTAATCCTTCCGCATTTGCATTCAGTGTACTTGTCTAAGTATTACCACATCCAATTTATCATTATTATTATTGTTATTATTAATATTATAATCGTAGTCACAGCAATTACGGTTTTTAATGTCAATAAATTTTCCACTCCAACCAACATGAGTATTTTAATTGCACTAGATATTTTTTTAAATGTAGGATGTGAATTAACTTAGTAAGTACACGAGATAGTATTCCTGTTTTGAAAAAACAAAACAAATAAACTTAAGTCACTTTGTCCTGAAATATTTCATTTTAATTATATCTTTATTTGGTTAATAAACCCCTACAGTAACTCTAAGAAATCCACTTTACCATATGATTTAGTCACACAGTAAAATTAACCATTGGAGAATGAGTATTTTATTATTCGTCCCTAAATGTCATTCACACATTTGCCACTGATCAGGAACTGTGATGGAAAAATGTGAATGCTATGCAAAGTTCCAGTTAAGCCGTTATGCAATCAAACATTTGATAGCACCAAAATACCAGTATAATAATCAACGTGTTAGTAATTAGAATTCACTTTTCTTATATTTTTCTCCATCTTCATTTATAATTCTCCAGTCAAGTAGAATACTTGCCAACACAGATTACTCTATAAATTTATTAATTAATTAACAAGTCTAGTATTCCATGCAGTTTCATTTGACGGTACTCCCAACCGTACTGTTATAACGTATGAAGCATGGTTATTGTTTTTATTCAGAAAGACTCATCGTCTACGAATCGAAATTGCTTACCACACAATGTATGATCGACTTAGCACTGGAACTTGCACTGAGAAATTAAACATTATCTTTATTTCCTTCAAAGTTGAATGCAGAATTAAATAAATTAGTTTTAATGTAGGATTAGGTATAATTTCTTAACTACTGGAAAGTTCAAAACTAGGGCTAATGATTTAAATGAATGGAAAATCCCACTACAAATTCGTAAAAAGAAGAATTCTGAACGTTTTTATTTTGTAGAGAATCACGGCAAATGTGTATGAACTTAATTTTCTATTCTCTATACACATTTTTATAATAGGTGGAATGTAGGTTTTAGGATAGGGCCTCACTAACGCATAAAAATAAACACCAATGGGTAAATATAGTTCATTAGCTTCTGTGTACTTAGATACTACACCATACTAAAAATATGAACTCCTTTTAAAACCACACTTACTTAGGATTTAAAAAAACTTATTCTAACAAAGTATTAATTTTGTTTGTACTACTTTTTCTCCTGCTACAGATTACAGTATATAAAATGCCTCTATGAGTTCAATATTGATTACACTAGATGATTTTATACAATGATAACAATTTGAGATGAAATCTATCTTGCAATTAGTCGAAGCTCAAAAAGCTCAACATTTAAAAATTGACGTACTGTTTGCTCACTAATGATTGTCTTCACTATATACATCCCGATGTTCTACTTAGATGTTATGAACACGTCGAGTGTTAAAACCGATGCTCCCCAATGATATTGGTTGGACGTGATACCATATCATGAACTGACAAAACGTAAAGTTCAAGGGCGTTCAGGACCCAGATGTTGTATTTTAACAGGGTCGCCTAACAACCTTAAGCTCTTGCATTTTGGTGGTTAAGGGATTTACAAATGCCGCTGCTGAATTATGAGGTACTTCCTTGTTTTCATTGGCGATCTGATTAGTGTTAATTTAGGAAAAAGTGCATGTCGATATTTATCTTATTTAAAACTCTGCCTAAATAGAAACCTTCGGAATTATCTGCTTATTGAATCATTTGAGATATCATTTTACAGAAAATTAGAAACATAAGCAGAAGGAATAATTCCGCTGCCAATCTTCGTGTTTATAAAAATCAGTCACAAAGTGACGTGAAAATAAGTGAATGAACTGATCATTGTTTTAAACTCTGAAGTGTTTAATTGGTTTGCACCGCTTATAATGAATTAAGACCATGGAAAATTAATTTTTAGTTACAGAGAATAGGCGTGCAGTGAAGACTTATTTTTTCCAGCGATATTTTCAAACTGTGCAATCACATATGTACAGTACAGTGTCATGACAACCAAAGATACGTTTCCCAAAATGTCTCATTAATATTTAGGGTTTTAAATGACGGTCAAGAGATTCTGATGAAAGTCATTCAACACAAACTAAAGCAAAATTAAGCAAATCGACTATGTGACGTGACATAATGGACAGAATCGAGTAGAATCCAACTGAAATTGTAAAAGTTAGGTCAGTAACAGTGTTATAAGAACTACAGATTTAGCAGTCGAAAAAAAATGAGGAGAATGTAGGTCAAATGTTTCGATGAATTTACTCTAGTATAAGTTCAACGATTCTGAATACAAAAGTATTCAGAGTTCAGGATTCAGCACATGGACTGTTATAGTTTCTGCTATTTGAAGAAGTCTGGTTCAAGCACATTTGTCAAGATTCTCGACTGCTCTGTAGATCACTCTGAAGTTGGTTAACGAGTTAGCTTGGTGTCCAAAATCAATCGTGTTCCAGAATGGAGCTGCGGTGAGATCATTTTTCTTCTGTGTAAAAGCTCGAGAGTAAGTGTTCAAACATACGCTTAGACAGTAAACATTGAGTACGGACGGCATGACTAGCTCTGCCTTAATATATGGTCTTTAAGAGGGAGCATTTTTATTTGTTTTCGAGACTAATAAAAGCGTTCTTCAACTTAGCACTCGGGCTAAGTTCCCTTAAATTGTTTCCTTTTCTTGTGAATAATGAGCCCCTGAGAACAGACTTTTTATTTGAGCACCTCCTGGTTATTCTTACCTTTGGCTTAGGAACCCTACTGTCATACTTTTCAATTATTAACACACAAAACAAAAATCATACAGAAAGAATAGAATTTAGACACTAGTAGACTACAGTTACAAAGAATATTTTTATTTGACATAACACATAGTGATACGGTACTATCTGTTTACTGTTGACGTTTCAGCAACATTTTGCTGTTCGTTACGATATGTTTATGAACAACAAAATCTGCTCGAGAAGAAATCATTAGATAAATAATCCGGTATCACTGTATGCTGTATAAAATGAAATTATTTATTATGAAACATGATAGCAGTTTAGGAACTCTTCAGTGACTTAGGAATTTGGCTGTCTGATCTGAATTAGCACCAGTGCCCCACTGTTCCGTTTGGCTTCCGAAGGAGGAAGTTACTTCCTGAAGTCTAGATTACTTCGATTCAGATGACAAATGGTCATAAAAAGGTACCTACTCATATCAGTCACCTGTAAATAAATTTTTACTTATAACGGCAAATTTGATACTGTTAATCATATTATCATTCATTTCTTACAATACAGTTGGGATGCAGGGCTTCAGCAGGACATCTACTCTGTTCTCTACTGTCGTTTTCTTTTTTATTACTGTCCGCTAGTTTTCAATCCCCTTCAACCCCGGACACCCAAATCGTCACTTCCCACTTGGGTCCCATTCTGGGGCCTAGCATGTGAATAACACTTTTGAATAACACTATTTACAGTAGTAATATATCCCACGCTCCAAACTCAAATCACTTTCAATTCTCACCATGGATTCCTGAGAAAAGTTTCACTCTCATATCAGGTTGCATACAACTGATCTGATTATTAGCCACAGCTTAGACTGTAAATACTGCTGAGTGTTAACTTGTAGTGTAGAAAAAACTTCCCAGTATCTTCTGTCTGAAAAAATATTTAATTTTAATAAGTGCCGAATTCTAAAGGACTGATGAAAATGATATAAGTTTTGGGAATGGTTAGATAAATGAGAATAAGTGATAAAACTACTCTTTAGTCCTAGTTCATATATACACACACAACAACGAATATATTACACGATAACTGAGAAATTACTTTGCAGGAAATCACTGGCATCAGTACATGAATTTTTTATTTCTTTACATTCCCAGTGGAATATAGGGGTTCAAGTTAGAGCTTTGAATTTCCGGTAGCAGTGGTAACTATTTTTACGGGATGGGATTATTCATGCTTAACTTTCCCTCTTTACCAGTCTTATTATTGGCTTAGCGAGGTTTGGGAGTGCGTTGGCCGAGCCAACTACGTGGTTGGCGAGCATTTTACCTCTGTGCCATTGACGCACATCAGTATATGAATAATCACCTAAAATCGCTGTTAGTATAAGCATGATTAATTTACTACTGGTCTACGTAGACTGTTTTATTTGAGGGAAAAGTGATGTCATCTAGTGCAACTGGAAATGTAACTAACTATTTATTTTAGTGGGACTGATGCTTTTAAGAAATACTGAGCTACATGTGGTCATAGGAAAATCCATATAGATAATGTTTGGGACTTAATTGTCAATAATCACCGCATTACAATACATAAGCATGCAAAGTATAATCATTGTAATGTATACTGCATCAAATAGTCGATAAGGAACAGTAATAAAACCTAATTAAGTTATGAACTATGAATGTTGAAAAAACATTAGTGGGCTTCCTTTCACTTAAGAAGAATGAAATAAAAAAGTGATACAAGAACACTGTAGTAACCATTGTAGTATTGAGATGAACACAGCTATCATATTTCAAGTATAACCAAAAATGCATTACCGTTTGCAGAACACAATACTTATTTTTACCTAGGCGCTACCTGAAAACGCTTTTTTTGCTATAGAATTCTGAAGTAAAGGTAGTTCAGAATATTTACACGATTGACTATATATGACAGCATTTTTGAAGAAACTTGTACAGAATAAGACATGAGGTAACAATATTAGAAAAGTACTATATTTTCATGAAATAAATAAAATATTTTTCGCGGATTTTTTCAGTTTTATAAAGATAAATCTTAAATGTTAAAGGGATATTAATACAAGTTTATACAACAGGGATACTGTACAATTTGAAAAACACTATAACTTTGAGGAAACAACCATTTCAATGTATAAAAAACTCTGCTTTTGGAATCATAGAACGCGCCATAGTCTTCCAGCGTCTTCGCCGCTTATTCTCAACCACATTCACCTTATGGATGTCATTATTCATTGGAGAAGAGGATAGAGATTGTGTCGGGATATGATTTCCAGTGTTATACAAATGTGCATCAGATGAAGATGACATTGATTGAAAGGAAAGTTCGGACGAATTTGAAGAATGCAGCACTCTTTGAATATTTTCATTCAAGGGTGTTTGTTCAGACCATAAATCTGAGAAGTATTCTTCAACCTCTTGAAAACTTAATTCAGGTAGCACTGGAGTTGATGAATACGATTGGTTGTTGAACTCACTTTTGTATTTCAATTTTGAACCTTAAATTTAAAAAAACAACAACATAAAAGTCTAATTCAGTAAGTAAACCTCTCTTTAAGGCAACAGGGAGAGTTTGTTCACAAATATTTACTGAAATCTGGATTTTCTAAATCTAAAAATTATCTTATAGGAAAACTGAACCTGTGAATATTCAATAAGTGTTTTCATATGACAGCGCTTCACTAATACGTTGAAACTGGACATAATGTAGTTCAATAATCTTTCACTGAAACTGGCATTTATTCACTCTGATGAGTTTTCAAACCACTAAAATTCAATTATTATGAGTGAGCATATTGTTCTCAGTGAAGATTGGAGGATAAAAGTAAAATAAATCACTCATTTTACTGTTGATAAACTTCAAACTAGAAAGAAATAACTGTCCAGTACTGTTTGGTTTTGAGTAATGTCAATTTGTGATCTAACTTTAAATCCATCAAATCCCTACAATCTTTAGTCTTGAACATCCTAGGATGTATGTCTTCAGAAAATATTAATTACTAGCACACTAAACAGGTGATAATAATTCTTTAGACTTATTATTAAGTCGCCAGTGAGATATTATTCATTCTATGTCATGGTTTGTTTTTCTGTATATATTGACACTTTTTCTAATGCGATCAAAAATTAAATCTTGAGATTATCAAAATCTGGTCAGCTTTCAACTGCTATGATGTCTGGTTATAAGTATGTGCTGTATCTTCAAGACAAGTTTAATGGTCAGCATCTTGCCTTAATGGAAATAGCTTATACTATCTACATATTTAGGTTTTAAATCATGGCGTACAACTATTAATAATTAGAAATGCCTCAACCCTCGGTTAAAGTCACGTGGATATTTATTTACCAGGCTTCTAAATAAATGGTTAGGCTCAAACTGAAAATTTAAAACAGTTTAGTAAGTATGTAAATCTATTCCTACTTCTCCCAGTGTAGCAACAGATGGAGCTTACACTGAATGCTATTATGATCGTCTGAAAAAGTGGAAATCATTTCTATAAACAACTTAGTACACTTTTCGGTAGCATATATTTATCTTAGAAATAGTTAAGCAAGAATTATGAGGGATTCGGTGGTCTTCACTTTAGCATATTCTATTTATATAAGCTAAAACTGATTGGGTGACTCGGTGTTCGAAACGCATTTAGTCTCAGTTGTGATCCTATTAAAATGTAAGGAAGAGGGAGAATTTAAGGACAACTAATCTCATTACCCTGGCCTCCACTTTTGCAGTCACCCTTTATGTAAAATAAACCTAAGAAAATAATGCTATCTCGTATTAGAATGTTATACTGTACTTCGAAGGGCAATATACAGATCAGTATGCAGTTTTAGACTTTATCATTAAGAAAAATAAAGAACTTCTAATTCCCACATATATGGATTCCCGTACCACTAAAACATATAGTAGAAACCCACTGGATCACTGCTGAAGTTCGACACTAACTTGAGTGGCTGTTAAACACAGTTCTAATTTGCATTTTCCCTTGAAGTGTGTTTGAACAGCTTAACCAAAGTGTCATTCATCTTCAGCGTTGAATAATAAAGAAAAAAAGAAAAACATCATTTCACACTCACCGACACGCAGCATTTGAATTAAACTCAGTTTAAGGTTCACTTAATCAGAAGATTTATCAGTGTAATCGAAGATTGTTTCTCGTATAATTTATTCGAAAATTTGTGCTACGGAATCAAATCCGATTGGCTTAAAGCAATCTCTTATTTTGATAAATAGTCAAGATAAGTGACAAGATATTACGCTAGGAATTCATATTAGTGATAAATTTCCGTCTCGATAAAGCTTTTATAAGAATTTATTAGTGTCATACTGAGTCATGGGTCACCATATTTTTCTGTAATTATTGTAAAGGTCAAAAAATATAATAGGTCGAACTTAATATCACATGCCACAAGATTTTTCTGATAATGTGACTAACAGGTAGGCGTTGAGAGAAAATCAGAACGTGTTAAGTGGATTTTAAAGAAGCAGAGAAAAAGATGAAGTATATTCAGTTCAGAAAATATGTTTCAGTTCTAACTTTTGAAAATTAAAAAAGGTGAACTTTACCTAATTCACCACAAATCGAAAATCGATTACATAATTCCGATATATCAAGTTTGTACTATAAATTCTAAAATGGATTCCGAATAAGGGTTAAGTGAGGACATAAAGCTCATAGACAGTTTGTTTTCTTAAGTATCAAGTTTGATCAGTCGATAACTATTGAAAGCCAGTCGGAACTAGACGGCTATTTCTTTCTAGCTTAGGACTCCTCATCAGTACATATCCATGACCCCTCCGGGAGTCAGACGCGGGACCTTCTGGTTATGAAGCCAAGTTCGTTAACCATTCAGCCACTCTGACTATGATTCAATGACCAGTGAATTCTCATTTCCGTCATTTTGAGATTAAGTATGCTTTATAAACCCTTAAAGGAAGGAACTACCACTGTACATTACCGCTTCTGTCGTTTGCTGTTGAATGCCGCAAAGACAAACGGAACCAACTAGTTAACACAGTTGACTAATTGGGAACAGGCCGATGGATTAAAAGTATTTTTTTACCCAGAAACAAACTCAGTGAAAGAAATTTTCATTTTTCTTCCCGCGGATTCGTTTTTTTATTTCTGTACACTTTTTCTCACCACCCCCTTTAATCCTATCATGAAACCTAACACCGTGAATATCATCATATATCAAACAGAAATCAACCCAAAACTAACGACTTTCAAATTTCGAAGAAATGTCTGTTCAGTGATGGTTAGTCCTCATTCGTGCTGTGACGACTGATCAGATGACTAAAAGAAGGACCTCTTATTTGTCCTTAAATAGGTAGATGATTTTCATATTATCAGTTCTAAAAGCTTGCTAGATGAGGCAGGAATTTTGCTAGTTGTTTTCATTTTTTCCCTATGGAGGAATAAATTGTCATGTTAATATTTTGATGAATATTTTCGTAAAATGAAGGGCTTTTGATTTTTTTGTCAGAACAAAATACCTTCTTTAACAATAACTGATTCAGAAATATCGTGTCAATTGCTCAAATAAACTGCATACACCAAACATCTGTAATGCAGTACTTTTCTATTTTGTAAACGGTCGAAGTTTCGTGTACTGCTCACGAAGCAACCTCGATAGGACACACTAAAACGGGTGTTAGTGAGAAATTACACCTACTGCCACTGATTGGCATCTATTACTGTTGAATGCATAAGTGTGCGGCGAACGATCACACCAGTTATCTACATTTAGGCTTCTTTTCTGTCTGCGGCATAACTTTAGAAATAGTAATTTTCTTGGTTATATCTTCGTAGAAAAGGCTTCCTGCTTATTTTTCACCTGTGTGCCCTCGTACTTTGGCATAAAATATGATCTTTTGTAAAACTCTAATAGCCTTTTCGTTCCCAGTTTAAACCTGTCTCAGTGGTTATCTTATACTCTTAGGTAATTGATTGACTATTTTTATTTACCTCAATTCTGATAACTTGTTCTATGTAAGAAATTGTTAATAATGGTGAAATAAAGTTATGAATAGACAGAACCGATTTTTCTCGGATAATCTTAATGAATAACCACAGTAACGCTTATTTATTAAATTCCGAACACTGTCGAACTTTAGCTAAACGAAATCATATTATTTTATTCAGTTAAATAATTGTTTGGTTTTCTGTGACAGATTCCTTTGTTATGGTTAACTTCCGATGAACTGTTACGAAGAGAATTGCATATTTATAGTAACGTAACGGGAAAAACATAATATTAAGATTCATTAAATTTACGTTGTACACACTTTGATGCAAAGTCTCAGAAGCCATTAAAAGAGAATTATGTATAGGCACACAGTATCAGAGTTTAAATTACCTGCTCGGTTTACTTCAAAGACTATATCTTCTAAGTCAGATTACGTCATATGTTATGTGTCCCTTGTTCAATTAACTTTTAGTATATAGGTTTCCAGGCCGTAGATGTTACGAACTTCCTGGAATAATTTAAGCGCCGAGTCAGATTGATCCATTATAAATTATTTAAATTAATCCCAGCGTGTTAAGAAAATCAAAACAAGATTTTTCTGAACGTTTCGCTGTGTAAGCCACAGCTTCTTCAGCAGAAATCTGCTGACATCGTCACAATAGTGAAGGCCATTGGCAACAGGCGTGTAGGCATTGAACTAACTCAAAACTACTAGTGAGAGTAAACATATTTCCCCCAGTCCCAATGTAGTCCCAACCACAGATAAAAAATAAAACTCACTTAGCACTCTGAATTCATATACCTACTAAACTTGTAAATACTGAACCAGCTCGTAAAAGTGTAGATAATACTGATTCGTGAACTTCAACGATGCTGAAGTCTTCTTAGGTTTTAATGAGGGGTGGGGATAACCTGTTGTATGAAAGACGTCAACACTATTTGTTTACTAAAACAATTTTGAACCTCTATTACCTCATCTCCTGGATTAAAGTGGGTAGATTAAGCAAATTAAATGATGACTATATTAAAAACTCCTATGGCGTATACCAAGTTATTTACATTTTTCGGGAAGTTACGTTACTAACAAGCAAATGTACTGTTTTATTTATGACCTGTTTGATTATAAAGATTTTTGTTCTGATTGAAATAGTATTTTGTACAAAAGTTGGATGAAAATGTTTCTTTCACTTGTAATACGAAACCGGTGACTTGAATTAACAAATTGCACAGTGTTCAAAGTCTATACAGTAGGGAAAAAAGCTGAAATGTCGTCCAAGCTGAGGAAATCAGTTAAGCGTATATCCTTCAGATTTTGTAATTTCAAGTCACCAGTACATCTGTACTTATCGAAGAATGTGAAATGAGCATTGAGTTTTTGACCTACTATTGAAAGATTTGGGGCTTTTTCAAAGTTGTGTGGAGAAAATACTTAATATATAGGAGATATTTAAAGGATTCGAATCTAGTCTTCTAAGACTAAATAATAGAAGTAATGGTTCCAGTATTCTGTCGGCATTAAGCTTTTCATAAAGACTGAATATGACTCTAAAAAATCAGTAGTAATCACAACCAAAAAGCCAAATTAGGTTTACACACTAGATATGATATTAACCATACTATTCCAGTTATTTGATGCTTATGAGTCACCTGAATTGTATGGTCATGCTTCCATTGTAGTAATATCTTTAAACATAAAGACTTAAAATAACTTGTAAGACATTTTGTAAGTTAATTTAGGAACATTTGAAGAGTATTAAAGTGGGAAAATTTAATTTGACTGTCCTTTCACCGAAAAAACAGATAAACTTTAAAAATGACTGAAAAACAGTTTGCAATCAAGTTTTAGGCGTAAAACAATATTGTTAAAGTCTTAACAAAGCAATAAGAAGACGTAATTTGTTTTCTTATTGCTTTGTTTAAATTCATAAAGGTGACTAATTGTTTTAAATTGTTAAAGTCATTAGTTCTGATTTTTTGTTGGTTAGTCATAAGAAACGTTATTCTAAAGAAAACATGTATGAAACATTCAATCAACCTAAAATGTCATGCATATTCACAACGCTACTTTTGTACCACTTCAGTCATTGTCTCGATCGTCTTTACAAACAGGATAAACATAGTGATATTCACTGAATATTGTGACATTTTGATATAAGAACAGAGCTCGGGCACTGTGGTAGAATATAATTCCCTTCTGGAGAAAATTTTATTTTGGCGGAGTCTCACAGTGTAATACAGTAATATTTACTGATGACGTTTCGAGCACAATTTACTGTTCATAATCACATCAAGGTACTCAAACAACTTTCCAGCGTCGTTTATATACATGAGTAAAAAACTGATTTGACTTATAAGTTAACAAATAAGAGTCAATAGAAAGTTCAATAGAAATGCATAGAATAGAAAAGAAGATAAAGTACATTCGGAAATAATATCAATAAAATGAGACACAATGGGAAATGAAACGAGTGTTGTTAGTCAGTAAGACAAGGAACAAGATGTTTTATCAGTAAAATAAAGTAAAATAAATGACATGTTAGAGTGTGATAACGTTAACTGAAATAAAACAGTTTTACATTTCCAAAAAGTGAAAACTACTGCTTCATTACGTATACTGATGGAATCAACTTCTTTCAGAAGCTGAGTAAGAATTTTTAAAGTACAAACTGGTCAGTTATCAGACTTTGTGAGTATTTTTTCTCAGTACTCACGTGTGTTTGTTCTCAAGCACAAATGTAGTCCGCATTTTACATCTGACTGTTAAAATGAAACAAATTAGAAATGAAAAGAAGCATTAATAACGATGCGAAGATTTGTTTCAACTTGTCATTTAGCATAAGATAGGGTTTGTTGATGAACTTTGATCAGAGTGCTGTTAAAACAAATGAAGTTTTATAGGAGTAAATAACTACATGAAGAAATAATTCCAGCTAAAATTGAAAACAACAGTCTTACTGATATGCAGAAAAAATTTGGATGGCCTCTTCTACATCTTTATGAACTTATTCTTTGCCTCCTGTTCTGTCTATTTTATCCTTACCTGTGAGCATATAGGCAGAACTCTTCTGGTATTTCTAAAGTCTGTATAATCCGTGCATAATTTGAAAATAATCTATAACATATAGCTTCCTCTTATGTTTCTCTCTCTCTCTTTAAATGCGTATCATGTGATGGTTTGTGTAATACTGACACCACCAGACTAAGCTTTGATATGAAACTTAATCCGTGATTCCACGAGTTACTAGTTAATTTTAATTTTAAGGAATAACCGCAAAATTATTAAGGTGAATACAAGACATAAAAATTCAAAATTAGTTTTAAAAGTAATCAATTTAGTAAAGATAACTTCTTGGAGAAGTTTACTCCTTCGTATGATATAACAATATGTAAATGTTATAGTAGTTGGAAATATGATTCTTTTAGTAGAATCATTCTAATGATAAAAACAAAAACAACCTTGACTCGAGTGAAAATTTTCACTGACACTTAAGTATGCATGAATTATAACTTTCCAAAACAATACATTTACTTGAATAACTCGGTCAGGGGTTTTTATCACTGATTAATCAACGATGTTTACTCAGCAAAAGTTTCTGTCAGAGTAAACTAACTCGTTCTTAAGACTGTACACTGAGTGACACCTTTTATCCATCAATTGTTAGTCAAAGCCTAATATCGTAATGTCGTATTATTGGCAAAGTTTGTATAAAACGCCAGTTACGCATCCATTTTTTGCTTTATGAAGTAGTCTAGTAGGAAACAAGCGAGAAACAAACAGTTCACACGAGTAATGCAAAGAGGTCAATGCACCATTGGTTTTCTTAGGTCAGCAAAGGTCAAAGGTAGCTAGTGTAATTGATATATGGTAGCCATCATGTCTAAACTATACAGAAATAAGCTAGGTGAATAGATGACATATCATTATCACTTTGCATAAATAATTATGTATCATTATAGACACTGCACATTCTTATCATTTGTTGATATGTAAAATTAGAATAATGTCCATTATCTCTCTGTGCTGTCTTTCTACTCTTCAAATGCTAACAGATTTAGCGTAGGTGGTATTAATCAGAAAAACAAATGGATTTGTCATCTTACACGTTTTACGTGTAATAAAACGAAATCACAAGGTTGACTTATTTTTCTTTTGCAAAATTTGCAGCTACTAATTTAAAAAATGTCTTGCAAAAATATTATCATTTTACTAAAGGTGAATAAAAAGGCTTTGCCGCTAGTGAGACATACAACAATACATTCTATAATGAGATCCGGGCAGGTGGTGCAAAACTTTAATAAATTTGAAGATATCTCACTTGAATATTTATGCAGAGATGATTGATTACATGATGCACTAAGCAACAGATTGAAATCAGGTAATATGGTGAATGTTTACCAGCAGGGGATTCCAGGATGCTCATCTCGTTCTGTTTAGAACCCCTCTGCCGGATGTGCCCGCATTCCCCATTGAGTGGTTGTGTTCCACTGAGACTCAAACCCAGCGCCTGTCATTACAAACTCCCTTGCATTATCCTCTAGGCCACTTAAGCCATCTCTAGTGCAGTAGGCATCAGTTATTATTTATTCAAGTCAATATTGATTTTCTCATTGACCGAAATAAGTTATCATTGAAAAGGCAGGAATAGAATGGTTGTCAAGGTGAACTACGATTAGTTTGAAACTTTCCTATGTGATTTTCAGTAACTTTAGCCTATAAGTCTTTTTTGATGTTTATTAAAGGAATAACTTTCAGTCTCACCCCCTTGCTTTAAAACAACAGATTAGATCTTCTGTTGGCTCAAAGTGAAACATGCACCTATTGTCACTAAATATAAATGTCATAGTTTGAAAATCAGTATTTTGAATTCACTGTGTATTTAACAAAGACTGCAAAGTCAATATACATGAAGAACTTGAGGTAGCTAACGACAATGTGTGAAGTGTATGCATGTAACTAATTAACTACAAAAACCTACATATGCGAGAATATCTTCTCCCATATTTCAATATGTCTTCACAAACTCAGCTACTGTTTGACGTACTTACTTTGTTTGATAACCTGTGTGCTAAAGAGCATAAACGCTGTTGAGTCGTATGGCATGTCAAATAAACAAATAATGCAATGAAAACCGTTAAACATAGTTAGCAGATATTAAAAATAATAAACAGTATGAAACAAATTTAGGAGCAGTTACGTTTGCAGGGTGCTACGTGTTCAAATATACTTGGTATAGATATAGGGAAAATATTTTAAACGTTTCTTACTTCATTTTAACTGCTTTTTTACTGCAAATACGAGTCACATTGAATTCAGTTATTGTAAAAAATGTCTGATTTTGTTATAACATTAAAGTGAAAATAAGAATTCCATAACACTTCCAAATGGCAGCCTACTTAAATTACTGGGTTAACGAAATTTTCTGTGCAACAAAATGCATCGATTTTAGTCAATTCAAATTGTTCTAATCTTCTGATTACCACAGTGAGTTGTGATCTATACCTACTCACAACTCTATGTAACTTCCTACCTACGGCTAGGAATTCTTCGAAGGAAACTGAGGTAGAACATTGTGGAGTAGCTGTGAAGCATACTTGGGATGGAGCAATATTGCTTCAAGTGATATATCACCGATTATTATATTATTTGAAGGCTCTACACAAGCGGTAAATACCTTACAAAGATACTTGCTGAAAATTCTCTATTATGCATAAACTCATTTTCAGAATGACACCATTAATAATGTTTTTATATATTAGAAACTATGGGCGCTGGGTTCGAACCCCGGTGGGAACATCATCACTCCCTGCGGAACGCAGGTACATCCAGATGACGAGTCCCAAATAGGACGAAATACGCATCCTGGATTCCACTGCTAGTCATCATCCACCAATTAACTTCTAATTACATGCCCAGACATTGTCGAAGCATCTGCACAAGCAGCCGACATGTTAACCTGAGACCGAGCACTTCGATCCAATCAGTCGACGGGAAAATATAAATTGAATAAAATTATTTTATATTGCTTAGCACAAGTGAGACACTACATAAGTAATGACGAAAATCCTCATGTAAAAGCGTTCAAGAAAATATATGAAAATAGAACTACATTCTAGAAATCACCTAAAGTCTGTTGCGAAAAATTCATGAATTTTTATTCATGGTTGAATTTCTTCTGTTTAGTTGCTTATTGAAAAGAAAAAGACAGGGAACTCACCAACAGTCTTTTTCGATAAGGCTTATAGAAGCTCAAAGCTTCTTCTATAAGCCACTAAAAACCGGATAAATACCTTGGTGATATCACCTCTAACTGCGTTTATGAATTTACGTGCACTTGCGGGAGTAAGTAGAGTGGAAAGACGGAAAGAAGGGTTTCTTTCTGGTTTTTTGAATATATTCTAAGAAACCTGTACCTGAAAGGCAGCAAATATTCTCAGAGTGCGATTACCAGACATATTGTTGATACTGGACATCACGTAGAGATTTCTAAGTCCTTCAAAATATTAAATAGACAAAGGACGGCAAATTTACTATGATTTGCCGAAGCGATCGCAATCGAACGATTCAAACCAGACTTATGCATACAGAAAGAGAGTGTGATTAATCTCTCACTACCTTGGTAACTAAATTTTGATTCTGATTACATTAATTAGTCATCTAATTCCGTGATATCAATTCACTGAACAAATCTTAATCTTATAAACTGTAACCGCTTTTGTTTTTTGAGTTGCTATGTGAGCCTACAAGTTAACACTGTTAGTTAATTTTTTCTGTTTTTTGTCTTACCCCTCCCCCCCCCTCTTTTCTACTTTGAAAGCGTATAAATTGGTGACGAAAACTTAAACTAAAAATTGTAATGCTTACATTTTGGATGCGTCAATTTTATAGTTTTTCTTCTCTACTGCCACTTAAACATTAAAGTATGTTATTATCATCTATATAACCATTTTAATTTCAAGTAGTCTGCAGATGATGAGAACCTGTGAAATAGAATGATATCATTTTATACTGCAAATTTTGTCTTCCTTTCTTTATCAAAATATTTCATCTTTTTTATTATGACTGTGTTAAAGTGAAATTCCATAATTATAAAAAAGAAGTCTGACTCGTTTGAAAAGTCACAATTTATAATGTGAAATGCGTATACAAGAGGAAAGTTTCATTCCCACTAAGCCAATTTTACAAACGTGATCATCTGCTTCAGGAAGCACAAAATCTATAATCTTATAAAATGCAGAAGTGTCATATGAAATGGATTTTACAAGTATGTTAGCAACATCATTACATGACTAATGTCCTAATACAGATTAACTTACTCTCCAGTAACCTTCCGTATTTAATGTCTAGTCTTATAAACATTTATCCACTTCGCCATTTTTAAGGTTTGGTTAAAAGTTCCTTCAATTTACATAAATTTGTTGCATAGTAGTTTGAAAATTTACACATCTGCAATGATAGTTAATAAATATTTTAGTAAAATGTTCCAGTATTTCATCAAATATTTAATGGAGAAATACTAGTAGATGAAGTGAAACGTGTAGAGCACAGGTTGACTGGTGGCAGATAAGGTTCTGTTGTGTCTCAGTTGAAGTGGAGTGACATTAAATACTATTAGAGTTGGGTACAGCAGGTCAGGTGTGAGGACAAATACTCACCGACGACATTCACTAGTGGTCGCTCCATATCGTGAATTGGCAGAAGTTGGAATTTATGGACCATTGGATCGGGCCCCAGTGGCTCAATGTTCTACGAGCTTGTCTTGTAACCAGAAGGTCCTGGGTTCTAACCTTAGTGGGAGTGTACTGATGAAGAGTCCCAAACTAAGACAAAGTAACTGTCCAGTACTCTCAGGTTTTCTAATGGTCCTCTAACCAATGTCAGTTCATTATGAAATCCTGAAACCGATCAAATCCCTGCAAACCAACACTTGAATAATTATAATTTGTTATCCTGAAAGCACTTTCCAATTCAAAAAATACCAAGGACGTAAATGACAATTAACTCATAATTTCTAATCTCAGAAACTCAGCGAAATTAAATTTAGTTAACATCAGGTATCCAATACAATATAAGATGAATAGATTTAAAATTAAGGGTGTGATAATGGAATGTCTGTATGAATACAATGAAATGCAGATACAGAGTGAGATAAAGTTCACTTAATTTATCCCACTCTAATTTTTTCTTCACATTTGTAACATCGTAGTAGACACTAGTACAGAGTTGTTTCGGAAAACCCATTAACATCAGTCAGTTTCTTTAGACAGCTTTTACTTTTTGCTCTGAATTCATCCTCTTCATCTCATTTCTGTATTTCGTATCTTTATTCTTTTTCCATAGTTGGATATGTCAATTAAAAGGCTCAGTTTTTTATACAAATATGTGTTGTTGTTGTTGTTCTAATAGTCTTACATCTATTAATTTAACTTGTCAAGGCGAACTACGATTAGTTTGAAACTTTCCTATGTGATTTTCAGTAAGTTTAGCCTACAAGTCTTTTTTGATGTTTATTAAAGGAATAACTTTCAGTCTCACCCCCTTGCTTTAAAACAACAGATTAGATCTTCTGTTGGCTCAAAGTGAAACATGCACCTATTGTCACTAAATATAAATGTCATAGTTTGAAAATCAGTATTTTGAATTCACTGTGTATTTAACAAAGACTGCAAAGTCAATATACATGAAGAACTTGAGGTAGCTAACGACAATGTGTGAAGTGTATGCATGTAACTAATTAACTACAAAAACCTACATATGCGAGAATATCTTCTCCCATATTTCAATATGTCTTCACAAACTTAGCTACTGCTTGACGTACTTACTTTGTTTGATAACCTGTGTGCTAAAGAGCATAAACGCTGTTGAGTCGTATGGCATGTCAAATAAACAAATAATGCAATGAAAACCGTTAAACATAGTTAGCAGATATTAAAAATAATAAACAGTATGAAACAAATTTAGGAGCAGTTACGTTTGCAGGGTGCTACGTGTTCAAATATACTTGGTATAGATATAGGGAAAATATTTTAAACGTTTCTTACTTCATTTTAACTGCTTTTTTACTGCAAATACGAGTCACATTGAATTCAGTTATTGTAAAAAATGTCTGATTTTGTTATAACATTAAAGTGAAAACAAGAATTCCATAACACTTCCAAATGGCAGCCTACTTAAATTACTGGGTTAACGAAATTTTCTGTGCAACAAAATGCATCGATTTTAGTCAATTCAAATTGTTCTAATCTTCTGATTACCACAGTGAGTTGTGATCTATACCTACTCACAACTCTATGTAACTTCCTACCTACGGCTAGGAATTCTTCGAAGGAAACTGAGGTAGAACATTGTGGAGTAGCTGTGAAGCATACTTGGGATGGAGCAATATTGCTTCAAGTGATATATCACCGATTATTATATTATTTGAAGGCTCTACACAAGCGGTAAATACCTTACAAAGATACTTGCTGAAAATTCTCTATTATGCATAAACTCATTTTCAGAATGACACCATTAATAATGTTTTTATATATTAGAAACCATGGGCACTGGGTTCGAACCCCGGTGGGAACATCATCACTCCCTGCGGAATGCAGGTACATCCAGATGACGAGTCCCAAATAGGACGAAATACACATCCTGGATTCCACTGCTAGTCATCATCCACCAATTAACTTCTAATTACATGCCCAGACATTGTCGAAGCATCTGCACAAGCAGCCGACATGTTAACCTGAGACCGAGCACTTCGATCCAATCAGTCGACGGGAAAATATAAATTGAATAAAATTATTTTATATTGCTTAGCACAAGTGAGACACTACATAAGTAATGACGAAAATCCTCATGTAAAAGCGTTCAAGAAAATATATGAAAATAGAACTACATTCTAGAAATCACCTAAAGTCTGTTGCGAAAAATTCATGAATTTTTATTCATGGTTGAATTTCTTCTGTTTAGTTGCTTATTGAAAAGAAAAAGACAGGGAACTCACCAACAGTCTTTTTCGATAAGGCTTATAGAAGCTCAAAGCTTCTTCTATAAGCCACTAAAAACCGGATAAATACCTTGGTGATATCACCTCTAACTGCGTTTATGAATTTACGTGCACTTGCGGGAGTAAGTAGAGTGGAAAGACGGAAAGAAGGGTTTCTTTCTGGTTTTTTGAATATATTCTAAGAAACCTGTACCTGAAAGGCAGCAAATATTCTCAGAGTGCGATTACCAGACATATTGTTGATACTGGACATCACGTAGAGATTTCTAAGTCCTTCAAAATATTAAATAGACAAAGGACGGCAAATTTACTATGATTTGCCGAAGCGATCGCAATCGAACGATTCAAACCAGACTTATGCATACAGAAAGAGAGTGTGATTAATCTCTCACTACCTTGGTAACTAAATTTTGATTCTGATTACATTAATTAGTCATCTAATTCCGTGATATCAATTCACTGAACAAATCTTAATCTTATAAACTGTAACCGCTTTTGTTTTTTGAGTTGCTATGTGAGCCTACAAGTTAACACTGTTAGTTAATTTTTTCTGTTTTTTGTCTTACCCCTCCCCCCCCCCTCTTTTCTACTTTGAAAGCGTATAAATTGGTGACGAAAACTTAAACTAAAAATTGTAATGCTTACATTTTGGATGCGTCAATTTTATAGTTTTTCTTCTCTACTGCCACTTAAACATTAAAGTATGTTATTATCATCTATATAACCATTTTAATTTCAAGTAGTCTGCAGATGATGAGAACCTGTGAAATAGAATGATATCATTTTATACTGCAAATTTTGTCTTCCTTTCTTTATCAAAATATTTCATCTTTTTTATTATGACTGTGTTAAAGTGAAATTCCATAATTATAAAAAAGAAGTCTGACTCGTTTGAAAAGTCACAATTTATAATGTGAAATGCGTATACAAGAGGAAAGTTTCATTCCCACTAAGCCAATTTTACAAACGTGATCATCTGCTTCAGGAAGCACAAAATCTATAATCTTATAAAATGCAGAAGTGTCATATGAAATGGATTTTACAAGTATGTTAGCAACATCATTACATGACTAATGTCCTAATACAGATTAACTTACTCTCCAGTAACCTTCCGTATTTAATGTCTAGTCTTATAAACATTTATCCACTTCGCCATTTTTAAGGTTTGGTTAAAAGTTCCTTCAATTTACATAAATTTATTGCATAGTAGTTTGAAAATTTACACATCTGCAATGATAGTTAATAAATATTTTAGTAAAATGTTCCAGTATTTCATCAAATATTTAATGGAGAAATACTAGTAGATGAAGTGAAACGTGTAGAGCACAGGTTGACTGGTGGCAGATAAGGTTCTGTTGTGTCTCAGTTGAAGTGGAGTGACATTAAATACTATTAGAGTTGGGTACAGCAGGTCAGGTGTGAGGACAAATACTCACCGACGACATTCACTAGTGGTCGCGCCATATCGTGAATTGGCAGAAGTTGGAATTTATGGACCATTGGATCGGGCCCCAGTGGCTCAATGTTCTACGAGCTTGTCTTGTAACCAGAAGGTCCTGGGTTCTAACCTTAGTGGGAGTGTACTGATGAAGAGTCCCAAACTAAGACAAAGTAACTGTCCAGTACTCTCAGGTTTTCTAATGGTCCTCTAACCAATGTCAGTTCATTATGAAATCCTGAAACCGATCAAATCCCTGCAAACCAACACTTGAATAATTATAATTTGTTATCCTGAAAGCACTTTCCAATTCAAAAAATACCAAGGACGTAAATGACAATTAACTCATAATTTCTAATCTCAGAAACTCAGCGAAATTAAATTTAGTTAACATCAGGTATCCAATACAATATAAGATGAATAGATTTAAAATTAAGGGTGTGATAATGGAATGTCTGTATGAATACAATGAAATGCAGATACAGAGTGAGATAAAGTTCACTTAATTTATCCCACTCTAATTTTTTCTTCACATTTGTAACATCGTAGTAGACACTACTACAGAGTTGTTTCGGAAAACCCATTAACATCAGTCAGTTTCTTTAGACAGCTTTTACTTTTTGCTCTGAATTCATCCTCTTCATCTCATTTCCGTATTTCGTATCTTTATTCTTTTTCCATAGTTGGATATGTCAATTAAAAGGCTCAGTTTTTTTATACAAATATGGTTGTTGTTGTTGTTGTTCTAATAGTCTTACATCTATTAATTCAACTTGTCAAGGCGAACTACGATTAGTTTGAAACTTTCCTATGTGATTTTCAGTAACTTTAGCCTACAAGTCTTTTTTGATGTTTATTAAAGGAATAACTTTCAGTCTCACCCCCTTGCTTTAAAACAACAGATTAGATCTTCTGTTGGCTCAAAGTGAAACATGCACCTATTGTCACTAAATATAAATGTCATAGTTTGAAAATCAGTATTTTGAATTCACTGTGTATTTAACAAAGACTGCAAAGTCAATATACATGAAGAACTTGAGGTAGCTAACGACAATGTGTGAAGTGTATGCATGTAACTAATTAACTACAAAAACCTACATATGCGAGAATATCTTCTCCCATATTTCAATATGTCTTCACAAACTTAGCTACTGCTTGACGTACTTACTTTGTTTGATAACCTGTGTGCTAAAGAGCATAAACGCTGTTGAGTCGTATGGCATGTCAAATAAACAAATAATGCAATGAAAACCGTTAAACATAGTTAGCAGATATTAAAAATAATAAACAGTATGAAACAAATTTAGGAGCAGTTACGTTTGCAGGGTGCTACGTGTTCAAATATACTTGGTATAGATATAGGGAAAACATTTTAAATGTTTCTTACTTCATTTTAACTGCTTTTTTACCGCAAATACGAGTCACATTGAATTCAGTTATTGTAAAAAATGTCTGATTTTGTTATAACATTAAAGTGAAAACAAGAATTCCATAACACTTCCAAATGGCAGCCTACTTAAATTACTGGGTTAACGAAATTTTCTGTGCAACAAAATGCATCGATTTTAGTCAATTCAAATTGTTCTAATCTTCTGATTACCACAGTGAGTTGTGATCTATACCTACTCACAACTCTATGTAACTTCCTACCTACGGCTAGGAATTCTTCGAAGGAAACTGAGGTAGAACATTGTGGAGTAGCTGTGAAGCATACTTGGGATGGAGCAATATTGCTTCAAGTGATATATCACCGATTATTATATTATTTGAAGGCTCTACACAAGCGGTAAATACCTTACAAAGATACTTGCTGAAAATTCTCTATTATGCATAAACTCATTTTCAGAATGACACCATTAATAATGTTTTTATATATTAGAAACTATGGGCACTGGGTTCGAACCCCGGTGGGAACATCATCACTCCCTGCGGAATGCAGGTACATCCAGATGACGAGTCCCAAATAGGACGAAATACACATCCTGGATTCCACTGCCAGTCATCATCCACCAATTAACTTCTAATTACATGCCCAGACATTGTCGAAGCATCTGCACAAGCAGCCGACATGTTAACCTGAGACCGAGCACTTCGATCCAATCAGTCGACGGGAAAATATAAATTGAATAAAATTATTTTATATTGCTTAGCACAAGTGAGACACTACATAATAAGTAATGACGAAAATCTTCATGTAAAAGCGTTCAAGAAAATATATGAAAATAGAACTACATTCTAGAAATCACCTAAAGTCTGTTGCGAAAAATTCATGAATTTTTATTCATGGTTGAATTTCTTCTGTTTAGTTGCTTATTGAAAAGAAAAAGACAGGGAACTCACCAACAGTCTTTTTCGATAAGGCTTATAGAAGCTCATAGCTTCTTCTATAAGCCACTAAAAACCGGATAAATACCTTGGTGATATCACCTCTAACTGCGTTTATGAATTTACGTGCACTTGCGGGAGTAAGTAGAGTGGAAAGACGGAAAGAAGGGTTTCTTTCTGGTTTTTTGAATATATTCTAAGAAACCTGTACCTGAAAGGCAGCAAATATTCTCAGAGTGCGATTACCAGACATATTGTTGATACTGGACATCACGTAGAGATTTCTAAGTCCTTCAAAATATTAAATAGACAAAGGACGGCAAATTTACTATGATTTGCCGAAGCGATCGCAATCGAACGATTCAAACCAGACTTATGCATACAGAAAGTGAGTGTGATTAATCTCTCACTACCCTTGGTAACTAAATTTTGATTCTGATTACATTAATTAGTCATCTAATTCCGTGATATCAATTCACTGAACAAATCTTAATCTTATAAACTGTAACCGCTTTTGTTTTTTGAGTTGCTATGTGAGCCTACAAGTTAACACTGTTAGTTAATTTTTTCTGTTTTTTGTCTTACCCCCTCCCCCCCCCCTCTTTTCTACTTTGAAAGCGTATAAATTGGTGACGAAAACTTAAACTAAAAATTGTAATGCTTACATTTTGGATGCGTCAATTTTATAGTTTTTCTTCTCTACTGCCACTTAAACATTAAAGTATGTTATTATCATCTATATAACCATTTTAATTTCAAGTAGTCTGCAGATGATGAGAACCTGTGAAATAGAATGATATCATTTTATACTGCAAATTTTGTCTTCCTTTCTTTATCAAAATATTTCATCTTTTTTATTATGACTGTGTTAAAGTGAAATTCCATAATTATAAAAGAGAAGTCTGACTCGTTTGAAAAGTCACAATTTACAATGTGAAATGCGTATACAAGAGGAAAGTTTCATTCCCACTAAGCCAATTTTACAAACGTGATCATCTGCTTCAGGAAGCACAAAATCTATAATCTTATAAAATGCAGAAGTGTCATATGAAATGGATTTTACAAGTATGTTAGCAACATCATTACATGACTAATGTCCTAATACAGATTAACTTACTCTCCAGTAACCTTCTGTATTTAATGTCTAGTCTTATAAACATTTATCCACTTCGCCATTTTTAAGGTTTGGTTAAAAGTTCCTTCAATTTACATAAATTTATTGCATAGTAGTTTGAAAATTTACACATCTGCAATGATAGTTAATAAATATTTTAGTAAAATGTTCCAGTATTTCATCAAATATTTAATGGAGAAATACTAGTAGATGAAGTGAAACGTGTAGAGCACAGGTTGACTGGTGGCAGATAAGGTTCTGTTGTGTCTCAGTTGAAGTGGAGTGACATTAAATACTATTAGAGTTGGGTACAGCAGGTCAGGTGTGAGGACAAATACTCACCGACGACATTCACTAGTGGTCGCGCCATATCGTGAATTGGCAGAAGTTGGAATTTATGGACCATTGGATCGGGCCCCAGTGGCTCAATGTTCTACGAGCTTGTCTTGTAACCAGAAGGTCCTGGGTTCTAACCTTAGTGGGAGTGTACTGATGAAGAGTCCCAAACTAAGACAAAGTAACTGTCCAGTACTCTCAGGTTTTCTAATGGTCCTCTAACCAATGTCAGTTCATTATGAAATCCTGAAACCGATCAAATCCCTGCAAACCAACACTTGAATAATTATAATTTGTTATCCTGAAAGCACTTTCCAATTCAAAAAATACCAAGGACGTAAATGACAATTAACTCATAATTTCTAATCTCAGAAACTCAGCGAAATTAAATTTAGTTAACATCAGGTATCCAATACAATATAAGATGAATAGATTTAAAATTAAGGGTGTGATAATGGAATGTCTGTATGAATACAATGAAATGCAGATACAGAGTGAGATAAAGTTCACTTAATTTATCCCACTCTAATTTTTTCTTCACATTTGTAACATCGTAGTAGACACTACTACAGAGTTGTTTCGGAAAACCCATTAACATCAGTCAGTTTCTTTAGACAGCTTTTACTTTTTGCTCTGAATTCATCCTCTTCATCTCATTTCCGTATTTCGTATCTTTATTCTTTTTCCATAGTTGGATATGTCAATTAAAAGGCTCAGTTTTTTATACAAATATGGTTGTTGTTGTTGTTGTTCTAATAGTCTTACATCTATTAATTCAACTTGTCAAGGCGAACTACGATTAGTTTGAAACTTTCCTATGTGATTTTCAGTAACTTTAGCCTACAAGTCTTTTTTGATGTTTATTAAAGGAATAACTTTCAGTCTCACCCCCTTGCTTTAAAACAACAGATTAGATCTTCTGTTGGCTCAAAGTGAAACATGCACCTATTGTCACTAAATATAAATGTCATAGTTTGAAAATCAGTATTTTGAATTCACTGTGTATTTAACAAAGACTGCAAAGTCAATATACATGAAGAACTTGAGGTAGCTAACGACAATGTGTGAAGTGTATGCATGTAACTAATTAACTACAAAAACCTACATATGCGAGAATATCTTCTCCCATATTTCAATATGTCTTCACAAACTTAGCTACTGCTTGACGTACTTACTTTGTTTGATAACCTGTGTGCTAAAGAGCATAAACGCTGTTGAGTCGTATGGCATGTCAAATAAACAAATAATGCAATGAAAACCGTTAAACATAGTTAGCAGATATTAAAAATAATAAACAGTATGAAACAAATTTAGGAGCAGTTACGTTTGCAGGGTGCTACGTGTTCAAATATACTTGGTATAGATATAGGGAAAACATTTTAAATGTTTCTTACTTCATTTTAACTGCTTTTTTACTGCAAATACGAGTCACATTGAATTCAGTTATTGTAAAAAATGTCTGATTTTGTTATAACATTAAAGTGAAAACAAGAATTCCATAACACTTCCAAATGGCAGCCTACTTAAATTACTGGGTTAACGAAATTTTCTGTGCAACAAAATGCATCGATTTTAGTCAATTCAAATTGTTCTAATCTTCTGATTACCACAGTGAGTTGTGATCTATACCTACTCACAACTCTATGTAACTTCCTACCTACGGCTAGGAATTCTTCGAAGGAAACTGAGGTAGAACATTGTGGAGTAGCTGTGAAGCATACTTGGGATGGAGCAATATTGCTTCAAGTGATATATCACCGATTATTATATTATTTGAAGGCTCTACACAAGCGGTAAATACCTTACAAAGATACTTGCTGAAAATTCTCTATTATGCATAAACTCATTTTCAGAATGACACCATTAATAATGTTTTTATATATTAGAAACTATGGGCACTGGGTTCGAACCCCGGTGGGAACATCATCACTCCCTGCGGAATGCAGGTACATCCAGATGACGAGTCCCAAATAGGACGAAATACGCATCCTGGATTCCACTGCTAGTCATCATCCACCAATTAACTTCTAATTACATGCCCAGACATTGTCGAAGCATCTGCACAAGCAGCCGACATGTTAACCTGAGACCGAGCACTTCGATCCAATCAGTCGACGGGAAAATATAAATTGAATAAAATTATTTTATATTGCTTAGCACAAGTGAGACACTACATAAGTAATGACGAAAATCTTCATGTAAAAGCGTTCAAGAAAATATATGAAAATAGAACTACATTCTAGAAATCACCTAAAGTCTGTTGCGAAAAATTCATGAATTTTTATTCATGGTTGAATTTCTTCTGTTTAGTTGCTTATTGAAAAGAAAAAGACAGGGAACTCACCAACAGTCTTTTTCGATAAGGCTTATAGAAGCTCATAGCTTCTTCTATAAGCCACTAAAAACCGGATAAATACCTTGGTGATATCACCTCTAACTGCGTTTATGAATTTACGTGCACTTGCGGGAGTAAGTAGAGTGGAAAGACGGAAAGAAGGGTTTCTTTCTGGTTTTTTGAATATATTCTAAGAAACCTGTACCTGAAAGGCAGCAAATATTCTCAGAGTGCGATTACCAGACATATTGTTGATACTGGACATCACGTAGAGATTTCTAAGTCCTTCAAAATATTAAATAGACAAAGGACGGCAAATTTACTATGATTTGCCGAAGCGATCGCAATCGAACGATTCAAACCAGACTTATGCATACAGAAAGAGAGTGTGATTAATCTCTCACTACCTTGGTAACTAAATTTTGATTCTGATTACATTAATTAGTCATCTAATTCCGTGATATCAATTCACTGAACAAATCTTAATCTTATAAACTGTAACCGCTTTTGTTTTTTGAGTTGCTATGTGAGCCTACAAGTTAACACTGTTAGTTAATTTTTTCTGTTTTTTGTCTTACCCCTCCCCCCCCTCTTTTCTACTTTGAAAGCGTATAAATTGGTGACGAAAACTTAAACTAAAAATTGTAATGCTTACATTTTGGATGCGTCAATTTTATAGTTTTTCTTCTCTACTGCCACTTAAACATTAAAGTATGTTATTATCATCTATATAACCATTTTAATTTCAAGTAGTCTGCAGATGATGAGAACCTGTGAAATAGAATGATATCATTTTATACTGCAAATTTTGTCTTCCTTTCTTTATCAAAATATTTCATCTTTTTTATTATGACTGTGTTAAAGTGAAATTCCATAATTATAAAAAAGAAGTCTGACTCGTTTGAAAAGTCACAATTTACAATGTGAAATGCGTATACAAGAGGAAAGTTTCATTCCCACTAAGCCAATTTTACAAACGTGATCATCTGCTTCAGGAAGCACAAAATCTATAATCTTATAAAATGCAGAAGTGTCATATGAAATGGATTTTACAAGTATGTTAGCAACATCATTACATGACTAATGTCCTAATACAGATTAACTTACTCTCCAGTAACCTTCTGTATTTAATGTCTAGTCTTATAAACATTTATCCACTTCGCCATTTTTAAGGTTTGGTTAAAAGTTCCTTCAATTTACATAAATTTATTGCATAGTAGTTTGAAAATTTACACATCTGCAATGATAGTTAATAAATATTTTAGTAAAATGTTCCAGTATTTCATCAAATATTTAATGGAGAAATACTAGTAGATGAAGTGAAACGTGTAGAGCACAGGTTGACTGGTGGCAGATAAGGTTCTGTTGTGTCTCAGTTGAAGTGGAGTGACATTAAATACTATTAGAGTTGGGTACAGCAGGTCAGGTGTGAGGACAAATACTCACCGACGACATTCACTAGTGGTCGCGCCATATCGTGAATTGGCAGAAGTTGGAATTTATGGACCATTGGATCGGGCCCCAGTGGCTCAATGTTCTACGAGCTTGTCTTGTAACCAGAAGGTCCTGGGTTCTAACCTTAGTGGGAGTGTACTGATGAAGAGTCCCAAACTAAGACAAAGTAACTGTCCAGTACTCTCAGGTTTTCTAATGGTCCTCTAACCAATGTCAGTTCATTATGAAATCCTGAAACCGATCAAATCCCTGCAAACCAACACTTGAATAATTATAATTTGTTATCCTGAAAGCACTTTCCAATTCAAAAAATACCAAGGACGTAAATGACAATTAACTCATAATTTCTAATCTCAGAAACTCAGCGAAATTAAATTTAGTTAACATCAGGTATCCAATACAATATAAGATGAATAGATTTAAAATTAAGGGTGTGATAATGGAATGTCTGTATGAATACAATGAAATGCAGATACAGAGTGAGATAAAGTTCACTTAATTTATCCCACTCTAATTTTTTCTTCACATTTGTAACATCGTAGTAGACACTACTACAGAGTTGTTTCGGAAAACCCATTAACATCAGTCAGTTTCTTTAGACAGCTTTTACTTTTTGCTCTGAATTCATCCTCTTCATCTCATTTCCGTATTTCGTATCTTTATTCTTTTTCCATAGTTGGATATGTCAATTAAAAGGCTCAGTTTTTTTATACAAATATGGTTGTTGTTGTTGTTGTTCTAATAGTCTTACATCTATTAATTCAACTTGTCAAGGCGAACTACGATTAGTTTGAAACTTTCCTATGTGATTTTCAGTAACTTTAGCCTACAAGTCTTTTTTGATGTTTATTAAAGGAATAACTTTCAGTCTCACCCCCTTGCTTTAAAACAACAGATTAGATCTTCTGTTGGCTCAAAGTGAAACATGCACCTATTGTCACTAAATATAAATGTCATAGTTTGAAAATCAGTATTTTGAATTCACTGTGTATTTAACAAAGACTGCAAAGTCAATATACATGAAGAACTTGAGGTAGCTAACGACAATGTGTGAAGTGTATGCATGTAACTAATTAACTACAAAAACCTACATATGCGAGAATATCTTCTCCCATATTTCAATATGTCTTCACAAACTTAGCTACTGCTTGACGTACTTACTTTGTTTGATAACCTGTGTGCTAAAGAGCATAAACGCTGTTGAGTCGTATGGCATGTCAAATAAACAAATAATGCAATGAAAACCGTTAAACATAGTTAGCAGATATTAAAAATAATAAACAGTATGAAACAAATTTAGGAGCAGTTACGTTTGCAGGGTGCTACGTGTTCAAATATACTTGGTATAGATATAGGGAAAACATTTTAAATGTTTCTTACTTCATTTTAACTGCTTTTTTACTGCAAATACGAGTCACATTGAATTCAGTTATTGTAAAAAATGTCTGATTTTGTTATAACATTAAAGTGAAAACAAGAATTCCATAACACTTCCAAATGGCAGCCTACTTAAATTACTGGGTTAACGAAATTTTCTGTGCAACAAAATGCATCGATTTTAGTCAATTCAAATTGTTCTAATCTTCTGATTACCACAGTGAGTTGTGATCTATACCTACTCACAACTCTATGTAACTTCCTACCTACGGCTAGGAATTCTTCGAAGGAAACTGAGGTAGAACATTGTGGAGTAGCTGTGAAGCATACTTGGGATGGAGCAATATTGCTTCAAGTGATATATCACCGATTATTATATTATTTGAAGGCTCTACACAAGCGGTAAATACCTTACAAAGATACTTGCTGAAAATTCTCTATTATGCATAAACTCATTTTCAGAATGACACCATTAATAATGTTTTTATATATTAGAAACTATGGGCACTGGGTTCGAACCCCGGTGGGAACATCATCACTCACTGCGGAATGCAGGTACATCCAGATGACGAGTCCCAAATAGGACGAAATACACATCCTGGATTCCACTGCTAGTCATCATCCACCAATTAACTTCTAATTACATGCCCAGACATTGTCGAAGCATCTGCACAAGCAGCCGACATGTTAACCTGAGACCGAGCACTTCGATCCAATCAGTCGACGGGAAAATATAAATTGAATAAAATTATTTTATATTGCTTAGCACAAGTGAGACACTACATAATAAGTAATGACGAAAATCTTCATGTAAAAGCGTTCAAGAAAATATATGAAAATAGAACTACATTCTAGAAATCACCTAAAGTCTGTTGCGAAAAATTCATGAATTTTTATTCATGGTTGAATTTCTTCTGTTTAGTTGCTTATTGAAAAGAAAAAGACAGGGAACTCACCAACAGTCTTTTTCGATAAGGCTTATAGAAGCTCATAGCTTCTTCTATAAGCCACTAAAAACCGGATAAATACCTTGGTGATATCACCTCTAACTGCGTTTATGAATTTACGTGCACTTGCGGGAGTAAGTAGAGTGGAAAGACGGAAAGAAGGGTTTCTTTCTGGTTTTTTGAATATATTCTAAGAAACCTGTACCTGAAAGGCAGCAAATATTCTCAGAGTGCGATTACCAGACATATTGTTGATACTGGACATCACGTAGAGATTTCTAAGTCCTTCAAAATATTAAATAGACAAAGGACGGCAAATTTACTATGATTTGCCGAAGCGATCGCAATCGAACGATTCAAACCAGACTTATGCATACAGAAAGAGAGTGTGATTAATCTCTCACTACCTTGGTAACTAAATTTTGATTCTGATTACATTAATTAGTCATCTAATTCCGTGATATCAATTCACTGAACAAATCTTAATCTTATAAACTGTAACCGCTTTTGTTTTTTGAGTTGCTATGTGAGCCTACAAGTTAACACTGTTAGTTAATTTTTTCTGTTTTTTGTCTTACCCCTCCCCCCCCCCCTCTTTTCTACTTTGAAAGCGTATAAATTGGTGACGAAAACTTAAACTAAAAATTGTAATGCTTACATTTTGGATGCGTCAATTTTATAGTTTTTCTTCTCTACTGCCACTTAAACATTAAAGTATGTTATTATCATCTATATAACCATTTTAATTTCAAGTAGTCTGCAGATGATGAGAACCTGTGAAATAGAATGATATCATTTTATACTGCAAATTTTGTCTTCCTTTCTTTATCAAAATATTTCATCTTTTTTATTATGACTGTGTTAAAGTGAAATTCCATAATTATAAAAGAGAAGTCTGACTCGTTTGAAAAGTCACAATTTACAATGTGAAATGCGTATACAAGAGGAAAGTTTCATTCCCACTAAGCCAATTTTACAAACGTGATCATCTGCTTCAGGAAGCACAAAATCTATAATCTTATAAAATGCAGAAGTGTCATATGAAATGGATTTTACAAGTATGTTAGCAACATCATTACATGACTAATGTCCTAATACAGATTAACTTACTCTCCAGTAACCTTCTGTATTTAATGTCTAGTCTTATAAACATTTATCCACTTCGCCATTTTTAAGGTTTGGTTAAAAGTTCCTTCAATTTACATAAATTTATTGCATAGTAGTTTGAAAATTTACACATCTGCAATGATAGTTAATAAATATTTTAGTAAAATGTTCCAGTATTTCATCAAATATTTAATGGAGAAATACTAGTAGATGAAGTGAAACGTGTAGAGCACAGGTTGACTGGTGGCAGATAAGGTTCTGTTGTGTCTCAGTTGAAGTGGAGTGACATTAAATACTATTAGAGTTGGGTACAGCAGGTCAGGTGTGAGGACAAATACTCACCGACGACATTCACTAGTGGTCGCGCCATATCGTGAATTGGCAGAAGTTGGAATTTATGGACCATTGGATCGGGCCCCAGTGGCTCAATGTTCTACGAGCTTGTCTTGTAACCAGAAGGTCCTGGGTTCTAACCTTAGTGGGAGTGTACTGATGAAGAGTCCCAAACTAAGACAAAGTAACTGTCCAGTACTCTCAGGTTTTCTAATGGTCCTCTAACCAATGTCAGTTCATTATGAAATCCTGAAACCGATCAAATCCCTGCAAACCAACACTTGAATAATTATAATTTGTTATCCTGAAAGCACTTTCCAATTCAAAAAATACCAAGGACGTAAATGACAATTAACTCATAATTTCTAATCTCAGAAACTCAGCGAAATTAAATTTAGTTAACATCAGGTATCCAATACAATATAAGATGAATAGATTTAAAATTAAGGGTGTGATAATGGAATGTCTGTATGAATACAATGAAATGCAGATACAGAGTGAGATAAAGTTCACTTAATTTATCCCACTCTAATTTTTTCTTCACATTTGTAACATCGTAGTAGACACTACTACAGAGTTGTTTCGGAAAACCCATTAACATCAGTCAGTTTCTTTAGACAGCTTTTACTTTTTGCTCTGAATTCATCCTCTTCATCTCATTTCCGTATTTCGTATCTTTATTCTTTTTCCATAGTTGGATATGTCAATTAAAAGGCTCAGTTTTTTTATACAAATATGGTTGTTGTTGTTGTTGTTCTAATAGTCTTACATCTATTAATTCAACTTGTCAAGGCGAACTACGATTAGTTTGAAACTTTCCTATGTGATTTTCAGTAACTTTAGCCTACAAGTCTTTTTTGATGTTTATTAAAGGAATAACTTTCAGTCTCACCCCCTTGCTTTAAAACAACAGATTAGATCTTCTGTTGGCTCAAAGTGAAACATGCACCTATTGTCACTAAATATAAATGTCATAGTTTGAAAATCAGTATTTTGAATTCACTGTGTATTTAACAAAGACTGCAAAGTCAATATACATGAAGAACTTGAGGTAGCTAACGACAATGTGTGAAGTGTATGCATGTAACTAATTAACTACAAAAACCTACATATGCGAGAATATCTTCTCCCATATTTCAATATGTCTTCACAAACTTAGCTACTGCTTGACGTACTTACTTTGTTTGATAACCTGTGTGCTAAAGAGCATAAACGCTGTTGAGTCGTATGGCATGTCAAATAAACAAATAATGCAATGAAAACCGTTAAACATAGTTAGCAGATATTAAAAATAATAAACAGTATGAAACAAATTTAGGAGCAGTTACGTTTGCAGGGTGCTACGTGTTCAAATATACTTGGTATAGATATAGGGAAAACATTTTAAATGTTTCTTACTTCATTTTAACTGCTTTTTTACTGCAAATACGAGTCACATTGAATTCAGTTATTGTAAAAAATGTCTGATTTTGTTATAACATTAAAGTGAAAACAAGAATTCCATAACACTTCCAAATGGCAGCCTACTTAAATTACTGGGTTAACGAAATTTTCTGTGCAACAAAATGCATCGATTTTAGTCAATTCAAATTGTTCTAATCTTCTGATTACCACAGTGAGTTGTGATCTATACCTACTCACAACTCTATGTAACTTCCTACCTACGGCTAGGAATTCTTCGAAGGAAACTGAGGTAGAACATTGTGGAGTAGCTGTGAAGCATACTTGGGATGGAGCAATATTGCTTCAAGTGATATATCACCGATTATTATATTATTTGAAGGCTCTACACAAGCGGTAAATACCTTACAAAGATACTTGCTGAAAATTCTCTATTATGCATAAACTCATTTTCAGAATGACACCATTAATAATGTTTTTATATATTAGAAACTATGGGCACTGGGTTCGAACCCCGGTGGGAACATCATCACTCCCTGCGGAATGCAGGTACATCCAGATGACGAGTCCCAAATAGGACGAAATACACATCCTGGATTCCACTGCCAGTCATCATCCACCAATTAACTTCTAATTACATGCCCAGACATTGTCGAAGCATCTGCACAAGCAGCCGACATGTTAACCTGAGACCGAGCACTTCGATCCAATCAGTCGACGGGAAAATATAAATTGAATAAAATTATTTTATATTGCTTAGCACAAGTGAGACACTACATAATAAGTAATGACGAAAATCTTCATGTAAAAGCGTTCAAGAAAATATATGAAAATAGAACTACATTCTAGAAATCACCTAAAGTCTGTTGCGAAAAATTCATGAATTTTTATTCATGGTTGAATTTCTTCTGTTTAGTTGCTTATTGAAAAGAAAAAGACAGGGAACTCACCAACAGTCTTTTTCGATAAGGCTTATAGAAGCTCATAGCTTCTTCTATAAGCCACTAAAAACCGGATAAATACCTTGGTGATATCACCTCTAACTGCGTTTATGAATTTACGTGCACTTGCGGGAGTAAGTAGAGTGGAAAGACGGAAAGAAGGGTTTCTTTCTGGTTTTTTGAATATATTCTAAGAAACCTGTACCTGAAAGGCAGCAAATATTCTCAGAGTGCGATTACCAGACATATTGTTGATACTGGACATCACGTAGAGATTTCTAAGTCCTTCAAAATATTAAATAGACAAAGGACGGCAAATTTACTATGATTTGCCGAAGCGATCGCAATCGAACGATTCAAACCAGACTTATGCATACAGAAAGAGAGTGTGATTAATCTCTCACTACCTTGGTAACTAAATTTTGATTCTGATTACATTAATTAGTCATCTAATTCCGTGATATCAATTCACTGAACAAATCTTAATCTTATAAACTGTAACCGCTTTTGTTTTTTGAGTTGCTATGTGAGCCTACAAGTTAACACTGTTAGTTAATTTTTTCTGTTTTTTGTCTTACCCCTCCCCCCCCCCTCTTTTCTACTTTGAAAGCGTATAAATTGGTGACGAAAACTTAAACTAAAAATTGTAATGCTTACATTTTGGATGCGTCAATTTTATAGTTTTTCTTCTCTACTTCCACTTAAACATTAAAGTATGTTATTATCATCTATATAACCATTTTAATTTCAAGTAGTCTGCAGATGATGAGAACCTGTGAAATAGAATGATATCATTTTATACTGCAAATTTTGTCTTCCTTTCTTTATCAAAATATTTCATCTTTTTTATTATGACTGTGTTAAAGTGAAATTCCATAATTATAAAAGAGAAGTCTGACTCGTTTGAAAAGTCACAATTTACAATGTGAAATGCGTATACAAGAGGAAAGTTTCATTCCCACTAAGCCAATTTTACAAACGTGATCATCTGCTTCAGGAAGCACAAAATCTATAATCTTATAAAATGCAGAAGTGTCATATGAAATGGATTTTACAAGTATGTTAGCAACATCATTACATGACTAATGTCCTAATACAGATTAACTTACTCTCCAGTAACCTTCTGTATTTAATGTCTAGTCTTATAAACATTTATCCACTTCGCCATTTTTAAGGTTTGGTTAAAAGTTCCTTCAATTTACATAAATTTATTGCATAGTAGTTTGAAAATTTACACATCTGCAATGATAGTTAATAAATATTTTAGTAAAATGTTCCAGTATTTCATCAAATATTTAATGGAGAAATACTAGTAGATGAAGTGAAACGTGTAGAGCACAGGTTGACTGGTGGCAGATAAGGTTCTGTTGTGTCTCAGTTGAAGTGGAGTGACATTAAATACTATTAGAGTTGGGTACAGCAGGTCAGGTGTGAGGACAAATACTCACCGACGACATTCACTAGTGGTCGCGCCATATCGTGAATTGGCAGAAGTTGGAATTTATGGACCATTGGATCGGGCCCCAGTGGCTCAATGTTCTACGAGCTTGTCTTGTAACCAGAAGGTCCTGGGTTCTAACCTTAGTGGGAGTGTACTGATGAAGAGTCCCAAACTAAGACAAAGTAACTGTCCAGTACTCTCAGGTTTTCTAATGGTCCTCTAACCAATGTCAGTTCATTATGAAATCCTGAAACCGATCAAATCCCTGCAAACCAACACTTGAATAATTATAATTTGTTATCCTGAAAGCACTTTCCAATTCAAAAAATACCAAGGACGTAAATGACAATTAACTCATAATTTCTAATCTCAGAAACTCAGCGAAATTAAATTTAGTTAACATCAGGTATCCAATACAATATAAGATGAATAGATTTAAAATTAAGGGTGTGATAATGGAATGTCTGTATGAATACAATGAAATGCAGATACAGAGTGAGATAAAGTTCACTTAATTTATCCCACTCTAATTTTTTCTTCACATTTGTAACATCGTAGTAGACACTACTACAGAGTTGTTTCGGAAAACCCATTAACATCAGTCAGTTTCTTTAGACAGCTTTTACTTTTTGCTCTGAATTCATCCTCTTCATCTCATTTCCGTATTTCGTATCTTTATTCTTTTTCCATAGTTGGATATGTCAATTAAAAGGCTCAGTTTTTTTATACAAATATGGTTGTTGTTGTTGTTGTTCTAATAGTCTTACATCTATTAATTCAACTTGTCAAGGCGAACTACGATTAGTTTGAAACTTTCCTATGTGATTTTCAGTAACTTTAGCCTACAAGTCTTTTTTGATGTTTATTAAAGGAATAACTTTCAGTCTCACCCCCTTGCTTTAAAACAACAGATTAGATCTTCTGTTGGCTCAAAGTGAAACATGCACCTATTGTCACTAAATATAAATGTCGTAGTTTGAAAATCAGTATTTTGAATTCACTGTGTATTTAACAAAGACTGCAAAGTCAATATACATGAAGAACTTGAGGTAGCTAACGACAATGTGTGAAGTGTATGCATGTAACTAATTAACTACAAAAACCTACATATGCGAGAATATCTTCTCCCATATTTCAATATGTCTTCACAAACTTAGCTACTGCTTGACGTACTTACTTTGTTTGATAACCTGTGTGCTAAAGAGCATAAACGCTGTTGAGTCGTATGGCATGTCAAATAAACAAATAATGCAATGAAAACCGTTAAACATAGTTAGCAGATATTAAAAATAATAAACAGTATGAAACAAATTTAGGAGCAGTTACGTTTGCAGGGTGCTACGTGTTCAAATATACTTGGTATAGATATAGGGAAAACATTTTAAATGTTTCTTACTTCATTTTAACTGCTTTTTTACCGCAAATACGAGTCACATTGAATTCAGTTATTGTAAAAAATGTCTGATTTTGTTATAACATTAAAGTGAAAACAAGAATTCCATAACACTTCCAAATGGCAGCCTACTTAAATTACTGGGTTAACGAAATTTTCTGTGCAACAAAATGCATCGATTTTAGTCAATTCAAATTGTTCTAATCTTCTGATTACCACAGTGAGTTGTGATCTATACCTACTCACAACTCTATGTAACTTCCTACCTACGGCTAGGAATTCTTCGAAGGAAACTGAGGTAGAACATTGTGGAGTAGCTGTGAAGCATACTTGGGATGGAGCAATATTGCTTCAAGTGATATATCACCGATTATTATATTATTTGAAGGCTCTACACAAGCGGTAAATACCTTACAAAGATACTTGCTGAAAATTCTCTATTATGCATAAACTCATTTTCAGAATGACACCATTAATAATGTTTTTATATATTAGAAACTATGGGCACTGGGTTCGAACCCCGGTGGGAACATCATCACTCCCTGCGGAATGCAGGTACATCCAGATGACGAGTCCCAAATAGGACGAAATACACATCCTGGATTCCACTGCTAGTCATCATCCACCAATTAACTTCTAATTACATGCCCAGACATTGTCGAAGCATCTGCACAAGCAGCCGACATGTTAACCTGAGACCGAGCACTTCGATCCAATCAGTCGACGGGAAAATATAAATTGAATAAAATTATTTTATATTGCTTAGCACAAGTGAGACACTACATAATAAGTAATGACGAAAATCTTCATGTAAAAGCGTTCAAGAAAATATATGAAAATAGAACTACATTCTAGAAATCACCTAAAGTCTGTTGCGAAAAATTCATGAATTTTTATTCATGGTTGAATTTCTTCTGTTTAGTTGCTTATTGAAAAGAAAAAGACAGGGAACTCACCAACAGTCTTTTTCGATAAGGCTTATAGAAGCTCATAGCTTCTTCTATAAGCCACTAAAAACCGGATAAATACCTTGGTGATATCACCTCTAACTGCGTTTATGAATTTACGTGCACTTGCGGGAGTAAGTAGAGTGGAAAGACGGAAAGAAGGGTTTCTTTCTGGTTTTTTGAATATATTCTAAGAAACCTGTACCTGAAAGGCAGCAAATATTCTCAGAGTGCGATTACCAGACATATTGTTGATACTGGACATCACGTAGAGATTTCTAAGTCCTTCAAAATATTAAATAGACAAAGGACGGCAAATTTACTATGATTTGCCGAAGCGATCGCAATCGAACGATTCAAACCAGACTTATGCATACAGAAAGAGAGTGTGATTAATCTCTCACTACCTTGGTAACTAAATTTTGATTCTGATTACATTAATTAGTCATCTAATTCCGTGATATCAATTCACTGAACAAATCTTAATCTTATAAACTGTAACCGCTTTTGTTTTTTGAGTTGCTATGTGAGCCTACAAGTTAACACTGTTAGTTAATTTTTTCTGTTTTTTGTCTTACCCCTCCCCCCCCCTCTTTTCTACTTTGAAAGCGTATAAATTGGTGACGAAAACTTAAACTAAAAATTGTAATGCTTACATTTTGGATGCGTCAATTTTATAGTTTTTCTTCTCTACTGCCACTTAAACATTAAAGTATGTTATTATCATCTATATAACCATTTTAATTTCAAGTAGTCTGCAGATGATGAGAACCTGTGAAATAGAATGATATCATTTTATACTGCAAATTTTGTCTTCCTTTCTTTATCAAAATATTTCATCTTTTTTATTATGACTGTGTTAAAGTGAAATTCCATAATTATAAAAGAGAAGTCTGACTCGTTTGAAAAGTCACAATTTACAATGTGAAATGCGTATACAAGAGGAAAGTTTCATTCCCACTAAGCCAATTTTACAAACGTGATCATCTGCTTCAGGAAGCACAAAATCTATAATCTTATAAAATGCAGAAGTGTCATATGAAATGGATTTTACAAGTATGTTAGCAACATCATTACATGACTAATGTCCTAATACAGATTAACTTACTCTCCAGTAACCTTCTGTATTTAATGTCTAGTCTTATAAACATTTATCCACTTCGCCATTTTTAAGGTTTGGTTAAAAGTTCCTTCAATTTACATAAATTTATTGCATAGTAGTTTGAAAATTTACACATCTGCAATGATAGTTAATAAATATTTTAGTAAAATGTTCCAGTATTTCATCAAATATTTAATGGAGAAATACTAGTAGATGAAGTGAAACGTGTAGAGCACAGGTTGACTGGTGGCAGATAAGGTTCTGTTGTGTCTCAGTTGAAGTGGAGTGACATTAAATACTATTAGAGTTGGGTACAGCAGGTCAGGTGTGAGGACAAATACTCACCGACGACATTCACTAGTGGTCGCGCCATATCGTGAATTGGCAGAAGTTGGAATTTATGGACCATTGGATCGGGCCCCAGTGGCTCAATGTTCTACGAGCTTGTCTTGTAACCAGAAGGTCCTGGGTTCTAACCTTAGTGGGAGTGTACTGATGAAGAGTCCCAAACTAAGACAAAGTAACTGTCCAGTACTCTCAGGTTTTCTAATGGTCCTCTAACCAATGTCAGTTCATTATGAAATCCTGAAACCGATCAAATCCCTGCAAACCAACACTTGAATAATTATAATTTGTTATCCTGAAAGCACTTTCCAATTCAAAAAATACCAAGGACGTAAATGACAATTAACTCATAATTTCTAATCTCAGAAACTCAGCGAAATTAAATTTAGTTAACATCAGGTATCCAATACAATATAAGATGAATAGATTTAAAATTAAGGGTGTGATAATGGAATGTCTGTATGAATACAATGAAATGCAGATACAGAGTGAGATAAAGTTCACTTAATTTATCCCACTCTAATTTTTTCTTCACATTTGTAACATCGTAGTAGACACTACTACAGAGTTGTTTCGGAAAACCCATTAACATCAGTCAGTTTCTTTAGACAGCTTTTACTTTTTGCTCTGAATTCATCCTCTTCATCTCATTTCCGTATTTCGTATCTTTATTCTTTTTCCATAGTTGGATATGTCAATTAAAAGGCTCAGTTTTTTTATACAAATATTGTTGTTGTTGTTGTTGTTGTTGTTCTAATAGTCTTACATCTATTAATTTAACTTGTCAAGGCGAACTACGATTAGTTTGAAACTTTCCTATGTGATTTTCAGTAACTTTAGCCTACAAGTCTTTTTTGATGTTTATTAAAGGAATAACTTTCAGTCTCACCCCCTTGCTTTAAAACAACAGATTAGATCTTCTGTTGGCTCAAAGTGAAACATGCACCTATTGTCACTAAATATAAATGTCATAGTTTGAAAATCAGTATTTTGAATTCACTGTGTATTTAACAAAGACTGCAAAGTCAATATACATGAAGAACTTGAGGTAGCTAACGACAATGTGTGAAGTGTATGCATGTAACTAATTAACTACAAAAACCTACATATGCGAGAATATCTTCTCCCATATTTCAATATGTCTTCACAAACTTAGCTACTGCTTGACGTACTTACTTTGTTTGATAACCTGTGTGCTAAAGAGCATAAACGCTGTTGAGTCGTATGGCATGTCAAATAAACAAATAATGCAATGAAAACCGTTAAACATAGTTAGCAGATATTAAAAATAATAAACAGTATGAAACAAATTTAGGAGCAGTTACGTTTGCAGGGTGCTACGTGTTCAAATATACTTGGTATAGATATAGGGAAAACATTTTAAATGTTTCTTACTTCATTTTAACTGCTTTTTTACTGCAAATACGAGTCACATTGAATTCAGTTATTGTAAAAAATGTCTGATTTTGTTATAACATTAAAGTGAAAACAAGAATTCCATAACACTTCCAAATGGCAGCCTACTTAAATTACTGGGTTAACGAAATTTTCTGTGCAACAAAATGCATCGATTTTAGTCAATTCAAATTGTTCTAATCTTCTGATTACCACAGTGAGTTGTGATCTATACCTACTCACAACTCTATGTAACTTCCTACCTACGGCTAGGAATTCTTCGAAGGAAACTGAGGTAGAACATTGTGGAGTAGCTGTGAAGCATACTTGGGATGGAGCAATATTGCTTCAAGTGATATATCACCGATTATTATATTATTTGAAGGCTCTACACAAGCGGTAAATACCTTACAAAGATACTTGCTGAAAATTCTCTATTATGCATAAACTCATTTTCAGAATGACACCATTAATAATGTTTTTATATATTAGAAACTATGGGCACTGGGTTCGAACCCCGGTGGGAACATCATCACTTACTGTGGAATGCAGGTACATCCAGTTGACGAGTCCCAAATAGGACGAAATACACATCCTGGATTCCACTGCTAGTCACCATCCACCAATTAACTTCTAATTACATGCCCAGACATTGTCGAAGCATCTGCACAAGAAGCCGACATGTCAACCTGAGACCGAGCACTTCGATCCAATCAGTCGACGGGAAAATATAAATTGAATAAAATTATTTTATATTGCTTAGCACAAGTGAGACACTACATAAGTAATGACGAAAATCTTCATGTAAAAGCGTTCAAGAAAATATATGAAAATAGAACTACATTCTAGAAATCACCTAAAGTCTGTTGCGAAAAATTCATGAATTTTTATTCATGGTTGAATTTCTTCTGTTTAGTTGCTTATTGAAAAGAAAAAGACAGGGAACTCACCAACAGTCTTTTTCGATAAGGCTTATAGAAGCTCATAGCTTCTTCTATAAGCCACTAAAAACCGGATAAATACCTTGGTGATATCACCTCTAACTGCGTTTATGAATTTACGTGCACTTGCGGGAGTAAGTAGAGTGGAAAGACGGAAAGAAGGGTTTCTTTCTGGTTTTTTGAATATATTCTAAGAAACCTGTACCTGAAAGGCAGCAAATATTCTCAGAGTGCGATTACCAGACATATTGTTGATACTGGACATCACGTAGAGATTTCTAAGTCCTTCAAAATATTAAATAGACAAAGGACGGCAAATTTACTATGATTTGCCGAAGCGATCGCAATCGAACGATTCAAACCAGACTTATGCATACAGAAAGAGAGTGTGATTAATCTCTCACTACCTTGGTAACTAAATTTTGATTCTGATTACATTAATTAGTCATCTAATTCCGTGATATCAATTCACTGAACAAATCTTAATCTTATAAACTGTAACCGCTTTTGTTTTTTGAGTTGCTATGTGAGCCTACAAGTTAACACTGTTAGTTAATTTTTTCTGTTTTTTGTCTTACCCCTCCCCCCCCCTCTTTTCTACTTTGAAAGCGTATAAATTGGTGACGAAAACTTAAACTAAAAATTGTAATGCTTACATTTTGGATGCGTCAATTTTATAGTTTTTCTTCTCTACTGCCACTTAAACATTAAAGTATGTTATTATCATCTATATAACCATTTTAATTTCAAGTAGTCTGCAGATGATGAGAACCTGTGAAATAGAATGATATCATTTTATACTGCAAATTTTGTCTTCCTTTCTTTATCAAAATATTTCATCTTTTTTATTATGACTGTGTTAAAGTGAAATTCCATAATTATAAAAGAGAAGTCTGACTCGTTTGAAAAGTCACAATTTACAATGTGAAATGCGTATACAAGAGGAAAGTTTCATTCCCACTAAGCCAATTTTACAAACGTGATCATCTGCTTCAGGAAGCACAAAATCTATAATCTTATAAAATGCAGAAGTGTCATATGAAATGGATTTTACAAGTATGTTAGCAACATCATTACATGACTAATGTCCTAATACAGATTAACTTACTCTCCAGTAACCTTCTGTATTTAATGTCTAGTCTTATAAACATTTATCCACTTCGCCATTTTTAAGGTTTGGTTAAAAGTTCCTTCAATTTACATAAATTTATTGCATAGTAGTTTGAAAATTTACACATCTGCAATGATAGTTAATAAATATTTTAGTAAAATGTTCCAGTATTTCATCAAATATTTAATGGAGAAATACTAGTAGATGAAGTGAAACGTGTAGAGCACAGGTTGACTGGTGGCAGATAAGGTTCTGTTGTGTCTCAGTTGAAGTGGAGTGACATTAAATACTATTAGAGTTGGGTACAGCAGGTCAGGTGTGAGGACAAATACTCACCGACGACACTCACTAGTGGTCGCGCCATATCGTGAATTGGCAGAAGTTGGAATTTATGGACCATTGGATCGGGCCCCAGTGGCTCAATGTTCTACAAGCTTGTCTTGTAACCAGAAGGTCCTGGGTTCTAACCTTAGTGGGAGTGTACTGATGAAGAGTCCCAAACTAAGACAAAGTAACTGTCCAGTACTCTCAGGTTTTCTAATGGTCCTCTAACCAATGTCAGTTCATTATGAAATCCTGAAACCGATCAAATCCCTGCAAACCAACACTTGAATAATTATAATTTGTTATCCTGAAAGCACTTTCCAATTCAAAAAATACCAAGGACGTAAATGACAATTAACTCATAATTTCTAATCTCAGAAACTCAGCGAAATTAAATTTAGTTAACATCAGGTATCCAATACAATATAAGATGAATAGATTTAAAATTAAGGGTGTGATAATGGAATGTCTGTATGAATACAATGAAATGCAGATACAGAGTGAGATAAAGTTCACTTAATTTATCCCACTCTAATTTTTTCTTCACATTTGTAACATCGTAGTAGACACTACTACAGAGTTGTTTCGGAAAACCCATTAACATCAGTCAGTTTCTTTAGACAGCTTTTACTTTTTGCTCTGAATTCATCCTCTTCATCTCATTTCCGTATTTCGTATCTTTATTCTTTTTCCATAGTTGGATATGTCAATTAAAAGGCTCAGTTTTTTTATACAAATATTGTTGTTGTTGTTGTTGTTGTTGTTCTAATAGTCTTACATCTATTAATTTAACTTGGCGTCTTGAGCAATGAAGGTTTTTTGCTCTAGTAGATCGTTTGACGACTTAATGGATCGCTGTATCTACCGGTATATTCTTCTACTTCTTTGGAAAATATCCAGCAGGTAGAATGACACTTCATCAATGTACTTTTTAATGCAGCAAAGTCTCGACTAAATTTGCCAACTGTTCACTTTAGTGATGTGTACTTATTTTGTTCAAGTGGAAATGTTTTCGTTACAGCTTCATATCCAATAAGTCCCAAATACAAATCATAAACCTCCGTTGACTTATGTTGTTTAGGTATTTAAAAAACAAACAAACAAGTAGATTCATCCGCATCAGTTAATCAGCATTACAACTTGGACACATTGTCATGCTGAAATAGTGTCAGGCCTGAAGTGTCTATATTTTTTTTAATGAGTAGTCCAGTAGTGAAGCATTAAGATTATAAGTACTTTTAATGCCTACTCTTCCTCAACAGACAACTGGTTAGCTTTAGAGGTCAATAATTCCCATTTAAGGTCCTTAGACTATTATCACTATTCGCCTAGTCTATAAGACAAATAGTTCTCTGTAGTCACATATAACCCTAAGGTAATTTTCACTTATATACCATTTTTGACCTAGGTAGTTGACTCCATGTCTTCACTCACATACTCCTTGCATCACAAATGTGCTCATAAAATCCTAGAATAAGTTTTTTATAACCATAAACGGATTGATTATTTAGAAATAGTTTACTGTCTTGCATATAGAAAGAAGCAGAAATTACTTTATATAAAAAGCAAACTTTTAACCCTGGAACTTCAAAGCTAAAAGTAGTGTTAGGAATTTGACGGTTTCTTGGTAAAATTGAAAGAGAAAGGTGGGAAAATTTGATTGTGTGACACACGGTGAATCTAAAGTATTTGGTTACCCCAGTGTCCAGTTATCCTAAATAAATTCCCATTAATGAAATAAACAAAGTGGAACACTAGAAAAATGATAGCTGATTAATATTATTGTTATCATGAAGGTAATTAGGAAGACAGAAGTCCACGAAAGAATGCGATGTGACAAATTTAAAATTTATGTCAGTTTTAGGGTAGTGATTGAGAATTATTCCACAACACACGTCTTTAAACACTACGATCTTCACACTTAAAGAAATTCAAAATATTTTGCCACTAGTGTTAAATATACGCCATGTCTCGGAACTATTGACTCTCTGTGTTCCCATGATTCATAAAGTGCTGAGCATGTAATTTGAATCAGAAATCTATTTTTTCACTTCAAATGACGTTAGCATCTATTGAAGTGCTAGTGACGTATTCCCAATAGTTCATATTTGGTTGTTAGGTAGGCGGTGAAATACAATAAAATTCACTGTTCCTTATGTCTGTGACTGTTAATGTTCGGGAAATTCTTCATTTCTTTCGATGTCATACCTATATCGAACCTATAATGGGGTATTGTTATACCTACTGCCTACAGGAAAAAGCTAGTCACCCAGTAGGACGCGACAGATACATTAGAAATAATGTAGTTATCAATTTTCAAACTCAAGTAATTCAGTTCTTTAAATATCTCTGAATAGAACAATGTGTGTGACGCTGTATTAGGTCATTCGGTAAGATAAAACAGACACTTGAGTATTCTCAGATCAAAGAATGAGATTTAAGATTGAAAGGTACCTAAAATGACTCTTCATGATCATTATAGTGCGATTAAAACTCAAAAGCTATTCTAAAAGCAATTGGGGAATTTCTAAAATAACTCAAACAACTGATATAAAAATAGAATTTGGGCACTGTGATTGAGTATAATTTCACTATGGAGAACATTTGATTTTGGCAAAGTCTCGCAGTGTTAAACAGGAATATTTACTTGATTCCCATAATTACGAAAATCGGAGTGAATGTATATTAAAATCTTATCGAAAGAAATAATGTATGCTCTTGGTTTGTGAAACTGTATATCCTCTTGTTCGAATGAATAATGTTGAACACCTTAACCTAATAAACAGATTTTATTTACATTCTGTTCTTGTTTGAACGCACATTTTCACATGAGACTTCATTGTTCAAATAAACTTCACTTTCTTCCAGTAGATTATTGAGGATTGTTAATCTTGATATAAATTTTAGTATCTTTAGTCTAATATTCTCTCCAGTTACTCTAAACTAGTGATTATGATGAGACCAAAAGTTAAATAATTGCGACTTCATATAACTTCACCCAAAGATGGATAACTCACACAGTATCAACAAGTGCTACAAAACTGAATACCATGTGACCGAATTCCACACACACCTCAACAAGTTGTCGGTACATTGATTCCCACCTACATTTTACAGCTTCAGTATACGCTACGACATTTACATGAGATTTCTACGAGACACCTTGATATTTGTCAGTGGAAATTTCCTAAATTTTTATTTTGCGCTTTTTTGTGAAGCGTGGAAATTCATATAAGTCGCTATCTGACTTATTGAATCACCAAATATACGCACAGGCTAACAAGTGACCTTGTTTTAATCTAACTGACCCACAAGGTAACCTATGGACGTGACTTTGCTACCAGACCGATGTTTCATTTTAGGATGATACATTTCGGTATTTCTCTCTGTCCAGTATAAAAATGAATATACGTTTAGGAAAGCAGGTCACTGTAAGCTACTGAAGAAACTTAAGTGTCTGAAATCTGCCGATGAAAAAAGATTCAAAGGTCTAATTTAATCAGATCCCATTTAAATTTATTCAATACTTACTCACAACAGCTTACATTATTTATTCTAATCATAACTACTTAGTGTAACTTAAATATAAATAACACTTCTGAACTTGTGATTTTCACAATACTGAATCACAAATCGCATAATTTTAAATATGAGCTTAAGAAGAAACCTACCAGTCACCGCAGTGATACAGGTTGAAATAATATACTACCATATCATTGAAAAGTTACTCAATATTTCCGCAACTTAAGATCACTTCAGAATAAATATGCGCTTAAATTAAAAAGGTTGAAATCGTGAATTATCTTGGTATTATTGCGTAGATGCTCAGAAGTAGTGAAACGTTAGAACAGGCATTGACAACAGGAAACTTGAAAAGAAGTCGAATATAACTGTAAAGAAATTTTATTGAGACAATTATTATTTTTTATCCATGAATTAGGAGTTAAGTTTTCTCATGTTAACTGCACACGGATTAGTCATGTTGTTGATGTTCTTCGAAAGTGTCGACGTGTTCACTTACTCTGCATACATCACGTATACATACGGGAACCTCAGCTTGACAGTTTTTCCTACATTTGTCGTTTCTGCATCCGTTTTGGCACCGAATTCCTTTCTCCCAGCATTGTGCACTACACTTGACACGTCCCTGTTTCGCTTCTCCATAATATGCTAAGCATACTATCAACAAAATCAAGGCGAAGTAAAGCTATAAATAAGGAAAAGGTGAAAGAGAATCACATTTTTAGAGTTCTTATTTTTCATCATAAAAGAGGCAAAGGTTACTTTGTAGTTTTATTACAAATAATGCTAGCTTCAAATCAAGTGTACGCACCTTCATATTTGAAAACTTTCCTGTGTAATGAAATATACTGACATCAGAAGCCTTTTATACTTATTTCGAAAATTTATCCCAATAATATGGATAATTACACTCCTATAAAATGAGTGAAATTATATCTGATCGCCTTCATCCGGTGTCAATTATATCTGTGTTTATCAGTTGATAAGCATGATAATTGCTCAGAAATTTATGTCTAATCCAGTGTCACTCACCGAATAATAGTATTTCCCTTCTTTTTTAAAAAAAACTCCCACTGGAAATTCTTTTATGCCATTTTGTTTTAATTCATTTTAAGTTGAATTACGTTTAACCTGAACAGTCTGGTTTCAGAGCAGACAACTGACCGGAGGTGTTACTACCAATCAGTAGTATAAAGCAAACTGTTGAAGTAAATTTTAACAGCCTCAGGGATGCATGAAATTATATCAGAAAATCAACCAAAGTTAATTATCTCAGTTGTTCCTTATGATGAATATGCTCTACTTAAAGATTTTCAAAATGTGAAGTAACAGAGATCTAGTTCCCGTGACATATTCTGTCGGAATGGGACTGTTCTTTTGCTCGCACAAAACACAAGAAGAATAACAAATACTTAGGGATATCTTAATGAATCAGCCGTTATCTAGGTTAAGAGTGGTTTGATTTTGCATACTGTCAGTCATCATAGTTATTACTGACGAAATATGCTGTCATTCAAAGTCACTTTTTACAACTATCATAAATTTTTCGTTTAAGCCCCGAACTTGAGATAAATGGAGATTTTATTTGCATAAAACTTTCTATAAGATAAAATGATTTATAAATTTAGACGTTTCGTCAAACTGACAACGTAACATGTTAACATGTCCATCGGATTCTAAAACCCATTTATTTAAAATAGTTTTGATGTTTAGTTGGAAGAATCTTACAACTTTTATAACCAGAGTTAATGAATTGCATATAACTCCTGGATGTCTTTTAATGAATAGTTTTACGCCTAAACAAAAGAAAGTCTTTAAACTCTCAAACTTTTATAGATATTTAAGTTAAGATGAAAACATGTGGGTAGATGTGGAGTCAGGTGAAAAAGTTGGCAGAGAACCAAACGCAATGAAGACGTGTGGCTGAAGCCCTATGTTCCTCTAAGTACTAAAGGAAACAATAATAATAATATAATAATTAATAGTATAGGTTGCAAAGATACATAGGAAGTATTGTTGAGATTCTACCGTAATGATGCACTATGAGTTATTTATTTTTAAAAGAAATGATACATGCATTGTTTTGCTGGCCAAATGCTTTTACATAGGATCTAAAATGATTAAAATATTACTGTTATCTCCATCAATATCGTCCTACTGGTTTATAATACACAAACTATAGAACAGTAAGTGTAAATGTAGCTTAATTTCCAGAACATCTGATCAGTACTGCTATACTTTTGTTAACAGAATATTCTCTTATATGAGTTACTGTAGTAAGGGGCAACTATGATGTTTTCAGTTAGCTTTATATTCCCTCTTTCATTACTATGTAGTATGTTTAACTTAATTAACTGAAGGTTATATATGTACTTCATATTTCAAAATGTTGAATTAACTTTCTGTATTTAATGGTGTCATTTATTTTACTCAATACATTTAATTCATCTACATTTTGAGTAAATATTTTGACAATTAGTAGAATTAGAGTAATTCTGCTGAAGAAGCTATGGCTAACACAACGAAATTTTCAGAAAAGTCTTGTTTTGATTTTCTAAGCATAGTGAGATTATTTTAAGTAACTTTAAGGCATTTTTTTGTTTCTTTTTCAAACTTCTCTGTTGGGGGTATGTGTAAACACAATTTGCAACAGACATCTTTCTTATAGGATTTCATCATGAGCTGACATTGGTTAGAGAACCATTCGAAAACCTGGGAGTACTGGACAGATGTTTCGTCCTAGTTTGGGACTCTTCAGCAGTATGCACATTCAGTTAGTTCAAAAAAAACTTATTTTGAGTTGTTGCCTCAAGCTCCGATTTTTCCCGGTTATTTCAACCTTGGATACACTTGGAAATGTGTCCCCTTTAAACTGTGTGATTATGTGAACCAAACGTTGAGACAACTTGAAAACTTTTGACAATTTTTATTAAACACAGGTATGAATACATTTAGGAATGGTGAACCAAGAGTTAGTTTGTTGTTGTTTTCGGATATATATGACAGTGAAAATTATATGTGTATCTGTCTCTGGTCAAATAAAGCCATTTATTCACCAGTACTTTAATAAACTGAATATCTGTTAAGTGATTCCTCTATTTCAGTAGATGTTCTCCTTCACTTTGGAGTCGTCTTAAAGTCTTCGATTATCTTCAGTAATCGTAGAAAATGGTAAAATAAATTCGTTTTACCATTCGAATCAGGAAAAAAATACAAATACCTTTTGCGAAGAAACATTTCTTTCCAACGATTTCATTTCCAAGGTGTATAGTCGTATTTCATAGTACAAAAAAGAAATTAACCGGTACTAAAGCATTAAGTAATACTACAGATTACTCATTCAATATACAAGTGATAAGAATAAAGGTAATTAAAATGATTTTCAAGTGGGTGGAGTTGAATTGAATGTATTACAAAATTAAAGCAGATTATTAAATGAGTTAATCGGTATTAAGAGGTGTAAAGTAGGTCAAATAGTGTTGAAAATTAAAATAGCGATGAGGATAACATAATGAAGGCCAAGATAATGTGAAGCGCAATATGAATCATCACAGGTTGTTTATTTTAGAATATAAACTGCAATCCAGCGTCAGTTATTATCCTCAGAGTTAAATTCGACAGTATATCTCACTAGACATCTGTCAGTGAGCTGTAACTATCAGTTTGCGCAAACATTATTATTATTACTGAAAATAGAAGACGTGTAGCACTGCAGTCTGAAATATCCTCATGCCTTCTGATACTCTGAATTATTGCTGACAGAGTATTTCTGGGATAAAAATCCACAGCTAATATACCACTACTGTGAAAGTACCTTTTTCAGTTTGCTAAAATGGATCATAAATCCCTCACAAATAGCTGTTTTATTTTATAATTCCATACAACATAAGACTGTTATGAATTAAATTAATAAACAGGTGTATTGATGATCATGCAAAATTAGCATTCAACATTTTCCAGTAGATTCTGTTTCCTAATTAAAAAGTGATGCCGCTTTTTTAGACTGCATTATCAACGGTAAGTTGTTTTGCTAAACCTGTAATGGTGTACATACTTGCCTATCTTCAAAGGAGAAATATAACATCTTTAAAAATCGTTTGACTTTAAGGCTAAGAACTGATTATTTTTTGTCTTCATTTGTATTTACCACAACTTTATTATTCATCAGATTTTTTTTATAATTAGCATTTCTGAACTCTCTATCCTAAAATATCATGCAGAATATGTCTACTCGTGGTATAGTAATTAAATAATTCTCGGCTATTAGAGTTAATTACCGGATATACGAAATTAAAATTCATGTAGCTCATGAGTTATACATCATAATCTTACAGTTGCTATTTGTGTACACAACTGAGCATTTCAAAATGCTGGATTAGAGATTCAAACAGTTTTTACAAACAATGTTAGTAGGCGTAACCTGCATACACGCACTTACGCTTCACTAACAAACGCATGTATCAAGCAAGTGCAAGAGGTTTATAAATTCGGTCAGCAAAGAAACACATCATGGATAGTCGTTGTTACGGTTGACTTTATTCAATTCATCCAATGTTATAGAGAAAACTGTCATTTAGTATTATTGTATATTAATGAATATAGTATCTCAGCTTCTCCTCTTCCTAGATGTGCTGCTTACAGAGTGAATTTTATTTTGTGTCCAATCCTGTTCTTGCTCTTCACAAGCCTGTTAACTTCTCATCACTGAAGTGATATGCAGAAATTCTGTGTTTTAAATAGTTTTCATAACATTACCTATGAAATAACTGAAGAACAATTATTCAAACTTCAAGACAATGGAACTTTGCAAACCCTGAGAAGATTGTGAAATGTTGTCAAATCCTCTATAATTTCCATTGAATACTTTGTTAATGTCAATCATAAATACTTTGCATCATCATCGCAACATCATCGCAGACCTCAGTATAAACTGAACTCACTTTACATGAAAGCTAAGAGGACACAACCATAACAATATCATTTGTCTTTATGTTATGAAAAATATGGCTCACTGTACAAAACGTAAACTGATAAGCTGTAAGGAAATAAAAAGATCTACATGGACTAATTATGGTTTACAAAGTAATAAGAAAGCTATAAATCTTAAATATACATCTAAAATTAAAATGTACATTATTGCATAAAACAGAGATTTTAAGCAGAACCAGTAATTCTGATTTTATGATATTTGCATTTAGTTTTAATTCACTTTGTCTTGTGCAGTTCATGGAATCAAACTAAAGCATGGAAGTTAGCAATACTCTTTTCGAGATATCTTCTGCAGACTTAACTCAGATAAACCCAACTTCAGATTTTACTACAATACGTCAACTAATCAAAATGATTTTCCCTGTAAGACCATTAAAAAGGTGGAGATTAGTGATCACAATAATAGTAACGTAATTAATAAGCTAGGTATGGTGATAAAAGCAATCATAAAATGTTTCGAAAAACTACGTAAGAAATTATGGTTGGTTAAACCTATTTCTTAATAATGACGGCGGAAGGAATAACCCTTTGATAGTAATTCGTAATTAAGGTGAACGGGTGAAAAGACGGATTTGAATTTTTAAAAGCTAGGTATTCATTCCATCAAGTATTTTCGGTCAGGACAACGAATCTGATCGCATTCTCACAACTTTAAACATAACTAAAAAGCAATTTTGAATCATATCACAAAGATGTAGTGGACTACATTAAATGTCTTCGTTTTGCGCAGCGTATGACCCATGTCAACCATTTAACGTAAAGTGAAGTTAGGAATATATCCCATTCGTGTATTTACTAGACAAAAAGTGGCGTGTTGTGCAACACATCTGTAATTTACATACTATTCTAAAGTATGCAACACAAATGTCTCTTGACAAAGGGTTAAGTTTACATGCATTTACCCCTAAACCGCACTTATTATTTTATAGCTGACTCTACCACATGCTTGTTAAACCTGTTTTGGTAAGGTGAAACTTGAAAACACGATCAAATGCTTCACTCTAGTATGCTTGATATCATTATTTTCACACAAGCTACTGTGGCAATCAATATGCAATCACTGCAGTTAATAAAATTGCTTAAACAACTAATTTTACAAACATATTTCTTATCAACGACTGACAAACCTCATTTGCCGACCTGCTTCTTTTATTTCGACGTAAGGTTATTATAGCGTCTGTGGTGCAGCTGTAGGATGCTCACCAACCGCATATGTAGTCTGGGATTTGATTCCAGACCGATGTACTCCTAAACCTCACCTAGCCAGTAGTAAGACCATAATGATGGGAAGGTTGAGTGTGAGGCCAGTAACTCCACACCATAACAATAAAACCACTGCTACTGAAACTTCAAAGCTCACGCTTGAAGCCCTTTATCTTATTGCGAACGCAAAGAAATAAAATAAAGCTATGTATATTAAACCGAAGTCTAGAGGAAATCTATTGGGAGAAATATTATCTTGTTTCAGTTTCCACGAAAAGAATCATGATTTGCATACGTAACTGAAATAGCCATAGACTAGGGGGGACCCTTTTATTCAGGTAACTCAAATCCAGAAAAAAAGCTCCTCCTTTGGGAAGTTCTAACAAACGTTTTAAATGGCAGGTCTTCTCCCTCACACGTTCAACGTGCCTATCACTGTTTTTATTACTTCCTTTGAGAACTGAGTGTTATCTGGAAAAGTTTAGTGAATTAGTGTTATTCTGGTGCACAGTCACTGTTTTCAGGGTAACTATATTTAAAAATGGGTGATTCTAAGGAAGAAAATCTATCATGTTTGTGTACTCTCCCTAAGAATTATAAATTATTCTGTTTTCTAGGCAGTATAAATGCCCTACAATATATGTCTTATCACTCAAAATCATGTAAAACAATAATCAAAGCGTTGAAGAAAAGAATCAGTTTTATTAATTCAAGCATGTGTATGCAGAAAGCCGGTTCATAAACTTGTAGTGACCCGTTTTATTACTCATCATCGCAGTATACTTTCACTATGTAATTGGACTTTGATTTGTTTATTACTCTAAATCTTGCATGTTAACAATTGATACTTTTGTACTCGCTCGATTTTCGAATTTTGATTGCTGCAATAATACACTATCGTATTCCTTCGCAAGTGCCTTTTGAATTACGTTGTGGATGTCGAGTAATCGCAACGTTAGGACACGATTATAAACGCGAAGAAGTACTAAGATATACGTGTACGCTAGTTTAGTCGAAATATAGCAGCACAACAAACTCTAGTACTTGAAACCACTTTTCGCTTTTATCAAAGAGAGTATATTATCCTTTTTCGTAAGTATACATATTTATCACATCATTATAAGTTGACAGATTGTTTGCTTCTTAGCATCTTAACCAAATAGTTGAGAGTTGACTAACCACTACACAGCGCATGTATCTATTAGCACAAAAAATCAAACAGTCAAAGAAAATTTTTAGTGCAAGGAAAAAGGCTTGTTTCCACTCTCACTGATGCAAGTACCACTAAATGATGCTCACAAATAGCATGATAGGGATATAGTAGGTTCATTTCATGGTCTTTTCAAGCTTTTACTAACTCATTCGATTATTTCTTTCTCTTTAACATTGATATTTCGACGATATTCTTCTATTTTCCATTTACTTTTTCTTACAATGAAATTAAGTTAAGTGGAATAGTACTTGAAATTTTCATCAGCATATATGCATTCATCTCATTCCTACATAAAATGAAAGTAGTAAATGTATACGTTTTTGAGCATAACAGGAACAGAAAACTAAAGATCTAGCTGTTGTTTCATCCCTAACCTAAAGAAGTGTTTGTTTTTAGTTCACAGATTCCTTAACAAATGACTCGTTAGGTAGGCTTGTAGTGACCCATTTTATTATCCATCATCGTAGTATACTTTCGCTTTGTAATTGGACTTTGATTTGTATGTAAGGCTGGACTTATCCGGCATGTTGGTTGAAATTTCGCTCGGCAAATTTTTTTTGTCAATAATTTTTAATAAAATTTTGTTATATGTTTTCTGGATTGATAGGAATTCTCATTTCCTGGCTAGTTATGTTGGTGTTCGCGTCATTTAATCTGACTGCGACACACTTAGCATATTGGTTGTAATGATTAGTGTTTCATGCTGAATGCGTCAAAACATCTCTACAATGAAGAAGATGGGGTAGTTGGGGGGTAATGTCATCTACACAAATAGTTTATTTCTTGTAGAAGCTGCAGCTTTCGACATAGTGTCATTCAATGAAGACTACGTCAAAATGTGGCTATTTTCGTGTGAAGAACAGTACTATTTTACAAAAGAATGCTATCAGTACATGGGAATCACCTATAAATGCCAACAGAACGTAAAACCAATGTGTAAACGAACGGCTACGAAACTGCAATCCAACATTACCGACTAACATAGACGAAAATGACCTTTGAGCGTCTTACTCCATCAATGACCTTGAACATGCGGGATAATTTCAGCCTCACTTTAATGATTGCGTGTGAACAGTTGAAACATTGTACTGGCTCAACTTTTGAATTTTGATTACTCCGATAATACACGTTCGTACTCCTTCTCAAATGCCTTTTGATTTACGTTGTGGATGTCGAGTAATCACAACTTTAAGACACAATAATAAACGTGAAGAAGTACTAGGATATATGTGTACGCTAGTTTGGTCAAATAAAACAACACAACAGGCTCAATCATATCGCATGAACGTCAAAGATGTATTACTATTTTCAAATTTAGAAATTTCACAGCACGCAGAACACTACGCTGAACACAAATAGATGACTCTTACTAAACATTAAACATAATTATAACCTCAAGACCTATGATAGTATAGCGGCAGGTAAGGCTGTGCTAAAATTTTTAGGTCAACACCTTCAGGCCACTGAAGAATTCGCATGTACTTTGAGTTGAATGGAACAGGGTAATGTCTGCCCATTTATACTCAGCAAGCCGTTTCTGTTCAAACCACCCAGTGTCATCTTAAATTTAAAGGCCTGGCCGAAATTGTGGTGGACTGAGACAAAGTTCACACGGAAAACCCAGCATTTAAAATATCCTGCAATTAATTTGATAGGAAATAGACCTGAAATCTGTCTAAAAACTAGGTTTTGATGATTATCAATTGGTGATCCGGCATTTGGATATGTACGTAGGTAGTCAAATTTGACGGGTTCTTGTAGGTATGTGTTTGTATTTACAAGAGAAAAATTCTCTGAGAGCTCAATGACTGTTACAAAGAGATCAAAACAAATGTGAGGGATTCAGCCTAAATCTACCCAAGCACTTCTAAGGTTTTAGTATTGATTAATTATTGATTTGAAGGTTTTGCCTCATTCTCCAGAAATAAGGCATATTTTTGAAATGTCCATGCAGCAAAAACTAGCCGAATGAGTTCGAATTTCTATCAAATTGTATTAGCACTGATGGATTAAGATATATAGATTTGAACGTTACGGAGAGACCAACAGGTGAAGTACCTCAGGTAAAACAATAAGAATAAGTAAAACTAAACAGACAGTTGGACTTCATCTCAAAGATTAGTGAGTAGAGAGACCATTTCATATTCCTTAAGTTCGGTCCCTGGTTATGTTGTTGATATGTTTTGTTGGTTAGTCCGATGGTGGTGTGAAACTTCCCTCTAGTGCTCATTAGTTTCTGTATGACTTTCGCTCGTTAGATATGTGATAGAATCATTCCAGTCCTTATAGTTTTGACATGTGAAAGTATATATAAAAATTGTTTAACTGAGGTATGTTACGTGGAAATCTATGTAAGACCTGTTGTATGTGTAAGACGATCTATAAACTTTCTCTGGAGGCCACAGATTTGCATAATTTAAATGACAGTGCCGGCTGATAGTAAGAATAATGCTGTCCTGAGGTATTTTCGTGCATAGTGTAACAAACGCTACAACATGTACTCCAACTGTGCCGAAATGTTGATGTAATATCTTTGAAACAGTCGAACGTAGCATCTTATATGATTATAGCATTTCTCTAGGAATGTAATACAAAATCAGCTACCCGAAGTAATTAAGTCGTAATTGACCCCATACGTTCTACATAAACAAGTATTCTGAAACGGGAGTGCGCATAGTCTGATTTGCAGTGACTTATATCCTACTCCCAAGAACTCGCATAGGTGCGGATATCATAATACCCATGGCCAGGATGAAAGATGTCGCAGGAAATCGTACAGCTCTAGTAAGGATGTCCTGATCACGTCAAAAAACCCCAGTGGCAAGCTATAAGCTAGTTGGTGTCGACAGCTGCTTGTCATTCATTAGAAATATTTTCACTAAAACCTGCTACTACGGTGACACAAGCGTGGAAACGAGTTTCCCCCTTGCCCCAAAAGGAGATTTGTGGATAGGCTCTATCTTTAATTTTCAGACTGTAAGTGAGAAACCCTCCTAAACCTCCTTCGGGAGAAGATATCGCTATCTGAACTGTGATTGGAGCAGATAAATTTAGTGTGTTTTGCTTTTTCCTGACATTATGATGCTCATTATGATCACGGTTTCACTTAATCATCATGATCTACTCGTAGACATCTGACACGACGACTGGCACCCAACATCACCAAACCTTCCAAAAAAGGAACCACCTACGTATATCAAAACTTATCGCTTGCTTAGAAAGAAACCACTGCTCATTCAACTTTTCAACTGGTCGCCTGCAAGTATTTCAAACTCAGTTGTTTCACAATTTGCCATGCGTAATCAGCAATGTTACTAATCGTATTTCAGCTATTAGGCAACGTGTGACCTCCGAAGCTCGACGACTGACACCGGACAAGTTGAAATTGACCAAGAATAAATTCTACCATATGCCATGTGTTATCACTATTCCACCATAGAATAGCCCGTGATAAGCGCCTCCTCATATCTGACCGGAGAAGAACAGCGACGATTGGCTGACTGCCAAAGGTTACCACTCATGATCATTCTACCATTCCTAATAAGCACAAATAATCTCCTGTCGAAATGTCCAAGTGTGCTAACTGCCTCCTGAACAGATACGATGACGCTGTAGTGTAGGTACACATAATAGCCGCCTATTTTAACGATCATCATGTTGGAGGAAAGGCAGAACTTACTAGCCACTTCATCTTTATCGGAAACTTACAAAAGAAGTTGAACATAAGAAGTGAACTCTAAATACCAACTCGTATCTGTCTTCCTAATAGAAAACGCCTTTTCCCTTAATTACCCACTTGTGAACCCTTATCCTTTGAAAGAGTGAACCTCTCTCAACGATTACTCCCATATCACACTTCTGTGCAGTAACTTCAGGTGTCTAAACATAATTGCACACTTTCATATGCAGATTTTATAACAACGTCTTGCCTACTTGATAAAGAAAAAGAGGTTTTAAGTGTCTTTTGTGGTTACTGTGAAGCCCAATAGCCTAAAATTGTCCTGTGAAGTCGAAAAGTTATTTCTGAACTTCGTCATTTGCTACTGTTGGTGACGGTTGCTGTCTAAATCGTAACATGGATACAAAAGGCTTATGTGCCATCAGCTTACTTATACCATATCAGGCATGGGCATGATATTTCACTATCGAACAAAGAGTTCGTGTTACACACCAGTCCGCCCCTCCTTTATGCCTATGAGACATGGTGATTGGAAGGGAAAGATATGAGAAGACTAGCTGTCTCTGCGTTCTGTCTCCTGGGTTAGGAGGTGCAATGGGGCAAGTAACACTGAGGTTAGGCGTAGAGTGTTAGGTAAGGAGAGAAAACGTCAGTGGGTGAGACTGTGAAACTACATGGATTGATATGTCTAGGACCTGTGTTGCGTATCCGGAGCCTTCGTCTTCGTCGAAGGGTAACGTTAACCAATATATGATTAGGTTGGAAAAGAACTGGTGATGGTAAAACCAAAACTTGGTGCTATATGGAATGCCGCAACTCAAAAGTCTGGATGTATGTGTCTCCAAGTGTTTTATGTTGAAGTTATTCGTTCAGTGCTGGTGATCACTGAATGGGAAACATGTAGTTCGTTTATTCGGACGAAGATAGTGATGGTGACTAGTCTGGTTATTAGCTGTCTGAGCTAAGACAGCAGTAGAAACTGTCAGAAGTATTACTGCGAATTATGCTGATGCCCATTCATGAACTTTGTGTTCTAGCAACCTTGTGACCTTGGTTTATTGTCAGTGGGGAAATTAAAAATTCTTCGATTGCCTGTGTGTTTTCTGAGTCAGTCACTGCACATAGTACTTCTATTTGCAGCGATTAGTCCTCTGGAAGCAACACCAGCTTCAAGATCTGTGGGTTGGCTTTTTGATGCAAACCCTGAATTTGACAGAATGTAGCCTATGAAGCTGGCAACCTTGCTGCAGACTTCTTCATATTACATCACTGGGTAACTATTCCATAACCATGTTAACTTATGAGCATGAGCGGAACAATAGATTTAAGTAATACAAAGTCTTTGACTGCCCCAGATCCATTTCACACAGGATCAGGAGTACACACGAAGGTACACTAGATAATTACCGTACTCATATAAGGTCCACAAATACCACATCGCAAATTTAAGTGATGCGAAGACCGTAGAAAAACAAGTAACATTCAGCAACAAGCACAACATTTGTAGTATGTCTTGAAAACAAACTAAGAGACGAAGTGTGTCCAAGGGCTAAACAGAAAATTGAGGCCAGTCGGTCAAACGACCCAATCTTGTTCAGATTACTAGAGTTAGGTGGCGAACCACTGGAACAAAAAGCGATGTTTGACTTAGAACTGAGGGTGAGATTGTCCAGCAAACTAGGGCTAAACACCTTGCTTTTCAATCCTTACAGACTGCACAATAGTGACCAGAGGCCTCAGCGTGAACTACTTCTACTTGGGGCGACAGTGAGCTCTTTTAAAGACTTTGAGAATATACTGTCATTCTCCCGACCCTTAATTAAAAGTTCCCCCAACACGAGACAACCCAATAGACCATGGATTTTCAGGTCGTTTGTGAAGTGGTTTCCGTCAACTTCCTCAATACAGGACGGTGTCTTGGAACTGAAAATTCGCTAAGAAAGTGCCCATGGTGGTGAGTGGCCTCCCCAATGGCAGCTTATTACTGTCAAGAAATTTCTACCTGTAGGCCAATTTGATCTGTCTATCTCACACCACTCAGCTCAACGTGATTGCCAGAATTTAAATTTAGATCCCTTGGGCCTTTGACCCCAGCCCCACATTATTGGTTAGAATTCAAAGACGATATATGTGGGAACATGGAATGTTGAGGGGGTCAACCGTGAACAGTAATGAAATTATGAACTAAGGTCACATTGTGACCTCACGCATCGGTTACACTGAAGCAGATTAAGGCAGAAGATGGGAAAACAGAAACAAGCCACCTCGCCTGGAATCGGATATTAATGCCTCCCCCGACAATCTCCTCCTCGACATTTCAAAAACAAGACATGCTTGTGGGATTCACCATCTATTGACTATGCAGAAGTGCGAGGAGGTTCAGGGACAAAATGAATAATCTTAGTAGCCCAAAATTCTACCAATGCATCAAAATGAAAGTAGTGACGGGGATAGTGTTTACTCCTATTAATGCCGACACTGAAGCCACCTTAAGTGATTTGCCTTTGATTAGATACGACTGCCATCATGAGCAAGGAAGATCTGCCATATAATCCAGGAAACAGGTGAGACATTTGCGAGAGACGGACCCACCACTCAGCAAGTCACGAGAATCGACGAAATGTCACTTCATCATTTGAATATCTATTAGGTACCACATATAGACGGTCTTCTGTCAAAGTAAAACTCGACAAGCGGCTGCTCAGTACCAACACGAATCTGGGCTGTCACCAAAACATTGTGACTGGAGAACATAACCCTCCTTCCAACATCTGGCGTTGGGACCCGCTCGAGGAACTTCCTGCAGAAAATTGCTACATTCCCAGGTCTACAGGGGATCAAAGAAACTTGTCGGACCAAGTGAGCCTCAGCAGCACCAAACAATCATTTCAAATAGCTTTATCATGTGATACACCAGGATACTGGCCCTGGCTTTTATCTCTCTTGGTTATATTCATGTTAGTTGTATCACACAACTAATAGTTTCATTCAAAATTACCTACATCAAATGCTAGAAATTATTTTAGCCATCCGAATATCAGTTTGGAATTAAGTTCCTAGAGAAAATGTTCTTTCTTGCGTGCACTACAAATAGTAGGTTTTCAGTAATCAGTGATATGTCCATGTCCATTTAATCCCCTTCACATCTTAAGGAGCTTTTGCACATTTAAATGTTATGAAATTGTACCAGCCTATCTTCTTACTACTTTCACTAGGTGCTGAAGTAATTGTCAATTCTGCCACGCTGTTAGTACCGCCACATATCTGCTGAGATTAAACCTTTTCCCTTTGCCAGTTTCTGCTGTTCCTCTGCTTTACATTTCAGATTCTAAATGCATAACGAATGTCACAAGCTAAACAAGATCCTTTTACAATCAGTTACTTCATACAGTGCATCGAACCAACCCTAGTTGGTTCTCGTGGGAAAGTAATTTAGGGTATCATAGGGGTTCGTCGAATCAATTCAGCTTCAACAGTCTCACTGCCAAAGACCAATTTTTTATCTGTGCGGATCAAAACGCATGATGGACAACTAGATTTTCAAGGGATAAGACCCCAGCAGGGGCTTTGTGGTGTGATTGTGAATCTCTATACTCCATTCATTCATCCTTAATAAATGCACCTTTTAGCAGCCGTAAGTGCTAATTCTCCCCTCACTCACTGGAGTAGTGTTACGAATAAATAGGCCACTAGGTTAGGTGGGCCTACCTCCAATAAGGAGGTAGTTTGGCTGTAGCTCAGGTCTAGCAGCTATCATGAGTGTTTTTTCTAGTTGGAGCCAACAGAAATCAGGCTGAAATCTGTCCAGGCAGCCTCAACATTTGGTTGAATAACGGTTCATCTGTTGAGATGTGTAGATGCCAGTCGCTGGAGCCCTAGTTAGAAACCAAGTTGTATCTCAACTAATTTCTGCTTACCAATAGAAGCCCCACGAAGCCATGTGGTTAAAGTGACAGATCTAGTTCTCTGCAAACTGATGGAGTGGAGGTTTTGTATTTTGCAAAACGTTTAATTAGTGAGGATGTATGAACTGGGAGGGATGCCGTTATCAGGAACTTCACTTTTCTACATCACCAACATGGGTGAGGATATAGGCTATGACGTGTTAATTTTTCCGCGCCTCAGGTTTTCTCGTCTTTCATTGGCTGCAACAGTGGTGGCTAATTTGATATTTAATTTGTCCTTGTTAGGTGATGTCGTTGCAGGTTTGTGTGCTTGAGGTATGCGTTGTTTACAAGCATATTTGATGAAAATAAATGTAAAATTTGAGTATTCTAACGTTTTCTTTTACTTATTTGTGCATGTACAAGGCTTAGCTTATCATACACTCGGTTTGCTGGCCTATCGGTTGCTGGCGATGTCAAGGAACCCGTGAGTTCTTTGGCTTTTCTCGATTTTAGGTTATACGTGTAGCATTTTATCGGTGGATATTGCTCAGTGATGTATTTCAATGTTGCTTTTCTACGGAATTATATTGAAACAGTCGTGAGACAGATGGATACTAATTGACAAAGCCTTTTTAGTTTATTGCAGGTAGCCAATGCGAGTGAGAGCATTATTTATCCTGTAATATTGTGTGCATAATTCTATTTTTGTTTACTCTTCCACCTTTTGTAGTTAATAATGTGCTGCATAAGTGTCAACGATGGACATGGTCTCGCGACTCGTGCGCATCTGAAAGTGGGAGAAGTAATCGCACAAATGGACCATTTTCTTAATATGTAAACAAACTAATGTTGTATTATAATAAATATGAACTTTTCATATAAATCTTGTTGTCTTTCAATTCATGTATTCGCTTTGTGAGCACGGCATGCTAGACCGGTGCTCCCTAGGACTTGAACTCGTTACTATACTTAAGTGTAATTCTGTAGGAACACTATCGACCGATATGCGTGGTGAATTATAAGTAGTTTAGTGGCCCTTAAGTCTCTGTCTACAGTTACGTGAAAACGTCTCATAGTCATACGCAAGTATGTAGGGAACAATGACAACAATAGGTAGAACTTAGGCACTGCATTGCAGTTCCAGTTCGTATACGGTTAGGCGTATTCCAAATCAGTGTATTACTAATATTTAAATTAAAGCGTTATGGCAGTCCCTATGATAACGGGTGTTAACGTATACTGTAAAATTAAGTTTACACATAACGAATAAATAAGTAGGTTGATCTGTGGCAGTCGTAGTAACATTTCGCTTACGTTTAATTATGCAGTCAAATAAATCATCAGGTATCATTGATAAGTCTGACATCTGCATCGTCATGCAAAAAAACTTAGTTTCACTCAGATAGAATAAGAAAAGTATTGTAAGCAGGATGTTAAATCTATTTAATGAAAAAATAAGCAAATGTCTTTACACAATTGTTTTTCGTAATTATTTCGCCCATGTTGAATTGCTGTGACCAAGTTGACTGACATTACCGGATATCTGTAAATAAGTGAACAAAGTGTATGTTTTTAAATCGCTGAAGTAAGGAAGAAGTAATGTTAAAGTTAAACGCTTTATATTTCCATACCTTTGCTGAAAAAGGTTCATTTTCCTTTTTCATTCTTCGGTGATGACAGCATTCTTCTGTAGTTTTTAATGTCACACAGAGATTGTTCGTCTAATACAGTATAGCAGCAAGCAAATAATAAGTGTTAACTAGTAAACCATTCACAATGAACACTGTACAGAAAACTTCATCACATCTTCATTTTAACCAACTTTTCCTTCACGCACAGAAGCATGCAGTCACTACATACACTCAAGCATTGTAACCTGAACATCACAAAATCCCTATAGATAACTTCTTTCATAATAAATGATTTAAACATATGAGCCATAAGTGCATCTTCCATATCCTTCATAGCCAGAAGTAATTCATTAAGGATCTCAGAATATCTTAGTGATCTGAACACGAACGATTGTTAAGACTGGGATAACTTATGTAACAGGTGCAGTAGTTGTAGGACACACCTGCTAGCTACTAATCGACAGAAAATTGATACTAATTTTAAGTAGTCTGACATTTCAGGAGGACCATCTGCACTATTCTTCGTAACCCCATGCACACTGATATACACATAATCTGATGCCATTTTTGACAATGAACAATTAAAGCCTTCTGACATTCCAAGTGCAAATGTCAATTAAACTAGTATCATATCTTCGCCTAAGCAATTTTAAATGGGAACTTCATCAAAGTAGATATAATCACCAGGAAATGCAGCAGCCTGTCTCATTCATTGCATGATCTCTTCCATGTGCTATGGAATATTTCAGTCATCACAGATGATAAAAGAAGTGTCTGACATCCTCAAAACACACATCTAACTTATGTCTCTAGGCTATTTCTCTTTCAAAGGCACGATTCCCATAGAATAACTGGGATGACAACAGCCATTGCCTGCAGTCAATTTACAACCTTAAGATCTGAAACAACTCACAAAAACAATGCCTCAATGCTCTAAAACCCTAATAATGGACATTTTATGCGATATTTCTTCAAAATGATGACTTTTTTATTAGTAATTCGTCTAGGCTGTCATGACAATTTTACGCATTACTACGAACACAATACACAAAAATATTGCATTTTTCGGCTACAGAAGCCTAAAACTAGTCAAATATAATCTATTTTCACAATACTGAGCGATTACAACGTCTCTATAGGCGTGAACGCGATAACCCATACAATGCGCGAAAACACATCGTCATAGAACATAGCCTCACTCCACCAACATATAAAAAGGTACTTGATTTTCCAGCCCGCAGTTCAGGCGAGAACAACACGTGATGCGGAATGTAAAAGGTATATTCGTAAAAAGAATTATGACACGTACACATATACATGACCAATGACTCAGGCGTAAGGAAGGATAGCTCATGAGTTTTCTGTCTAGCTATTTTTGATAAAACTAACTGAATAATTTTCCTAGCAACCCATCCATACATTTATCAGAAATGCTACGCGACTTTGTTCATGTTACAACAGAGTCAGCACTAACAGCTGGTGAAAATTTGGAACTGGTTAAAGAAACCGTTCACGTGGTGATCTCAAACACCGTTAACGCGGTCGCCCTTTGTCCCATGAAATATCCCCCAAGGTTTTAAATTAAATTACTCAGCGTGCTCAGTAAGCAAAACGTAAAGTCCCGAGTAAATAGCAACCGTCTAGAAAGCCGAGTGGCAGTGAGGGATATTCGGCACTCAGGAACCGATGCAATGCAGGGGCAAGAGCGGCAAATGAATCCTTCTAGGAAACTCCTGGCAAATGTGAAGAAATTCTACTAGGTTGATTTCGGAAAAAACCTACCATCCAGGTCTAAAGGGTCTATAGAAAAATTACTACTATGACCAAGCTTGTTTATTCCTGATTCAGCAACCAGCTATACTTGCAGTTCAATTGGGTGGCTATGGATGCACTTTTAGGTCCTTTACTTGAGGACGTACTCCCGGTTAACCTTGAACAAACTAGAATGGACCGGAAAACTGCCGGTCGCTGGAGGTATGTTGACGACAGGTTTGTAGCTAACAGTAATACGAACTGCACACCCACTATGTTTGAAAGACTGAAACAGGCAACATAATAACCTAAATCTTTGGAAGACAGGACACTGGAGTGTCTTCCAGCCTTTCGAAATAATAAGTTTCTAATTACTAGCCGCAAAGACGCAGAGAGTAAGTCATTCCCCATTTGGCAACAACTTGTCCTGTACAGAATCACAGTGCACTTTATGTCTCTGTAGCGGAATGATTGGATATATATCTGAGTTAATTTGGTGATGTAGCCAGGGCATATGTACTTGAGCATTTTAAGCCCAGGCTGTATGATTTTACGCCTGTTCTTATTCTGAGGCTGCAAATACTTAAATACGACTGCACTTCAAGGTGTGTGGTGACATCGCCTTATCGTTACATAAAGAGTCGCCGACTTCTTGATAGGGTCACGCGAGTGAGCAGATAAAATTCATAAGAGATCACCGAATATTAGGAAACATTACTGTACTGTGAAGAAGCATACTCAAAGAAACCAACTGGTTTTATACTGGATAGTGAAACGGAAATTAAATATTGGATTTGGAAGGGGTAAGAAGTGGTATAGCATATCTTGTGGCCAGAATTATTATTGCTGCTATGGCAGACATTTTTAAATGATAATATAATACTGAACCATCCACAAAGCAACAGAACTCTAAGATATGTAGTTGGTGGAGACAGGGCTATTTCTAAACGTGTATACAGCCAGCACATAAACACGATTATAACCAGTGGAGTTTAATTCAAATCACTGAGCGTTGTTTCTCATTCGGCGAGAATCAGTAGGTTATGTCATGCATAAAACAGTAAAAAACGTTTGGCTGATTTATGACTGTTCACCCTGGTTCCACTTTATCGATTAGTGGTTACTTATCTGACAGCCTTCATGATGAGTGCTTATTATCCTGATTCGTCTTTCAGGCGGAGCAAATCTGCATGCCGATGGGACCATTTTGGGTGGATGGTATATGTCTACAAAGCTTTCATATGCTATTTTACATTCTGTTTTCACTTAATACAGCTGCGAATGGTAGTTTACATAGTAGTTATAAATGTTTGATATGATGTTCTAACGGACTGGAAAGTAATTCCATTAGGTAGCATCTAACCAACCTTAATAAACTCCATGTGCTTCTTTACTCACCAAGTCATCAGCTTAACTGACCTGTACTCTGCGTAATGTCAGAGAAATATAAATGAAAAGTAATGAACTACTTGAGAATATGCCTGAAACAGTAACACATTAAAATAGATGAAAGTTGAAGATGATTCTATGTAAAAAGGTTTATTCAACTTATATGAGCTAGATATCAGCTGTACAGGAAGTAGGAATCCAGATTATCTCTGGATCCACTAAGATTTCTTAAGGTTACAGAATTACATTTTAATGATCAAAATGTATCACACTGAAGGAGTTTTAATAATGAATTGATGATGTTTCTTTTTGTTTAGAAATGATGGAGTAAAATTGGTTCTCATTTTGTTTGACTTTATCTATATCAAGGTGACAAATGCAGCGATAACACCTTTGTCAATGTTTGGAATATATGGATTAATGCAATTGAAAGGGCTGACAATTTTATTGGTTTTTGTTTTCTCCGAAACAGTTGGTAAGTATAACTTTTCTTATTAAGTTTATTCCTATCACAGTTTCTGTCATAGGTGAAGTGGAAAATGTGAAAGGTATTTTGATCTTTCTACGCCGATCATAAATTTTATCCATTAAATGGTAGCATGTTTTACCCACATGAATAGTATTGGAGGATATCCTAAAGAAGGTTCTTATGAAGTGATCAAACTGATCCTGGACCAGAACTGTACGCACATTGTCGGAAATCTAATACTTACCGGTTTATATAGAAAAGGTATCAAATATTGATTTTTGCTACAATTTCAGTCGATGGGTGATGTTATTTTTTACACATTTTATTGCGGCTGTCTTGATTTTCATGGATTTCCCATATTTGTGCGCGTTTTCCAATCTCATTATTGACATTCAAATTAGTATAATTAGCATAATTTGTGTATGTATGTGAGAAGAAACTAACAATTAAACCTTTTTAGCGTGTAAGCTGCTGAAGGCTCAATTAGTCTGCTTTTAGTAATTTTTGAAACAGCCTGTTAGGTCATTAAACTATACTATAGAGTCGATCAAATATAAGGCGAGTGGTAATGTTCTTGTGAAATCCCCAGAAGAAAAACAAATGCTGTAACCAGCTATTATAAAGCAAAATCGCTTTAATTTATTTCCTTTGACTAGACCACCAGTCTGTTCAACATTCCATATTGACTCAAAAATGGTACTATTTATCATTGGAACTGGTTTAATTTTTAAAGACTCAATTGAATTACTTGAAAACAGTTAGGATCTCTGTTGCCTGTTTTTGGTAGGCATAAGAGCAGAGCCTTTTAATCCGGGGATAATTCCCACACTGTCTGCTCAATGTTTTCGTTTTTTCGAATGCTTATGATCCCTTTTCTTAGATTTTTCCTAAAAAAATGGCAGTATGTCTCAATATGTATTCATTAGGCGAAAGCAACCTTTATTTTCACTTTGATCCGTGTTTCTTAAACTGAAGTCATGCTTACACATTTAATGCGGATCTAACTACTTTTTTGATGTTATCACGGGATGGTTTGACAAAGTTTCAGAGATTTTTGCAATCGAATTTGCTTTTATAGTTTTTCACGTGCAAAGTCTTTTTAATATAGCATTGGGAAGTGTAGAAATTCAAGCTGATTATAATAATCCTAAGTGTTTAATAAGAATTATTACCAACTGATTCTTGAGATGGTTTATCCTGAATTTATCAACATGTTGACCTTCGATTACTTAAGTACTCAGTGGTAAGGTATTTGACTTCATAAATGGGTAACTGCATTTAAAACCTTAAGTCAAGTACAAGCTGCATCTAAATTGCAAGCATATCTTCTATTTACTCTAGCAAGCTAATATATTTCTCCAAAACTGATTTTCATAATATAATAAAAATGCTCCAGTCAATATGTGCATTTAAGTGCTTTGCGAAGTGTTTTTCAGATCTTTCTGAATTTAGTGTACCTGCTTAAATGAGTGGTTTTAATTCGAGTATTTAAATATTTGTGTAATGCACAAACACAGTGGAATGAAAGATACTTCTGATAAACTGCTGTTCTGATGGACTTATCCATCTTCTTTTCTAAATTTAAAAGAGTTCCCGTAAAGACGGATTCTGTAGAAATTAACTACCCTGAAAGTTATATTGTTTCTGAGTAGTGCAATTAAAGTTGCTGCGTGTATTAAACATATAACCACTTAATAAATAGCTAATAAGTAGATATTTATGTTTCATTTTTCCTGCTCACTAGGAGAAGTTTCTAGTTCATTCTTCGCTTAGCAACTTTCTGGTATCGAAGAATAACATAATGAAGGTTAGATGTAGTTTGACGTTTCATGACTGATATTTAGTTTCTGGGTGATCGGTAATATTGGGTAAGTAATATTAGTATCAGGAGTACCTTAGTCTTAGGTTTTTATCGCAAGTCAGTTGGTACATGCTGATAACAAAATTCAATTTTTCACAGAATACTGATATCCTTATGATATTTAATAGCTTAAAATGGGAACAAGCATCTCTGAAGCAGAAAAATAGAGAGATTAAGGGGAATATTTATTCAAGGAACTTCATTTTACTCGGATTTGTTACCGAATGTTGTAGTAAAGGTAATTGTGCCTAGTTAGACAGAAATTTTCACAATGTTTTACATATCTATTGTAGATTACCATATGTGACTGAAAAGTCTCATCAGAACCTCATCTCCCTTTGGGTCTCTATAACTGCTTCTTCTGACCCACTTATCATTCACTACTAAGAAGCACTGGGGCGAAGAAGCCACTTGGTTCTCTGTGCATTTCTAGGTTCAAGCATTAAAAACAAGTATGAAAACAAAAATATGCTCACATTTACCAAGTAGACCTTGAATGTAAAACTCGAGTTTACATGCATCTGTGTTCTCAGTAGAAGAAATGCAGAAAGTTGGATCATGTTATTTGCCGTCTTAGCTTTTAATGTGTGACTAGACCTTATTAAAGGCTGTTCATCAGTTCTCTGATGAAAGGAGCTGCATATCTCGATTAGAATATTCTAGAATTTTAAATTGGAGCAAAATATTTCAAATAGTTATTTTCTTGAGAGAACAATGCTATATTGTCAATTTGTGAGCAGAACTTTACTTTGTCCTTTTAAAATCTTTTTCCTTCATGTATGCCCTTGAAGCATAACCGTTTATCGTCATTGAAGTTCACTTTGAGTTAGTATTTGCAAATTCACTTCTAAACGATGACTAACTATTATTAAGTTGGTAAGTTAAGGTCACTCACTTTCTAGAAAAACAAGATAAAATTGGAAGAGATTATAAATCTTCCTTTTCTTCAGCCCACCTCTATTTTAAAATCACACTAAGAAATCTTAAGAAATATAGGAAAATCCGATTCGAAAAGGCGAATAACGATGGTATCTAAAGTTATTCAGATATTCTGCAGATTTGTGTGAGAGCAACTGTGCTGGTTAAACTTGAAAAGGAAATCAATCTGAGGAAGAGTACTAGCTAACACGCACACATTGTTTGTAAACATTGGGCAAGATCACTCGGAAATCAAACTATGTTGTTGACTTACAGGGAAAATATACAAATATCGGCTTGCACTATACTGAGATTTAACTGCCAAAAGCTTATACTATATAATATTGATGATGTTAAACTGAAATATTCAAGAATGTTGTGTGTGTTTTTTGTCGCCTGGCTTCACAAGACATGTATCATACGTACAAGATATCCCCCACTTGATCTTGGACCCAGTTTTTCGTAAGCATTCATTGTATTCCGGTTATTTTGGTAGTCATTACTTTGGTCACTACAAAGTATACTTGCTGTGATTTTTAGACTGCTTGAAAAATGTTATATACTCATGGACCAAGGTTAACGAGAATATGTAATTATTTTACAGTTCTGTAAAGAGTAGTGAATAAAGTAATATGTATTTCTAAATTTTTAAATGCTGACTTATGGAGAATCTTAAAAGAATCAGTTCCAGTTGCTACTGCAATAAAGAAATCCTTGTAAACATTCTACTTTCGCTATCCGTATCAACACTTCTGCACAGACACGTACAAATGTGTTGAATTCTCGCTTGGTGAGATTTTAGAATAAATCGCGTCACTGCATTTTTATGTCTTAGACGTATAAGTTTACAGCGGCCGTAGTCACTTTATTTCTTCCCATTAGTTGCTTGGGAAACATTTTATTGTTCCTTATATGCAGTTTTATTGGTATGTTTTATAGGTGAATACTGACAGACTGTATTTATAGATATGATAAACCGAAGCAAGAATGAGTCTCAGCAAAAAGTATATTCCTGTTTCCTTTGTTTCAAGCAGCTAAAGTTTGCCTAGTCTGAATAAATTAACTCTCTCTACTGATAAATTTCTATCGAACGTCATATTTCACTTATAGTTGCAAAACTGAAATGCAAACTTCTTTTAAAACTAATGACTTTTGTACCAAGTCTTTTTATGAGTGTTTCTTTATGAATATTCTAATTAAAAATGATATCGGCATTGAATTTGCACCTAGATTCGTGCACAGCGTTGACAGTCACACTGTAATAATGGTAGGCCTCGTTATCCAATGAATAGCATGCGTTCAAGGTAATTGGTGTGCTCTCACTCCTAGGTCACTATTTTTAACTTCGCATTGTAATGGTAAACAGAAATAGAAGCTTATCTAGATAATGTAAATCTTGAAAGTGAGATTTTTTAGAAAGATTTTGGCGTTATTCGCTGTTGGATTAGGAAAAGTTGTACTGTCTGTATCAAACTGAATGAGATAATAGCAGTTTGTGAAACCATCTGTCTTAATGAATAAAGAATAGGAAAATTCATCGGATGTTTCGACTATAGTTGACCAATAGCTAATTATTTTTGTTGATAAATTCTAATAATTAGGAGGTTGTTTATCATAACGCAGTGTGGTAGTCCTTATTCATAATTAACTCTTTGAAAACCAGTATCCTGTAAATAAGAAACTCAATCTCATTCTAATTATCAGTTTGTATGTCTGTAATCTCAGCATCTTGGTGAAAGATAAATTCCAAGATTTTATTCATTTATGCATAATTAAAAATGTTATCTTATCTTTCTTAAGAATACCTTTATCTAAAGATATCGCTTGTAACTTTTATTAAACTCTGCGCAGTTTATTGATTATGCAAACAGGTAGGTTTGGTGAATTTAAAATTGCATTATCGGCGACCTGAGCTTACAAGATAGACACAGTAGAAGGCTGAAAGCAACATTTGTTTGCAGGAAAACTAATTGCCCAGTAATACTGACTAGAACTTTTTAGCCGACCATGCACATGGTCCGGGGTTCGATCCCCGGCCGGCGCACTCCTTTACCCCGCTAAGCAAGAAATAATGCTGGTAAAGAGGAAAGGTTGGGCATGAGGCTAGCAACCCCATCCTGTAAAATAATCACCTGCTAAAGAAACTTCAAGCCACTAGCTTGAAGCCCTATGTTCCACTGGGGAACGTGAAGGAAAAAAAAATGCAAAGTAGGCAGTAAATTAAAACAGTTCTTTCTGAAGTAGTAGATATTAGTATAGTGGATTGATAGTGGAAACTGCATTCATGCTTCCTCATGTATGCTTCATCATGACAAACATTTTCACATTTACTCAAAGAGTTTATCATATGCTTCTTTAGTACATGCGTAACTAGACTGAAGGTTCTACTGTATTGGTCCTATCATCATTTTTTAAATGAATAGGTGAAAGTGTTTATTTAAATGCTTAGTTTAATGAACTATGAGAGAAAACTGGTAGGCATTTATCAGAAATGCTGCCAGATGCTGACAAAACTCAAAAGGAAAGAAAAAAATTAATAACGTACAAAACATGAAGTAAATATTTTTACAACTATATGAAATATATTACTTTTTAAACAGAACAATATTCTGCTTAACAAAATTTCTTGAAACAATTAATCCTCCACTCAGAAAAAAATTGGCACCAACAGATATATGGGCTGCTTTTGAGAAAGTTGTGAAGCTGAATTACTGCATACTGCTCAGTAACCAGTAGACATATTAACCATAGATAGAACTTTCAAATTTGCACCCTATTAATTTATTGCGTTTATTTATTCTAACCTGGAAATAATCGCAAGCTGATTGAAAAAGCATGTCTCTTAGAAAAATGAGTATTATGAAACCATACTCTGTCTCATTAGTTTCTGTCTGATTATATTTTTCAGCTATGCACCTCAAATATAATCTTAATGTATTTCTAAAGAGTCAGCAGTAATTCGACTGAAGCTATGCATAAATAATTTTGAACAAAAGATAACTGTGATCAGTCGGAACTGTCCATTGGAAAGAATCAATCAACCTTTCTTTTTATAATCCCTGGCATAACGCCTAACTTATTTCCTCGCGATAATTTGTTCCTTTCAGAATCTTAGGAGTTTATGTTTTGAGGAATTGAAACTATCTTTTTTCTGAGGTTTAAAATCTGTTCGGATTTCACTTATACTGTTTTAGTAGTCTCCTTTTTACTATACATTTTACTTATCTGTGTACTAGCTACCTAACTCCTTTTGTAATCTACAAAGCTATTACTTATTTCGGCTGGTGTAAGTCTGAAGAAGTTTCCATAAACTTAAACCAATCTCGTGCAAAAGGTCAACCATGAATTTGGAAATAAGTCTATGATGGAGGAATGATGAGAAATTGAAGAAAGATGACGGACGTAAATTGCTTATTTACAACAAATGTGTTTTGATTGCGAGAAAATTTGTTGCTTTGCTATTGGTATCCAGCATATATGCAACGTGGATATTATGAAAAAAGATATAAACCTTATAAGTTTTTAATAAAAAGAGACATACCACTGTGGTACAAGGAAAAATTCATCAAGCATATATCTGTGGGACTCTTATCCAAAACTGTGCTCTATATAGCCTTCATTTACAAGGAAATCTAGCTGCTAGGGTTTTAAAGTGAAGAATCTAAAACTACATAAAACAATAATCTGTTGCAGCAAAATTGAGAGTAGTGTTCCATAATCAGTCACTGTTTTTGGACAACCGAAAGATACTGTGTTTATTTTACCATCTCTGTGCACGTATACCAGTTCACATTCTGCTTTAGACTTAGGCATATTAGTCATTTTATGTGTGTTCTGTCACAAATATGTAGAATTAGATCTTAGGAATTATTAAAAAGACGGTTGCAGCGAAGAAATTTTCTTTTCGACGAAGTCATCAACTAGGCTGTACATTCGTGTATATATAATAAATGGGTGGGAAAGTTACAGAATAATTTCCGGTCAAGGGTTAAATTAATAAAATTACAATTAGGAATTAAAATGCCATAATAAACAGGGGGACGTTAATTTCTAATTGTAATTTTATTAGTTTAACCCTTGACCGGAAATTATTCTGTAACTTTCCCACCCATTTACTATATATACACGAATGTACAGCCTAGCTGATGACTTCGTCGAAAAGAAAATTTCTTCGCTGCAACCGTCTTTTTAAGAATTACATCTGTAAGAGTTGCGATAACTGGTTGTTTTCTCAAAAATGATCATCTAATCTCGACAAACTTGTCTTTCAGTGTTATTTACCATATGAAAAGTAGCTTTCAGAATTATTTCGTATTTGCCTCCTTTGTAATGCTGGACATTTAGCCATCCAAAAGGAGAAGCCAGAGGTTTGCTCGTAAAAGCGACCAGTTCAAATCCTTATCCCTCCATAGTCCTAATCATTCAACGTCTACATAGCATCATTTTTCTTCGCTCATTCCATGTAATTATTTGGAAACGTCAATAGTTTCTAGACATTATGCTAATTCGGATAGCAGTTCATTCTATCAGTAATGTGTTTCCATTCTCCCTTATATATCTTGATTAATCTCATTATTTACTCTCTAGTCTTAGGACTGTTGATTTCGCCTGCTTGTTACTATATATTTCAATGAAAAAGTTATTGAACACATTCATCAAACTAAATTATGTAAAATTACAAGTGAATAGTTTGCTGAATGAAATATCTGGAAAGAGGAATCTTTTTGTTTAATATTGTCTTTTTTCTATGAATGCCCTTATAGGGACCTCACTTGAACCTTCACATTATAGATGCTGATATAATGAATCGAGCCAAGTATTACCAATTTTATCAACCATTCCTGATAATTAGTGCTTAATTATTAAGATATTCACCTTGAAACGTTTGTTGTATATATATATATATATATATACTGAAAAACGAATGCAAAATCAATTAAGTTTAGCTTTATATGCCCCGTGCGCAAACGAGAATATGTAAAGTCACAAACAGAACGACTTTTACTTTCTTTTAACAAACAAATGCCTTTTTAATCAAATAATTTGTTGAGTAGAAAGAAATTTTATATTTGAAATGATTTTCTGTTTTAATCAGTTTTGACAGGATAACTTAGTCGATCTGTGTTAAATGTAAAAGACCAGTGTCTCATAGTTTAAAACTTAATAAAATTTGCATGGCTTACTGATTTCATCACAGTGACATCTTACACGGCATTTATGGAATAAAATAAATAGAAGTTGATCCAATTTTGAAAGTATTCAGAAGTATAAATTTTATGAAGGTCTTAAGCACCAGTGATTCACATCGAAATAAAAATTTCCTGTGAATTAAATGGATCGCATGTTTGACATCTTTGTAAACACATTTCAGCTAGGGGATACGATGGGAAACTGGTGGTGTTGTGCATCTATTTCACTACAGTTCGGGTTTCTTCTAAGCTGTACCAGTTATGTTGGTGAAAAATATGCCAATAAAAATTTACCGTAAGAAATTTTCATTGAGATAATACTAATACTCCAAAATAGGTTTACTGTCAACTCATTTTAAGGGCCGAATATATTATTATGGTCCTAGTCGACATTACTTGGCGCGTCATTTTTTTATCACATTTTGTTGCAAGTATCTGTAGTCATAGCACAAATAATTCAGGTTCTAGGTCACATGGTACAACTAGTGGACCAGTGAAATTTATCTTCGTTACTGTGTGAGTTGAGTTGTGCTCACAACAATTCACTTAAAAGTTAAAGTTATCTCTGTAACAAATATTGACTTGAGGAGCTTCTCGAAAATGTTGGCACCAGATAATGCAATAAGTTTGTAAATACCGTCAAGTTATTTTCAGTTACTTACCACTAACACTTTAGTGACGTGTGTAGTTAACACCTGTCCTTGTATTTAAAGGAAATTTGTTATAAGGGGTGTTTAGATGAATAATCAGCTGGTCGGCTTTTAAAAATTGGTCAGATAAAGTTTTCAACAATTAATTTTATTTTTAGGTAGTGAAGATGAAATGAGCCCCTTGCACTGTCATCCTTTCTCTGAAATGCTTTCATCAAGTATGGTTCTGTAATAACCTGTTTAATAAGAGGAACCAGCAAAATTTAAATACACAAAATAAAAATGCTTAGCGTTACTCTTCGTAAATATTTAAAATTTTTCTTCAGCTAAATTATCCTAATAAATCAAAAATGTTCTTATTGTATTTAAGTACAGAATATAGAATTCATCTTTATTGATCGTTGTGACTAATTAAACTGTTTTAGATGTGGTTCGCTTTTGTGTACTCGCCTACCTACTCATAAATGCTCTCACATGAAAATGCAAGCAGACAAAGAAACATAGAGGCATGCACACATATCCACGTAGATAATACCAGCATAGAAACATCAATCAATAACCACTATGCAAAAAGCTACAAATAATAGACTCATAAGCAAGCTACACGTGAATCATGTGAGTGTAAGCAGTTATTATGTATGCATGCCAAGTTTCCTTAAATGTGTCTATCATTGTGCTCTTGAAATAAAGTAAGACATAGAATAAAATGAAAGGAATTTTTGACACTTTCAGTAAAAGCTTAAAATTTAAATGTTGGACTCAGTGTTAAATAATTATGTATAAACAGTAACTGGAAACCATGAGGTAGATAACAACTTTGTTAGTCTATTTTCAAACTATTCACCTGTAATTGTTTAAAACTCTGAAGCTCAGAGTTGTGCAGTCGGCATAATGACATCTGCAACTTTAGCTTGTGTTTCCTGTTCCGCTGAACAGTTGTTTTTGCACATTTACTAGATAAGTGGGCAGCTTTTAGGAAACTAACTTGTTTCACTGCATTTTGTTTTATTTTGTTTTTTTCCTTCACGTTCCCCAGTGGAACATAGGGCTTCAAGCTAGAGGCTTGAAATTTCTGTAGCAGTGTTTGTTTTTACAGGATTGGGTTGCTAGCCCAACCTTTCCTCTTCATCAGCATTATTTCTGGCTTAGCGACGTAAAGGAGTGCGTCGGCCGGGGATCGACCCCCGGACCATGTGCATGGTCGGCAAGCGTCCTAACCGCTATGCCACCGACGCATACTGCATTTTGTTGCTATACTATAACTGAATTTTAAAGAACTGTTTTTACCTCCAGTTTTACTTTTGAATCTGTAAAACTGGTTACATGTTAAGAATTCCATTCTTGTGAATACAGTTTGATTTCTGATGGTTTGGTGAGTGGTTGGACAATGCAGCACTTTCAAACAACAAGGATTCTGAAGTTAATGTCGTAGAATCATGTGGTGTGGCACACTGGCATAGTGACTACCATTCCTGACTTCTCTTTGATGCAGGATGGTCCTTTATTGTCATCTTTCACTTGGTGCACTGATCTGATGAAATAATTTTAAGTCCATAAAATACCGAATAACCTAAAAGTGTAATATATCCTGTATGTGCTATGTTAGTTTTCTAATACACACACACTCTCTCTCTGTCTCAAAATTTCCCAGCTGAATAAAAGATATTATATAGATGTGTCTACTTTTTTGTTTATAAAAATAGGACACTTTCAGAAATGTTTCATCGAATTCCCACATGAAAAATAGCAATAAACTTGAAAACAAAGATTCACTTATTTATATCAAACTAATTCAAAAGAAAATAAGAAACGCTTCCATTTACTTGTTTTTTCGGGAAACATATGACTAAGCTTGGATGTAAGCATCAGAAACAGCATACCTTCAGCGATTTTTAGCAAACTTATTGCTGCATACTAATACACTATCTTTATGATATTTGCATGACTGTATCACACTGCCGCTGAATAAAATATAGTTTATTGTTAAAAGAAAGCATACCGGTTACATGCAATGCAATACAACATTTTTTCAGTACATTCAAAAGTCTACTTGACTTATTCTCAAGCATAACATGTGAAATGCAATATTTTGTGCGGTTATAAGTGTGGTTATTTTAAACCGAAAAAAAATTTATCTAGTTAACCTACTTCTCACCACAAGTCAATGCAAAGAAATATTTCATGCTCCCCCTCCCGAATACTCAAATTTGACCTTCATTACAGCTTTCTTGTTAAACTCGACTTGAATTTAGTTTTCCTTTCCTATTTTAAAGTTAATCTCTGCCGGTATTCTTACTAAACCTAAAGGTATTCAATTATTTTATTAATTTAATCTGTTTAACAGGAGGAATCCTTTTATCTGAAGCATTGTTGAAAGACTTTTTAAGTAGATTGGTTACTGTAAAATAAGCAACACGGGATCTCTTGTTTTTAAAAGTAACTGTTCTTTGTCGAATAGTGTACCCTAGGCTTTCTAAAAATTAGTGGTGTATCACATTATTTTCTATTTGACCACTTACCAGGCTATATTCATAGAAATTGTACTAGCCATTATACAGATCATTGCTGGATTAAATTCATCTAATTTAATATGAACTGACTAACACTGCACATTAGAATTACCACTTACTTATAGATATTTTTTGTTTTTTCTTAATTTAGCTGACGGATCAGATCCAGATCTGAGTTTCTTAAAATCAATTCAAGAAATATCAGGCTACCTGATAATTATGCATTCGAATGTTAATCGTATTCCTTTATCAAATCTACGTGTTATAAGAGCTAATAATGGCGGGTATAAAATACATGACGATTTAGATTCAGCAGCACTGATCATTCGAAAAAATTACAAAGATGGGGAAACTTTGAAGCACGTGGATTTGCGCAATCTAAAGTGTAAGTGTTTTTCACTTGTTCTCTCAAATTTAAGAGTGACTATATATATATATATATATAGTCGCTCCTACAAATGTTCCTTGCCAAGTGATAGTTATCGACCCTTGGTTTGTATTTTTTGAAGTTTGATCACTCACTGAAATCATTTAGGGGACCATTGAAAACCAGGGAGTATTGGATGTCTGGTTTATTCTAGTTTGGGCCCCTTTAGCATTACGCCTCCCTGACCCCTCCAGGGATTAAACCTAAGACTTTCAGATCACGAGGCGAGCTCATTGACTATCCAGCCACTGAAACGGAATCCAGTAGACTACGAATTTTAACTTCTATCGTTTAGCGATTTCGAGCTGCACCGCAATATCTCATTATCATTTTTCACTCGTTAGTTGATTTCAAAAGTGCGTATTTTACAGTTTGGATATTATCAGCTGAGGTGACATGCGGATTAAACTGGTGTACTACCCGTAATGTCATTTGAATGTTTCCTCAGCGTACGTCCGATGCACTTCCATTTCCGTCTGCATATTTATTCGGCAATAGGTTCTTCGGGTGTGATCTGCCAGTTATAAAATGTACATTTATTACCATTTCTTTGACTAACTATGCTAGTGAAACGGTAATATACATCAGTTTTCATCGACTGTTGTTCTTACACTCAAGGCTTTTTATGAAGCATTAAAAACCAATATTTATAATTACATCTGTACAGTCACTGAGATGCATACGTCAGTTTTGTAAATTAAATGGGAATTGTGTCACATTTCAAAATAAAAGGTTACAGCAAAGAGGCAAATGGAATTCTTTTTACTTATGATAAATGTGAGTGAGTGCTGTAGATAAACAGAAGTGAACTGTCAAGTTAATTACTAAGATTTTAAAAATTGGCTATAGGATGATGGCTGATGGAAATGAACTGTATATAAGTGTGGGAAACGAATAAATTTAGCAGACATCTACGAAGCTGTATGAACTTTTTTGAGAAATACTTCTGATTTTATGATCTACATAATTTTCTTTATTTTCTGTAATTTTTCATCCTGTTTAACTTAATTTGGTTGGCAGAACAATATATATTATCTTTTCTCATTATGGTTATTTCCATATTAATTGGTAACTGGATGGTGGCCTTATTAACTGTTTAGTTCTTAGTGAATTTGCCGAAATTTATAGGTAAGGTGTGCAGTATGGTGACTTCAGTGTTTTAACTTGATAACAGACGTCTAGATTTGTTTAAATAGAACGAGGCTACAGGCTTAAACTGACACATAGTGTAGGCGTATTATGATAACTGAGGAAACAACAAACCAGTTATATACTCGGAGCCATTGTTGATCATAAATCATTCAATGCATTATTATAAAAAGAGACATGTAAAACCATAAAACTATGCTGTTCTCTTTTAAAGGACACAAGAATGTTGTGTAGAAAATGTTTACACATAAGGCTGGATACATCTGTTGTTCTGCAAATGTAAGAATGCGAAACGTCAAATACACTTCCAGCGACGATCCTATAGGTAATCATTCAACATGTAAAAACGTGTTCTACCCTTATTCATCTTCTTTGAATTTAATTATACCTTTAAATAGTATAAGAAACAAACAATATGAAGGTCATTTAGTCAAATCGGAAATAACAGTATTAAACTAACTTTGTTATTAATTTTCTGTAACTTATGAACTTTAATTCAGCAGGAATAGTTTTAACACTTGCTTGGTATTTATAGATAAGCACTCAATTGATGGGCCAAAACTGTACAATGAGTGAACAGTTATTTTATTTGTATGAATTAAATCCAAATCGTACTTACATGGGTTAAGTCGACTCTAAATGAACCGCCTAGGTCTTTCTACTTTTCCATAGCTAGTCATACTACTGGAAATACTTACAAATAAAGGAAGTTAATGTAGCTGCAGAAACTCAACTATAGTTTGCCCTTCAAATTATAAATTTCACATTTTAATGTTTGATGAATAGTCACATAGTGGTGTAAAATATTATCCTTTCCAGATATACTGGTCAAGTATGATTTAATCAGTGCTAAAGAGCATATAAACATCTCAAAACATCACTTGTATACTTGAATAGATCTGGTCCATATGGGGTAAAACAATAATCACTCGATTAACTACCTACATCTATTTTATTGAAGGTTAGGAGTGAAATCAATGACAAGTGTCTCGATGATGAATCTTCATCCCATTCTTCTTTTACTGGACTACCGAACCCTACATATATATAGTATCAAATTAGCAATAAGAATCTCTGGGAACGAACGAATCAAGAACCTATTACTCAGTAAATATGGAGAAGAAAATGGAGATAGATCGGACACACGCTGAGGAGACCATTGGATGAGATCGCACGCCAGGCCTTTGAGTGGGAAACGACGAGTTGGGCGTTGATCAAAGGGTGACATGAAGAAAATCGTATTAGGAGGAGATGGAAGCTCATGAGCAATCGTGGGGCCAAATGAAGAGGACTGAAGAGGACAAGAAAAAATGGAAATGTGCTGTTGAAGCCGTATGTTCCACTCGGAACCTAAGGGAATAATAAAATAATAAATATAGAAGAAAACATTATTACCAAAAGCTGATATACCGGTAACAGCAGTAAGACTGAAAACAAGAAAAATCTTCACTCTAATGACGTCTGTCTGACAGATGTAAATGTTATCCAAATGCTTTTCTTGGTCATTTACTAGTTTATTGCTTAAACGAGAACAGTTCAACATAAAAAGAGTACAATGCATTAGCAGAGGACCACTAAATTTGAATGTGCGTCAGTGAAGATATCGAGATTTATAATATATTGGGTTTATTACGATGCTATTCATTACAAAAGAAAGGTAGTGACCCTGAGGTAAATTTCATACCATTCTTTTGTTTAAGGAACATGAAGTGGCAAATGTGATTTTAACTTACTTAACACAGTGTGAATTGTTTCTGTCATCTCACCAACACCATCTTAGATACTCGCTTGAAGATATTTTGTGGTAGGAATAAGGTGAGTGATATAAAATAATGGTTGACTAATTAAATAGGCGGAGACTTAGCTGTACATCATAGCTTACTCTTAGCAGTCTGTCATATAGAAAACGTTGTGTCTCACAGATTGTAACCAATAACCTCACTTTTGTATTTCGATTCATAAATGCTTTCATGTTTAATTCTTAAGATATTATGTGTATACATATCGAATTCGCTATACAGATATATGGTGTTTGCAACATTCTTTTCAAAATAACAACTAGTACAAATTAACTTGTTACAATCAAAAGTACAGCTTCAATTTTAAATAGACCTTTCACAGCAGGCTGCTTTAATAACACGGCACATTAATAGAAATTCAAAGCCAGTTTGACAAAAATCGAACCTACACATGCAATTATGATTTGATACAAATGTTTATCCCATTGTTTCTTATTTATTGTTGGAGGAATAACAGCAAGGTAGCACATGAATCTCTCTCGTCACTTGAAAGAAACTGACAGATTATTGTTGAAGAATAAAATAAACAACAGAGCTGTAAATAATTTTGATGCAAGGCTGATTTACCACTTCTAAGTTTTGTAGACAAATAAATGTATGTGTGAGTTGAATAAAGTTTCCCCTTAAAGCGTAGGACTTAGAAATTGTGACTCGTTGTCCAGAAACTTCTTCTGTTTTCCAACTTTAAGCTCTTCTAAGTCTTAATTGCAACTTACTTAGCGGTGCTGAAAAACATTAGATATTGATTCAGGGCTGTAATACATTTAGCTTTACTGATTCAGGTTTGGTTTAAAACAACTAGAATCATGAATGTATCCCTCAGTATGTCACAACCCTATTTACTAGCTGAAGTTATTATCAATATTACTGTAAGAGATAATATGCTTCTTCTACTTTTAGCCACATTAGTCAACATTTTCCATGAGCAACAACATTTCTGTTTATGAGGTAATCAGTTAGCAATATGTATTGTATAAAAGTTTGGATTTGTAGACTAGTGAGATAAAGCCACACAAATAAATAAGTGGCAAATAGCGTATAACTGTCGATCCAAATGATACATGCAGTAATTTAGTAGTGTAATTTCATTAAACATGGCCACTGATAATTCTACCTGACTTCTCAAACACAAATAGGTAAAGGCTGAGTTTAAACTCATGAACTGCTGATTAAAAGTCAAGCGGATAAGTCAATAAGCCAAAGATCATTCATTAAAAATAACTGCCAAAGTTAGAATTTGTACAAGTGTAGTGTTGACAATCGTGACGGACTAAATTTAAGCATAAATTTTGTGCACACGTGCCTATGAACAGTTTAACAACACTTTTCATTAACTATTAGACCAAATTATAAATGCCTTTGTAACAATTGCAGGGTAATAACTTTTTATTAACGTCAGCCTACTAGTTCCGCAATTATGTTTTCTGAAGTTGAGTAAGAAAAATTATTTTATTAAACAACAAGACATCAGTACTTACCGATGAATTACGTAATTTCGGGCATAGTAACGCAAAATCAAAAGCTTACAATGCGGCTCTGCGGACATGCAGTATTTCACTGTGATAAAAAGAACGAGATAAGTGTTAAGTGACAAAAGAAATTTTCATTAACTGCGTTATCGGAACTATAAACAAAACGGGAAGAAAAATAAGGCACAGAAGTTATACTACTTATTAGTAGACTATACCATCACTCGTAAAAGCTTTCAGAATGTTACATTATATGGAAGAAAGATGGAGAACATTTGACGATTATAGCGTTTCAGAACACGATTTAAGCAAGCCATCGTTGATCTTATGATCTCTTACTTTTTCTATAAATTTGAAGGTGTCCTTCAAGGTATCCTTGGCCACTTTTAGCTTCAGCGGTTTAAGTATGTCGAGCTATTTCATGATATGGTGAGTTAAACATGTCTAATGTTGGTACATTGTGCATATAAACTTCGTGTAGCCCATACATTCCGGTTATATTTGTTCCTAAAGGCTTTAGACGTTCGAGGGTTTGAGAAGACAGTATATGAATGGATACCAAGACTTTCAGTATCTCACAAGATCCCTTTCTACTTAATCTGTATCATCTTTACCGTTTGGTAGTTTTTGGAATGTTGTAGCGTCCTGTGGAATATTTTCATCTGGTCGACATAGTCACCCTTCTAATAAAAGCAGCCCAGTCTCTTTATCTGGTCTTGTTATAAGAATGTTTTCGTTTGATCGAATTCTCTACAATATGAGTCTTGATGACGATACTATAGTCAACCGTTCAGTGTTAGTTACCAACAAAATGGTAAATCATCAGGCCTCTTTTTCTATTATCCATCTCAATGATATTGTTGCTTTCTTGGTATTTGTTGTTTGTTTATGTTAGAAGCAGCAAAAATGGTGTATTATAAACACTCAGGTAATCTGAAGTGAATAATTTTAACCCGTTATGTTTGCAATTACATGTAGAGCTATATCACACACAACATATATATCTCAAACTGTTTGGGCTGTTGAAATATAAAGCTTTATTAAGACCTGATTATTCTAATTATGAATGAATTTTGCGCCAAATAGTAGATTCCCGACATTTCAGGCTGGTTTAGGTTTCTCGCAAAATTATATACACCTAGTGACAGCCTGCGTGAATCACCAGGCTACCTAAACTTCCATCCAAGACAATGCATCTGATTTTCTTTAGTTCTTGTCGTTAAAATCGTTCAGTTATATCCATGGGTTGCCAAATGTACTCCTGCACATTTTTATTCGGTTTGAAACTAACTATTGGTCAACTCTGGAAGGCTGAAGAAATATACCGTAAGGAATCATTTTCTTTTTCAGATCTAGCATCACTGCGTCATATAATGTACTGAAGACGGCTGTTTTACTGGAAACTCCTCGATGAAGAGAAAAAATTATTCAATAAACTACACTGAAAATTATGCATACTGTATAAACTTATTGTGCATAGTGAAGTGATTATTATTATTGTACACTCTGCGCATAGAACTTCATCTCGGGAAGATACCAGCCCTACATCTTTAATCCTTGTAGTGGCAGTGTAGAAAAGTATGAAAATGAATATTTAACCGTAAGAGGAAACTAAATGGAATTTGTACTGTTCCATTTTAAACATATGAAATCTATAAGCATGGATACAAATTCTGATGTCACACTAGAAATTAAGTCCCTTTGTGATGAGTTTTCCTACTGTTTTTTATCGACCATAACTAGAGACTTCATCGACTTCGAAAAGGCCTTCACCAGACAGCGTTGACCGAGAAGTAATTTGGAAACTACTTCAACACTATGGCGTGCAGTGTCCAAGTCTTTATCAACCTCATTCAACAGTTGGTTATATGACAATGCCTGTCATGTGCCAGGTGATCCGCAGCGGAAAACTTAGCCAGGCATTCGAAGTGAATACAGGAGTAAGACAAGGCTGGCTACCTATTATTACCGATGATATTCTTAATTGTGGGGGAATGTATTATGCATCAGACTGTGCATGGGGAGCGAGGAGTCAGGAATACACTGGACCACCAACAAGAAGACTCTAGGAGATCTGGATTTCGCAGATGATATATGTCTAACGTCACACAAACTCGAAGACTTACAGGCAGGCAGGCGAAAAGCAACAAACTGGCTGAAGAGTCAGGAGGCGAAGACAGGACTCCAGCTAAACACAGAGAAAGCGGGGATGGAGGTGATGAAGATAACCAACAACCAACAGCAGCAACAACAACAACAACCACCAATCACCATCAACGCGACAGATTTGACAGAGGTTAACTCCTTCACTTATTTAGGAAGCATCGTTTCAACCACAGACAGTCGGAACGGATGAAAATATCAAGGCCAAACAGAATCGGAAAGCCAAGTTACGCCTTCGTCAACCCGAAACCAGTCTGGAAATCTTCTGCACTCCGCGGCATAAAGAACAAGATTCGGATTCTGTTCAACACTAATGTGAAGTCGGTCAGTTCTTCTATACGGGTCAGAAACTTGCACTGCATGGCACGAAAAGGATTTTGAACAGCTCATTGCAGACTCTAATCAACAGCTGCCTTCGCTCCATACTGAAGACCAAATGGCCAGAAAGAATTAGTAACAAAAAACTCTAGGAACAAAAGAACCAAGAGTCTATCGTCCAACAAACATGTAGGCGAAAATGGAGATGGATCGGGAATACATTAAGGAAACCGCTGGGTGACATAGCGTACCAGGCCATGGCTCGAGAGGAATCCCAATGGGAAGCGACGAGTGGATCGTCCTAGGGTTACATGGATGAGATCATGTGAGGAAGAGATGATAGAGTTTGGGTAATCGTGGACCCAGTTGAAGAGGATGGCAGAAAAAAGAACAAAGTGGAGACATGTGTTGAAGCCCTATGTTCCACTCAGAATCCAACGGAACAATAGTAATACAATAATAGTAATAACTAGAGAGATTTTGGCAAATAGGTAAAATAAAACACATCAGGGTTAAGAAAATTGAATACCTGTGGTAACATTGGCTTTTATAATTGAAAAATGTGTATTAGTGATAAATATTAGGTTACATAAAACTGCGCATAAAAAAGATTCATAGTAGACAATCAAGAGATCATTTTTTACAATCACACAGGATTTCCAAGTTAAATGAAAATAAAATACCATTAAGAAATTTTATTCGCGCCTTTAACAATCATATCTATTTGGTCCAGAGCATTTTCCTTTTCTCTGAGTTTATCAGTTTATTTGTTATAAGTAACTAGTGGGGTGGCAAAACAAAATAATGGTTTCGAGTCACATTATTCGAACTAGTAAGTGACTTCAGAGCAGATTTGGTAACAAGGCGATATCATTTAGAGGACCGTTTGAACCCAGTAAGCGCTAGATAGCTGTTTTTCCCCAGATTAGAACTCTTCATCAGCGTGCATTCAAGACTCCATCAGGTGTAACACGCAGGTTCTTTAGGTTACAAGTAGAGTCCAGCAACCGTCCCACCACTGGGTTGAATCCAGTATCTCAGGACTTTTGACATCTTTTAATATCATCCAATACCAAAGATGATTGTTAGATGTGAGACCAGATTTATCCTAAGCTTAGACTACAGGTGTTTTTTCAGAAGTAAAGTACAAACGAAAGTAAAAATGTCTTTTTAGAGGGGTAATGTGGTTTGAATACTCATGAATACTGTGAAAATCAAAGTAAGTTTGTAGGCATGTACAACAAAGATTCTCTAAAAGGTAAATGAGCATTTGATTTGACACATGGTGAGCTCATGAATATTGGGATGGTTAACAATAGATGTACATGAATAAGTAATAAACTTCATCAAAGCGATAAGTATGTAGGTGTTGAGATGCATGTAAAATTAATCTTTTTTCCACTTGTACATTTATACGTTAGAGTGGCAGTACTTCAGTAACTCTGTTTCCGTAGTTTAAAGGTTAAGCAGACATATTACATTTTCTTTATTTTCTGAGCATCAACAATTAATCTAAAATTTTTATCTTACACTAAGTATATTGCGTAAAGTTTACATAAGACGAACATTAACAGCATAATATTTGAGTACATAAAGCATACTAGCTTATATTTTATTGGTTTTCACTAATACTTTGCAGTGATTTCCTTTTTTGTTTCTACTTTGCAGCTATTGTTCGCGGTAGTGTGTATATCTACGATAATCCTGGCCTCCACTATTTACCCGATAGCATCTACTGGACTGAATTATTCGAAAGTGTGGGGGAACAGAATTTTTACAATCAAAAGTTGATTAAAACAGACAGTAATAATGACAAAAATGTATCTATAGACCTTCATTTATATGAATATAATCCACATGACCATGAACCTGAACCAGTACCAACGACTGTAAAGTCAAGTAAGACAGTTACAATGTATATAAGAACAATACTGACATATTTACATTTATTTTAAATCTTCACACTTGAAGCTGAAATGAAACTAAATTTTCAACGTAGAGCTTTGCACAAAAAATGCACCATTTCAAGTTGTAACATATTCACACAAAGGCAAAGAAAAATAGGCGAAAAAAACACAAAGAAAATATAATAAACGAAAGTGTATGGCATAGAATTTAATGGATATGATAGTTTCTGAAAGGTGAATTCTTCTCGCCAGTCAGAACAGTTTTGAGCCATGTCACTAGTAGTCACTTGCCACTGACTTTTAACGTCTCTAGGATCCTAGTCAGACAGTTAACACTTCCCTGCATGGCTCATTTCTTCCCATTGCGATACAAAATAATCTGAAGCATCCGGTCACTTTACAGCTCAGCAAAATAAAATTACATTCCTTGATGGCTTTAGTACAATTACGATGAATGTCAGGAGTATTGATTTTGACACCTGGTGTTATCATGACAGAACATTGGAATTATAATGATATGATTTATATGTCTCAAAATATCCATTAATTAGTCTGTAAGATTATGGTGCTTCATTTGTGCTTATTATGAAACTGTAGTTCAGTGAATATGATACTTATGAAAAAGAAATAACTGGAGGAGTGTTTAATATGAATTCTGTCATGTTGTGAAATGAAACAATTTTTTTTACTTGAAACTTTTGGTTTTCTCATCCATTTCCTTTCTAACGTTATGTCTCCACATTGCCGGATAAGTGAATGGGGTTATGCTATCTCTTGAACCTACAGTTGTTTACGGATCTACATCTTAAAACAGGACAAAGAGAGGGACTTAATATAAAGACAGTTGTAACAAAATAATCAAGACAGTATTATTGGTGTTAAGATGGTTCACAAGAAGTATTTATAACTTCGGAAGTTGTCAGGTGTCAATGCATCTAGAGTAGTGTCTCAGCACTTGTGTAGTTAGTTTTAACTTCATCTTCCTAATTAATTTATTGGCAAAACAAACTATTTTTATCACTAGCATAATTTGACCTTTATCAGTGATAAGATTAGACATTTCCACATAATACTTTCAGTCTTTTTTAGAATAACATGCAAGCCTCAATGTCTGTTTTTAATCTTCATAGTGGCGTATGCAGTTTTTGTGCAATTTGCCGTTTGTTTCAGATAAAGTTGAGTGTAAGTAAATTAAGTTACATCAGTTCATGATCTACAAATGTATCAGTTTTATTATCTGCTAGACATTTTTACTTTCGATAACACTGACTCTTAACCTGAAGTAGTGGTGAGTTAGATATGAAGAACACTGAAATGATAACTTTTATCACTAGGTGATAACAAACTTAAAGCCATTTGTAAAGCCAAGATAATGGCTAATATATTTCATCCCAACTTGAGAATTTTCAATAGTATAGGTCTACAGTATGATGTAAAAAGTTGTATTCCATACCAACAACTCTCTCTGTTTGCATGTAATCTTCTATGCGTTGGTATCTATCTTCAAATCACCTGTGATTTGATTTCAGAGGCTATAAGGTAGAACATTTTATTGAAACACTCGTCTAGACCCTTTATCTGTAGAATTAATCATTAACTGATAGTTACATGCAGACTTTGCCAAGGATATAGGTGCCTGCTTCCAGTCAGTGCAGAACTAACATTTTGCATGTTATACAGTGAGGTAAGAAACTCGCTAAGCATTTTAGACACTGAACTCCGCTGTACAGGTTTAATTCTAAGCCAATATTTTAATTATTATATCAAATTCTGTATATTATAGACAAAACATTACAATATGTTGTTCCGATCATGGGTTTATTTGATGATTTTAAAGAATACTCATTATTAAAAAAATGCAAAGTGCTTTTAAAGAATGAATTCGACGTTCGCATGATATCCTTACTTTAAATAAGTAGCAATGTTTCTGTAGTAGACGAATTATTCACTGATTGTCATGTATTCGAAGAAACGCTTCATAAATCAGAATAAAATAAAATGTGATAAAAATATAACATGAAAAATGAACATAAATGTGCCGATAGGAATTTTAAGCCTCAATTAAATCATTTCTTCCACTCTGTTATGTGACAGTATGTTTATATATGCTTGAACATATCACAGTACGGTAAATAATCTAGTTTCCAGGTCATAGATGTTGGTCAAAACTTATGTAGAAGATTTGGTAAACAATGGTTCTATTGAAAACATTTTCACTTACTAACATTGATCTCAATTACTGTCAACCAATTTGGCTAGCAACCATCTCTCACCACACTATGGAGTTAAGCATTAATAGCGTTATTCTGTAAGCAACTGTGAATGCAGGTTGTTTTCGTGGTTGTTATTCACTAGCTCGGCGTATCTTCAGCGTGGCAGAAACTTCCGCTGTCTTGGATATTTACTGTAGTTAACTCAGTGTCAATCAACCTTTAGGATTAGATGTCTCGATCAATTCATACATCAACTTCATTTGAACCTGAAAAAATAAATGTTAAAGTTTGTAACTTCATTATTCTATGAGATAAGTTAGAGAAACCACAGACGTACTCAAAGACAGAAATATATACATATATATATTTCCTTCACGTTCCCAGTGGAACATAGGGCTTCAAACTAGAGGCTTGAAGTTTCTGTAGCAGAGGTGATTATTTTTACAGGATGGGGTTGCTAGCCTCATGCCCAATCTTTCCTCCTTACCAGCTTTTTTATTACTGGCTTAGCGAGGTAAAGGAGTGCGTCATCTGGTGATCGAACCCCGGACCATGTGCATGGTCGGCAAGCGTCCTAACCGCTGTGCCCCGACGCGCAAGTAATTACTGCTTCTGCAGAACATTTTCGTCTAATATAGTTTCTTTGTATTATCTGCTCTACCTTTATGTGTGTTTTAAGAATTGTGGTAACTTGAACTGCTGTAGATTTTTTTTGTGTGCTAATTTCTAAGTTGAAAAATTCAGTTCATTTTAACACAGCGTCTCAAATTACAAACCTTAAAGTCATCGAAATATTCAGTTGAGATTCAAACATACAAATTTTAAAAAGCAAAACTGTGTTTATTTAAGTCAATGACCTATGAAATTATACATTGCTGGTAAACGTAGTATAGAAGAAAGTATAAATTATAGGTCTTAGACTGCAGTTCACCGAAAAACTGTCTTTGGGATTATAACGAAAAGTGAGAATTGACAGATTGATTGTCTTAAAATTGAATGTCCTGGTAATTTTACTAATTTCAAGTTTTGTGGTAATGTCAAAATGGAAGTGAATTCAACACTCTGTAATCATAGGAATACAGTTACCTGAGTTGTTTGTGTTTCTCTTAATTGGAAGGCATCATGCGTTCTCGAGACTGCGTAAAGAAATCAAATTCACTTCTCTTTACTATTTACTTGGATTAATCTTAAAGAAGGTTATTTGGAAAATATGAAATGTAAACATAAATTAATTTGATATTTTATTTTCCACTTTTATTTTCAAATTTTTCTAATCAGACTGAAAATACACGAGTATCATAATCACAGAACTACTCTTTCTGCTGACAGTGATTGTTCCTGTCATAAACTTATATGAATCCCTGAGGCTATAAACTAGAAGTCAATCTGAACGAATCCCAGTCGGTGCGTACTGATGAAGAGTCCCAAACTAGGACGAAACAGCTGTCCAGTACTCCCAGGTTTTACAATGGTTCTCTAACTAATGTCAGCTCATGATGAAAATCCTGTAACCAATCAAATACCTACAAACCAACACTTGAAGAATATTCTATCAAATAATTTCTCTTCAGGTCTTTGTTACAATAATATATGATATTTGTTGTCGTTACAATAATAATGGCCAGTTATGCGGAGGGTACATTTTCACGTAGAATAATAGATTAGTTATAGGGTGATAAAACAAATAGTATTTGTGTGACAAACGGGCTAGGCTGAATTCAATCACAAAGTATTGTGAAAGGGGAGACAATGATGGTGACTAGTCACAATAGATTCGTAGAATGTGGGGTAGGAAAACTGACAAGTCAGTTCAAGGTTATAAAAGGTGTCAGGTGAATGGCTAGTACAAAGTAGTATGCATTAAAGAGGAGATAGTAAGACTGCAGTGAGAAGTTCATCATGAAATAACCAATATGTGAATTGAAAGAAGTAAAGACACACACTGAGAAAAGGGATAATAACAATGTAATAAGTCCGGATAGTATAAGTGAAAAATTCGATAGCATTGAGAGAATGTTTACACGAAGGCTATAAATTATGACGAATAGTAATAGTAACTGTGAAAATAAGTAAAGCGAAAGAAAAAAGCCCAAGAGGGATAAGAGGAAGAGGCACTCTTGATGAGAAGAAACTTTAGTCCTAGTACGTCCACGGTGTCTGGATGTGTTCTTTCTTCACACATAGTTCCAGTCTGGTCGATCTTATTCCAACAGCTTCAGCTATATATGTGAGACGCAAGCGAACTAAGTGTGTACACTTGTCAATTTTTCTTACCCCACATTCTACGAATCTATTGTGACTAGTCATCATCATTGTCTCCCCTTTCACAATACTTTGTGATTGAATTCAGCCTAGCCCGTTTGTCACACAAATACTATTTGTTTTATCACCCTATAACTAATCTATTATTCTACGTGAAAATGTACCCTCCGCATAACTGGCCATTATTATTGTAACGACAACAAATATCATATATTATTGTAACAAAGACCTGAAGAGAAATTATTTGATAGAATATTCTTCGTTCAGATTGACTTTTGATTCATGAGATGGGAAGATTTCACACTATTAAATGATATATTTTTCACTGAACTATTTTAGATAGTTTTTAAGTCACTGTAAAAATGTGTAAAACACTTGCTGATATCATTTCCACTACCAATCTGGTGTAGTTGGGAGTCATTTTATATTCCTGAAAGCTCTAAACTCAGACTCAAAAGTTTGACTACTGAATGTCTTCCTTTCAAATGTGATTGATAAATACTATCAACTTACTTAGAACAGCACATTTCGAACAATAAGAATTTGAATCCTCTGTAGAATGACTGTTAATCACAATTCAAAGCAAGGAGGTATTTGGAAGTTACATAATTTCCATTTTTTATTAATCAATGATTCGAAATCACGCCAACAAATTATTCAAATGATTACATGAAAAATCTATTACTATTATCTTCTATATTTTTAACGCATGCTAACCTGTCTCTATCATTAGCTGTGTGCATATTCACCAGAAAGCATCCAAAGCCTTCTACAAAAGTATTTCAATATTAAATATTACAAGGAGATATTTCAGCAGTCACAATCATTAACTAAAGGTCATAAGATCATGACTAATCAGTACCTAGTTGTAACCTTGTGTTTACATTAGATTTACTAACACTTAGCTCCTAAGTAAAAATGCTTCTGAGTAATAGTCGTGGCACATTTCACTAAGTAGTCCGGATCTTAGCAGTTAAATTAAACTAAATGTGCACATCAGATGGATAGGAACTAATAGTCACAGAATAGATGAAAGTATTTATTTTTCACTCACGCACACTAATTAAATCATATACAGCATGATTCATGAACATCACATGACACTAGGTGACACTCTAAAATGTCTAAATTTGCCCAGTACTTACGAGATTTAATTCATTTTGGAATTTCCGGTTGATTAATTAAACCGAAGTGCTCAGCCTCTGTTGAGATGTCGTCTCCTTGAGTGGATGCTTCGACAATGTCTGAAGTAATTTGGTGGGTGGTAACTAGTAGTGGAATCCAGGATGCTCATTTCATCCTATTTGGTACTCGTTGTCTAGATGTACCTGCGTTCCCCAGTGGGTGATAGCGTTCCCACTGAGGCCGAACACTTCTGCCAAATCATCAGTCAACGGGAAAATTCAAAGTGAATTAAATAATAACTAAAGCCGTTGCACTGGTGGTAGGCCTGTCCTGGCTCAAATGCTCCAGTGGATAACGCTTCGCCATTTGAAACTACAGGCGCTGGGTTCGAGCCCCAGTAGGAACATTACCACTCACTGGGAAATAGAGAAACTTCCAGTTGACGAATCCCAAATAGGCCGAAGTGCGTACTTTGGATTCCACTGCTAGTCATTATCAACCAAATTCAATAAACCTGTCTACTACTTTTCAGGAGCTCACAGTTTTCTTTTAAGATTTTCAGTAAAGCATAAAATTAAACTGAGGTTAACTGAAGTGAAATCTTGGCTTCAAATTAACATTATAACGTAGCTGACATGTTCAAAGCTACTTGTTGCTAATCTTCTGTTATTTTTTGGTCACCTCTCTGTCATTTGATAGTCTGACTGACTGTGGTTTCAATGCAGGCATGAATATCTGAAACCACATTCACTTTAAAAAGTCGTATATTTTTCATTTGTAATAATCGCATGAAAAAAATGTGGCCAGACTGAACATGTCATTTTCACCAATAACAAACATTTGTCATCATCAAACTGAAGTATCAAGACTGAAGTATATGCAGATTTTTTAATGGCTTTTAAACAAACTAACAGGATAACGACTCATGGAAATGATAATAAGCGCCTGATTATGTGCACCCACGTTTTCAGATGACCATGCCAAAATAACAGAAAAAACTGTCTTGTTTGAACATGCTGAGGTTGTTGGTATGCCAACAAGAGGAATCTTGCCTACAAAATAAAATGTCTAGTGACGACGTCAGCTTTGTGTTCAACAGCTTTTGAAAATCAGAATATGCTAGCAGGATTTAACAGTTTTCCAGTGATGTATCTGTGAGATTTTTGGTTAATTTTAAAAAAGATAAAGAAACCTCTTAACGAGGAAAAAATTTTGAACTGATACATTCTGAAAAGTACATTGCTTTGTTTAATATTCTTATCCAGTCAGCTGATTATATATATATATATATATAATTATTTTCTACCGAAAAGATCGGCTTATTCAATATTCAATCGGCATAACAACAGCCTGCTTAAATCGCTGGGCTACCGGAATTTTTATACATCAAAATGCTTAAACTCTTCAGTATTTCTTATTGTTTTAACCATGGAGTTATATCAGATGATTTCTGCTTGAACTGGCGCACATATTTAATTAGCTTTCAACAAAACGCTGCGAAATTCTTGAAGGAAAGGAAGACAAAATGTGCAGCAATGGTTCCGCCTTCATATGCAACGACTCCATGTCACATGACATAATTCAGATTATTACTTTACATGTAAATACTGAGCGAAAAGGAAATGTTTCGGAACGCTGAAAATTTCTGTACTCTGTGTTCATATAGTGCCTGAAATAAAGCCTTATTACTATTTATGAAATTAGGATTTAGAAATTGGTCATTATGTTTTATTCACTGATGATTTAAAAGTTTAGAGTGCTTTAATTAACCTACCAGATAACAGGCGTCGTGCGAACATAGTACATAATCATCGGTATAGTTTTGCATACGTCACACATATACTAATCATAAATTCTATACGCACTTGCAAGTAGTTATAATTAACAAGGTTTTTCCATGTTGAAAGAATTGATTTAACCATTTTTCCATGGGATATCAAATAAATTTTTGTTTCGAGTATGTTTTGTCAACAGTTGAAACCTATTCCAGTAGTTTGGTCTTTATCATTTTTATCAAATTTTCAACTGTGTTGTCAGTAGACGTGACTATCCCTTGCTGTACCCTAAGCAGTCATAAGTGTTAAACTTGATTAACTGCTGCCTTTTTGTCTGAGGATTAAATATGCCATGTGATCACATGTCTCTGAAGGTAGCTGTGAATTAATTAGTGTCTTCAAAAAAGGAAAAAAGGGACGTATTTGTAGTGTGAAAGGGATTGATGTTTTATATTTCACGGCTTCTCATCAGCTGCTATTATCATTTCCGCAACAATCTTCATATGAAAAGTAAGAAAGTGTTTCTGACTGGAATCACCAAACACCTGGTTGACACGGGGTCTTCAGTCAAAACAAATCTATTTTTCAAAATAGGCAATATAAAGGGGAAACCCTGTCTACTTCACTTCGTAAGAAGCCACTGCCATCAAAAGATTTCAACTCAATTCCTTTATACAGAAAAATTGTGTGATTAACCTCTCTGGTAACTGAATGTCTCTACTTTGTTTCTGTTTTTGTTGCGTCGAAACGTTTTTGATTACAACTTACTGAGCTGAGCTCTTTATTAATCTCCCAATTTCTTCGAATTGTGTGTTTGAGCAATAATTCAATTTGTGCTCACTATTTCTTTTACCTCTCGCCCTTCTTCATTGTTCCATCACTTTATGTGTAAATTATTATTAAGTATCTTGTATTTCAATCTTTTGTTCGATTTATACGTTACTTACGTTTAAATAATTTCTGATGTAACACAATTTTAGCATTTGTAATAACCTATATCAGCCTTTTAGGCTGTTAGCAACTGATGAAAACAGTGAAACAGAAAAACAAACATGAGCTCTTTTCATCCTGCAAATATATTCGTTGTCTCTTCATCCATTTGTATGAAATCATTGTTCATTGTCTAGTCCTTAGGACTAACTAAATTCAGTCAAAAAGTTGTCTTTATTATTCTTGAAAAATACATCTGAAACATATTTGACAAAGTAGAATTACAAGACAACATCGATTGTTTCTTTTTTTTTTGATACAGAACATAATCTGTGTAAACAGGCGGATGTAGTTAATCTTATCCTGCCTATTTTGCATAACAACTTTATCAAAATTAAGTTGAGAATTAGAATTGTGTTGCAGTGGGGAGATACACCTTCATTGATCAAAAAGTGTTTGTTTTTTAAGAGATATCAATCTAATCAGTCAAAGTCCATGTCCTTGTAATAGAATTTAGGTTTTAGTGGTTAGTCATTGAATATTTCGAAACATTTTACACTGTTAGTTTTTGTATTGTGTCTGATTTCACTGTGTTCGTTTTGCCAAACATGTGTGTAATTACACAGATTAGTTAAATAATCACGTTCCAGGCAATTAACGCCAGACGCACCTTTTTAAAATTGACAAATTAAAATGAAATCTATTTCTAAATAAAGCAAAAGTGCATCTGAGGAAAACATTTGAAAACACATTTAGGAGAGTTTTGAAGTCATATCACGAAATGATATCAGTTAGAGAACCTGTAAAAAGTTAGCATTCATTGGCCTTTGGATTCTATCCTAGTGTTTGAATGGTTGACAGGCTCGCCTAGTAACCTGAAAGTCCTGGGTTTGGTCCTCAATAGGATCACCTATGCGAAAAGCCAATAGTCCCAAATTAGGAAGAAACAGGTGCCCAGTGCGCCGGAATCCTTAAATAAATCTGGTTTCTAAATCAATTTCTATTCAAAAAATTATAAGGAAAACTAATGCTTAACCGTGATAGTCAGAATGCATTTTTCTCTCTAAGCATTTCTTAAGAAATACACAAACCTATTAAGAACTAAACAAAATTAGACCTTTACATGTAATTATTCCTCACCCTCACATCTTCTGTCAGTTAATATCAGGCATTACTTATAATCCAGTGTAATTTTCCACTCATCCCTCATCCTTGCTGAGGCCTTTAAAAAACTACATCTGGGAATTAATTATTTCTCGTTCTCATGCCTAATAACTATGAATTAAAGACTTATTTTGATTGTGAACACTGTGTAGAAAGTCAAAATGTTTACATTTTATTTATTCGCTAATGAACCAACCACTCATTATAATCATGCTGCTTTTTTTAACACCAGCCTGTTCCCGATTTTGTCCGAAGATAAACAACCAAACATACTGTTGGGGTTCATCTTTAACTGAGTGTCAACATCGTGAGTTTGTTACCACTTTTGTTTCACATAAAATTGTTTAAAAAATTATGAATACATACTGTTCTAATTATTTTTAATTGATACTAACTACTATTACAACCTTTATTAGAAAGAAATTCACTTTAATAACAATTTCTGGTAAACCACTTATTCACATGGGCTACTTTTATTATGAAATAGTGTATACATGAGTGTATGACTCTGAGGATTCACTTTAAGCCATCGCTCACCATCTGTATTTAATTAGAACAAATGTACCAACATTTTCACAATAGCTGAAATAAGCTAAGTCGTCTAATAGGCCTGATAAAGGTCCCTGACATATCGATACAAAGGCTGTGACAACGAATCCCACGTAAGCAAAATTCGAGAATCTAACAGACCAGACATCAGAATTTACGTGAGTAGCCACATTTGCATACTGCTACATTATGAAAAACATAAGACACTTTAGCAACTGTTACAGAAGTGATTCTCAAATATACAAAGCTTTTGTTGATTTTAATTCTGACACAATTCAACCTTTATGTTTGTGTCATAAAAGGGTAACGGAAAACCTGTAAAAACTGTGTCGCTGCTAAATATGGTGAAGTACATTTGATAGGTAAAAATAATGATGCACTTAAGCCTTACCTTCTGTCAACATGTTCAGTCACTTAATCAGAATTTGGTATCATTTATTACGCATTGTTTAACAAAATTTAGAGCACAGACTTTCGGTACATATAACAATGAAATCATATGCTCTTTTTTATCTACTACGTAACAGTTTCTTGTTGTATTAATCGTACATTGTTGCTTTATTGATTAGAACCAATGTACCGAATAATTGCAAATTGAACCATATGTCATATACCCACCAATCAGTTAACTTTGACTTGACTACTGAATGGTAATGTGCTCTACTTTTGACCATCTGACCATGGTCGGTTGGTTGTAGGTTATACTTATTCACCATAGAATAGTAGTAAAATAGGTCAAATTGACTCGATATGGTTCACAAATCAAAATTTCTCATGTGTAGGGATTACTGAAAGCTTGTATTTGATGAATCACAAAATTTGAGGTCTTGTTCATTATTCTTAAACGCTTCTTGAGATGGTGTTTGCTTATAATGTCTAATGTCTATAATGTCTATGTTCCTGTAGGAATTAAAGGATACAATAATATAATAATAATAATAAACAACTCAAACTGATATTTAACCCTTAATTTCTTTAAATCATCAACCAAATTAAATACTTTCATAAATGATTACTGTCTGCATATTTATTTTATTATTATTGTATAAATCGATTGTTTTGAAATGCTTTTTTCAGCATAAAAACCTTAATAGAGACCTCACTGATTCCATTCCTCAATAATTTAAACTTTTACCTACCCACAGAATCCAAATGTCAAAATCTCTTGTGCAATCGATGTTTAAAAATAGGAAATTCATCTACATGTTGTCATGAGCAATGTCTAGGCGGGTGTACTGGGCCATTAGCTTCACAATGTGTGGTACGTGTCTTTTGTTTTGCATTGTATTCACACTACATCAAAATATTCTTTTTGAATTTTCTTTGGTGAATTATGATAATTTTCTGCCTGATCTGGTGATGTAAATATACACAAAATTCTTGATTTCATATAGTATTGCATACAAGATATGCGTCTTTCATAGAAACAAACGATTTATGATATAAAAACAGAATTTGAGCATTGTGGTAGAATACAACTCCATAATAGAATAGCTTAACTTGATCAAACACACAGTGATATAGTTTATTTAAATACTGATAAATCAGTACCACTGTGTGTTTTAACAAATAAAATTATTCGACTACGGAACAACATATTTTTCATTCAAAATCTGAATATCAGCACGGAGATTACCTAAAGGGACTAAGGCTTTGAACAGTAAGAAAAATGCATCAATTCTCTTGAATTCATAGGACTCTAAAGTAACACTTAGTTGTTTAAAAATTACACACAGAACAACTGCTAGTTATAAAGCATTTAGATACATACCGTGCATACATCATACTTTTTCTACTAAAAACTGTATTTGATCAGAATAATACTTCAAGTTTTAAACAATAATGGTCATTTTGACAAAGATAAACATATAGAGGAATAAAAAAAAGTATATAGTTACCGTCCTTCTCTTAATATAACAGGTTGGGTTGTGAAAAAATTCACATAGCTAGTTTAGCTTTCATTACACATAGTCCAATAGTCACTATATGAGGTGCATTAAACGAGATTAATTGTATCAGCAAATATTCTAGATGTCAAATGCTTTACTAAAATATTAGCCAGGACTGAATATCTTAAAAGGCAAATAGAATTTCTCTCATTTAGAAGCCTTGATAAACATCCAACAAAGTCAGGGGAAAATGGATGCCGAAACATAACATATACTTGTGAACTTATGGTTTTAAATTACACTATCACCCGCATAACCTAATAAATATGAAATGCTAAAATATCTAGTCACTTTTTCCGTTCACTAATAAAAAAAAACAACTTGCATATTTTTACAGCACAAGTTATTTTCTTCTTTGAATAAATTATGATAATTGACTGCATTCCACCGTCACAGTAAATAATCCACCGAAACTTCTTAAATAACGTCTATTGTTTCAATCAATGAGTCTATCACAAATGTCTGACATTCTGTTGATCATAATAAACTGAATCAGTATATATTCACATCGGTGAATGTCTGAAGTTAATTTAAAATAAATTTGTCACAGTTTATTTTGTAGAAGTCAAAATGAAGGATCACACCTATCTAAAAAAATGGTAGACTAACCGTTACACCACAATTAGTAGAAGTAATGTAAACCTTACTTTCAGAGAATTTCGAATCCTTAACCTCAGTATAATTCGAGCGACTAACGTCTTCATTCTCCTGTGTTAGGGTATTTGTTCGTGGATAGCAGTCGTTAGCCAACTCAAAAATGTACCCATGATTTGTAATATTATTCATTTATATCGGAAGCTATGTATCATCTCTAAGTTTTACCTAAGATCACGTTTTACAATAAAAGGCTTTTTCAGATGAATTATGTATTTCCGGAAAACATGAAAACTGAATGTCAAATGGTTTTACCTTAGTTTTGTTTAAGTAGACATTATGCTGTTGGAAAGTTTGCATAGAATTGATCAATTTAGTTGGCTTGGTAGTTGCTTCCAACCTGTGATAAAATTACTCTGAAATGCGTTTCAATTTAAATGTCAAAAATGTTGGTCTCAAGTGCCTGTTATTTTCTTTTCAGTATAAAATCTTACTAGTCACCTGGTAGGAAACTTTGACTTATAGTAGCATAAATTGTATTGGCGAGAGATCATTATGTCAGGATTTTGTAAGTAGACTTTGATTCACAATAAATTTGGCAGACATAAAGTCATGCAGGTGTTCCATCCATGCTTCTCTCCTTATTCATGAAGCTTTTGAAAAAGTGTATTCTTTAAGCTATATATATTCAAGTAAGTGAGAGGTTACATAACTTATCATATACTTTGATAAGCATCCCATTAGTTTCAAATGAGTTCAAACAGCGTTTCGGAATGTGTACCAATTTCAGGCAATTGGTAACTATTTGATATGTAGTTATGAGTTAAACCTTTACGGCTGATATGAATTCATGATTTCGGAGGAAACGTGTCTTCCCACCAGTTGTTTTTTCCTTTCCCCAACTACATAAATTCATTGAAATATATATATAACTTTCACTCAACATTCTACTGCATATTTTGCATAACTGTGAGTAAAAAGGCATTCCGAAGTTAAATACATCAGTTAAGTGAAATAATTAATTAATTGGTTATAACAGGAAGATAAATAACCAGTGCCCAGTAGTAATACATTATTCTTTGGATTTATGGAGGCTGAGACAAATCCAACATATCTCAATCTATCGAGAAGAATGTTTATCTCTTATCACAATGCACTCAACCTATAAGGACTAAATGGATACTTACACAACCATAAATTTCAATACAAAGAGGACATTCAATTCATAAGAATTAAAAAGTGTATAGCCTAGATATCTTTTATTTCTGTTTGGCTAATACTGCCTGAGTATACAGCTGTTATTTTTTTTAGAAGTGTGTGATTCTCACGAATATCAGATCATTTCCTCTGTTTATATTTCTTAGAATTATACTTTTCCGATAATTAGAATAACCTGTAAGAAAAGGCAATTTTAACTGTTATGATTATCTTGTATCAATTGATACAAAAATCTAATAGTACATTTTCTCACTGATTTCAACATTTGTTTAAGTCAATAAGTGTGCGTCGGTGGCACAGCGGTAGAGTGCTCGCCGACCACACATATGGTTCGCGGTTCGATCCCCGGCCGACGCACTCCTTTACCTGGCTAAGCCAGTAATAAGAGTGGTAAAGAGGGAAGGTTGGGCATGAGGCTAGCAACTCCATCCCGTAAAAATAAACACCACTGCTACCGAAACTTCAAGGCTCTAGCTAGAGGCCCTATGTTCCACTGGGAATGTGAAGGAATAAATAATGATAAATATTAAGTCAATGACTTCAGCTTCGTGTTACGATATTCCTTTCAAAAGCCAACAACCCAGATTTAAAGCTACGTGTTGACTAACTTTGAGCTTCTGAGTTGAAATAACAGACATAATCTTGTCTGTCTTATAAACATAATATTAGGTATTAAAAAGAATGAGAAAAAAAATTTTTTAAAAAATCAGAATAACATATTAGAGAAAGCTAAATAAGACTTTTCGCACAGAAAGAGAGTATATCTTCAGACTAAAAATTCGGAATGACCTGCTTTAACTAATTAATGATAAGCATTATGTGTAATTAAAACATCGATGAACTATTAGTACACTGGTTTCACTCTAGCTGTAATTATTTCTATTTCAGAACTGAATGAGAAGAATGAAATTCTGGATTTATTTTTCGGAGAGGCATATTGAATGATGATATATGAGAGCTTAATCAACTCAAACAAATAAACGAAACATCTTGCTTTCTGATGCAACATACTCTAAGTTTCATAGTTATCCCACAGAATTTTTCTAAAGTGCTTAAGATAGGAGAGGAGAAGAGAATATGTATTCCTGTTTCTCAAAGACAGAAAATGAGTCATAATACTTTCAAGCTTATAGCAGTAAACTGAATATTATTGCAATTGAGAACTTGTACTTTGAATGACCACGCTTATGTAATACTTGAAAAGTTGAAGAATATGTCACAAGTGTCATACTAATCGATCATCATTAAGTGAATAGAAGTAACATGCACATCCCCAAAATGTTTTTAGTACTTTTATGATACACAAATACTCAATAAATTACCTAACATTTCTGAAAGTAACCTACTGACTGGTAAATTCACATCAGCTAGTTTAAATATACTTATTTTCAAATTACTCAAAGGTTGTGCACCTTGTAAAAACGCAATCAGATATGCAGGATCCTTCTTAATATCTCAAGGCGAAGACAAACAAAAATGAAGATCATGTCTAGATGACCCTTAAATAAGTGTAAACGAATGATATGAAAGGTTAGGGTAAACTAATTAGGCAGAAGAGAAATGATATTGAACAATCAATCAGATGAGCCTACAGTAAAAACACCTAATTTTAAAATAATTTTATGTTTTTCTTTTTTCTGTTATTTGCATTTACGCTTTATTGCAGAGTTGTAAAGAATACTATAATTCTGGAACATGTGTTGCACACTGTCCTTCTAGGACAGTAATTCGTGATGGAAAATTAACGCCTAATCCAGAAGTCAAGTATCGTCTTGGGAATTTATGCCTGTCAGCGTGTCCTGGTAGGTAAAATCCGCTATTTAATTTTTAGTCTTTAGAGTAGTTATCAGTATTTCATTGGAAGATGTTTTCCTATTAATCCCCTTTTTAATGATTCTAAGGGATAAAGCAAAGTTTGCAGGAATTTGTAACTACTGAAACATACCTGAGTTTTTTTAATAACAATAGTTTATCAGATACTCTCATTCTGATGGCAATAGCTTAGGTGAAGCGTTTCTGAAGAATGCTTTTCGAATTTAAAATTTCACATGGCAACTACCGTTGATAAAACTTCACTAAAACGTCTAGTGAGTTTAGATAACCGATTAAGTAATTTTAAAATTTCTAAAACATGGTACCATCATAACTGTAACATATTCACTTGTTAAATTCCGTTTTTGTTTCTGGAGCTTTCATTGTATCAAGGGTGTCATTAGTTTCAATTACTGCATCTTGACTAAAATGAAACATTGGTTAGAATGAACCACACTGATTTTATTTCATTACCGAAGATTGAGAACAACCGGATATCTTAATAAGATTTCTGAGTATGACTATCACTTCCAGCATTCTTATTCAGAAAACAGACATTAAAAAATATCATGTTCATTTTTTTTTCCAAGCAGAAATAATTGTTGGAAAAGTGAAGAGATTCAAACACTCATACTGACAATTAAAGCATGGTGACTAATTCAAGTTACAGAAAGGAGGGTCGGTTATTTTCATAAAGTTTCTACTCTTGTCCTGTATTTGCCATTACTGGTTGTTGTTACCGAAAGAAATTTCAACTACATTAGCATCAATATGACTTTGAAAATCGGCAAACACTTATGAAAATGATTCATCTACAAAAAGCTTTTTTTATAATTTGTGAAAATATTTTACCTATAGTAGGAATTTTGACATTGAATAGTATCGCCATTCAACTAACCCTTGCACGGATGACAATGGAGATTTCGTTAATTAAAATCCACAAAGTGAGCGTACGATCTGACTTTTGTTTACAAGTTTAAAAATTGAATGAGAATGACCGAAAAGGATGTATTGCGGGACAACTATTAATCGTTATGCTGATGAAAGTTATCATGACACTAGATATGTTGGCATCTAAAGCAGGTTGTCTGATAGGTGCCATTGTTACTGCATTCAGACTGTAGCCTATAGTAAGCCGGGTAAAGACAGAAGGTTAGGCATGGGGCTAGCAACCCCGCCGCTTAAGAAATAAACAACACTGCTACTTGAACTTCAAAGGTTGAAGCCCTATATTCCACTGCGAACTCAAAGAAGTTAAAAATTATGTGATACTGAAAAAATGGTATTTTAGGAAGTCAAAAGGGAACAATCTGCGAAAATTATTAAAATTCGCTGGGCTTACTGATGAAAATCTTTCACCCATATATTTTGTCCACAAAAATGAAGTTTGGTTTCAAAATTATTTTAGTTTCATTATTTTAGCCTTAAAGTAGCGGTAATACTTTTTCCAGTTATTTTCACATCACTGAGCATTTTCATCTAAACATTGTCATGATTTCTGTTTTTTTGCTTCTTGCAGAGGGTTTTATGGTTGAAGGTGATGTATGCGTAACTCACTGTTCTGCAGGAAGTATGAGTACAGATGGACGTGTATGTATTCCATGTCAAGACAAATGTCCGAAATGTTAGTTTAATATTGTTTTTACTTTTTGTGCATTTATTCCCCTTTGATGAATTTGAATAAAGCAAGAACAACAGTGGTTTGTGCAGAATAATATGGTACCATCATTTATTTCGTCGGCTCCTCATCAGCTGCTTACAGCCTAAATAAATTGTGAGGTTAGCGTACAGAAAAGTTTTAACATACTTGCAAATTTTACGTGTTGTCAGTTGAACATGTTCAGAAAATCGGAGGTGTGCCAAAAAGCCTACGTCTCAAGGGAACAAACTCTTATAGTAGCGCTATTACTAGACATCTTCTCGACACGCGTCATGAGTTAGAAATCGAGAAATACTTTAAAATTATCAATAGACAAAGGAGTTCCATTCTCCTCAAGTTTGCCGAAGCAATTTCTATCAAACGCTTGAAACCAGATTTATGTGTTCAGAAAGAAGCAGTTATTAATCTTACCTTGCCCTGGTAACCGAATATCTTTATTTTCTCATCTGATTACGAATTCTTTGTCTTTAACCTCACCCCCTGATATAATCTGTAATTTTGCTTGTCTCTTGTTTCTATGATTTGAGCTGAACTTAGTACATTGTTACCTAATTTATTAGTCACCCTGTATCTAACGCATATTTCATCTTTATTACGTAACTCCTTTACCATTGTATGCATACATTTATTTTGTTTAAACTTGAACTGCCTGTGTAAAAACTATATAAGCACAATTCTCTGAGCACTGTTCACTTATTGTGGAACTTTTTGTCAACTGACAACATGTAAAATTTGCAAGTGTGTTAAAACTTTTCTGTACGCTAACCTCACAATTTATTTAGACTGTAGGCAGCTGATGAGGAGCCGACGAAATAAATGATGGTACCATATTATTCTGCGCAAACCACTGTTGTTCTTGTTTTTACTTTTGTTTGGTTTACATCAGTGAACTATTAGTCATTAAGTAGACAGTTTATACTGCGTCCAAATAATAAACCCAAATAATTTGTTTGATTGCATGGAGGACTTCATCATGAAGTGACATCAGTTAGAGAACCACCGGAAAACCTGGGGGTATTAGACAGCTGTTTCGTCCTAGTTTGGGGCTCTTCATCAGTATGCACCCACCGGGGTTAGAACCCAGGACCTTCCGGTTACAAGGCGAGCTCGTATACCGTTGAGCCACTGGGACCCATCCAATGGTCCATGAATTCTAACTTCTGCCAATTCACGACAAAGCGCGACCATTTCGCAATATCTTCTTCGATGAGTTTCTGCCTCATCTTCAACCTGCTGTATCCTAATGATCACGGCTTCCCACTAGAACCCCAGGTCAACTGTCTGAATACGGCCAGCCGCTGGTGAGCATCAGATTAATTTTTAAGTATTGGATTTGTAGGGATTTTGTTTGATTTCATGGAGAACTTCATCATATAATCTGTATTGAGTACAGTAGCTGACCTCAACAGTTTCTTTCTTTAACTTACTAGTAGAATATATTAAGGAAATTTCAAAATTGTTCACAAAATAAACACGTTTTTCGTGGATAGAAATATATGAACATGTCTGCTTAATATTCAGAAAGGTATTGAAGAGCTGAATTTGTTATGCCATTATAAAGATGTATAGAAATAGCTTATTTCTTCTAGAAGGAGATTCAGAAAATACGATTTTCCGAAATTCTTTTTCAAATTAATGTATCTGACATGGACGTAAATATTGCTAGATCACTGTTTCATATTTTTTTTAGAGATTTTGAGTTGAATGCCATCACTTTTTGACCATATCCGAAGCTTACTATCACGGCAAACAACATATCTAAACTGAGAAACACATAATTCCAACCTAGACAGGTTTATCTGAAAGAACACAGTGACATAGTATTAATAAAATGAGGAATCGATAAATGTTAATGTCTATATAATCAGACCAGAAGCCTAACTAGTAAGCTAGGATATGTAAATGGTGAAATCAATCTAGTGAGAAGTCATGACCAGTGAGGTCCATCCAGTCGGGAGTGAGGATGGAGTTCCCACCGATGACATTGGTTGGTGGTTGCGCTAAATCACGAATTGGTAGAAGTTAGAATTCATGGGCCAATGAATCGGGTCCCAGTGGCTGAATGGTATACGCGCTTTCCTTCTAACCGGTTAGTCCTGGGTTCGAACCCCAGCGGTGGATGCGTACTGCCAATGATTCCCAAACTGGGACGAAACAGCTGCCAATTACTTCCCGGCTTCTAATGGTTCTGTAACTGATGTCAGCTAGTGACCAAACTTGAAAAAATATAATTTAGCAAATACCATGTAACGACTGTGAGGTTGGTTACAAAGGTCAAACTGTACATATTGTCAGTTAGATTTTCAAAACATAAAAATCTAGCTAGAGCGAGAATGATTGACTCTATTAAGCTAAGTAACCCAAAAAATCTTTGGCCACTGTAATTTATTTACTTGCATGTGACCACACAATATGGTGGGACAGAGTGAAAGTATTAAAACATAATGTAGCTAGGTAGAGAAAGAGGTTAATTGCTGAATACTTGTTTATTGAATCAACACCGAACACGTGTAACCTGAATGACGCCTTTACCAAACAAACAACAAGAAGGCAAGAGGAAAAATATACATAATGCAAGTTATGAAACGGTGTGAATATATCGCTATAAAATGTCATTCAGCCAATAATACTGTATCACTGCTTGTTATATCAAATAAACTTACCTAATATGGAATCACATTCTACTATAGTTCTCAAGTTCTACAGTTACATTAGTGAGAAACAGGCAAGTGAAAGCAATGTTATCTAAAACTTAAGAGAGTGATTCATGTGGACCTTTTAAACATGGAATTTGGTCTATGTAATGTATTTCCTAGTGTGTTAGAAGATGACGGTAACAATCAAAATCAGTTGTTTCACTCATGTCACGTTAAATCGTGCAGTAAATATGTAGTGTAACAGACTGAGTACCTTCATTTTGAGTTTGAATTTTATTCCTAGTAGTTTCTGATACAATTCATAAAGGGTATGCATGTACGGGAAATCCCTAGAAACTTTCCCAAAGAGTGCATGCACTTCTGGGTTTTGAATTAGTTATGTTCTCTGAGCTCACTGATTTAATTGCTAAGCTTTCGTTGTCTGGAGCTTGTGTAAGTCCTATATTTCTACGCGCAAACAGTATAACAGTGATATGATACATGATAGCACAACAAAGTCAGTTGAAAGTATGTTTCCTTAAGAAGCCTAGATGTAAGAAAATGGGCTACGATGTCACAGTTTTGTTGGCAGTTCACTTTTAGCTAAACCTGTTGATTTTTATTACATTTGCTATCATGGAATCTAGCGTAATTTAGCGTTGCGATTCAAATGCTATAGGTTAACAACATAGTAGTTGATTTAGATTGTTTGACACACCTATACTCATTGCCAGACTATTTATATTCACACAGTGTTTATCGTCTTTTCCATTAAGCCTGTAAGATTGCTGATATAACAACGAAAAATGGACGTAAAATGACTAATTTAGATTTAAAAAGTCTAAATCAGTTGGTTAACTGCACGATTCTGGAGGGTAATTTGATCCTAACAAAGGAGTCATTTTATTCAAGGTTGGTTAATTATCTTTAAACGTTTTTGTTTTTCTATACCTTTATTGACTTTTTCTATCACTTTATACATATTTCTTAGTTCACAATTAATGTACTGAGATAGCAATTAGTCATTCACTGAAGTGACTGAAGGGCAGCAATGTAATGTTTTCTAGACGTTATCATTTTCAAATTTACCTAAAGAATACTATTAAGTGTAGTTGCGTTATAATTACATCTGTTTATCTTGGGAATTGTTATTTTGGCTATTTAGTATTTATTATGCGCAAAATCACTTATCACAAACAATCAAATAAAGTGTAAATTCGTTGATTCTCCGCTTACTTGAACTTTGTGGTACAGTATTTTTGTCAGTATGCAAGATATAATATAACTTACTGACCATAAATAATAATCGGAAAAATTAGGCATTCACTGGTATCAGGAGTTAGTTTTTAAAGTTCTTATAAATAAATGATTGTGTAGGTTTACTACACTACTGTATTTGCTTATGGAATCGAAGCCAAAGTTGACATAAGTAGCCGAAGTATATATGTAAGGTTATCCCAGATACTTGTTGAATTCCTTAATAAAGTATTGAATGAAAGTAGTTTAGTTGAGTATTTTTGGAAATGAAACACTAATGTATGCGTCATGTTAACTAAAAAGGGAGAAAAAATATCATATGTGTACACTGACTTTTAAATTCAAACTGAACAATATTGGAATTATTAGACTCTGACAATGATCAATGTGTCTTTTATAGCTTATCACGTATTTACGTGAATTTAATGTGAACTGATATTTATAGAATGAACCTGTCATTCAACGGACATAACTGTGATCAGTCAAGTGAATTTGTATCACTAATACCTATGTGAAGATTGATTCTAAAATACTTAAATGTAGACGGATACATCAGAATACTTGTACTTATGTGATCCAGGCTGTCTGAGGTATAATAAAACCTTTTGGGCTTGGAAACAGTTAAAAATCATTAGTTCTTTATATTTTGCAGATTAGTGTTACCATACATAAATTTAATCCTTCACTAGTAGTAGGACGGAGTCAGTTAGATTAACGGAGCACAAAAGCCTAGCAAAATCTAGATTAGTTGAGATAAGAAATCTAGAAAAAAGCTCAGCTGTTGAACTACATGCAGTTACACACAATCATACCATAGAATTGGATAAGATGGTAGTTTAACCTAACAGGGTGGAGGAAGATATTGATAACGGGAACTTTATTTATCGAATCAACTAAAAATTCATACAACAGAAGTGATTCAACACCTGTCCCAAACATCTAGAAAATTCTACTACCCCTATGACGAATAGGAAGGAATAAAGAAAATTATAAAAGGAAAATTTCGAAGTTGTGAAGTTACAGTTGATTCGGATATGAACAGTAAATTGTATTCGAAATTTTATTCCTCATAAAACACTGTTTGACTTTGTGATAATACCTTGCAAACAAATTAATATATAAGCAATGAAGATCAATTCTAGGGAACTCATCATTGCGTTAAACGTATATCAGCGACACGTCCAAATACTTTCCAACAATTTTCATCTGAATATACACATTTGATCATAGGGAATAAAAAGACAGTTGCAGCGAAGAAAATTTTCTTTTCGACGAAGTCATCATCTAGGCTGTACATTCGTGTATTTATATCACATGGATGGGAAAGTTACAGAACAATTTCTGGTTAGGGGTTGAATTAATAAAAATTACAATTAGGAATTAGAATGCCATAATAAACAGGGGGATGGGTAAAACTAAAACAAAGTAGCATAATAACTAAGAAAATTGACATTGTGCAATTGGGGTTAGAAATGTAAAAATAACAAAATATACAGGATGTTTGGATAAGAAACTAGTGTGATGAATAATTGTTTATGCAATCAGGGATTAAATATGTAGAGATAATAAAATGACAAAATAAACAGGAAGTGTGGATATGAAAATATGGTAGTGTAGACAGGGATTAAGAAAACTTAAAATAACATGAATAAACAGGAAGTTTAGATAAGAAAGGCGATGGGATGGTCATTAAAAAAAAAAAAAAATTTACCTGTTTACGATGGCCATGGCAGGGACAGGGGTTGAATGTATTTCTTTTGGATACAAAGGGTGGGTTTGAGTTTTTGGATAGCTAACGCCTCAGCTATGCCCAAATGTCTTGATTTCACTCCCTTTGATAGGTTTGGTTGAATCTTGTATATTACTTTGAAGGACTTTTCGAAAGGCGCTGAATGTCCTGAGTTGACCAGATGTTCTGTCACTGAACTGTTTACACGTTTTTGCTCTCCTTTTATCAGCCAGGCTGGGTAGTTTTCACGAGCGCGTTTTCCAAGTTGGCGCATGGTCTGGCCAAAACATACTTAAAAATACGGTGACATAACTATAACAATAGAACTTGTGCACTGTGGTAGAGTATAATTCCATTATGGGTAGAATTTATTTTGATAAAGTCTCACAGTGTTAAACAGCAATATTTACTGATGACGTTTCGAGCACAATTTATTGCTTATAATCATATCAAGGTACTCACACAACTTTCTAACTTCGTTTATATAATTCCGTTACTTTCCATTGCTTGACTTGATTGGTAGTAGTATTTTTCACATTTCCGGTATGAGTGATGAGTCATTCCTTTTCCACGTGTTGGGTGTAGACTCGATGAACAAGGATTCAGTAATCAACCTCTCTCTCCACCTACCTATATTACTTCTCAGAATTGTAAGCCTCTCCCACCCTATTATGTGGTTGTGTGGTAATGCATGCAGTGCAATTACTGAGCTTTTTTCTAAATTACTTATCTTCTCGGAGTCAACCTTTCTCACCTTAGCTAAATTTTTATGTTCCGACAATCTGACTACCCCTGACCTACTAGTTTGACCTATATAGTTGACCTCACAGTCATTAAAATGTATTTTGTAAATTATATTATTTTGTCTAATTGGGTCAACTGGGTCCTTTAACCTACAGAGCTTGTCCTACCTGATTGAGTTTGTAGGTTTAAATGCCACTCTAATTCCTGCTTTATTAATAATCCTACGTAGGTGACATACTAGGTTAACAATCCCCAATAAGATATTAAACACAAGAATTATCTGGGCGAAAAACTGTTTTCTGTATATAGGCTCTACATTTATAAATCTATGTGTATTATCATTCAACAATTAATTAAGGCAAGATTAAAATTATATCAAATACTGTGTATGCCTGATTATTGAAAAACTAGTCTTCAAGAAATAAAACAAGTTTTGCACATTTGAAATCTGTCAAATACTCTTTCAATGCTTTTTTTCTCTACTCCCCAACAGTCCTGATCTACCTGAACATGTTCCGATCACCGATCACCGTCAACTATGGGCAATGCATTCATTACGTGAAATAACCGGTTATGTTTATTTGGATTTAGAATCATTAGGTGACAGTCTGAGAAACTTCAGTTTTCTTGAAAATCTCGCAAAAGTTGGCGGTTATCGTAAGTTTAGTAATATGCTTTAATATATTATGTAAATGTGTAGTTTGTTGACAGTTTCGAAACAATTTAAGTTAAATACGAAAGCAGAGTAAACCATTTAAGATGGACCTTATAAACAGACTAAATGCATAAGTGTTACATTTGTTTACAACAGTAAAGGAATGCTGCCAGCTGCTGGAAATTTTAAAATTTATTAATTTTACTCTGTTAGAGTAACAGAGGTGTTTAAGTGAAACAGGTACATTATTAGTTATGTTTCACTTAAACGGGTACTTTGATTAATTTGTTGTGTTTTTTATCCACTAATTTAACGTTGACTTATTTTGAGTTTCAAGATGTAAAGGTACTAATAATAAGTTGCAGTAATTTGACGCTTAAGCAGCTGGTTTTATAAAATTTAAGGAAAAACACCTACGCCAAGGTATAAATAAAGAATATCTTCGAAAGCTGAGAATCTGTTATTTATACGTTTCTTTGCCAAAATAAATCAGTTGGTATGTTTGTGATCAGTAAGTTGTACTCGGAAAAGTCATCTAGTTGATAATATCCTATAAGTGTGTAGCTTCTTCATATGAACTCATCGACTCAGACTCTACTTTTACTGAAGTTTTGTTGTGGCTATATTCAGTGCTTTGCTACTCAGTACGACTCGATAGATTAGAATGGGTTTTCACTGCTCAGTTTAGTGACATCTTCAGCTGCCATCAGATCTTATCACGGAATGTCCACCAATAAATACTGAACCAATGTGAACATCAAACTGCGCAATATTTCCTAAATATTGCTTACTGCGTACTCAATAGAAAATTATGATAGATTTATCCAGTATTGTTCTGTCAGACTATTAGGGGTACACCATTTATGTCTATCAGTTGTGAACATTAACTGCATTTTGCATACGGTAGTTAATTATTTATGTATGTTGGCTTCCTAGTGGAAAATCTGGCTTCAGCAGCGCATCCCCATTCGTCCTATCTTCTGCAATCCTCTTTAGCTGGCTCCGCGATTGCCCATAGACTCTCATCTCCTCCTCACACGATCTCCTCCATGTCGCCCTTGGACCCACACCAAATTCGTCGTTTCCCACTCGGGTATCACTCGAGCTATGGCCTGATGAGCGGTGTCACTCAAAAGTCTAACTTAACATTCGTCTTGAAAATCCAGATTTTATTCTTTATGTTGAGTGCAGAAGATTTCTAAACTGATTTCAGAGTGATGAATATCTGTGTTGTCTTCCTGATTCTGGTTTTGAAATCTTCATACGTTCCACTTGTAGTTGAAACGATTCTGTCTAGATAAGTGAAAGAGGTAATCTCTTTCAAATTTATTCCGTTGATAGTGATTGATGCTTGTTATTGTTGGTTAGTTAATTTTATCACCTGTGTCTTCTCTCCGTTCACTTAAAGTCTCGTCTTTGCTGCTTCTTCTGCCAGTTTGTTGGTTTTTGCCCGTAAGTCTTCGAATTTACGTGTCATAAATCGTGCGAGAAGTTCAGATGTTCTAGAAACTTCTTATCGGCCCAGCGTGCTCTTGTCTTCTTGCTTCTCACAGTCTCCCACCTAATCCAGTTCACCACGGCTAAGATTATCACTGGCGATAGTAGACAGCCCTGTCTTGTTCCTGTCTTCACTTAACAAGTTTCACTGAGTTTTCCATTGTGTAGCTGTTTAGTGGGGTTGAGCACTCAAGAGTGCTGAAGTAGTTGAAGGCAGCTAAGTATCCGTTTTGCAAGGTAGATTTCATCATTCACTTTACAGCTAGTTCTGATGTGATTAAACTGGTAGTTACAAAAGGCCACTGGTGGTTCACATATATTTTTCACTTTGAGGATACACTGTTCTCTTCTTGTGAATGTTCTGCCACATGTAACTGAACCCCAAACTTGTGAGCTGAAAAGAATCGATAGTTACCACATCCTATAAACACAAGTTTTCTGCATTCACGTAAACTAATCCAGGTAAATTATGAATCAAAATAGGTATTGTTGTATGAATTGAAACTGATGGAAGTTCAGTCAGAGATATTGAGAATTATCATGCCTATTACCATGCTTAAGAATTAATAAGTTCGATTGAGTTGTCGAATCTGCTACCAATTTATTTACGGGGAAATGATTAAGAAAATTCCTTAGCTTAGGTCTATCACTCTATGGACTTTAGGGGCTAATTTCGTGCTAGTAACCATCGTTTTTCAATTCAGGTAAATACAGAAAAACATCATCATTGGGAATAATAAAAAGACAGTTGCAGCTAAGAAAATTTTCTTTTCAACGAAGTCATCAACTAGGCTGTACATTCGTGTAATTGTGGGAAAATTCCAGAATAATTTCCGGTCAAGGGTCAAATTAATAAAATTACAGTTAGGAATTAAAATGCCATAATAAACAGGGGGACAGATAAAACTGAAACAAAGTAGCATCATAATTACTGAGAGGATGGACATATTGTGCAAATAGGGGTTAGAAATGCAGAAATAACAAAATAGACAGGATGTTTTGATAAAAAAATCTAGTGAGATCATAACTAAAGTGACGAACAATTGTTTATGCAATTAGGGAATAAGTATGTAGAAATAATACAATGACAAAATAGACAGGAAGTTCGGATATGAAAATGTGGTAGTGTAAATAGGGATTAAGAAAACTTTTTATGATGACCATGGCAGGGACAATGGTTGGACGCATTTCTTTTGGATACATAGCGTGGGTTTGAGCTTTCGGATGGCTAGTGCTTCGGCTATGTCCAGATGTCTTAATTTTACTCCCTATGATAGATTTGATCGAATCTTGTAAAATTAAGGTGTTAGAGAAGTCATCAGTTGGCTAGGTCTTAATAGGCCAAGGGATTCACAAGGCTCTAGGAACTTCTTCTGAATGTATAGTTGAGGCTTAATAGTTCGAATGCCTATCCCCTCAGCCATTTGCTGTGGACGGGATTTATCAAGATTTATCGAAAAAAGGAATTTTCCGTACCTCATGTATGACTTTTACTGTATATTATGTACACTTTCGGAGTAGTATACAAGATATAGGTTCACACTGAACTGATTTCCAATAGTAATTATTCTGGAACTTTCCTACCCATTTATTATAAATACGCGAATGTACAGCCTAGTTAATGATTTCGTCAAAAAGAGAATTTTCTTCGCTGCAACTATCTTTTTATTCCCATTAGATAATAATGAACATGTCAGTACTTACCATTTTATCCCATTGGGAGATTGTTCACATAGGGTTAGTCTAAATCTACTGTACATAACAGTTTACTTTTGATTGCAGAAAAACCGATGTGCGGCAAGCTCTATTTACACTTTAACTATTTTCGACTGATAACTTTATTTTATAAGATACGTTATACTACTTGAAGTTACCAAGTAGCAACTACTTATACGATAATTTTACATGGATTGAAGTTATCTAGTCAACATAAATGAAGTGAGTATAAAATTCGTTTGCAAAATTTATCTGAATATTTTATAGAATTTATAGCAAAAGCTACAGTCTTGTTTTCTTTCATCATTGTCCTAATTTCTAGTGCCGTCTGCACGGGTCAGTATGATGATCATGAATAGTAAAGCATACTTTCCAGGACTACGAAGTTTAAGACAAGTTCCACACGGTGCAATTATATTTCATAAGAATCCATATTTGTGCTACTTACAAACACTTCCTTGGGTGAATTCGGGTGAGATAAATTTACTGTTATTATCCTTTATGAATATCTTGGTTTTTGAAAGGCTTCCAACTACGTGTTGGCATATGTCATTAAAATATCACTTTATAAACTTTTAAAAAGAGAGTTGATTAATTTATTTCACTTATGAATTGCTTACTTATTGTACTTCAGGGCTTTTTGACCTATGGTTTTTACTGAGCACGACTCCTGTTTTAAGAGCATTTAATTCCAATGTATATGTCATAAATAAGAGTCAGCTGAATTGAAGAGGACATCTATACTTAGTATTCAGATTTGTGTTGTGAGAAACTAATGGTCAGTGACTAGTGAATGAACCAGAACATGCAAAGAAGCTCTTCAAGTATATATCGTCAAACCTGTTTACGATCCAATTTATTCATCAGTTTACAGTGGCTGAATAATAATCAAATTAATGTAAATCTGCCATAAATAAAGTCCTTCGTAGACTCCATGATTTTTACAATAACAAGGATATCTTTTGAAGCTCTTAATTAAAGATGGTTTAAGTCTACAAATCTTTTGAATGTTCGTCTAAGCCATCCGCAAATTGCTCGTGTGGTATAATCAGATGGTTCAAATTCGTTTATATTGATGAAGATATATCTAATCTTTATCATACTCCAGATACTTGAAATGTTCATTAATCATTAATGACTCTGTACATCACACTCATGTTTGTCTATTTCAGTATCATTTTGTTTCTCCCTCCTAGTTTTGCATCTTTTGTAGCTTGGTGACCTTATGTGATGGACTTCTGTACAAATTGCTTCGTTTATAACTCAGTGAGCTCTTAGGTTAAGCATAAGAGGCTTCTAAACCTATCTCAGGGCCCTGAACTTCGAATTTTTTTTCCTCAAGAAATCCCTAAGTACTTTATTTCTTTCATAAATAAAAACTAAAAGTGCAAAAAATTAATTGTGTTTTCTTAAATTTCGCTTCTTCAGGGACTGTTAATCTTCTCATTCCTTTCACTGAAAGCACTTTTCATCCAACATACAGTTATAAATGGTCTCCATCTATCCGGTGAATTCAGAATGTTAGCATTTGATTCCTCTCAGCGTTAAGATAACGAAACAGCTGTCCGGTGCTCCCTGACTTCCTTCTTCCTCTAAATCATGTCATTTCTTGAAGAAATCTACCTTGGAATCAGTCAAACCGCTACAAATCAACACTTGATAAGCATTTCCTATTTAAGATTTAGGATAATTATTAGGCTAAGTTTGCCACCATTACTGTACAGAAAATGTTCACCACAACAGGTACATTCAATTTTTTTTAGAATATTTTCTAGGTATTTAACCGGATAGATTCACGATCAGCATAGTCAGTTTCATTTTCTGTCTCGAATTATTTTCAATTCATTCCTATCATTGTGGGATGTTTAATGTGTTTTAGAATTAGTGTTAGAACTGCTGCAATCTGTAGAATTCAGTTTTACTTACGAAAATAACCATATCAAGGCTAAAGTGAATTAAATTTGTTTCACATTAAATAATTTCCAACCTTAGATTCATCCTAATCAATAATATTAAGAAACACTGGGGTGAAATAAGGCGTTTAGTGCAAACTAAATTCCAAATTACTTTAGTGGCTTATTAGTTATGACAAATACTGAAGTAGTTTTATTCACTGGATAACGTTTTGAATAAAATCTGCTATCGACAACCATTTTACGAGTTATTTTGCAAAAATCGGTAAAAACCCTAATGAGCTACACCTGAAAAGTATCCAAACAATATTTAGACCAACCAAAAGCTCAATGTTTTAGCATACTAACAAATTATGGAAATCAGGAAATATTTACATGAAGTAATTTCATCTATGCAAGTGGCTTGCTGACTAGAGCACACTTAAAACCTTTATTTTAAAATATACGTCAGCAAATAATGCTATAAAAATATGAATGACTAGAGATCAAAGGTTCTATTTTATTTGCACAATTATCTTCCACTATAGACTGGTACTGACTGAATTCACTGTCAGTGCAGCTTTTTGCTAACACAAATCCACAAACCAGTTTGTAATCGATTCGCATAAGCACTAGATAACAAATTTATCAGTTATTATAAGTAACACTGATTTCAGTTATACTGCACCATGCTTACCATAGATAATTGACAGGTAAGTTGAAAATACTTACATTTTATGAAATTGCACAAGAAAGCAGGCTGATCTATTGTAACATGCTGTTTACTTCATCAAAGTGTAACCAACTAATCACACCACTGACATTTTTTTTTGATTAAATGGGATTTCAAAGCAAAGTAACCAACTTCTTCCCAAGAAATATCAATGTGATCTGAAAATTCAGTAATTTCTAAGTTGGAATCATGGAATGAGATGAATGCAGATATAGTCTGTAGGCAAATTTCTACATATTTAGTGCGTCGTTTGAATGGAATCATATCTTATAACCTGAATTAGTTGAGTGAATAATTTCAGTAATGATCGTGAAAGCAAAACAGGTAAAACTCAAAAATTTTTTCTTCTTACATTTTTGTAAGATAATCCGTATTATTTAATACACAAATAGTACCAGCTGATTCTTTTAAAGAATAAGAAATCTATATGCAGCATCTTTTGTTGTTGAAACACAATGGTTTTTGTTATTCACTATATGATAAGATGAAATATGTAAAGCATCAGATAGGACCAGAAAGTTTTGAATGGGTCATCCTGTTTATTTTATCATTTGAAAACTTATGCTACCAGTACATTCGTTGGCATTTTTGTCTTTTGTATGCATCAGGTGAATTTGCACCATCTATACCTCATGTTGTGATTAATGAGACATTTTATTATTTTTTTCATTTCAGCGCATAAAAACTTCTCTGGTACACTAAATCAAACAAGCTCTATGCAAATTACCATCATCGATGGTCCCAGTGGAAATTATTGCGGTAATTCTGTTTCCACTTTAACAGTAATGTACATAAGATGAATACAACTTTCAGTGATTACAACTGATTATAACACTATGATGACTCATTTTATGAAGCAATGAGTATAGCTTATTCTTATACTAATGATTTTATTACTAAAACACAAAAGCTGGGCTATTCCGAAAAGTATATTGTCAGTATCTATGGTGTTCCAAGTGTACGACAACGGTGACCGCTTAATACAATTCCGTTCATATATCACTTGTTTCTTACAAGCAATAAGTACAAATATAATGATGGATTTGAGGACATCCATAGTTTATTAGGAACAAGGTTGAACCTAACAGTTGTTGTCAGCAACTTCCTCAGGCTCTTTAATAGTTGGGAATAAAATTAGCAGTGTTGATTATGAGTTATTGACTGGATTAATTTAGGTAATAGGTTATGTGTGGGACTCCAAACAGAATGCTGCGAATGGTTGATGACTCCAGTTTATTGTGAAGAAAACAAAATTGTTGTGCAAAACAACTGCCTTTCCCTGCGAGAAATGTTGCCTGACATAGGATTAGGTTGAAAAAGAGTCAGGTGTGGTCACAGAAGTACATGGCACCAATCCATGAAGTCTTCGGTTGTTGGTTCGAGACATGTTTGGGAAAGTAAACTGCCTAACAGGGTCCTCAAGCTGCAAAGAGTCAGTAGTTGCTAACTGTTAGTAAAATGGCTCAAAATAGTTCTGAACTGCGCAAACATATTCAGTTCTGCTTATCTCTGAAATTCTGAAAGTCCTCATCACTCTTCAAGTGACTGTCTTCTCCGTGATAATTTCCCGCTTGCTTTAATTTCGTTGCGTTTATTTTTCTACTTTTATGTTTGCTTTTGTGAAGCTCAGAAACTTTAATTGATGAATTTACGAGCAAAGTTCTCTGCTGATAATTAGTTTCACTTTCCTCCTCAGACCCACAGCGTCACAATGATCAGTGCTGTAATGTGATAGATAATCAAGGGTCAAGAAACATGAGAAACTGTGTAATTTATTGTTAGATATCAATGATGAACTGGCAGAATTTTATACTTATTGACGGTCCTTGGTAGCGTGTTTTATTAGCACTAGAAACATTACAGCCACACGAAATATTACTTACTACCTCATTTATTAATTTTATTTATTTTTACAAAACTAATCCGTAATTGACTTCAAAACTGAGTGACAAGTGCTCAAATAAGTGTAAGAAAATATTTTACTATATACACTTTTGCTTTTATTCAATTGATTTAAATTTTAGAATCTTTTGACCATGTATGCCATCCTGCATGTAAAGAAGAATATGGATGCTGGGGACCAGGGCCGAATCAGTGTGTACGTTGTGCCTATCGTAGAGCAGGATTGCATACATGTGTTCGATCATGTAATGACCTTCCAGGATATATGTCAGAACAATGGGAAATTAAACTGAACAAGGACGAAAATAAGGATTATTCCAAAGAGACTTCAGCTTTAAGTTATTATTATACAGCTGATGCTGAAAATGTTTGTATTCCATGCCATAAAGAATGCGGAAAATCCTGTACAGGACCTGGAGCCCATGAGTGTATTGGGTCGTGCAAAACAGCTTGGGTAAGTTAAAAAGCAAGTTATCAAGTGTTTTATGTTTAACAAAATACTTGCAAGCTGTTTTTACCGGTGTTTTTCAGTACTCTGTTGCAATAAGGCAGCTAAATCTTTAAGAATAAATATGAATATAAATAAGGTGTGGTTATTTGTGAAGAATCTCACAAGTCTGCATGAACATCTCGGAAAAGAAAATGTCTTTAATTACTATGTCAAGATTGTCAATGAAAGTTTTAATGTATCTTGAGTATTTTACTGAATATTGATTTTACTTTTATCTAAATATGAATCTTGAAACCAACTGAACTTTTTGAATAAAAATATCTTCAGTCAGATGGTCAGTGCGTCTCAGAATGTCAGCCCAACACTTATTTAAATATGGACAGAAGAATTTGTGAACCATGTCAAACTCATTGCCATCAGCGTCAAATCACAAAGCAGCCTGTATGCACAGGTCCTGGTCGACATCCAGGAAAAGGAGGATGTAATAAATGTGAGAAGTTTATAATTCAGTCTCCCTTCAATCAACCGAATAAGGAAATTATGGGTCAGTTAAATTTGTGTTATTTATGTATGATTCTTTGCATTGCTGTTACAGTTACTAATTCTCTCTGTCCTTAGTCTAAAATTTTATGCATTTTCCACAGTTCCCAAAATATGTTAATCTGGAATTAAGCCATTGTGAGAGGATATTATTAGTTGACAGTCACCGACTAACGTCAAAACAAGAAAGCGAAATTTATCAGTTGCTCCTTACATATTTCAGGAATCTTAAAATGTTATAGTCGCAGAAGCAAAGTTAACATGATGCTCTGAAATTTCAATCGATTTCATTAACTAAAACATTACAGTATCGCACAATGAAATTACATTCCAAATGATAGAATGATAGTAAACATGTATTTACAGACAACGACCTCTATGAACACTAGTTCCAATAAATACTTTTAAATATATTTAGTAGAAATCAGCACTAAACATTAAACTATTAACAGGAAATGTAAGGAAGGATAACATGGTGTTATTATTGTTTATAAGTTGATAATTATGTCTAAATGCTCAGGTATTCTTTATTAAACTTCATATTTAATGCTTTTATAAATGCTTATTTGGTTAAACTAGATTTATCATCTATGTCTGCTGCTGTTAGCCTGCTATGTGTCAGAGGTGATTGTCCGCCTGGATCTTATCTGACAACTGAAATAATCCAACCAAACACTCTGTTTGCAAAGTACGCCGAAACCTTCACCAGTGTCGCTGCTGTATGTCGACCATGTCATCCAAGGTGCCCAGTATGTACAGCACACAGCTTACTAAGAGCCAGTGAACAGCGTCTGGGTTGCCTCCAATGCAACGGGTATTGGCTCAGAGACACATGTGTAGAACATTGTCCTACAGGTAAGTATTAATTATATTTATCTTCAGTGCGATTCTGAATAAATCTATTATTATTTCGTGAATATTCAATAAATGATACAATTACAAATCAAATGATACATGATAATTCAATCATGGGATAATTACAGCATCAAGCTGTAATCAGAAATAAAAATAAAAAATAAATGATAAAAATCACACAATTTATTGCTCATAATCATATTAATGGCCTCACATAACTTTCAAACTTTATTTAATAAAACTTTTAAAAACGTTAGCTCTGTCCACTCCTGTTGTGTGACTCTGTATTCGTGCATGCAGTGCTATAGTTGAATTTTCTACACTTGGCTAAATTCCAACGTTCCGGCCACATGACTGACTCTGACTTGCCGATATGACCTATGAAGTTAATCTCACAGTCATTGCAAGGTATTTTGCAAATTATATCATCTTGTTTAACTGGACCACTAAGGTCCTTTAGAAGACAGAAGTTGTCGTTGAGTTAGTTTGTACGTCCGAATGGCACACTAATTCCTGTTTTATTAAGAATCCTACATAAGGGTTCAAATGTCTCAAGTTCCTTCTTATTTATGTAATGATTTATAATTTCGCTACCACTTTTTCTTTTGTTGTGACATTTCTAACTTTCTGGTCAGTTTTATGGAATAGTTATTTAGCACAAACACTTTTACCTGTTTTTTATATTCATTTAAGTTACTGACGTACAACTTAGAGTGTTTTGTTTTCGCTTTACTAGGCCTCAATGCATTCACTAACACGGAATCACACAACAGAATTGGGAAGAGCTACAGGTCTTTATAGTATTATATATAGGTAGAGGAGAGGTTAACCACTGAATCTTTGTTCATCAAATCTAAACTTGACACGTACAGAGGGAATGATGCAACAGTAATACCAGAGATATGGAAAACATCATTACCAATAAAATCAACAGATAAGAAATGATGAAGTTCAATAAAAAAGTGTGAATGTGAGCGATAAACTGTGCTTGAAACGTCATCAGTAAATAATACTGTATCATTGTGTTTTTTATCATATAAAAATATTTCGAGATAGTAATATACTCTATCGCAGTGCCAAAAGTCTATTCCTATATGAATATATCCTGATTAGCAATGAAAATAAAATGTTTACTGGGCATTAGTGGAGCCCAGTGTTATAGTCATAAACCTGTAAGCCAAGCATTCAGGCTATAACTATTTCTTATTATATATATATATATATATTCTTAAATATCGGTGTACAGTAAGTTTAAGAGAAACAGTGTTATAGGTATACACTATAGCTCTCATTAGTGTTTATATCGGTACCATGTTTAAATGAAGGAAATATTTTTTATTCGATCACGTCATACTCCTTATAGTCAAATACACAAAGCAAATATTCTTTATATGCAGGCATTTCTGCCTAACAAGGATTAGTAGTTTATGTTATAAACGTTTAGTTGAAGCAAACAGTTTAGCTACTTCTGGGTAGATATAAACATTTTTTGAATGATTTCTTTTCAAATATTACAGATCAAACGTATTCCCTTTGGATTAATTATAATGAAGGTATAACTCAGGAAGTCTCACACAAAAGCGTAAGTTCAAATGGAATGACTCCAAAAGATAATGGTGTTCATATACGACATCTCAATGGACGTTGTTTAGCTTGTCATGAACAATGTCATGCTGGATGCTGGGGTCCTGAACCAGATCAGTGCAATCACTGTCTCAACGTCAAGGTGCCAGTGAGGTTCTTGTCCAAAAATCTAACTGAAATTTACGGTGTGAAACAGACGGATGAAGAAAGACCACTAGTGAGTGTTATGATACTGTATTTGTTTGCACGTAACAAGAATGAAGCCAAAGTAGTTAATCTACTTGCGATTAACCAGTGTTTATTCATAACCAAGTAGTAAACGAATCCTTTGATCTAGAAAAATCACCTTATTTTCCGACACCAAGAATTAAATTTGACAATATCTAGCACAGTATACATACTTAACAGAAGAAATATGTATGCAAAATCTAACTTATCTACAAGTATACATTTGAAATGTTCCACATTATTATCAAAATCCAACCTTTATTCAATACCTTTAATGACATATGAGCTCAGTGCAGAGTATAACGGCTAATTGTTTCTGTAGACTTATTTGAACCTATCGGTAGAAATTCTCTTAGTTGCTTGTTTCAGACAATACACTCTCAACCTGAACAAACATACCAATTTAAAAATGCAAAGTGCATTTTCCCCGAATGCTACTTGACTTCCTTATATTACTGATAGAAAATAATGTGAATTATTAGTGTTTTAGGCAAGTGTATTAATGAATAAAATATTTCATTAGTGGATTTCAGTGATCATAAAGTTCCGTTTTTATTTGTTAAATAAAGTGAATAGGTGTGCAGGTTTTTGGGAACTTCAATGTCAGTGCTTCAACATTCAGAAAATAACAATAGGGAACTTAATGTAATCATTTTACTCATGTCCTAAACTCCTGGATAATACTTAGAAACACTTAAATTATGTTCAGTCTATAACAGATGAAAATAAAGAATCGCTAACCACCTCTCTTATAATCTGGAACACAGAAAATGCAAACAGCAGTACTCAGCTGGATTAATATCATTCAAACTACTACTCTATCTGAGTATAAACATACATTAACGGTTTTTAGTGTTTAGGTAGAATTTGCAGGAAATAAAGTGTCTTCCAGTAAATAGGTGAAATTACTTGGCTTATTCAACACCTTATACTATTATGATAAAATCCTGTAATCAAATAAATCCCAGCAAATTGACACTCAAAACCCCCTAAAATCTGAAAAAAATATTGAAAGGCAGTAAATTTCCTAGCAAACAGCGTGCGTGAGACTAGTTTTTCCACTACCTACAGGAGAGCAAGATTTTTAAGTTCATCAATTAGTTGTAAAGGCATTTTATATTATTTATGAGTAAGATAGTCCATACTTTTGCCTTTCAGGTTAACTGATAAACAAAAAAGTAGGAACGAAAAATTTGAATTTTTTTTTATTGGATGTATCACACAGTTGATGTGATTATGAACAATAAGTTGTGTTCTTAATGTCACCTAGTAACTAATACTGTTTCACTGCGTGATATATCTAATAAACAAATTAAATTCGTTGAAAAGAGTGTCTTCGCTGAATATTGTATTCTTAATATGGTATTACTTACTGATCACGTTCTACACATATATTAAACAGGAATAATAAAAACGAAAAGAAAATGAGAAAGCAGTGGTTAATATAGACACATTCAATAATGAATATTAGTTCCATTTAAACAATTCTTCTTTAGGTCTTTATTCACCTTATGAAATGAAACTTAACTCTTTAAGTATTTGTCTTAATGCAGTAATACTCTGAAATATAGGTAATCACTTGTGCAGTATAGCTATTTTTATATATTTCTGGGATTTATCTGAAGTAGTTTATAAGCGGATACAAGTGGTTTTAAGGTGTCTGAAGAGTGAGTGATCTATTGCTTCGATTCCACAGTCTTTGATAAAATCATTTTCACGTTTCTGAATTTATTCATTTATTTGTAGGCTGAAATGAACAGTTTAAATTTACACATGTATCATGGAAAGTTTATTTGTCTACCACAGTGTCCAGAGGAACTTAAACATCATATTGACAATATACCTGAAATGGATGGTGAAACTATATGTCATTATAGTGATTATTTAAGTGATATTGATAGTCAGTTGCTGATTCAGGATAATTTATATCCATTTCAATACTTTGACAACTATGTTCAATCCAATATTGGTCAACAGTCTCAGCAGGATGCCCCTGGATTTCTCATTGGGTTCAGGAAGACCTCATCGACATTTTCATCTGTAAATGGTAGTATAATGCATCGTAAATTAAAAAATGATCCAATCATATTAATCATGATACCATTATGCATTACTTTACTAATATTTGCAACGCTTATATTTATATGCTACCGTTATCACTCTAATCATCGGTACATTAAAAAATATGAGCATAATCCATTAATACTGTTGAAATTGTTGTTTTGCCCAATATCGTTTATTTCCCAACGTTTTGGATCCAATATAATCGAATACAAATACAAGAAAGGCAGTCTAATTAATAGCTCACCTTCAACAAACTGTCCTCACAGTACTGGTAGCAATGAAAATGGAATGAATACAAACCAGACGCAAAACATGTGTCAAGAGGATAGCGCGCTAAGGAGATCTAGCTTAACCGGATCTCATCGTTATCCAAATCAAGTAAGTGTTTGATTCAGTATTTCGGCTGAATGTGACGTATGTATTATGCGGGCTTATTTTGTCATTAGCCAAGATCCACTCTGTAATATGAAAGAACTTTGAAAAATTACTGAATGTTTTCTCATGATTGCGTAATCCGCCTGGATAAATTCCAAACTAATCGTCACATCCTCAATTTGCCTAGTGTAACGTGTAAACCATGAATTCTAGTTCCAAGCGAATATTTCCAAATAGAAATATACCTTTCTGTAGTCTCATGCCACAGTAGTATCCTGAAAATGATTAAAATGATTATGTTTTCAACTGGACCACATCGATTCAACTATTGGTTTTCAGTGACTGATGAGTCACGTTTGCTGCAATAAGCACATAACTTTTGTAGTCACAGTCTTTCCGTCATTTGTGAATTTAAAGTTAAATTTTATTACACTTGTCTGATTTTTGCATAATTCTACTTTTTTTTTCCTGCGTCAATAGATTGTGAACGGTCAGAAGGCACCAAATCTTGGTAGGTTAATTATGATCAACTTAGATGATCTTTGTTTAAATGAGAAGTCAGGTCCCTTGGGCACAGGTGCGTTTGGTGCAGTCTATCAAGGTATATGGAAAGTGAGACAGACTGATTATCCTAATCTACCAAATTTAAATCATGTTCTTGAAGCGACCAGTGAAGAAGAGTTAATGTTTAAAGTTAACGCACAAAAAAATAACGCCATCCTCACCAGTTCGACAAACTCTCCGACAACAAAACAAACCGTACCGACTGTTACTCAAGAAAGTGGAAGTAACACGTCAGGTGCTGAAATAACACCTAGTAATATGAAAAAAGATGTTCATTCAGTGCCCAGTGAAGATGATGTTAATAGTCACAGCAGTGGAAGTAGTTCCAAAACAACTGACAAGGCTAACAAAGACTATAAACTACTCTGCGTTGCTGTTAAAATTTTGAATGAAGTTCGAGGATCTAGTGACCTGCAAGCTCTGCTGGACGAAGCTAAAGTGAGTAAGAATTTGAGACTTTCGTTTTTAAAACTCATTTGAATAGGCTTCATATAATTCTACGATTTTTACACATCCATATTCATAAAAATCTTCACATCACGATTCAACCGTGTTAATGTTTAACCTTTCAGAATAAATGGGCTCTCCTTGTTTAATTCACACAGTATGAAATTAAACTCATGCAACAGTGATTTCATTTTGAATAAGTAATAAAAACGGCAATAAAAATAATCCTAGAAAAAAACAAATCAAAGTTTTATTTCATTGAACAAAGAAGGCAAATTACAAACAACCTCTGATCCTACAATCCTACCTCTGATGATTGCCAACTTCTAAAATGAATTGTGTACCATTTATTCTATTGAAAAAAAAACAATCACTTCCTCTTGCAGTTAGATGCCTTGGGATAATACAGAAAAGTGCTTACAAGTGGCTACTTAAATAAATAGCTTTTCTTAAAATTCCTGATTTTCATATTTTGACATTCCAGCAGTAGTCAAAATCTCATAATACCACATTCATTATGACGTGTGGTGATTATTCGTTAGTTGAGATTCAGGTGGGGGAAAGTCATACATACATTTAATAAACTATGGAATCATATCATCATGAAGGTCAAATAACTTTAGCAGTAAAAGAAATACACTCAGCACAAACTTCCATGGTTGAAATATATTCGTATCTTTTCACTAGATTAGTTTGTAAAGAATGGGACAATATTTGTGTTTAATTGATAGGATATTTTGACTTCTATTGGGTATTGAGTTTTAAATTATCAAGCTTAAGTTAGTCTCATATTTTTCCTTCTATCAATAGGTGATGGCATCTGTATCTCACTATCACTGCCTCCCACTACTTGGTATATGTTTATCTCAGTCAAGGAAATGCTTAGTCTCCGCTTACGTGGTCAATGGAAGTTTAGATCGTTATTTGAGACTCCATGCACCAGACATCAGTTCATCGCTTCTTCTCGATTGGGCATCACAGATTGCTGATGGTATGGCATATTTACAGTCACGAGGGATTATTCATCGGTAAGTGGTATTTCATGCGTTTTCAATTTTTCTGTACAAGCCCACGAAAACGTTTCATAGCGGATTCACCAATTACTTATATCAATAAATAAACTGTGCTCGAAACGTTATCAGTAAATAATACTGTCTAACACTGTGAAATTTTACCAGATAAATTTACTCCATGATGTAATTATACTCTACCATAGTGCTCAAATTCTACTCTTATATCATATGAGTTTCGTATGTCATTTTATCATATTTCATCAGTTCTTCACGGTATGCTGTTGAAAATGTTTTCTGGGGGACAGTGCAATTTTTTTTATCATCTATGTAAATAATACATTCATGCATGCCTACTGCTCACATCAGTTCCCTGTGATATAATCATTTCTAATTTTCAAACTTAGTCTCAATGCTCTCTGATACGAGGTATCATCATTATCCAACCTCAGAACAATAAGTACATATTCATACTCACCTACGTCTTCGTTAACATAACACTGAACTAAAAGGACTATGATTAAAAGTTTTCAAAATTGTCCTATTTATAGTATGTAACCAAAATGAGATAAGTAATCTTTTAGTATTTTTCATAAATCCCAGGGATTTGGCTACTCGGAACGTTTTGGTAACGTCACCAGACCACCTACAAATTACAGATTTCGGTCTAGCTAAAATGCTTGAAAGTGAAGAAGAGGCGAAACGCAATGAAGTAATTGTTTGCTCCGGTCGTGTGCCTATTCGATGGTTAGCCTGTGAGACGTTGACTCATCGAATCTATTCATTTAAAACAGATGTTTGGGCATACGGTAAGTTGAAATGTCTATTCACCTTATTCCATATATGTGTATATGTATTTACCTAGTGATGTAATGAAAACGAAAGTTTACAATTAATTTCAATATATCTTACTGTGTTTTTAAAGCTTACCCATATGAAAATAACAGGCAGGTTGAAAGCCATCTAATCATCAAACTAATCATATTTTCCTACATTAGGTCGAGTTTTATATCAAATGGTTTCGGAAGATTTATATGATTTTTAATCAAGATTTGACCAGATATTTCGATGAAGAGTTCGTAGACATGTTGTATATTTGTAGAAAACCCAGGGATTTTGAAAATAGTTATTCTCACGTTTTATGCATCGTGTAGTTGTCAGTAAAATATTCAAATAAACTGTCATGAAATGAATCCGTTAACATTCTGATGAATGAAACAAAGTAAAAAATGCTCCTTATAAAATCTAGTCACTGTCAGGTTGCTTTGTTTCATTAAATTAACAATTGAAACTGAATCCAGCAATTAGCTCCCAGGCTAACTTATCGGAAACGAACCTTCATGGTAATCAATAATCATCGTCTCGAACCATGCTATCTTTAGTAACCTTTTATTTAGACACAGAAAGTATATAAGACAAAGCAACAAGTACTGAACTCGTGCTGAAATACCATATTATTTGTTTTTTTAACTTATAGGTGTCACTATATGGGAGATATTCACTTTCGGTGACAAACCGTTTGATCGTATTGAAACAGCTAACGTGAAAGATCATGTTCTTGCTGGTGGACGTCTTCCACAACCTGATATATGCACACTTGAATTATACCAAGTTATGTTAAACTGTAAGTTTTGACTACATATTTAATTATTTTAATCAGTAGGATAGCATACTTTGATAAAGCTATTAGCATTAAATAGCGAAACGTCAGTAAAAACAATATCGTTTTGTTTTTCATTCATTGGGAAATACAAAAACCTTTATTATAATGAGTAGGATAGTATCTTTAAATCTATGCGGTAGATAATTGGTGTCATGCTTCGGTTTAACCATTCTTAACTTTTTGTTTACCTCATGTTAAATCAGTTAACACTGACTGCTGAAACAGACACCGACACCGTACTAGTGATATACATCTCAGACAATTGCAGGCAATAGTAATCCGTTGCCTTATCAAATCGCATCTTGTCTCAAAATGACAGTACACTTTAGCCAGCCTAGCTAATATCTTTGTAAATAAATAAAACTTATTCAGCTCTTCTCACTGATACTTTCAAAATAGCTCCATTTTAGTCGAACACAAATCTGCGGTATTTTGCCATTCGATAATTATTACTTAGTTAGCATTATGCCACAGAATATCCTTGAAGGATATTAGTTAGATACTCCATGTTCTCATGAACCAATGGCTTGTCAATACAACTTGATTTATACTGATGAATCCAATACTCTAGTCAGTTAATCTTAAATCAATTATCAATTCATCATTTTTAGTAGACGCGTGCATGTATATGCACCTACATTTTCAGTTGGTTGCCTTTACATTTACAAACTATCGGAAGACACAGCGTTTTGGAGCATGAATGGAAAAGATTGTACTGCATCACCTTCCCTACACTTAGGACTGTGTTTAATCAAGCACAAGATTTACATTTATAGGAAAAACATGAAAGCAATTTGATATGCAAACTGATTTGATTTATTTCAATTTGAATTTGAAACTTAATTCCAATAAACTTCAGTGTTGGAAAGATATCGAAATTAGAGTAGTGTTTACCATATATGCTTCATAGTAATGTATCAGAAACAATAATTTTCTGAAAAGTTATTTAAACTATTCACATTCATGCTAATTATTTTTGTAGTTTTTGCTCCAAATAACGCAACGTTACTTGTCACACCTTTGCTAACGAAAATAATTTCCACATTTTATTTCTCGACAGGCTGGAATGAAAATCCTGATGCCAGACCGAGTTTCGTGGAACTCTACAACATGTTTAAAGACTTCGCACGACAACCTCATCTTTATCTTTATTCCAGAGTAAGATAATGTACATAATGGGGTGATGTACTTAAAATTTAATTTAATTTCTATAAACATTATTTGAAGGTATTCAGTTAAGACTCTTCGCACTTCGCTGTGAAACTGAACATATGCACATCAGCGCTTTCGTTTAAGCTAAAATAGATCTGTTTTTCGCGAAGGGTGGCTTATCGCAAAATCAACAACTTATTCAATGATACTTTTCAGTAAGTGTGCAACATCATGAACTTGCACTATTCAAAAAGACTTCGGTCTTTAACAGGAAGCCGAATAAGATTCACATATATTTTTACAGTTTTATCTTCTATGTCTCCGCTTGTCTTATTTTTGTACAACAGTGGATTTTCCAGCTGAGAAATCTGAGAGGTAGTTGAAGTCACTGATTACTTATTTTCATTTGATAGGATCTTAATCAGATTACTTCAATAAAGGATTTAAAATTTGCTTTAGTCATCCCATAAAGCAAAAATGTCCTAAATAGAACATTGCATTAAATCTGGAAAATTTCATAGTAAATCTGCATGAAAACTCGTAGAAATTCCCATTTAATAAGACGAGTTGCAAATAAGTAAAACAAGTTACTTTCGATGCAATAATTTCCAACATACAGCGTGTTTGGGGTTATGCCATCCCTTGCTGCCAAGTATATAGTTATGTCTACACTGAACTTCTTTTGTTGTATTTAGTCCATTGTAAAGAAAATCAAAATGATGAACGTACAGCTAAGAATTCAGCGGTTGAAATCAAAAAATCTAGCCAAACAAATGGACATAAAACAGCAATGTCAGTAGACATTAAACATCTTAAGGTTCAGAAGTAACCGAACTTCAGACTGTCTATCAGTTTTTGAAACGTGAACGAATAGTTATGTTGTATGAATATTTGCGCACATAATTATCATGAAAAAATTCCCACAGACGTATTAATCGTTTTTGAGCTGATATCAAAGTAACTGCCATTTATATCAGATCAACTGACACTGATATATTATCCAATTTTCTTAGCTAGAATGATTCTTTTGTCTTAGGATGGAATTTCACCCAGTCGTCTGAAGTGTGTCACCTCGAGTTGATGATAGTGCAAATGAAAGTCATCTACCACATCAGTTTTTAAATTCGAAATAATAGAGAAGATTTGTAGCTCAGGTGAATGATTTGCATTTAGTAGTGTTCTCTGAGCTGGTTGGTTGGTCAATACATATATAAAGATGGTTACCGGGAGACGCAATTATATCACTCATGAAGAAGTTTAAATCATTTCACTTTATGCTAAATATTGCGCTGCAGATGTTGTCCGGAAGGACGACGAAAGCTCCGCAACCAAACCAACCAGCTCAGAGAACACTATTAATTGCAAATTTTTAAATTCCTCACGCATTAAGAAACAGCAGATAACTTTTCTTGGCTCTGAGTTGCTCACTAAGGATTTCATACCTGAAAATCAAGCATTGCATTAGCCGTATTTGAGGGAATGATTGATTTAGGGATGGTATATATCAGCGGATCAGCTTCAACTAAAGAAAAACACAAAGCAATTATTTCAATCTGATATGACGTAATTCAGCAGTTCAAGGCATAATCCCATTTGTCACAGACTGTAGCGCCCTTAAGTCTCATAGGTAGCCAACTGCCGCTGGAGTGAAAATTAATAACTTCTATTTTCTCACTTAATTGTAATTCGTAACATAAAACCTTAACAAGTAACTATTAGAAATGCATAGTTTGGCTAAACAGGTCATAAATTATCATATAGACGTCAATGAATTCACCTCAGAACCAGTTAAAAACTGTTTCTATTCAATTTGGAGGTTTGTAGGGAACATATCAATCGCAATTTTTCGTATCTATGAAGAGATGTATGTTTCATACTCGTTTTTCATTGCAAGACTGCTCGTACTTGAATTCGGAATTTCATGTACTATTAGTGAGGAGATCAGACAGAGTGCACACTACAATGAACACTTTCAACGAAACTACGATAGTTTCAAAAGTATGTGCCCCGATAGAAAGCTTTTTAACTCAGAATCAGCATAATCAAATGACTCAGCAATATAGAGGGAATTTTTGTATAACTCATTCACAGTTTCAGCTGCTGTTCATGTTACGTATACCTTAGGAGACCACCAACCAACAAAGTTTTGATATGAATACAGAGATGGGAGTTGTCATTCGTGGAGAGACATTGAAAAAATACCTACACTAATGCACGAATTAAAGAAACTCATTTCTATATAGGACTTTGTCTGTTTTATTAGTTTGAAGAAATAAAACTGTAGCAAGCTTTTTATAAAAACCAAGAAAGGTACGATAATCAGGAATACGTATATACAGTGCTCAAAACTTGTATGATAAAGAGTCAGTTTTGAACCATTTTATTGAAGATTTCCAGCCTCCAGTTTCTGATGCCAGGAAAATCACAGTTAGGACTCAAAAGCTTCAGTAGTTAATAACATTTCAGCACCAAATTATAGCAGTTCTGTTAACCCTCACTCTGCACATATCTTTGACTTCTAAATTTATATATTACGAGAAGAACGAGTTGTCATTTCTTTTTGCTTTTGGGTTATTTGCTTTTCCTTATGACTGATTATTTGAACTGAAATGCTCCGTCATTTTTAACACATCGGCTGCTAATACGAAGACTTCGATTATGTTTAAGGATTAAGACGATATTATTTCAGGTGATGATGACTACCAGTGGAATCTGGGATGCACATTTCGGTCTAAAGTAATCAGTCATTGGGAACTGTTAATTGACCTAAAAAATAACAGATACAAGAAGCGGCTCTCGCAGTCCAGTGGCCAAGTAAATAACGCTTTAGTAATTGAAACGAAGGATGCAGGCTTGAATTCTCAGTGGGGAAACCACCTTCCACTGGCAAGACAGTTACATCCAGATGATGAGTGCTGAGTAAGACGGAATGTTCATCCAGGTTTCCATTACTAGTTACCGTAAACCAAAATAAGTTATCCATTCCTTTATTTGTAGATACTATTTTTCTCTAGAAGGCTTCCCTTTGTGGGCATCTTTATAGAGAACATGTTTTAATAATTAAGACGCACAATTTCATTTTTGTTTGTAGTAAGTCAACAGATTCCTGATATGACTGAACATAACCTAGCTTCGATTTCAGAACTTGTTATACATGCAAAGAACATGATTCACTATTTCGGGTGATTTCATTTTTGATTGTAAATATTCAAATGGAGTGCCGTGATGATAAAACAGTAAATGAGCGAACAGATAAAGACAAATAATAAAGATATCAATTCATCTAACTAAATTTTTAGAAATAACCTACGAAAAAATTCATTTTTGCTAATCATACGTATAACTTGTGCATTCATGAAATCTTTACATGAATAAAGCTCAGTGAACACTATAAATACTCTCTCTAGTGAAATCTATAAGCAAAGCAGTGTGCTGATTTTAATATATTATCCATGATCCTTGTTTTAAGAGGAAATCTTGAGAGAATGTTCACTGAACAAAATTAGGAACATTATTTTTTGCAACCTGTCGAATATACTGTCTTAATCTTTTTTTTATTCCTTCACGTTCACAGTAAAACATAGGGCTCCAAGCTAAAGGCTTAAAGTTTCGGTAGCAGTAGTATTTATTTTTACGGGATACAGTTGCTAGCTTCATACCCAACCTTCCCTCTTTACCAGTCTTATTACTAGCTTAGCGAGGTTCAAGAGTGCGTCGGTTGGGGATCGAACCCTGAACCACCTGTGTGGTTGGCGAGCATTCTACCGCTGTGCCACTGATTTGATTTTTCGTTCACTTCACATATTACAGAGATTATGATTATTAATCGTTGAGTTCGACTGCTGAATTGTTTAGAGTCTAAACTGATACAGGAAAGGATAAAAGAATGAAATACATTGGCAACGGAAACGAAGAAGATAAAAGAATTTTTCTTGTACAATGTTTCTAATCGAGTCATTGTTGTTCGTTAATTTTAATTTTAAATGTCAGCAATAAAGCATGTCTTCTTTTCTTTTGTACTTCAGAATGAAAGTAGTTCCAACACTGAGGTGTACAGCAGTACTGGAGGAGACACAAGAAGTCGTGCTACCATTTACCCAACTGCAAAGTTTTCAGGCGAACGTTTTCGACAGTCTAACCAAGCAGTTCCATCGCTTCAACTGGTGAAAAACAGGAATTCTAGTTCGCCATTACAGAATTCAAATTCAGGTAATGGAATAACAAGTCGACGATTTGGTGCTAATAGACGTGTACGTACTAGTTTGTTATTACCCCCAACAGTCTTGCAAGCAAACCGTTCAGGTAAATATCCACGACATAAACGACGTAGTATAGGCGGCCGGACAGACTACACAATGTCGACCTCAGTAAGTATGAACTCTGGTATAGGTGAGCGATGGAGTCAATCATCATTTGCCACACAAAGTCATCCAACACTTGTTAAAGTTGACGAGGTGGGTGGGGCAGGAAATACTAGTCATAATTTTAAAATCAACAACACAGCCTCTGGGACTAATCGAAATAATGAGCAATATAATGTCGGTCTTTTTTCAACAGATTCATGGGCAAGTAGTGGACAACCCTTGTTGTCAAGTGACCAAGATAGTTCACTAAGTCATCTGATGTTATCGAACTTCGGCTATACGAGTAGTGAAAGTAGAAGTAGTATGCTAGTTAGCTCACCAAGTCAAAATATTCAGAATACCTCATCATGTTCTTCAAATCCAACTGATTCCAGAAATTCACAACATCCATCTGCAGGCGAACCTATACCTAATACTCACAGAACAGGATCTGATGGTAGAAATAATCTCCCAGTTAGTACATCTTTTGAGGCTGCAGCTGGATATGTATGGCCTCAGTGGCCTGATGCCATTCCCAATCCAGATCAAATCAATTCAGATCAGGTGAATTCCGGTGAAACGTCATATGTTTCTGCTACAGTCGATGCAGACACCGAAAACAATCTCCCTTTTCTTAATCGTCAACTATGGCTTCGACGTAACGCTCGTCAAAGACGTTATTACCTTAGGCAACTCCAACTCCACAGAAGTGCTGCAGATTCTAGTTTAGCTGAACAAGCTGGAGAAGATGCCGTAGAAGAAAATTCAAACTGGGCAGGATCATCAAGACCAAATCAAAATGATTTGGACGCCTCACAAGAAGACAGTGACACAGATCAAGGTTCATCTGATCGATACTGGCCTGATCCAACATGTTCCTCACAAAATGCATAACACAATCTTATATTTTAAAATTTGTTTTCTATCTGAAAAATATTATATCTGTATTTCTAATATATAAACGCTTTATTAGACTATATTATGATCTCATTGCATGCAGCAGCAACATGAATTTATAATATGGCAAAACATGTAAATACCTATATATTCGCTTTTAGCTAACTGGAATGTTTTATAGGTCAGCTATGCTGAAAACCAGATGCAATCATTTCATAACTAACTAGTAACCATATCTTATTTTGAATTCTTCCTACATAGTACTGAAAGCTTTATATACTAAAGTTCGTTCTTTTGTATGTTTTTGTCTACCGTATATATATATATATATCTTCATTTTTTTAATGTATAGCATTTTCATATACTACTGTCATTCTTTTTTCACTAAAACGTCTAAATTCCTTTTGCTCATAGACCAATCTGTCTTTTTAAGTCATCCCCATGCAGAACTAGCTGCAAAGTCGCAAGAGGCTTAAGCTATGAATAGTTCACACTATATTGTAAAAATTGCCATAAGTTTTAGTTTGTGTAGAAACATCAGACCAGTTGAGTTCAATGACACTATGAAAGATTATAACGACACTGACATCGATTTTCTCATACGTATTTATAATAAAGAGGTTCTATATAACAATCGATAACCAAGATTATTTGATGCTTCCAAATAAAAAGACTACTCAAAACATCACTCACAGCAAAAGTACCTTTCTGATAATTGAGTCAGACAGATAAAACCAGACATAATTATTTCAAAAGACTGGTTAGTATAGGTTATCTAATGCTTCATGTTTGGCCAATAAGAAACTAAACTACGCCTCAGTGTCTTTCCGTTTCTTTTAAATAACAATGAATAATCCTCTCGATAGCATAAATATGAGGTTAGACAACCCAGCTTATTGTGAGTCAGGCAACGCTATATGATGGTTATGTTTTGTTAAGATCAGTTATTACTAAACACTCTCAAGAACACTGAACTAAGAGTTTTTGATTGCTAGTAATTAATGCAAGACTACAGTGATGACTTCAACTGTTGTAACTTCTACAGCATAATATTCAGTTATTTCTTTTCAGCCAGTATCTTAACCTATGTATCGAAGTAAAATATGGGAAATCGCTGAAATAGGCAACTGCATTGGATGGTTTCATTCACAAGGATTTTAAAGTCCATTTTTCACGTCACTACATTAATAAAAATAATACTTTAGTGTTATTTCTGAATACTGGCTTTAATTTTATTAGTCCATTATGAAAACTTCCAGAAGTTACATTGTAACGACTGTAATACACAGTAAAAGAAAGAATACTTCATTTGAGAAACAGAAATAATTTCGGTTGAAGATATTTGCGGACTGTTGCCTTTACATTACTTTACGCACAGATATGTAGAGTGAACGAAATTCATCTTCTTTGTACAGCAATAATGGTTTAAAACATTCTGAAAATTTAAAAATATGTTAAGTATCATTTACTGTTAGCAAGCGATAAAATAACTAATAAGACAGAGACTTTTACATTCGAATTAATTCAGAAATTGGAGTTTGGAATAAACATAAAGTTAAAAACGCTTATATAACTTCTAAATCACGTGTAGTTTTACCATTTACTATCAACAAGCACATAACGCATTTTGGAGAGCGAGTTTATGAATTTCTCATATGAAAAGAGTTCCAATAATATATTACAAATAATGGGTAACATAGTATGCCGGCATATCATATTTTAATTAATTGTGCCATTAACGTTTAAGTTAACTGGCTAGGCAACTTTAGATACAGATATGGAAAAATGCTCCACCTATTTTATTCTCCATATTACTTGATACACTTATGGTACAAAACCACCAATACATTCTGTAAAAAGTGAGGACGAAGATATGAGGTACTGCATACCAAACTTATCGACATTCCGTTTCAGTATACCTGTACAGGTAGAACGGATACGGTCAGTTACGAATTGAATTTCCTCAGATCTCTGATTATGTATTAAATGCCTAAAGAAATGCTGTAATCATGTCAGATGTTACGTTCGACTGTTTCAAAGGTGCTACATCAGCGTTTTTACACAGTTGGAATATCTGTTGTAGCATTTGCTATTTTATGTCCGAAAATGCCTCGCGAGAGCTTTTCTCTTCACTCAAGAAGTAATATTCAGGCTCAACGAAATCTATATATCTAGCTAAGTAAATTATTGTTTTATGCATTATAACGTCATTTAATTTGTAGTATATAAATTTGCGTAGTGATTAACCGTTAATCTGAGTCGTATAAATCTTGTCATTTTTCGTGATTTAAGTGTATGGGATGCTTAAAATCAGAGGTTGGCGATTTTAGCATATGATGTAATGATTAGTGTGTTATAGCTTCAGTTTCAACACCTACAGGATGCTATCCCTAGGTATGATAATGTTTTCTTATGGCTTATCATTATTATCTGTCTCTTACCTATCAAACTCCATACGTGAACTTTATTCCTTCACCATCTACACTTTGTACTTTTTTACCTCACCATTCCAATGATATTGTGAATTGTTGAACATGGAAACTGTAAATTCTTTTAACTGAGCGACATTATTTAACTAATTATTGGATTTTAAACATAATAAGCAGTAAACTCAACAATGTTAATCCCAGTAACTTTTAGGTCCATGTTATTGACAAAGATTAAGGATGACCCATTAAACTAAAGCAAAATCCTATGGTAGCTGGGTTTAATAAAAATGCCTGATTTTGGATAAATTCGGTCATTTTACCATTGTTTTATTTATAGTATTAATCCTATACATAATATAAATATACAGTGCACTTTCCACAGTGTAAGCAATAGGTCAGTTGGTGAGATTGCCCACCTTTCTCTGTTCAGGTGACTAGAACATGTTACAAACATACTCAGTGTTATGTAAACAGAGAAAAAATGTTGGTGATACCTTGCTGAGATTGGCATAACGTCATCGATCACTTTTCCCTACCACTAAACTGATAAATGAAGACACTAGATTATAGGGATCAAAATCCACTACCATGGAACATTTACTTTCTGTCTTCATATGAACAGCATAATCATATAACCATTCTATTTATCTTCTCGTGATTGACCTTTGGGAAGATTTTCTATGTTTGCCTCCCTATTTTTTGATTCTACCTTTGATATGATAATACGAGGTGTACTATAGTGATATTTAGAGCACTCATGTTAAATTCTACAACGAAAACAACTGTCTGTTTGGTTATTTAGTAAAAGCACGTCTACAAAACTGTGGATATCATACTTCTGACTAACTAAAATTTAGGAGGAAAACAATCCGGAAAAGTGTAAAGCTGTCCGAAATTCTATTAAATCCACAAACATGAGAACTATTTTTTATTACATACGAATTTGAAATAAAATAACCAGTTTATTTTACAATTTTGTGAAAGAAAGAAACAAGTGTTTTAAAATCACAGATAGCGATAAAACAGTAACTGAAACCTACCAAAATTAGCATGAAAACTCGAAGCTTCTGTGAACAGCTGAACCCCACGATCAAGGAACTACAATGTCATTTTGATCTATGTGTTTATCGGTACTCTAAAGCGAATAAAATTAAGTAAACATGTAAGAAGATTTCCAGCATGTCAGTGAGAACCTCTATGAAAGAGTATATGTGATAAAGTGAAATAACTGTTGTAAAAGTAAGCTGTGTTTGCTACAATACCTTATATAAATATTAATTAAATAACCACTTGTAGCAACCTTAGCATCACTCCTCTGAAATCACTACAAGACTGTTGAAAATCTTCTGGAGTAGGCATCGCCCACAAACTGAAATAATTGCTCAGTCTACGTAATAAACTAACCAAAAGACTCAGCAACAAAGGGAGACAAAACCAACATCACATACAAGACAAAAAAGAAACACTATGAAAAATACTACATAGGTTGCAGTGGACTTCCTCTTCATCTTCGCATCATTGAACATGAAATGTTTGTCAAGCGACATAATATCCATTCCCTAATATCACTGCCTCTAGACAACTACAGACATCAACTCGACTGGGAAGAATTACATATTTCAGACAAAAGAAACACCAAGAATGGTAAGGAATTCCTAGAAGCCTAGTACTCAGACAATTCTTCAGTCAACGGATACACTAACATAGGTCGGATTTACAAAACAATAAAAAGAAGTCACATGGACAAAATGTCAACTGATAGGTTAAAAGATAAATCAATACCAATATAATCGGACAAGAGGGTGAGAAAAAGACTCCGAAAACAACCGGTCACGTATAAAATCTTTAGAAGAGACAGATAATAAACTCATAGAAAATTTTTGAAGTTTACTTGATATCGAAGTCTGTGCTGAAGATGCAGTTTAGATAAACAATGACAGCTTTATAATTACATAATTCAGCTTAGAAAAACAATTGCACCAGTATCGTCATTCTGAGCAAAAAGAGTTTCCTAGTTAAACATCTACCAAGAAGTCCTTACATATATAAATAACAAGGTCATAATGATCATGATAAATCCTGAAGTGGTTACAGTGTCGTATTAGTACGTTGACGAAGTAACGCTTAAGTTATAGTAAAAGAACTAATGCAGTAGGTCACATCAAAACAATGATATTTCCACTAAATGACTTACAAGAACGCAAAATGAAGCAGATATAAAACTGAAAGAGTTTACTGCTTTTCCTTTAGATAACTCACATAGTTAACTGCCTATTTAGCTTAACCTTAAAAGTAGTCAACTCATATTTTGATAATTTCATTCTCTTCAAATATTTTAAAGATATTTTAAAAAACATTAGGAAATTACGAATCCGTTTTTACCGAAAGCACTCTACGTAAATATGACTTTTTATAAACATCTTTACTTTTAACTATCTGAAGTGATTATGGCTATTGTCTGAATTCATTAGACAATAAAATATGCATGTGATCACAAAATAGGGTGGGATAGGGTGAGAGTATTAAAAAGTAAAACAGTTAGGTGGAGAGAGGAAGTTAATCACTGAAGCTTTGTTTATTGATTCAACACCACGCACGTGCAATCGGAATGACGCAACGCCTATACTAGATATATGGAAAGTGGCAACAAACGGCAAAGGGAAGTCGGAGAGACAAAATTGAGGGAAAATATATACAAGACAAATTTTGAAATCTTGTGACCAAAATTAATATGATTACGAGCAATAATTTATACTCGAAATGTTATCCAGTTGTTAATACTGCATCTCTGTGATATTTAAAATAAACTTATCTAATATGGAATTACAATCTACCACAGTGCCTAAGTTCTACACTTACATTAATAAAATATGTTTGTCTTTCTAGTCAGGATTCCTACTTTAAAGACACTTTGTGTAAACAAAAGTTAAACTTGGGGTCAAGAAATCGGTAACGTACTGACCTCTGTTATATATTCTTCTTCAAAACCATCCAGCTCATTGTTGGTAACAAGGCCTTGAGGGCCCCTGTAAATCCTTCGTGGAAGTGCTTTCTCTGAAGTTAAATATTTATTGATTGTCAGTTTCATATTCTGCCACAAAATTTCTTCATCCGAACTGGGGGAAACTCCTTTCAATTTACTTTCAAATACCACATCACCTGATGGACAAGGAATTTCCGAAGTTATTTCAGAAGAATTATGCAATTTTGGATATTCTTGCTCAGGTTTGGTTTCATAGTTGTCAAGTGTGTCTCCGCATAACACAGATTCTTTATTAACATCTTTTGTTTTCTTTGTAAAACATAAAACACAAAAAGTAATTTTCTACTTTCACCACGTACAAGAATACATATATGCTTACCACATAAAATGTTATTGTGGAATTCACAATAGTTGGGAAATAAAAATCTATTTATAATGCAGCGTACAATGCTTCAGTATTTAAAATGCAATAATGTAAGAATATTCTTGAGTCATTATGTTCATGTCTACATATTATTTTCTACTACTGTCTACTACTTTCTCAAACACTAATGGAGTTTTATAGGTTAAAGCAGGACTCACAAACCACCATATCTGAGGCACAATATTTGATGAATCTGATGATAATAATAATGCTGTGGTTCAAACACCTATATTTACTGGCAAGCATCACAATTATTTTTGCACATCTAAACCGGTATTTTATTGTCCGTTTGCAACATTCCTCCACATTTCACTTTTAGACACTATTTGTGGTTGCTCTTTCCTAACATATCGGGATCTTTGACCACCATGTTATTCTAATCGGCCTTTTTAATTTCTCTAGACCTAACTTAATTCCCTGACCTTCTTAGTCCATCTTGTGGTTGCCTTCTCAATCACTATATTTGAAAAGTTCTTAGTTGTTCCGTTCCTATACATGCGGCCGAGTAGTTATGGAAATGGACTACTGCACTATTCGAATTTCAACTCATGGACTCGAATTCCATCCCATCGGTATTCTAACCATGCTTAGTTTATTAGCCAGTCCTAAGCAGAAAAGAGGACTGACTGTCTTTAATCTTTGTCACTTCAACCTCAGGTTATTGTGTTTGCTGACTGATTCAAGTTTTTTTTAAACATATTTCCGTAAGACTAAACCTCAAACGACAAAAGAACTGACAAAATGGTTAATTTGAGCAGCCTCGCAAAAATTCTGTCAGTTTAGCTCATTGAAACTAAACTGTTTGAAAATCACTAAAGAATACCTTATATGTTAACTTTCCTCACACTTACTGTGTTGTCACAGTTTTCAGTAGTGCATTCCAGAGTTTCTGATTTTTGCTGACCATCATTTATTTTGCAGCAATTTTCTATATCATCTTCTTCATAAGTCCTATCACTTTCGACTTTTGTTTCTTGAAGCATCCTTGGAGCACATATCAATTCTATCTTCAATGGACTACTTGATTCTGACGAAGATGGACGTGCTATTTCACTGGGTTCGTGGCAAACGTCAGCCGTCTGTTCTTGAATCATTTTTTCTGGTATAACTGAATTTGTATCTAAATCATTATCCATCTGTACATTAGCCTCAGCAATTAGGCGAGCTTCATGCTCTTTGCATCTTAATATACGAAATGTTTCTTCATCTTCCATTGACTGTTTGGGTGAAGTTTCAGGGGTCCTAAAAAGACAAAGAACTTGTAAATCATATCATTTTCCAGCCGTAAATTTTTATTGCTCAAGCTAAAGATAAGCTGCCTAGCTTTACCACTTCTATGTGTGTTTACAAATTTAGCTACACCAACGGAGAAAGCTACATAGGGCAAACTACTAGACAGCTCGACAAACGTATGAATGAGCATCTTCCTTCAAGATTCGGTAAAGGCCAAAAAATCTATAAGAAGTTCTATTTTGTCTCATTTCACTGATAGTGGTCACCAAGTGGACAGGAGAAGTGCCTTCAAAGGAATCAGTTGCATTCCATCGAACCTTTTGGACGGAATTCGAACCCGCTTTTTACACAAGTTCAAAGCTACGGGCATTAAAGAAAACAACCCTAGTCTTTGCATTCAAAAAAAAAATTTGTTCTACCCTTGTCTCCCCCTTGGCTTAGGTAAATTCTGATTAAAAAAAACAACCTCCCAGCCTTTCTCATTTTCCATTTCCTTCATACTTTTATAATATTTATTTAAACTCTGATTATCTGTCCACTTCACCTTTAGTATCAGGCAACTTTTAAGATCTAACCTAATTTATTTATTGAATTGTCTACATATACACATATTACCACCTTCGCTTTTCCTATTGCCACCTGCACAAACCTTGTTATCATTATAATCATCGTTATTACACACACTCATACAAAACTAATCTGTACAAATCAACTATAGAAGAGTGAACACAATAACAGTTTGACATTAGTCATTACAAATATTTATGATGACTGCTTACATATTTCTATTGGTAAAAATGTCCATGGACAAATGGTCTTCAAATAAACATATAATAACTTTTGACTATATATTTTGATGATGAATAAAAATCCGAATAAATCTGCTGAAGAAGCTGTGGCTTACACAGCGAAACGTTCAGAAAAATCTTGTTTTGATTTTCTTAACACACTGGGATTAATTTAAATAATTTATAATGAATCGTTATTACTGATGTTCAAAATATTTCACACTTTATTATCATTATTATTTGATCCACAAACTCACCGTGATTGGTCAAAATTTTTATATATAAATCTATGTAAATTAGAGTGAAGCCTGAAGATTTAATTGAAAACAATATTGTTCGCTTATATGTCTAGTTCTAATAATAATAATGTGAATATTTAAAGATTTGAAATTATATGTGATAGCAATTTTCATTAAATAACTGGAGAAACAACAAGAAACAAATAGTGTTTGACTCACAGGAAATGAACTTGCTTTCGGCACTCATTTGTTCTAATTTAGTTACAATAAGAGTAAAATGAATATGTTTAAAGAGGATTCGTTTACGTAGACATCTAATATGACCATAAGTGGAATGTATTTAAACGTTTTACGCTAAAAATATAGTTATTTCTTTTCTTAAGCTTGTATTTAAACAGATACTTCGAGAATATTCTGAAAAAATGCCAAATCAAATCACTTTTTTTAATCCTAAACATATCTCATGTAAAGATACGTGTAAGTTCAGAATTAGGACAATACTTTGTTTGTTTCGAGTTATACTGGCACAAAGTAAATTATACATATATATATATATATATACCATTAGATATCTAGTTCCTTCCGATGGAAACATATTTGAACACCGGGAAACTACTTGCCATAACTGAGGCTGAGTTTAAATATTTTGAATTAAGCATGCTATATTTCATTGCAAGATCTCTTGATGACTGCCATTAGGAACATCTATGTCAATAACTGTCATGCACTGCTCCACTAACGTATGGGCCTAGGACTTAATAAATGTGGAAAACTAACAAAGAGAGATTTTTATAATTTCATCTGAACCTAACCTAGTGTGCTCTAAAGATTGTGCAACACAAAACCTGCCTTAGCATAATGTGACCTGAAGTCATTGTATTAATAGGCAACATCAAGTATGGCCGAAAACAATAGGAATCCAAAATGCATCGATAGTAGGCAATGCTTTCCATCTGTTCAGATTAATGAGGGAATCAGTTTCAAAGCGCCTGCAGTAGGTGAAATGTGCTACGTAAAGAATAAAACTTTGATAACTCCTCAGTGAAGGTCACTGAAACGATGATTGAAAGATTTTGAAAAGCAGTCCAACTGTACTAAAGACGCACTGTACTTACACATCACTTGACCACTGATGGTAGGAATACGTAGGACCCTAAACTCTGATCGAGGCTGAAAAATCTATATCTAATATATAAATATGCAAAGCAGCAGAACATGAAATTAGTCGGAGATGTGTTTAATAATGATGATAAGAACATTTTGGCTAGAATACCCAGGTGACTATTTACTGTATGTGGAAGCCACTGGCAGACTTATCAGACTGATGTAGATGAACTACCTTTCCATTTTGTACGTAATGAACAAACGTTTTTCTAACAGCCACAGGTAAAATAGTTTTTGCATTACCTACAGCTAAATGTGACGTATGTTTGACATACTGTTCTCCCTGTCGAATGGAAGATGATGTTTCTGGACAACAGGTTGAGAAATGATTGAGTACACTGATCATTTCACATATTTGAATCACCGTGGCAGTCCCAATGAATTGATTGCTAATGAAATCTGAAGACGAATTCAGAAGCCTTGCTTGTCTTATGAGTCATATTTGACACAGGGGTGATATCTAGTCAACCATCGAAAGATGTGTCTACTGTGAACTATTTCATTCCGCTCTTCCTTAGTCCTTTATCATGTGACAAATTTAGATGCAGAAACAAGGACAGTAATAATAAGATTAGGAATAGATACTTAAGTAAGTAGGCTCAACTGATCGGCAAGGTTATTACGTTAGGCTCTGTGCTATGCATCAAAGTCCACTTCCTACCCGAATGTGCTATGCTGGATGGAGAAGAGTTTCTTTACATCTTTCTAGAATGATCACTCTAAGCTGTTTTCTAAACGAAAAGTGCCCTTCACAGGATCTAACAGAAGCTAATAAATAACCACTATTCAGAGACTCTCGTTGATAAACCACTAAGTCATTCGAAATAAACATATTTATTTGATTCACATTACTATGCAGATCCTGAAAACGTTTAATTATTCCACATTATTCCATTATGGGTAAAATTTATTTTGATAAAGTCTCACAGTGTTATACGGTAATATTTATTTACTGATGACGTTTCAAGCGTAATCATACCAAAGTTATGATTATGAGCAATAAATTGCGCTCGAAACTTCATCAGTATATAAATATTACTGTATAACACTGAGACTTTATCAAAATAAATTTTACCCATAATAGAGTTATACTCTGCCATAGTGCACAAGTTTTATTCTTACATCAGTTCCATATTAATTTGTCTATTAGATATATTCAAGTATTGGTTTTTGTAGGGATTTACTTTGATTGGTTGGAGGATTTCATCATTAGCTGACAACAGTTAGAGAACCATTAGAAGACCTGGGAGTACTGGACAGCTATTTCTTACGTCCTAGTTTGCAACTCTTCTGCAGCATGCATCCACTGGTGTTCGAACCCAGGATCTCCTAGTTACAAGACTAGCTGGTAGACCACTAAGCCACTGGCAGAAGTTAGAATTCATGGGCCATTGGGTCGGGTCCCAGTGGCTTAATAGTGTACGAGCTGCCTTGTATTCAGAAGGTCCTGGGTTCGAAACCCGGTGGGTGCGTGCTGATGAAGAGTCCGGAGCACGAAACAGCTGCCCAGTACTCCCAGGTTTTCCAATGGTTCTCTGACGGATATTAGATATACCACACATTTAAACAGCATTATTTACTGGATGACGTTTCAAACACAATTTATTGTTCATAATCATATCAATATTTTCACTTAATTATTCTCTATTTCTCAGTGTAAAGACACTCCATTTCTTTTTCTTTGTTTTGTGTGCCACCCGAATTTTCGACTACTATACAGGGTGTTACAATGATGTGTCAAAATTTAATCTGTCGCTAACAACTAAGGGATGTATATTTAACAGCCTAAATTGATAGCATTATTAGAAGACGGAGATTATATGAAAAATGTGATGTATTAGCGCTATACATTTCGAACAATCTGATCACACATTTACTTATCAAGTCAATATATATGGAAAAGTTAAATTAAACAAGGTGACAAAAAAAGAATTAAGAATAATTAACACAAACGTTTGGTAATCCAATCAAATAAGGATTGTTAAATTAAACAAGGTGACAAAAAAAGAATTAAGAATAATTAACACAAACGTTTGGTAATCCAATCAAATAAGGATTACCAAGGTAGGTTAAGAGTAATAACAAAAGAGTAATAATAACTCTTAACCTACCTTGGTAATCCTTATTTGATTGGATTACCGAACGTTTGTGTTAATTATTCTTAATTCTTTTTTTGTCACCTTGTTTAATTTAACTTTTCCATATATATTGACTTGATAAGTAAATGTGTGATCAGATTGTTCGAAATGTATAGCGCTAATACATCACATTTTTCAGATAATCTCCGTCTTCTAATAATGCTATCAAAATTTATAAAAGGGACTAACTGTTTTAAAGCCTAAATTGAATCATTAGTCGTAGTTAAGAACAGCTTATTCATTTTCAAGTAGTGCGATAATCAGTAAAGGCAAAGCTGACTCCACAAAGTTCGCAACTATAATGTTTTGCTTTATTCATAGTGTAAGATATATTAGAGAGTCAATAAAATTTATCATTATCAAGTGTTTCCTCTAAAGATTGCACGACGGTCTTTTACTATACCACTGATTATTTTTATATGATACCCCTCAGTGATCTTACCTTTTTTCTGACTTTCCGTGTATATTTGACCGTAAAATTTTGGGTAGACTGATAGAATTTTGCTTTCTAGCTATACTGCCAATCTTTTCAAATTCGACTTCACCATCTTCAAGAGACTGTACTTCATCGAAAACTGAACGTTCTTTTGGTGAAATATGCAACTGTCTTAAAATTCCATCTCTGTGGGCCCCACAGTTATCAGATTTATCGAGATTTTGTAACTGACCCTTTGCATGAATCAGCTTTAACTGCATTTTTAAGAAAAAAATGAATAATACATTCAAATGGAAGCAAAAAGTAAACAGCAGGCATTACCTACCATATTATCCTACGTCTACCTTGTAAATATCAGGAAATCTGGCAACTAATTACACTTACACTCAAGAGCATACATTCTTTGGACTAGACAGAGAATTGAACAGAAGAAGCTGCTCTGTAGAATGTATATCCTTTGATGAACAGTTGGATTTCCCGCCTGCGTCAAAGATCACATAGATGTCAAACAAGCCTTCTAAATTCATGTTGACATTTCATCAACAAGCACTCTATTTGAACTGATGGGACTCCTCAAAGAAGCAAACTGATCAGCTTATTTAGCGACATCAGTCTGTATGCTTAAATTAATAATCAGATCAGAGAAATCCTGCAGCAACATCTTATGCCCAATGAAGATAAATCGCATCCCAGATATTCCCAAACCTTTTCTCAAGGTGTTTTCATAGGACTATGTTTCATAAGCGTTTCCACTTAAAACGATTACTCCACCTAGATCAAAAAGAATTTACCTTGGTATCATGTCAATCTCTGAAACCCCTAGGACGGCTATGGGACATGTATCACTGTATTTATAGTGAACTCAATTAAGAATGGTGTGACTTTAAACCATACAGTACAGATGACGATTAAATATTTGATATTCTCACTCTACTTCTTTTATTCATCTTTCATCACTTCATTCTGCATTCATATTCCGTATTCTGTATTCTGTATCTCCGTTAGTAAATATGCTTTGATGACATATATATATACTCGGTTACACATAATTTTTCATCAGCTCAGTTGAGTCTACGTAAAACGAACTTAAGCCAGATAGTCTTCTTAATCCGGTGGATAGGCTAATATTTGAAATAAGTCAATTTTTGTTATTTATTCAGTCAGTGTTTTATACGTATTAAAGTTTTATTAAGGCAGTTGAGTTCGCTTTTGATAAGTCATGGTGTAAAATTTTACAACCAGTTTATGTATATCGTCTCGTATTTATCATCTTGTCTTATAATGAATTTTATATCATTCATGTCATGATCATTCTGTTCGGAGAGGGATCACAAAAGGACTGATAAGAGTACGTTCTTATGGCTAATAGCATAAGATCCATAGTGGGTAGCTGTCATGAATTCAAAGTCCCACGAATTACAGCTTGATGCTTCATGTAACCGGTGGTGTAGCAACGTTTGCTTAACAGTGACAGTCGAACAAACTTATTGGAGGAAAAGTGTTTTGTAATTTCCAAGAAAAAAAAAAACAATACCACAAGACATTCCATTTTCTGTATTGTGCTTTCTTCTAAAAAGTTGTTGCCGTCGCATTCATGCTGACTACCATTTCTATAGTGACCCTATTAAAATAAGACTTGTTTTGGTACTAATACTTATACAGAAAACTTCTGTTCTATTCAGAAAACCTTTATGAAAATAACTGGTGACTGCATAGAAGTCTGAATTTCACTGATTCAATGAATAAAGTCGAACACAGCCTCTGTCTGTCTTTCAGAATTCACAATTTCAAGAAGTATTTTTCATTTCATTACATCACTAACGCCTGTTTGCCTTGCTTATAAAATATGATTGATTAAGAATGGAAATTACCTTTGTTTTACGGCGAAGGGAACGTTGTCTTTTCAAGTCAAACTCTTTTATGCGCTCTCTAGATGTTTGTTTATTATTTTCAGAATCTCTCTGACAATCTTCACTAGAGTCCTGAAAATTCTCTTCTTTTTCATTTCGAGGGTGGATTTCATGCAGATCATTACAGATTAAATGTTGTTTCGTAATTCTCTTTGAATAAATATTACTTAGTTCAATTAACTTTTGCTTTTCCTAAATTGCAAAAAAACAACAAAAGAATTGTCCATATTAAAAAATATGTTCCACTAAAATAAGTATCAAGGTGTTAATTAACCACAGTTAATAAAACCCTACTACTTATATTATTAAGAGGAAATATTACTGTGAAAAAAATTATGAAAACTAAGGTTTAAAGTAAAGTATGAGAGTTCTGCATAAATGAATCTGTGTTTCCTTCAAAATAAAATTATTTCTGGTTGGAAGGATAAAGCAGCACACACACCTTTCACTTAATAATGTCCACTACTTTATCTCATTTCAAGTCTTCTATGAATTTAATTTCACTTTTTGTAGATTTCTTCTGATTGCATTTGAGAAGTGATATGATGATCAAAAACACTTGCTTAAGAAATATGACTTTGCCTAATACTTTTGCAGAAACCTAAAATCTGAATCAGTAGCAGTTTGACAATAAGTAGTAAAACTCCAGTAACTCTTCAGTTGACCAGCTGTTAGACTAAACAATAGGCAATAAAGACATCTAACTATCTGTTAAGAAATGCCCTGGTAACTGGATGTCTTTATTCTCTCATTTGATTACGTAATCTTTGGCTTTAACCTCACCCCCTTTTATAATTTGTAATTTTGCTCGTCTCTTGTTTCGATAATTTAAGTTGAACTCAGTACATTGTTACCTAATTTATTAGTCACTCAGCATCTTACGCATCTCTCATCTCTACTACGTACCTCTTTTACCATTGTATACAAACATTTATTTTGTTTAAACTTGAATTGCCTGTGTAAAAACTATATAAGAGCAATTTTCCGAGTACTGTTCACTAATTGCGGAACCTTCCGTCAACTGATATCATGAAAAATTTGCAAATGTTAAAACTTTTCTGTACATAAACCTCAAAATTTATTTAGGCTGTAAGCAGCTGATGAAAAGACAACGAAATAAATGGTGGTACCATATTATTCTGCACAAACCACTGTTGTTCTTGCTTTATTCAAATTCATTAAGGGGAATAAATGCATGAAGTTTATGGATACAAAATAGGGGCAAGAGAAAAAGTTATAAGAGTTAGTTTTACCAGAGACCATACTTTTCGGTATGTTATTTTATGTAACATAACTAATGGAAGATATAAATAAATACATGTAGTGTCGTGCCTGTAATTCATTAAATGCTGTTTTTCATTTTCGACTTATTATTTCCTCCACTAGTAACTGTAAAATACTTGAATACAGTCTTATTATAAAAATGGAAAATGATACAAAGTTACCTTTCTATTTTTAAAATTTCCAAAATGTCAATTAAGTGCCGCATGAAAGTAAATTATAAAAAAACTAGCTGAGGGCTGACGCCGTCAACTGAATAACCACCAATGACCTGGATAACTTGTTCCAGTTCTTCTATTCTATCCACAAGCTTTTGACATGTTTCCTTCATTTCTTTTTGAGACCGATTAAGCCGAAGACTTTCAAATCTCTGGTTTTTCTCCAAATTTTCAGCATATTTCTCCAAGTTCTAAAAAAAATAATCAGTGGTTTATGAATATCATAAAACATAACCCATGCTGTACATATATAATATTTATGCTGTCACAGTCAAAATACTTACAGTAAGTAGCTTTTCCCTTTCAACAGCTTCGGCTTGTAGCCTTTCTATCATTTTTGCAGATTCTTCCCTTTCCAATAGTTTCTGGTCTTCAGCAAGTTTCCGCAAATGTTTCAGCTCAGAAAGAATTTTCTCCCTTGAAGTTTCAGCTTCGTGTCTGGCTTTCTTTTCCACCTTTAAAACACTTTTCATACGTCTTATTTGTTCTCTAAATACTCTTATCTCCTCTAGATGGTTGTTGATTAATTGGGGTAGTTCTGCGTGTTTCCCATCAAGCTAGAATAAAAGAAAAGCAAAGGCAGAAATTGCGCACCCTGTGAGGCCATTATATAAGAAACTACAAAAATGGTTTATATGTATAGGCAGGTAACTAATTTAAGTTGGGCTTTAGAAAGTAAAATGCGGACTGACTAATACCAAAAATTAAAATAATCGAGCTCTCTATAGACAATGCTTATAGTAGCACCCGTGCTTACCACATCCGCTTTTACACAGACTGGTTCTCGTTCTTATACTAGTTCGAAATTTGGCTAAATGATAGTCTTATTTATAATGACAATCTAGAGAATCTCTACCTATTCGCTGAGAACAGTAATGTTTTTCCTCTTACTTATTATGATGTTTGATAACAGGAAATTCAATATTATTATCACAAGTTTTATTTTCGATTAACAATTAATATTCCTAGCTGATGACATTCATCCCAGCTTAGATTTCACTAGGAAATTGGTTCTGCACACACAACTATTCTTTATTTCACAAGAATCAGAAATTCTGTCATCTTTTTCTCTCTAAGCACTTCCGTAAAATAGAGCACAGTTTTAAATCTGAAAGAGAGTATGCTATATATACCTTATTCACCGAAGTTATAAACCCAAAATAGTTTCACTAGTTCTATAATGGTTTTTACGACGTACACATGTGATGATTACTGTTTATGTGATAATCCTGGATGTGGCTGTATTCGAATACAAAATACTGTCGAACATCCTTAGTGCAAGGAAACGCGAGATTACTGCTCTAACATGATAAACCCTATTCTCAATGGCTGTATATCAATTTGCCTGCAAATTAGCTGCATTGGCGTCATGCTCATTACATTTGTTTTCTATAATATAAGGCATCAGTATATTACTGACAAGTACAGCGATATGAAGTGTTTTATTGTAAAGCCTTTGTTTAGCCAGTCAAAATTTGAAATAACCTGATATATCAGCTTCCAGAAATTAAGTTAGTGTTTATTGTTTGCCAGTGGCACATGATTACCTTCCCAGTCACAACAAAAAACAAGTTAACACGTGACTCATGTTCCTGAAGGCATAGATTATATAGTATTTCGGAATCTAATTTAATATTTTACTGAGTACGCTTACTTCCCTAAAGAAGGCACTTAGTCATAATATATCTGCGAGTAATTGCGTCATATCTGCATTATTACTCAAACATATGGTTAATACATATATATTAGGGACCAAAGTAGGCACATCAGGTCGTTAGCAAAACATTTAAAACAAAGCTATTTGGAATCCCGCTGGCCTTGACACCCCACATTATCATTTAATTCCTTTTATTATTATTGTGAGCTACCAGAGAAATTTGGGACTCTAATAACATTTCTTCATTCTACTCTAATTTCTTTGGGTCTTTCAGCTGGCTATATGATCGTCATCACCTGACCTCCTCCATGTCACCTTCGGATGCCTAATTCATCGCTTCCCATTCAGGTTCCATTCGACGACCTTGTGTTGTGATGTCAATTGGAGGACTCCTCAGTAAATATACAGTTCATCTCAAGTTACTTCTATTTATTTGCTGGTAAATAGGTTCTTCACTGGTGCGATGCACTGTCACAGTTTCATATAGCTTATCTTTCTTGGTAACGTGATTTTCATTACTGAGAGGAAGCAGCTGTTGATAGAAGTCAGAAGCTGACTTTTTTGACGCACAAGACAAGAGTCTGAACCATTTAGAGACACCGACTTGAAATTAGTGTTAGAAACCCAAATCTTTCTCCTTGCTTTGAGTGCAGTTGATTTCCAAACTGATTTCAGAATAATGAAGGCATTCTTGGCTTTTCCGATCACAGATACCTTAGGCATTCTCAACTACGCAGTCTTTAGTAAGAATCACACTTCCCTAAGAATTCTCCAGCAGAAAATTGACTCCTCTTGTTGTTGGTTAGGTATCTTCATCACCATCGCAATCGAAGACCTTTTCGTAAGTAATGGGATAGGGTACATATTCAACTGCAGTACTATTATCTGTTCGGCGATGATACAAAGCGTTTCAAATTTACCCGCAAATCGTTTGCTTTCAACTGAACCCAACTTGTTCTGGTCAGAGTCTTCGACGCGGAGAATCTTTTATTCTCTCCAGGATGAAGCGGCTTAATACTTTGCTCGGAGTGGACAGGAGGATGATTCCCCACCAGTTCTTGCACAAAAGCTTATGTTGTCCTTCTTCGGGAGTTCGACAAGCTAGCCAGTCCTTCTTCCAATCGGTGGATGCCTTTCCTTCCTTCATTCCCTCCTTCCTCCGAAACCTTCTGCAATAGTGTTGTCAGCATATCCACTGAAATCGGTGAGTCGGTTTCCACTGCTCCTAGGCAGACTGCATCTGGTCCAACTGGCTTTTAGTAACTTCATGGCCTTCAAGACTCCTGCTTTTGTCTGAGGACTGGTGTTCACTGACAGTTCTGTGACTGTTGGTGGTAATTCTCGACGAGTTACAGGTGTTGGTCGATTCAAGAGTCATTTGAAGTGATCAGCCCAGTATTCACTTTGTCTCTGCTCTCTCGTATTTAGCTTCCCTTCATTATCTTTCATTGCTTTCATCTGTGTTGATCTCTTCCTGGATAGCGACCTGGTTATTTGATAAGGTCTGTCACATCAAATAAATATCATTTATTACATGTGCATGTAGTTTTAAACATGAAGATCAATATAAAGTGAATATGAGTAACGAGATCACCAGAGATAGATGGTTTCGTGATCTGCTGGAGTTCCTGTCCCTAAAGGTCTCGAAAATGAAACCTTGTAAGAACAAAAGTTACCACAGCTTATATAAACTTTAAGTAAACAAAATATTTCAGCTAAACATGTTAAAATTCCTATTGCTTTTTATGAAATCGTGTTTGATATCAGACTCTACAACTAATACAGGTATTCATAGAAGCTATAGAAATAATGAACTTGTACCCATCAGGACTGGTTGGAATAACTGCATCTCCTTAGTATTTCCGCATATTCAGGATACAAAACGCTAGCTTAAATCTTGTACACCTGTGTAAATTATTCTCTAAACTTATGCAGTGTTTTCATTACCTATATAAAAGCTTCAGTATTGTGTGACAGTCCTATCTTCTTGACATATACGTCGACACATATTGATGAAGTCAGAAGTAACAAATACAATTTAAAATTAATAACGAATGTCACAAATTTTGATAATTTTACACCTTAATGTCCAAGATTTATACTAATATGATGGTTGAATAGAAGTCTATTTGTAGTAAAGTGATTTTCCAATTTTTAAAAACAAATTCAGGTTGAGGATGCAACTATATACTTTCATACATTTGCTGAGTAACATTGTTACCATGTCCTTGCTAAGATTAACCTCAGAAGTTATCTCTGCCCAAGAATTTCGGCGCTCAAATGTTCTTACTTCCCAATAGGTAAGTACTTTCGTACAATTGAAGATTACGTTCAAGATTGGATTGCTATGAAACGAAAATCAGAAATACTAATAGGAATTCCACAGAAGGATCAATCCAAGGGCTTCTTAAAGTAAATGAGAAAACAACACTTTCACAATCGATGTGCACACAGACTTGTGCGTCCCTTCTGAATGAGTAATTTGGCATATTCTCATTCAAGTGCTGTCCCAGTTACTGAAGGCTCTCTACTTCAAAGAAAACAAGATATGAGAATTTTCTAACCGTAACAACAACATGAGCTATAAACTAATTTATTAAAATAATTTATCACTCATGAAGTCTAATTTAAGTGAATTTCGGCAGCAAAATGCCACGATTGTGGACGATATCCTAAAAGCTTTCAAAATTTTGTGATGATGTTCTAAAACAGACTACTAGCTCAAACAGTACGCTTTGAAAGCACCACATTGTCATCGGATGTAAATGTAATTTCGTGGCCAGGAGAACTAACAAACATACACAGTACACAAAAACGACTCACTAGATTATTAAGAGACCATGCTTATAACAGTTTATGGTAACTTTTTGAAACAAAAGTCGCCTATTAACATAAATGAGTATGTGTCTATGATCATAGAATAACCTAGAAAAGAATCTACATAATTTTTTGAGAAAATGCAGGAATGCATCCACCACTTTTCGAGAATTTGATAAATGCTTAAGGGAGATATAGCTATTGATTTCCCGCAGCGTTTATTCTACAACCTGAATGTATTTATTTGGATGGACAAAAATATATCATAGACTAAACCATCCAAAATGAATCTTATTTTTTATTATTTTTGATTACAGCTTGATGCCACACCGTATTTTTAGTACAAGTATGGCATTTTCAGCATGGATATCGGTAGCCCAAATTTCGCAGGCCGACCATAGATGTCGGGTGTGCGTTGGCAGGGGAACGAACCCCGGACCATGTACATGGTCGGCAAGAGTCCTAACCACTGTGCCACCGATGCAGACTACTATACCCATGCATGGGCATAGTTAATGTCTGTCATATTGAACACCCGTTTCAAACACACATAACTGGCTAAATACAGATTCTGATGTGTCCGAAATTCCAATGTTGACTGAAATCAAATGTATATACCTCAAAAAGTGATTAATCATAAATAACTTTTCTACCATATTACTTTCTCGAGTGCTTTCGCCTGCCAGAAGTTTTGATCTCGGAGAAACTTATTCTCATTGCACACTTCTTGAACTTTTCCCCTAAGTTGTTCGATTTCACACTGTTGCTCATATATCTTCTGTCTCCTTACTGTTAAGATTTGTTGCAATGTCAGCGTTCTTTTCTTCATGCAGTGTGTTTCATCACAAAGTATGCGGACCTTCTTATGCTTGTTTTTCTTTTTCTTTTCCTCCATATTTCCCCCAGGGACAGACAGATCTTCATTTTCAATCATGTAAGCCATATCACCACCTTCGTCTGGTGGACGGTGTAATACAGAGAGGCTTTTAAATTCACAGCAGTGACATTCATTAGAATTTTTCATCGCTAATTCTGATATCCAACTGGATGCACTATATCCCGTAGGAATTCTTATTCATTTGAACCAGATGCAGTTGTTTTGAAAATTCCGGCTTTTTAGATGTCGCAAGATTGAAACCCTATTCAATATCCAACATCCTTCTCCGCCAGATCAGAAAAACTGGATTAAGTTTTATAAGGCGTCATATCATTAGTTCGACCTGAAATTTCTGTTTAAATTTCACTCCTGCTTACTTAATTCAGCCACGTTTTTGCTGTTGTGCTAGAGGACAGAAGTCATATGAAATTGGGCGGGAATGTAAGACTACAGAGAATTTAATGAAGTGAACAGTAGAGAACTTAGTTGACAGGCGTTATGCTGTGGGCCAGAATGAATAACCTGATGCTAGCGGATTGAAACCCCTAGCAATAAGAAGGAAATTTAAGTTTCGCTACGTGATTCTCTTTCTCTTCTCTGATTTTACGTCTTTAGTTTCTGCATGTAATCTTTTCTGTATGCCAAAGACTTGACACGAAGAATACTGAATATAGACTCTGACCTTTCCCTTTGTAAAAGAGACTTTCTGAAGGTTTCTGAGATATAAGAAGCATTTATTTGTGGTTGAACATACATATGTGACCGTATCCAGCTGTATGCGACCTATTTTGTGTGTGTGCAGTAGAAAGATGATGTGCGGAAGCTCTGTGTTTTCGGTAAATGGCGCTGAGGTCCAGTATTTGAGCTATAGAATGCCAGAAGACGTTCCACACCTTATGGGATACCGAAGGGACACATGACACCAGACAAGCTGAGTACTGTGTGACGCACCTTATCTACATTTAATAGGGATTATCTATTTCAAACGCTTTTTATAAGTAAATGAAATTAGTTTGAAATGTAGTCCATTTTAGATGGTTCCTCACAAGGGCGCCATTCGGTACCAGCATCCAGGTTTTTTTAGCGTGCGTCTTACTATGGTGTGCAGCTGATGTTTCTGCTAAGTTAAATGTTAGCAAGTTAAAGTCCTTCACTTTTGTTATTTAACCATCGAGCAGGTTAAGTGCTGTCAATATACTGTGGGCATACCCGTAGGCTGTGGAGAGTTTTTCATTATGCTGGTCAGTAGGTGTAAACTGCTGGGTGCTTAGAATTGGATCACACAACCGCGCGTCCACCACAGAATCAGTGGTCAGTAAGCCATCAAGTTTCCTAATAAATTATATGATGATTATGCCCTCCTGTTTTAGAAGTATATGATTTTAAGAACGAAAAGTTACCATGACTCTAATCAATCTGGCTTGCCATTATAGAGAGATACGGGATATCGGCTTCTTCAACATTATTTCCCATCCTCTGAACTCGTCACCCAACCTCTTCTTCCAAGTGACATGGAACTCCACGTGTTGTAAACTATGTGGTTTTCTGACTTATCACTTGGATTTCACGCCTCACCTTATCACAATTCTTGTGAGAGTTTCCACCACAGCTGAATGGCAGTCTTTACCCTATAGCTAATACGATTATATTCATATATATTACATCCATTGCTCTCGTTATTTCTTGATACTTTCGCACAGAGTGACCCATCAGTACTTTCTGATAATGTTCCTTTCTCTTGTGATCATCAGTCATTTCTCCTCTAACTGGGACACAAAGCCAAGTAGGAAGGTTGCTTTTTACATCCCCGATGTGAGCAGTGCAGTCTTGCACTCAGGCGATTTTTGGAGTATGTCTGCCTTCAGTGTCCATGAATACGATCTAACGCTTTGACATTGATTCTTATCTATCAAGCAAGCCTCAGCCTTAGTACCTGTTAGCCATACAAATTCTCAGTGATCCACTTGCAAATAGGAATATGCTGAATTTCTCTAAACTGAGATACTACCTGACCCTGTCTGTGATTTGGAATGGCCTAATACAACAAAGTGCGAGAGATTTTATCTTACTCAGAATGACGCACAGACTCAGTTGAGTTATCAGTTGATGAACACTGGGGAAGAGTAGGAGGGATCACTCACATACAGATATCAAAACTGTCTCTCTAGTAACACCACGACCTAGAAAGCATTAGTCATGTGTCAAGAGAGGCAAACAGAGTACTCCGAAATATGCCAAGAAGCCGACTTTGTTTGCTGACCATCTACCTGTCAGACTGACTATGTGGCAAACTTACAACTTAGGAGGCAAAAAAACGAGTGTCTAGATTTCCTGAGGGTCATTTCAGGTATATCTCTCGAAAATATCCTGGTAAAAGCCGAAGGCTTCCGCTAGTTCATTTTGCGAAGATAATCTACCAGGAGGCATGCAATTTTGCATTAGTATGGACACAGTTCGGGCTCTGGCAGACAACCAAACGCAGCTATGGGTATTACTATTAAAAGCCATCAAATTCACTTTAGTATGTCATCAAGCAAAAACCTAGTGGATACTTCCCATTTTAGCCTCACAACTGCTCTACCAAAACTTCGAAAACAGTGGTTTTGATACCATTCGACCATCAGTAAGCAGTAAGCAGAAGCTCTCACTCTCTCTGATCAATTCAGATAAGCTTCCAAAGAAGTAGAAGAGAGCCACCAATTTTCCTGTCATCAACGGCAGGTATTGGCGAAACGCAATAGGCTATAGATCATCTCCATTCCTTTCACCTGCGTGAAAGATATAAAAGAGATTAGCTGGAGACAATATATGCAATAAGAGGAAAAATACACTGTTAAATGCAACATGGTTTGAGGGAAGGTAAATACCATGTGACAAATCTACTGCGTGCGCTCCATGAATACGACGTGCCTTTTCCTCTCTAACCTATTTTGTGAATTATCCGCTTGCGAAACATGATCTTCATAGCCGGTGAATTAAATTCAACCATTGCTTACATATTGAATCTCTGTGTGGTAAGTCCAACTGTCTCGAACTACTGCCAAAGCTACAGGTGCCACTTCTGTAGAAGCATCTGCCCCACTCGTTCAGATAAACAAGACTTGTTGGTCTACCACGTGATTGCTGTGAAGCCGATCATCCAGAAAGTACTAGGTAAAGTCGAAAACCTTTTCCTTATCTTACACTTTATCAGTCTTATTCTTGTTCTTGTGGGTAGATACTGATCCTCTCTTATTATTATAGAGTATAATTTTTGGTGATTGTTAATATGACTGTTGAAAGTAGTCTTAGGAGAAGCACTAAAACACCATATTCTGTAGTCACAAGGGCTTCAGCCAGAGGAGGCAATAACCCAGGGACATCGACCCCTCCCCGCATACCGATCCTAAAGACTCGTGTAGGTCTCGCCTGCTGTGATACTGCGCCTGCATTGCCACAGTCTAGCACTGAAACGGCACAGGGAATACCAGGTGGACACGATACTACACCTGCATCAACTGAAAGCCAGTGCGTGAAACACAGCAAACCTAAAAGGAAGCGTTCAAGACGTCATAAGACCTAGAAGGCGTGATCAAGAAACGGAGACGAATGGCAGGCGTGTAGCATCATAGTTTCTAAAACTGACTCAGCGTTTGAATGGAATTTTTTGCAAACAATGGATGCACTGCCGTTGTGACAAAGGGGTGCCGAAAGCATACTACGAGTTTATGAGAAATAACCCATGCCCGTGTTTTGGTACATCTGTCCACTTTGTCACCTTGGCATAGTCTCACATGGCGTGTCTGCCGCTCTTTTGTCCCAACACAGTCTTATGCAGCTCCCCACCTGCTAACGCCACAATGCCAAAACTTGGCAGAGACAGTGAGAAAGATACTCTAGTCCTACTGACTGGAAATGCCAATTTTCACAAGGTGAATATTCACAAGGTTGCACCCACAACATCAAGGAAAGAAAGAATTAGAAAAGCACCACTTGCATCCACAAGCAAGCTTGGCAACAAAACAAAGGCTGACCAGAACCTGATGAAGCCTACAGTTGCTGACACTGCAAAGGAATACAAGAAACCAAAGGCCAAACCTAAGTCTGAGGTTAATCGGTCTAATTCTCTTATCCTCTTTAACGTACCCGTGAGCAAAGATAGCTTGCTTGAACAACGGGCCCTGTTTGATCAGGAACACTGATCCAACCTGTGAAATAAATTTGGTCTGAAAAGTAGTTCAGGGAAATTGTGCAGGCTGTACAAGGGTGTCCACACGCCTCAGAGTAAGCCACCCCCATTAAGGGTTACACCGGACTCTGCCGAAGAGGCCGAAGGAGTACTATTAATGACTCAGGTACTAGCCATCGATAGAAGTTCGATATTAGGGTGGAACAAGACAGACCGTGGGCTATCAGACAAATGGCGAGGGAGTCACCGGAACTGATACCTTCTAGCTCTATGGTGGTACACATGCATGACGCCCAGCAATGGAGATGGCTGTCATCTCAGATGGCTCTTAGCGCTTCTGGAGCCATCTCCATTTCCCGACTACCTCGCCCCGCTCATCCCACACTGATTAGCTCTCCAAAGCTGCTAAATATCACATTCAGCTCCCCGGAGCAGTTGACCACAGCACTTCAACGGTGGTATGAGACCAAGGGAAAAATGGGAGGACACATCCGATGCTGCGAAAGCAGACCCCGAACCATAAGGAGGCAGCAAACTGAGGCTTTAATACATTCGAAAGCTTCAGTGACACTAGAGCGATGCAGTTCTGGGAATAACAGTCTGTGTCACCCAAGTGTCCTGCCTAAATCCATGGAAAAAACCCACAACGGGCCGGTTCCATCGGAATCGGCCAACTAGTCCCAACATTAAGTCTCCTACCAGCAGACAGCTTCACGTCAACCACCCCACAACACGCTGAGGTTGTAAGACTCACTGTCAGCTGCTTATATAGCAATGTGAGGGGGCTGAGAGGAAAAGTAAGCGGACTCTGAAATCTCCAAGCACACCTACCACTGAAAGTGATCGTTCTCACTGAAACGTGGCTAACCCCCACTATCGCCAACAACGAAATCAGTTTAGGTGATATGGTTCTACTCAAGAGAGGCAGGGATAATAAGGAAGGGGGGAGTTGCTATATACTTTGACAAGCAACTTAAATGTGTGCGCGCAGCCGACCCACCACTTTTTGAACCCCCAGACTCCACATGGTGTCATTTCACCGTAGACCACACCAAGCATTTACTTGGTGGCATCTACCGATCTCCCACCTGTGGGGCAGAGCACAATCAGCTACTGCTCAGCACTATCACAGGGATAAGAGACTTGGGCTATGACCAAATCACCATAGCTGGAGATTTCACTGCCGCAACACTGAACCTTGGCTCGGGGTATGCTAAGGGAAAATTCAGCCGAAATCTACTGCAAACTATTCGAAACACGAGACTGACTGAAAATGTTGGAGACGACACTAGGTGAGGCCCTAGTGGAAAGTCATCAAAACTAGACTACATTCTAACTAATGATCAACTAGTCGTCGAAAAGGTCCAGATCATGACTCCTCTAGGAAGTAGTGACCATGCAGTCATAGGTTTCGATCTCGTTCTCCGTGAGCGTTCACAGTGGAACGTTACGCATTCATGTCTGTGTTACAGCAATGCTGACTATGCTGAAATGCGGAGGCTCTTGTCCGACGCAGACTGGCCCTTAGCATGGGATGAGCTATCTGTGGATGAACACTGGGAGGTGGTAAAAAAGATTATTCATGCAGTAGTCTCGTATACCGTCCCTTTAGTCACAACACAGCCCAAAAGAAAGTTATCATGGTTGAAGAGAGGTACGCGACGTATTCTGCAAGCAAAGCGGAAGGCTTGCTTTACGTGGCGCGTATCTTAGAGTCAAATTGACCACGATGCATACCTGGAACTCAGGAACCGGTGCAATGCAAGAGTCAGAAGGGACAGGAGGTCATTCCAGGCTAACCTTGCTAAGAAACTGCCAGCAAACCCCAGAAACCCCAATACCGATTCATGTCGTAAAGAAAACCAACCAACCAGGGGCATGCGCATTAGTAGGCCCAAACGGTCAATTTCTTACTAATCTAGAGATAGCTGAAACATTCAGTTTAGCCTTCGCCAAACAGCTAAACAGCAATCTGGGTATTACCGTTACGGACCAAAATGGTGGCACGACTATTTCACAGGGGGAAGACCTAGTAGCGACTCCCCAAATAAACCCTGCAGCATTACTAAGGAAGCTACAGCGACTCACACCTAGGCAGTCCCCAGGTTGTGACGACATCAGGCCATCTGTTCTGAAACAGTGCTCCGAAGCTCTCTGTAGGCCCCTACGTGACTTGTTCCAACACTCCATGGAATCGGGGAAACTACCAGGGGAGTGGAAAAGAGCCATCCTTTATCCGATCTTCAAGGGTGGGGATAGGCAAAATACCACCAGTTATAGACCAGTAGCACTACTCCCAGTGGTATCAAAAGTACTGGATAGTATTATTGACAATCACATCAGAGAATATATCGACAGGTCTAATATACTCCATGAAGCCCAACACGGTTTCTGGAAAGGCAGTTCCTGAGTTACTTGCCTACTATCAGCTTGGGACGATTGGACATATTGCTAGAATATGAATGTTCCAGTCCATGTGGTCTTCCTAGACTTTGAGAAGGCATTCGACACTGTTCACCATGACCTTCTCCTACACAAAATAAGCCAGGTAGGTATAGGTAAGCCACTTCTGTCATGGTTAAAGGACTACCTAGCTGAAAGGTAATTTTTATCAATGATCTACCGTACCGTCTAAGCTGCCCGACTCTTCTATGCGCTGACGACGTAAAGATATGGAGGGCGATAAAGTATCCGGAAGACCCAGATAGGTTGCAGGCAGATCTAAGGCTTCTGGAAGACTGAGCGGTGGCCAGTGGCATGACTTTCAACCTGAAAAAGTGTAAAGCAGTGAAATTACGTAGCTGTAGACTGCAGAATGCAAGTTACACCCTGTGCAATGAAAGCTTGTCCTGCACAACATCGGTGCCTGACTTGAGTCTAGTTGTAACGGAAAAAGTGGGCACAAGCGTAAATTACATGGGGGACGTAGCGAGGGCATATAAGGGTCATACACTTTACACATAGACAGTTAGATGTACTCACTCCTGAGCTCTTTCTAAGGTTGTACAAAACAGACGTCAGACTTCACCTTGAAGTGCATAATATTATTGCACCCCCACTTCTTAGAAGGGACGCCAGCCTCTCGGAAAGGAGTGGTTGGTCTCCGAAACAAACCATATGATGAAAGGCTAAAGAAATTAAGCTTATTCACACTTGACTACCGTCGGCTTAGAGGGGGTTTGATTACTGACTGCAAGATAACAAATGACCAGAATCACCCAAACATAGGTGTTCTGCCATTGAGCAGGTGTAGGCTCCCTCGTGGAAATCCCAGAAGGATAGCTCACCAGAGGGCTAGGACCCGGGTGCACTCCCACTTCTTCTCACTACGGGTCGCTGGAATTCCTTACCGGCAGATGTAGCTATGGCACCGTCTGTAGACGCCTTCAAGCGAAGGCTGGACAACCATGCAGCGACACAAGGACTGCATCCAAATGGCCTATCCCCTTAAAATCGCATACACTATTCCGGGGGAGACAATTAAACCTGTCATTTTACTTCTTTACATTCTCTCCCGTCTTACTCTCTTGACAACTTCAACTACACTTATTATTATTATTACCGATATATATATATAAGTATATATATATATTATTCATATTATTCTTCAAATTTAATCAGCTGACTGTTGTTGCGTTTTCTTATTCTTTTTCTGTCTGTTAGTCTGAATAACTTCACTAATTATATCTATTATTATTATTATTATAATCTCTTCTTTTGACGACGATACCGGAGGACTAACTGGTGAAAGGATCAACTCCATTCACAGTAGTAACAGTCTTAACACACCTCACACTACAAACCACATATAATTAATCCCTGCACTACCGAAGCTAGGACAGTCGAGTGGCGGGACTGTTGTGCACAGTGTATTTTGATTAAACTAGCGTACACATATTCCCTAGTAATTCTTCTCGTTCATTATTGTGTCCTAACGTTGTGCTTACTCGACACACACAACGTAAATCAGAAGACATTTGAGAAGGTGTAGGAATGTGTATTTTCGCCGTAATCAAAATTCAAAACTTGAGCGAGTACAAATGTATCAATTGTTAACACGCAAGATTTAGAGTAATAAACAAATCAAAGTACAATTACACAATGAAAGTATAGTACGATGATGAGTAATAAAATGGGTCACTACAGGACGAGCTACGCAGAAGTTTACCGAAGATCAGAAACCTATACCTCACAATCAAGAGGCGAGCACAAATAAATCAAATTGGTTTATACTAGCTCGTAAAAACGATGTTGGATATTGGAAGTGGACATCATGCTGAAAAACTAATGTTCCAGTCCATACAAATATTATAACCATAGTGCTAATGCTTTTTGTCTTAAAATGAATAGCTGAATGTTATGATTACATGAAAACTGAAATTAATGCGAAAATTGAGCTAGGAATACCAACAACTACGAAAGGAATTAAGACACTATCGTCTCAAAAAATAGGCCGAATATACCAGTATGATTCCATTAAAATTCAGGAATAAACGTTTAAATTCTGAACTTCCTACTTTATTTACTTTATCACATTGCACAGATATCAGTATCAAGCGACATTTCCCGATACAAGTGCTGCAAATGTAATGCAGTTCAAGTACATTATGCCGCCGACATTATGTGAGTCAGAATTTTTTAATGCGAAATTTCATTTAAAAAGCATATAAAAAACATAAATTGTTACTAAACCAACATAGCCACGGATATCGACGCTATAGTTAGCGGGGATGTGCAATAAGCCACTCCACAAATTCTGTTCTTATATCAATAAAGCCAGTTGAGTCTAATCATCCTAGCACAGCTCGGCAGATTCGCACGGTTCTCTCCTAGATAGCTTGGTGCTTTCGATTTTCACCAGTGGTCAGTCATGCCAACTGCGTTGACTGGTTGTTCGTTACACTGACGACTTAAAGATTTTGGAAGGAATATAATGTTCAGATGAATTAGACAGGTTTCTGGCACTGCTTAATCTCAGTGGAAGTGACTAACAGTCAGTGGCATTTGTTCCAACTAATGTGTTGCAACTACGTAACCAAGATACTCAGAGTAAGTTACTCCTTATGTCGACGACTTGTTTTGTGTAAAGTTAGAACTCAACTTATGTATCGTTCTAGTGCAAACACTAGGTACATGTGTGAATTAACGGGTGATGTGGCGAAGGTATATGTGGTAATACATTTCACGTACAGATAGTAACAGCATTGTCTAAACACGCCTCACTCTGTAAATCCTATATAACTAATCTCCAACACTACGCCCTAGCGACAAAACAAATCTACAGAAGAAGAGTGGCAAGGCAAACTACACAGAAGTTTACCGAAGACCACAAAGTTTATCATAAAGCCGAAAAGCGAGCACGAATAAGTCGATTTGGCCTACACCAGCTTGTAAAAACGACACTGGACGAATTAATACTCATTTCACATATTCATAAACAAGTTTGAATGCTAAGAAGTCTTGGGAGATAGTTATGGAATGGTATATTTATTCATATAAAAATGTTTTTCAGAGAAATCTCTATATGATCAATCACGAATAGATAAATAAGGGGTAAATACTTCTTATATGTGAAATTTAGTGGGCGCGATTTTGTCAAAATATGCGCTGAATTTCAAAATCAATCACTGCCATTAATATCTAGTAATTCTGCATCAGTATAGTCGTCAGCGTTAGCTATATCTCGTATCAGTTTATTGTTTGGCTTTGGAGATTCTGGAGTCCACTTATCTTTAATGTTTTTCTCACCCTTTTCCTTCAGTTTTCTGAGTATTTTCTGCGCCTTCACATGATTGTCTAAAAGTTTTGTATTTTTCAGAACCAACTCTCGTATATCTTCAAGCTGCTTTTCTATTTTTGAAGAACTCTCTGTTTCTACTTTGCGGTGACACTTCAGTGTTTAAACAGGAAAAAGAGAAAACATAACCACTACAGATGACATCTACACAGTAAAATCAAAAGTAAAGAACAAAATTTACTCATCTGATTGACCTCATTATTAAGTGAGACTGGGTTCTCACTATGCCACTCAAAACAATTCCGAATAGATGTCTGCCTAATACGTTGAAAAATTCAACCTCTTGCTGACCGCACTTAGAGAACGAAACACAGATTACTGCGCATGTGCAAAGTTTTGACGAAAAATTAAACCAAATAAATCATATTTAGATGTATTCAAGGAAAGGTAGCAAATAGAACACATACCTGTAAACTCGTCTCATGGAACAGAATTGGTGCAGTGAAAAGTAAACTAGTTTTTAGTGTCACTATAATCCCTTTGGGAACCGAATGGGAAGTAGGTGTTTACCTTAGAGTCACCATTTCACTCTGTGCTTTCCAGCCTCTCTCGGCTGGCTCCACGACAAACTACAAGCTTTACTTTCCTCCTCACACAATCTCTTCTATTTCACTCTCGGACTGCCAACCCGTCTTTTACCATTCTGATTCTATTCGAGGACCTGGTATATGATATTATCATAAGTAAGACAGCACTTACTTATCATGTAGCTCTTGGGGACTTACGGCTCACGATTTACGATTTTGAAAATCCTGAGTACTACAAGATTCATTGTGCTTTCTCACCGCTGTATTCAACGAAGTTGTGCCACTCTCATCTGTTAATCCTTTTACTTGATGTAAACAAAGCGTATTTTGTATTTGTATAAAACGTTTATAAAAGCAACTTAATACTTGTTTTGCAGGCAATGAATCAACTAATATGTTAAAAAGTATTTCCGATGATTCGTAGAAGAATGAGAGTCATATAAGTTGACCACAATGCTAATTAAAAATAAAAATAACCTGAGACACTTCACATATAATCATAATAATTTCTGAGGAGTGTCGTTGGTTACCTTAATTTCACTGCTTTTGAGAAAATTAAAAGTACTTTTCTGTCTAATAGTTTGTCCAGCTTGCAAATTGTATAGCTAAAGTGTTTGGAAAACATCCATTCAGTAAATCCATTACACTCATTTGGTATGAATTTATAGGTTTTTGGTGTTTCAAGAAACTTAAACCATTTGCTTAAACCACGTTTTGCATTGAATATCACATGAAGCTTTGAAAAGTTAAATAAAGGGAAAAAAGAGTGGACCTTCTGTTTTCTGTCATAAAGAAGTGATTACTTTTACAAAATGTCGTAACATAGTTATTCGAAATCACAATTACGTTTGCAATAAAACTTATTGTGTTCACCTATAAATTCATTATAGTTATTTTCTTATACTGAATGTAACTGTGTTTTCACGGATGCAGATATCTGATTAGTAAATATTCCTCAAACTTACGCATTTTGCCAAGCATTTTTAGTGACATAACTAGTTAAACAAATTAGATTTATCACCTCTACATCAGTGTTTGGGTAGTACAATTGCTATTAATCAGAATATATAGCTTTTCAGATTTAGTAGCATTTTATTAAGACAATGTCATATATATTTCGTACACCTTTACAAATACTCAAAAGTACAGTAATCTGTCAATATCAGTAAGTCCAAGCTTTTCACAAAGAATACCCATCTGATGCACTTACTTACTGGTTACTTACTAACGGATCTGATTATCAACGTCCTTATAGATTTGTACTCTTTAGGTTTTTACACAAAGTCTTGTACGTTGATCCAATCGTTATGTACAGTCTAACTCCCTAGGGAAGCCCAATTTCGTTATTGTTGATTGACTGGATAGTAAATAGAGCACTGGACCCTTGAAAAAGATCTGTTCGTTGGTTTCTGATAATTTCATTTGTCCTAAACTGTCGTCTGCTACCATGTGGAACAAAACCTTAATGTTGGTGTGACTGTTTCTTTTCAAACTCAAGTGCAGACGGAATCTATTTGATTTGACTTCACTGGTTCATTAATGAAAGTGACATTTGATATTTTCTGATGTAAATTGATTTTTCTATACTTGTGTATCATTTTTGTACTTCAATTATCTTGAAATTTCACACTTGATCTACCGTTGGACATGTATTCGTTTTCATTTGCGATTCTTGATATAATGAGAGTTCTGCTAGCTATTTCATTTCGGGAAATATTGTATATTTATCTAAGTATTATCTGCTCCATTCATGAATATTTGTCTTACTAAGCTATTGGAATTTTTAGACTGCTTCCACAACTTTCTCTCGATTTTGTTAATGTTATATTCTCATCATCTTCGATATCGGTGTATTCACAGTTCGAGTGGAAGTAAGTATTTGCTTAAACTGTGTCCGACTAACATGAAAATTTAAAAATTATATCTATGTGTTTTGTATTATCACTAGTGTAATTAAAGAGAGATTTAAACCTTACATTCATTTTTGTTGTGTCCATAAATGCTTTTAACTGAACATATTTTATGTCGTCTACAGCCAAACCAATCGACAGATTCTTGGCCATAGTTGACATAAGACACTGGAAACCCATGATGAATATAATTGTAATCGGTTTGTATAATACTTGGTTTTTTAATGTCAATGATTCAGATTCATCAAACATCATCTGTAGACAAAAGACAAGTAGTTCAGCAAAGAGTCTCTTTTCGGCGAATTCATTTTCAAAGCTGTACAATCGCAAATATATATGGTTATTTTGTGTGTGTGTGTGTGTGTGTATACATTAAATTTGTCAAACAAAATACGGTTAGTAAGTTCAAATGAATTGGATGTTGATAAGAGGGTAGTAACAAAAGTGATGAGTTGTCATAAATGATTGTTAAATAAGAGTTACGTAATGGTAAGAATAGTTTGATGAATGAGTTGTACTCAAAGGTTGTGCATGGAAACAAAATAATACATAGAATTACACAAGGGTTTTAAGTTAGAAAAATAAGCATACAAACAGAAGTAAGGTCAAGTCAAACAAACAAAGAAGAGTTGGGTCAAATCAACGGAGTTGTTACCATGCGAGTAGAAGTGGTTGGATAATTTTCTTTTGTATGCATAGTTCTGGTTTAACCAACTGGATGGCTAGGGCTTCTGCGATACAAAGAAGACGAAATCGTACTGTCTTTGGGAGGTTGTTCTTCACTTTGTAGATCACTTTAAAGGAGGCGTTCGTTGAGATGGAATGACCAGTGTTGACTAGATGTTCGATTATTGCACTCCTTATATGGCCATTATTTCCTTTCTGTAGCCACGCTGGGTAGTGTTCTTTGACCCTTTTTGACAGGATGCGCGTTGAACGACCGATGTACCTGGCTCCACAGCAACAGGTGAACTGATATATACACATAGAAGTGGTCATGTGCGGAATCTTGTCCTTTGGGTTTCTGCAGATCAGCGGGCGACTGGAGAACACTATTCTTAGTGTTGCCGCAGGGAAAGTTCTTCCTAAAGAGGTGGAAATTCTCCTTCTGAGGACGTCACTAAGTAGGTCTCCTTTGAAATCTAGGTTCATATAAAGTATCTTTTTTGCCACGGATGCTGTCTCTTGCTTTTTGTTTTTCTGTTTGATGTTTGCGATATTTGCGATTGTACAGCTTTGAAAATGAATTCGCCGAAAAGGGACTCTTTGCTCAAGTACTTGTCTTTTGTCTACTAATGTCCGAATGGGAATTATTCATGAATTAAAAAGTAGCAAGGATCCCTCGACAGTCAAGGAACTCAATGGGTTTCTACGGTACTCTGTCAAACTTGCGATAGTGAAAGCGAAAATTTCTTTTTTCAATGATTGTATCAACAATCGCGAATATCCAAAATGGTTTTGGAAAGCATTGAGAAGAAGCCACATATATCCCAACACAAAATCCCTCCGACGACATGCGTTGAATCTTATTGACTCTATTAAAGCCCGTATTTCAGAACTAGAACGCAACATTTCACAAAGGTCTCCAGCGCTCCATGATCTGCTACCTAGCGAAACCCAGAGGTTTGCGGAATATGTCAATACAGTCACTGAAAAACGAGCACAATCCACTATTTCCCGACTCACCAAAAGCCTCAAATCCATCAAAGCACACAAACAATTTCCTGAAGACCCTTCGAAATTCGTATTCAACTACTCTTCAGTAGCTTTATCCAACCTACAGTTAGAAGCCCTATCCATGGGCCCAAAATTCTGTGACGTCAACTTAAACGCCAACAGACTCCATACACAAGTACAATTCGAAAACCTAATGACCCAAACAAATGATTTAACTCCAACCTCCGAACAAGAACTGCAGTGTTTCAAATCAACAATAATCGATAGCTGTTATCAGTATCTTAATACAAAGCCAAAAGTATACAACCACCTGACAAAGCAACATAGAGAAGAATTAAATCAACTAAAACAAAATGAAGAACTCCTTATAACTCGTCCAGACAAAGGAAGTGGTATAGTCCTTATGGACAAGAAAGACTATATTGAGAAAATGACCAACATCTTGTCAGATAAAACAAAATTTTCGCAACCACCCAACGAAAGAAACAAAACAGAACTGATTGAAAAGCAACTCACCGATGTCCTGAAAAGAATGCAAACCCAAAAGTTAATCACTCATGAAGTGTATGATCAGATCCGACCGACAGGGTCAACAATACCAAGACTATATGGCTTACCGAAGATACATAAAGCCAACCTCCCACTTCGTCCAATTCTGGATATGTCAGGTTCCCCGTACCATTCAATAGCGAAATGGCTCACTGACATTTTAGAACCTGTACGAAAACGAATGTGCCAATATTCACTTCGTGACACTTTCCAATTCGTCGATTACATTAAAGATATCAATACAAAGAACAAAACTATGCTCTCCCTCGACGTTGAATCACTATTTACCAACGTTCCACTCACGGAAACTGTCTCTGATATTTGTCACTATATCGACGAAAATCAGATGGACATCGGACTACCGACGACCTGTTTAAAAGAACTACTACTGAGATGTACACTCAATGTCCAATTCACATTCAACGACATTATTTACAGACAACAAGATGGGATCGCAATGGGATCTCCACTGGGCCCATTACTATCAGACTGCTTCATGGCAAGCCTCGAGAACGGCCCACTCAAATCAACCATCGACAATTTCCAATTGTACGTTAGATATGTTGACGACATCTTTATCATCTGTGATGACGATCACAATCTCAATCAACTACTACAAATATTCAACAAATGCCATCCAGCCACAAAGTTCACTTTGGAAACTGAAAACGAATCAAAAATCCCTTTTCTTGACGTAGAGCTTACAAGGAGAGATGACGGAACTTTAAGAAGGTCAATCCATAGGAAACCGACTTGGAACGGACAATTAACAAGTTTCTACAGCTGGGTACCAATCAGTCGGAAAAGAAACCTAATTAAATCCCTTGCCACTCGCATCAGACGCATCTGCAGCTCCGACACCATGGAAGAAGAACTAAACTTCCTGAGGGAAATCTTCATACAAAATGGCTACCCACCAAGATTTGTAGACAAAAACATCAAACAGAAAAACCAAAAGCAAGAGACAGCATCCGTGGCAAAAAAGATACTTTATATGAACCTAGATTTCAAAGGAGACCTACTTAGTGACGTCCTCAGAAGGAGAATTTCCACCTCTTTAGGAAGAACTTTCCCTGCGGCAACACTAAGAATAGTGTTCTCCAGTCGCCCGCTGATCTGCAGAAACCCAAAGGACAAGATTCCGCACATGACCACTTCTATGTGTATATATCAGTTCACCTGTTGCTGTGGAGCCAGGTACATCGGTCGTTCAACGCGCATCCTGTCAAAAAGGGTCAAAGAACACTACCCAGCGTGGCTACAGAAAGGAAATAATGGCCATATAAGGAGTGCAATAATCGAACATCTAGTCAACACTGGTCATTCCATCTCAACGAACGCCTCCTTTAAAGTGATCTACAAAGTGAAGAACAACCTCCCAAAGACAGTACGATTTCGTCTTCTTTGTATCGCAGAAGCCCTAGCCATCCAGTTGGTTAAACCAGAACTATGCATACAAAAGAAAATTATCCAACCACTTCTACTCGCATGGTAACAACTCCGTTGATTTGACCCAACTCTTCTTTGTTTGTTTGACTTGACCTTACTTCTGTTTGTATGCTTATTTTTCTAACTTAAAACCCTTGTGTAATTCTATGTATTATTTTGTTTCCATGCACAACCTTTGAGTACAACTCATTCATCAAACTATTCTTACCATTACGTAACTCTTATTTAACAATCATTTATGACAACTCATCACTTTTGTTACTACCCTCTTATCAACATCCAATTCATTTGAACTTACTAACCGTATTTTGTTTGACAAATTTAATGTATACACACACACACACACACAAAATAACCATATATATTTGCGATTGTACAGCTTTGAAAATGAATTCGCCGAAAAGAGACTCTTTGCTGAACTACTTGTCTTTTGTCTACTAATGTCCGAATGGGAATTATTCATGAAACATCATCTGAGCATAAATATAGTCGGTGTTAAATATTACTTGTTAAATATACATTCTCGTAACTTCGACATATACTAAATTCTGTAATCGGATTCTTTACAAATAAACGCTTTTTAAGAGCCTTTCAGCAATGTTTCCTAACTTCTCTGATTTAAAAGAAGTCCTCTGAAATTACAAAACAAACAGAAATTGCAATAACAAATTCAATTTTCCTCTAGAAGGACCTAGCCAGATTTATCAAATAATTTCCTAATACCTTTTAGATCTTTGTAAGACAAATTTAAGGCATTAGTTCAACTCTACATTTCATGGGATTTAAATTTATTCATCTTCAAAATCTCTTGAGGCTGTTTTTCACATACCTAATATAACCTTTTAAGAAACAGATTAGTGTAGCTTATCGATGATTTACCTAATAAATCTTGATATGCACAAAGCATTTGCTAGTGATTCAAAATTAGTATCCATCACTGTACATTCCAACAACTGTGTGTTAGTAAATGAGTGATGATACCACAAAATAAATTTATTAGTAAAAAAGATCTTAAACAATTAAGGTTTGTTTACTTATTTTGTTCTACTTTTCACTGATTAAAATACGTCTGAAATAACCAGTGTATACTCCTCAACATGGTCACCAAAATTAGATATTATAGACGACTATGAGTAACTTAAACTTAAGTGAAATGGCACAAATTCTGTAAGTAAATTATTTGCAAACATCCCAACTTCACGAACTGTATGTCTCAGTTGGCTACCTTATTAATGTGAAAGTTGGTCAGAAGGTAGCTAAAAGAAGAATAAGCCATAATCATTACTTCCCTTCAAAAGATTTCTCAAATACCAAGCACATGATCATAGGGAATAAAAAGACGGTTGCAGCGAAGAAAATTTTCTTTTCGACGAATTCATCATCTAGGCTGTACATTCGTGTATTTATATCAAATGGATGGGAAAGTTCCAGAACAATTTCTGGTTAGGGGTTGAATTAATAAAAATTACAATTAGGAATTAGAATGCCATAATAAACAGGGGGATGGGTAAAACTAAAACAAAGTAGCATAATAACTAAGAAAATTGACATTGTGCAATTGGGGTTAGAAATGTAAAAAATAACAAAATATACAGGATGTTTGGATAAGAAACTAGTGTGATGAATAATTGTTTATGCAATCAGGGATTAAATATGTAGAAATAATAAAATGACAAAATAAACAGGAGGTGTGGATATGAAAATATGCTAGTGTAGACAGGGATTAAGAAAACTTAAAATAACATGAATAAACAGGAAGTTTAGATAAGAAAGGCGATGGGATGGTCATTAAAAAAAAATTTACCTGTTTATGATGGCCATGGCAGGGACAGGGGTTGAATGTATTTCTTTTGGATACAAAGGGTGGGTTTGAGTTTTTGGATAGCTAACGCCTCAGCTATGCCCAAATGTCTTGATTTCACTCCCTTTGATAGGTTTGGTTGAATCTTGTATATTACTTTGAAGGACTTTTCGAAAGGCGCTGAATGTCCTGAGTTGACCAGATGTTCTGTCACTGAACTGTTTACACGTTTTTGCTCTCCTTTTACCAGCCAGGCTGGGTAGTGTTCACGAGCGCGTTTTCCAAGTTGGCGCATGGTACGGCCGATGTACTCAGCTCCACAAGAGCAAGTGAACTGGTATATGCATGTTGAGGTGGCCCAATGCGACAGCTTGTCTTTCGCGTTCTGGTTGAACAGTTACTTGCAGGAAAACGTCAGTCGTAGGCTTGCGGCGAAGTATGTTTTCCTCAGCGATTTGGAGAGGCGTTTGCGAAGGATTTCTGCTTCCAGATTAGCTGAACTGGAACAAAACGTCTCAATGAGCTCCCACGTTCTTTATGATTTAACTGTTGATGAACGGGAGTCATTCGAACACTACGCCAATACAGTCTCAGAGAAGAGAAAGGAAAATATCATCATGAAACTTAAACAAAGCCTAAAATCAGTCACCAAGGAAACAGCTTTCCCATCTTGTCCCGAGAAATATGTATTCAATTTTTCTGATGTCTCACTTTCACCGATTCAAATGCAACTGTTGTCGCTCGGACCAAAATTTTGTGATGCATCATCAAAAGTGAATGAATTGAACACCAAAGTACAATTCGAGAATTTGATTAGTCAGACGAATGATCTAGTCCCAATTTCATATGAAAGTGCAGAACACTTCAAATCAACTGTTTTGAATTGCTGCCTCGACTACATCAACAAAAGAACCTAGACTTCGCAATATGCTTTCAAAAGAACATCGAAAGCAACTCAAAGAATTGAAATCAAATGAAAACCTGATAATAACTCGACCGGACAAAGGTTCTGGAATTGTTCTGCTTAACAAGTCTGACTATGTTAAGAAACTCTCATCAATTCTATCTGATGACAGCAAATTTCAAAAACAGACGACTCAAAAAGATCCAACTGAACAGACGGAGCTCCAGCTAACCAACATATTGAAAAAAATGAAAGATGAATCGATTATCAATTCAGAACTATATGAAAAACTTCGCCCATCTGGTTCTACATCGCCACGAATGTATGGACTACCCAAAGTGCACAAGAAGGACGTCCCACTCCGCCCAATATTAGATATGATCAATTCGCCATATCACCTAATCGCGAAGTGGCTGGTAGAGATTCTTGGACCAGTGAAAGAAAAGTTGTCTAGATACAACCTCCGCGACACATTCGACTTCGTGGATTCAATTAAAAATGTCAACCTCGCAAATAAAAAAATGGTCTCCCTAGACGTCGTCTCTCTGTTCACCAATGTTCCTCTGACAGAAACTATATGCTTTCTGTGTGACTTCATCCAATGCAACAGCATAGATATCGGCATACCGATGCATTATCTAAAGCAGCTGTTACTATGCTGCACCTTCAACGTCTACTTCAGATTCAACAATGAAATCTACAGGCAAACAGATGGCGTAGCAATGGGCTCTCCACTCGGACCACTGCTAGCCGACTGTTTTATGGCCAGCCTCGAAAACAACCCGTTATCATCAACTATCGACGACCTTCATCTCTACAAGAGATACATTGATGATACTTTCATCATTTGTGATGAGAAGCTAGACCTTGAAAACCTACTCCAAATCTTCAACAACGCCCACCCAAACATCGACTTTACACTTGAAACCGAATCCGACGGAATGTTCCACTTCCTGGACGTCCATCTGACAAGAAATGACATGATATTTTCCTTTCTCTTCTCTGAGACTGTATTGGCGTAGTGTTCGAATGACTCCCGTTCATCAACAGTTAAATCATAAAGAACGTGGGAGCTCATTGAGACGTTTTGTTCCAGTTCAGCTAATCTGGAAGCAGAAATCCTTCGCAAACGCCTCTCCAAATCGCTGAGGAAAACATACTTCGCCGCAAGCCTACGACTGACGTTTTCCTGCAAGTAACTGTTCAACCAGAACGCGAAAGACAAGCTGTCGCATTGGGCCACCTCAACATGCATATACCAGTTCACTTGCTCTTGTGGAGCTGAGTACATCGGCCGTACCATGCGCCAACTTGGAAAACGCGCTCGTGAACACTACCCAGCCTGGCTGGTAAAAGGAGAGCAAAAAACGTGTAAACAGTTCAGTGACAGAACATCTGGTCAACTCAGGACATTCAGCGCCTTTCGAAAAGTCCTTCAAAGTAATATACAAGATTCAACCAAACCTATCAAAGGGAGTGAAATCAAGACATTTGGGCATAGCTGAGGCGTTAGCTATCCAAAAACTCAAACCCACCCTTTGTATCCAAAAGAAATACATTCAACCCCTGTCCCTGCCATGGCCATCATAAACAGGTAAATTTTTTTTTAATGACCATCCCATCGCCTTTCTTATCTAAACTTCCTGTTTATTCATGTTATTTTAAGTTTTCTTAATCCCTGTCTACACTAGCATATTTTCATATCCACACTTCCTGTTTATTTTGTCATTTTATTATTTCTACATATTTAATCCCTGATTGCATAAACAATTATTCATCACACTAGTTTCTTATCCAAACATCCTGTATATTTTGTTATTTTTTACATTTCTAACCCCAATTGCACAATGTCAATTTTCTTAGTTATTATGCTACTTTGTTTTAGTTTTACCCATCCCCCTGTTTATTATGGCATTCTAATTCCTAATTGTAATTTTTATTAAAACAATTATTCATCACACTAGTTTCTTATCCAAACATCCTGTATATTTTGTTATTTTTACATTTCTAACCCCAATTGCACAATGTCAATTTTCTTAGTTATTATGCTACTTTGTTTTAGTTTTACCCATCCCCCTGTTTATTATGGCATTCTAATTCCTAATTGTAATTTTTATTAATTCAACCCCTAACCAGAAATTGTTCTGGAACTTTCCCATCCATTTGATATAAATACACGAATGTACAGCCTAGATGATGAATTCGTCGAAAAGAAAATTTTCTTCGCTGCAACCGTCTTTTTATTCCCTATGATCAAATGTGTATATTCCGTGATTTGAAAACGAGCAAAGACCGTTCGACGGTAAAGGAACTGAACAAGTTTCTACGTTTGTCCGTCAAGCTTGCTGAAGCGAATGCGAAGATTTCCTTCTGGGAAAGCTGTCTGGATAAGCATGAATACCCGAAAGCATTCTGGAAAAATCTGAGAGGAAACCATATATCCCCCAATTCACGCACGCTCAGAAGACACACCCAGAATCACATTGATGCCGTTCGATCCAGATTAGCTGAACTGGAACAAAACGTCTCAATGAGCTCCCACGTTCTTTATGATTTAACTGTTGATGAACGGGCGTCATTCGAACACTACGCCAATACAGTCTCAGAGAAGAGAAAGGAAAATATCATCATGAAACTTAAACAAAGCCTAAAATCAGTCACCAAGGAAACAGCTTTCCCATCTTGTCCCGAGAAATATGTATTCAATTTTTCTGATGTCTCACTTTCACCGATTCAAATGCAACTGTTGTCGCTCGGACCAAAATTTTGTGATGCATCATCAAAAGTGAATGAATTGAACACCAAAGTACAATTCGAGAATTTGATTAGTCAGACGAATGATCTAGTCCCAATTTCATATGAAAGTGCAGAACACTTCAAATCAACTGTTTTGAATTGCTGCCTCGACTGCATCAACAAAAGAACCTAGACTTCGCAATATGCTTTCAAAAGAACATCGAAAGCAACTCAAAGAATTGAAATCAAATGAAAACCTGATAATAACTCGACCGGACAAAGGTTCTGGAATTGTTCTGCTTAACAAGTCTGACTATGTTAAGAAACTCTCATCAATTCTATCTGATGACAGCAAATTTCAAAAACAGACGACTCAAAAAGATCCAACTGAACAGACGGAGCTCCAGCTAACCAACATATTGAAAAAAATGAAAGATGAATCGATTATCAATTCAGAACTATATGAAAAACTTCGCCCATCTGGTTCTACATCGCCACGAATGTATGGACTACCCAAAGTGCACAAGAAGGACGTCCCACTCCGCCCAATATTAGATATGATCAATTCGCCATATCACCTAATCGCGAAGTGGCTGGTAGAGATTCTTGGACCAGTGAAAGAAAAGTTGTCTAGATACAACCTCCGCGACACATTCGACTTCGTGGATTCAATTAAAAATGTCAACCTCGCAAATAAAAAAATGGTCTCCCTAGACGTCGTCTCTCTGTTCACCAATGTTCCTCTGACAGAAACTATATGCTTTCTGTGTGACTTCATCCAATGCAACAGCATAGATATCGGCATACCGATGCATTATCTAAAGCAGCTGTTACTATGCTGCACCTTCAACGTCTACTTCAGATTCAACAATGAAATCTACAGGCAAACAGATGGCGTAGCAATGGGCTCTCCACTCGGACCACTGCTAGCCGACTGTTTTATGGCCAGCCTCGAAAACAACCCGTTATCATCAACTATCGACGACCTTCATCTCTACAAGAGATACATTGATGATACTTTCATCATTTGTGATGAGAAGCTAGACCTTGAAAACCTACTCCAAATCTTCAACAACGCCCACCCAAACATCGACTTTACACTTGAAACCGAATCCGACGGAATGTTCCACTTCCTGGACGTCCATCTGACAAGAAATGACATGATATTTTCCTTTCTCTTCTCTGAGACTGTATTGGCGTAGTGTTCGAATGACTCCCGTTCATCAACAGTTAAATCATAAAGAACGTGGGAGCTCATTGAGACGTTTTGTTCCAGTTCAGCTAATCTGGAAGCAGAAATCCTTCGCAAACGCCTCTCCAAATCGCTGAGGAAAACATACTTCGCCGCAAGCCTACGACTGACGTTTTCCTGCAAGTAACTGTTCAACCAGAACGCGAAAGACAAGCTGTCGCATTGGGCCACCTCAACATGCATATACCAGTTCACTTGCTCTTGTGGAGCTGAGTACATCGGCCGTACCATGCGCCAACTTGGAAAACGCGCTCGTGAACACTACCCAGCCTGGCTGGTAAAAGGAGAGCAAAAACGTGTAAACAGTTCAGTGACAGAACATCTGGTCAACTCAGGACATTCAGCGCCTTTCGAAAAGTCCTTCAAAGTAATATACAAGATTCAACCAAACCTATCAAAGGGAGTGAAATCAAGACATTTGGGCATAGCTGAGGCGTTAGCTATCCAAAAACTCAAACCCACCCTTTGTATCCAAAAGAAATACATTCAACCCCTGTCCCTGCCATGGCCATCGTAAACAGGTAAATTTTTTTTTAATGACCATCCCATCGCCTTTCTTATCTAAACTTCCTGTTTATTCATGTTATTTTAAGTTTTCTTAATCCCTGTCTACACTACCATATTTTCATATCCACACTTCCTGTTTATTTTGTCATTTTATTATTTCTACATATTTAATCCCTGATTGCATAAACAATTATTCATCACACTAGTTTCTTATCCAAACATCCTGTATATTTTGTTATTTTTTACATTTCTAACCCCAATTGCACAATGTCAATTTTCTTAGTTATTATGCTACTTTGTTTTAGTTTTACCCATCCCCCTGTTTATTATGGCATTCTAATTCCTAATTGTAATTTTTATTAAAACAATTATTCATCACACTAGTTTCTTATCCAAACATCCTGTATATTTTGTTATTTTTACATTTCTAACCCCAATTGCACAATGTCAATTTTCTTAGTTATTATGCTACTTTGTTTTAGTTTTACCCATCCCCCTGTTTATTATGGCATTCTAATTCCTAATTGTAATTTTTATTAATTCAACCCCTAACCAGAAATTGTTCTGGAACTTTCCCATCCATTTGATATAAATACACGAATGTACAGCCTAGATGATGACTTCGTCGAAAAGAAAATTTTCTTCGCTGCAACCGTCTTTTTATTCCCTATGATCAAATGTGTATATTCCGTGATTTGAAAACGAGCAAAGACCGTTCGACGGTAAAGGAACTGAACAAGTTTCTACGTTTGTCCGTCAAGCTTGCTGAAGCGAATGCGAAGATTTCCTTCTGGGAAAGCTGTCTGGATAAGCATGAATACCCGAAAGCATTCTGGAAAAATCTGAGAGGAAACCATATATCCCCCAATTCACGCACGCTCAGAAGACACACCCAGAATCACATTGATGCCGTTCGATCCAGATTAGCTGAACTGGAACAAAACGTCTCAATGAGCTCCCACGTTCTTTATGATTTAACTGTTGATGAACGGGCGTCATTCGAACACTACGCCAATACAGTCTCAGAGAAGAGAAAGGAAAATATCATCATGAAACTTAAACAAAGCCTAAAATCAGTCACCAAGGAAACAGCTTTCCCATCTTGTCCCGAGAAATATGTATTCAATTTTTCTGATGTCTCACTTTCACCGATTCAAATGCAACTGTTGTCGCTCGGACCAAAATTTTGTGATGCATCATCAAAAGTGAATGAATTGAACACCAAAGTACAATTCGAGAATTTGATTAGTCAGACGAATGATCTAGTCCCAATTTCATATGAAAGTGCAGAACACTTCAAATCAACTGTTTTGAATTGCTGCCTCGACTACATCAACAAAAGAACCTAGACTTCGCAATATGCTTTCAAAAGAACATCGAAAGCAACTCAAAGAATTGAAATCAAATGAAAACCTGATAATAACTCGACCGGACAAAGGTTCTGGAATTGTTCTGCTTAACAAGTCTGACTATGTTAAGAAACTCTCATCAATTCTATCTGATGACAGCAAATTTCAAAAACAGACGACTCAAAAAGATCCAACTGAACAGACGGAGCTCCAGCTAACCAACATATTGAAAAAAATGAAAGATGAATCGATTATCAATTCAGAACTATATGAAAAACTTCGCCCATCTGGTTCTACATCGCCACGAATGTATGGACTACCCAAAGTGCACAAGAAGGACGTCCCACTCCGCCCAATATTAGATATGATCAATTCGCCATATCACCTAATCGCGAAGTGGCTGGTAGAGATTCTTGGACCAGTGAAAGAAAAGTTGTCTAGATACAACCTCCGCGACACATTCGACTTCGTGGATTCAATTAAAAATGTCAACCTCGCAAATAAAAAAATGGTCTCCCTAGACGTCGTCTCTCTGTTCACCAATGTTCCTCTGACAGAAACTATATGCTTTCTGTGTGACTTCATCCAATGCAACAGCATAGATATCGGCATACCGATGCATTATCTAAAGCAGCTGTTACTATGCTGCACCTTCAACGTCTACTTCAGATTCAACAATGAAATCTACAGGCAAACAGATGGCGTAGCAATGGGCTCTCCACTCGGACCACTGCTAGCCGACTGTTTTATGGCCAGCCTCGAAAACAACCCGTTATCATCAACTATCGACGACCTTCATCTCTACAAGAGATACATTGATGATACTTTCATCATTTGTGATGAGAAGCTAGACCTTGAAAACCTACTCCAAATCTTCAACAACGCCCACCCAAACATCGACTTTACACTTGAAACCGAATCCGACGGAATGTTCCACTTCCTGGACGTCCATCTGACAAGAAATGACATGATATTTTCCTTTCTCTTCTCTGAGACTGTATTGGCGTAGTGTTCGAATGACTCCCGTTCATCAACAGTTAAATCATAAAGAACGTGGGAGCTCATTGAGACGTTTTGTTCCAGTTCAGCTAATCTGGAAGCAGAAATCCTTCGCAAACGCCTCTCCAAATCGCTGAGGAAAACATACTTCGCCGCAAGCCTACGACTGACGTTTTCCTGCAAGTAACTGTTCAACCAGAACGCGAAAGACAAGCTGTCGCATTGGGCCACCTCAACATGCATATACCAGTTCACTTGCTCTTGTGGAGCTGAGTACATCGGCCGTACCATGCGCCAACTTGGAAAACGCGCTCGTGAACACTACCCAGCCTGGCTGGTAAAAGGAGAGCAAAAACGTGTAAACAGTTCAGTGACAGAACATCTGGTCAACTCAGGACATTCAGCGCCTTTCGAAAAGTCCTTCAAAGTAATATACAAGATTCAACCAAACCTATCAAAGGGAGTGAAATCAAGACATTTGGGCATAGCTGAGGCGTTAGCTATCCAAAAACTCAAACCCACCCTTTGTATCCAAAAGAAATACATTCAACCCCTGTCCCTGCCATGGCCATCATAAACAGGTAAATTTTTTTTTAATGACCATCCCATCGCCTTTCTTATCTAAACTTCCTGTTTATTCATGTTATTTTAAGTTTTCTTAATCCCTGTCTACACTAGCATATTTTCATATCCACACCTCCTGTTTATTTTGTCATTTTATTATTTCTACATATTTAATCCCTGATTGCATAAACAATTATTCATCACACTAGTTTCTTATCCAAACATCCTGTATATTTTGTTATTTTTTACATTTCTAACCCCAATTGCACAATGTCAATTTTCTTAGTTATTATGCTACTTTGTTTTAGTTTTACCCATCCCCCTGTTTATTATGGCATTCTAATTCCTAATTGTAATTTTTATTAATTCAACCCCTAACCAGAAATTGTTCTGGAACTTTCCCATCCATTTGATATAAATACACGAATGTACAGCCTAGATGATGAATTCGTCGAAAAGAAAATTTTCTTCGCTGCAACCGTCTTTTTATTCCCTATGATCAAATGTGTATATTCCGTGATTTGAAAACGAGGAAATTGCATGTTCATTTATGGCAAATCAGCGAAAATGCAATAAGACAAGTAGGAGGTACAGATTGTGTAACTAGCAAACGTGCCAATTATTCATTTACCTGTGGAACTTCACAGCACTTCTAGCTAATTACCATAGTTTTGTGAATAAGAAATATAAAAGCATCACACAAATGATAACTTACATTTACGACATACACATAATCCGTTACAGCTTTACAGACCCTAATATAGCTAGCTACAAGCTTTCCAGTGTTTCTAGCAGTATGTCATACAATAACAATTTCATATTTTCACTCACCACTGCTAACTAGAATTCCTCAATCTCCATAGTGATAGTTTTAAGCAGTGAGTTTATCACACTTGAAAACGCAAACTGATTGGTTAGAAGAATATGGAATGTGAACACAAATGCTAACAGAAACGGAAGAAAGACAATAGCAATTTTAATAAATGTGTTCAGTACGACAGTGAACATTACTACATAAATACCAAGCTTTGTCCCACTGCGAAAGAAAAAAAGTAGATTAATCCATCCAAAAAGTAAGGCAATAGTTCCACATTGCCACTGCCAGCCCTTGAGAAAAATAAACACTAAGTTTGAAATGATTTAACATCACCACATATCAGTTAATTATGTAAAGAGAAACAGGATATCTATAGGAAATAAAGTTCTGCAGCTAAACATAAAAGCTTTTGGTCTGTAGTAGGATAGATTTATTAAGAATACACGCATTTACCTGTGTGGAACTGTTGCATTGGTTGTATAACAATAGGTGTAACATCTATGAAAAGCGCCAAAATCCATTTAGGTGTAGGTTAACTGTCTGATTTAGCTAGATGTACAGCACATTGTTCATTGTTTCAAATCAGAGAAATATTTCTTCGTTTTCATTCACTTTCATAGAATAAAAAATATTCCTTGGGCTCATTTATTCGTTTTTGTAAGTCTTCAGTGTTGACTATACCCAAAAGGATTTATTGATCCCTGTCAGAATATGGACTTCTTAAACATATATTATCATAGTTATTTGATTTTTTTATGTCACGTTCCTTTTAATGATTTTCAGAGGAATACAACGTGCTTTTCTCGAATCATTTGAGGCTCGTAAATAGGTTGTACCTGGGGGCTCCCAACTAAACTTCAACACAGTAGCTATAATTTAAGGTACTAACTGCACAATCGTTTCCGGTAAAATCGTTGCACGAAGGCACAAGCACAAACTAGCAGCTAGATTACAGCCCAAATATTAGCCGTGAATTCCGTGAATTAATATGATTACCTCCTAACTTGATGTTTCTAGGACTGTTCTCGGTGGCCTTATGGATCAACATTGAGAATTTTTTTTTGATAGAAGTATGGAATTTTCAGCATGTCCGGAAATAAGTCATTATTGGTCTCATTATCTATTCATAACGAAATCTATCTTAAAATTGTTCTTCTATTTTAGACGAAAAACAGAGATCATAATAAGCTCGAGAAAATAGGAAGAGTAAATTTGTCACGCTAAAGAGTTGTTTGCGTGAGTATGTCATTCAGTTGTAGAATGCTCGCTAGTGAGACATATGATACGGGTTCGATCCCCGGCCCACACACTTATAATCCTCGTTTAGTTTACTAGTGGGAAAAGACGGTTGGTTGGATGTGAGGTCAGTAAACCCACTGCGTAAATAGAAACAACAATCTAAAACTCCAAAACTTGAAGCTGTGTTCCCCTCGGAATGCAAAAGATGAGAAAAAGAAAAGCGTTGTGCAGGGTAACGAATTCATACTATAACGTTTCGGATGAGTAAGTGTTTACTGCTATCACACTACTCATTCACAAGTGTCATTTTGTAAATATGTAGATAAATAAAAGTTAAAACTCAAGTTCAATAGATCACACGTTAATCACAGAGACGTACGGTAGTCGTCATACTTTACGTTTACTGATTAATTTAACAATCAACTTAGAGATCACTTATCTGTTTATTTGTACTTTTATAATATAGCTGAATCACCTAACCACTTGCTTTGAATTTTCATACTAATGCAAGCTATCTGTTCTAACATCTGTTTGTTTCCTGATTTAACACCATCTGACAAAAATGTAGTTCTGTGGTGTTCAAAACGTTAAGAGCAATGCACTTGTTTCCGGAAATAATAATTATATTCGAGTAGCATATGTAACTTGCTAAAATCTGATTCTCCTTTAGGTGGTTTCACGAACATTTCGGCATCTCAAAGTGGTCTGTGTACAACTGAGAAGGTGGAGAGTGAGACGAAATAGACTTCCTTGATGTCTATTCCAAATCAGAGAGGATTTGCCAACAATAAATTCATCGAGGGGAATTTAATGAGATTTTCATAAAATCAACGTCTATGATACAGCTTAACAGTTAAGTTTAACTTTATTTCTGTAAACGAAGAAATGAAAAGTAGGAGAATTCCAACTTACAAATCGATATCCAGTGATTCTTGAACATTTGTGTGTATCTATAACTGTTGCTATAGCTAAAATAAAAATATGCAGATCCAAGATATTATTTATGTCAAAATAATCGTTACAAATTTGCTACAACTAGAAAGTAGTATAATTAGAAAAAGGAACATTTTTAGATGGATAACTTGAAGTCAGTTCACAAAATTACATTAAGAAATAAGATGAATGAATATAACCGTGTATAAAATCTGAGATAATATAGTTTAACTCTGATGTTTCCTGAGTTTTCTTTTTCAGCACTGCGAACTTTTTACTTCACTACCCAAAGGTATCTTTGATACAATGAATGACTGACGTATTAAAATAGAACTTCATTACATGCCGTTTGTAGGGAATAAACTACCGTTGTAACGGCAGAAGGCAAAACACGGAAGCCAAGATATATTTTCAATCGATCAAACAGTTATTTATACCTATGCGCCTCATATTCTTTAACCAATCGCTGAGCGTGTGATTTTTGTTTACGTTAAACGACATGGAATAGAATATTCAAATATATTCTGTAGCTAACGTAGTATTGAACTGTGGGAATAGTATTCTGACGTTAGCGCTAACACATACAGTGATTCTTGCTGTGAGAATGGTATTCCGTTAGAACACATTGTTTGTATCACATCACCACACTGTAACACTTGATAATGAATCAACAGGTTTATTTTCAGAGTTCCCCTTTCTCAGTGAATTAATAATCCTTCACAAATTAAATATAAACTATCTCTGTTTGCCTTTAAAAATGCATATCACATACGTACATATTTTTTACGTATCAGAAATCATTGACTTACAACTGGTTCGTACTTAAGTTTATGTAACTAGTGCTGACTTGTTTTATAAGGCTGAGTGTACTTATAAGCTGAAAACAGAAACTATGAAAGTGCGTAGAATTTTGATGTTAAATACTTTTCGAATATACGATTAAGCTACAGGATTTTCATCATGAGCTGACATTAGTTAGAGAACCATTGGAAAACCTGGGAGTACTGGACAGCTGTTTTGTCCTAGTTTGGGTCTCTTCATCAGTACGCACCCACCGGGATTCGAACCCAGGATCTTCTGCTTACAAGGCGAGCTCATATACCATTAAGCCACTGGGACCCGATCCTGAAGAGTCCCAAACTAGGACGAAACAGCTGTCTAGTACTCCCAGGTTTTCCAATGGTTCTCTAACTAATGTCAGCTCATGATGAAAATCCTGTAACCAATCAAATCCCTACAAACCAACGCTTGAATACGATTAAGCATTCTCAAAGTAACATATACACGGTACATAAATGTATACAAAAAAGTATGAATTAGTCAGTTGATTTTGATTTTCTGAAGAGTGAGAAGTGTTTCACAAAATCTTGACTTTCATAAAAGATAACTGAAACACCTCTCTTGTAATTCAACATTTTTATTCTCATGTTATATCTTCATCATTTAGCGAACAACTCTATTTAACGATGAACAAGTTGTAGTAGCAAGTAGCGATCAAAATGTAAGAAAAAACTAGAAATGCCGCTCACCTCTTTAAGCAAACTTAAAATTGCCAGTAATTGTGTTCCATACTTTGGTATGATAATGATTTCCTCGTACACTTTCTTCTCCTGCTCCTCTAAAAGCAGGCAGGTTTCACTTTCATTCAAATATATATTGGTTATTCTGAAAGAGAATTTAAGCAAAATTAAACCTTGACTAGAGCAAGAAGAACAAATTGAGCTATGTTCAAATTCGTCAACAGAAATAAATGTATTTCAATTTTGACCACTGACTGATATCAGTTAGAGAACCATTGAAAGCCAGAGATAACTGGATGGCTGTTTCGTACTCATTTTTTGGGACTTATCATCAGTGCACACCCACCGGGTTTCGAACCCAGTTATAAGGTAAGTTCGTAGACCATTCAGTCACTGGGACCCGACCCAGTGGCCCAGGGAAATAACTGTACAAAAAAACAAAACCATGGAAACTGCTTCATTCTCTAGATTATAACTTAAGTCTTATTAATTTCTCAAGAAGAAATTCTTCACGTTCTTGCTGTTAGACAGTCACTGCACAACTAATATACATAGTTTTATTATGTTACATATAATCTTTACTTTATGACGTGCTAAAGCATAATTAAAGAATGATTACAAATAAAGTCCTGGAGACACTGAATGTATCTAGTAGCTGACCAAGAGATTTTTTTAAATGCTGTCATTTTTGAGCAACACAAAGTGCTATATCCCAATAAAGAAATTACGTTTCCAGTGAATAGGCAATCAGGCAGATGCAGTTAGAAAACATTTTCAAAGACCTACCGCTTAGATTGTCAATATTCTAAACACATCTATCCATTTTTTTATGTAATAACGTCATAGTGAAGTGCATCGTTTCCTTTTTCATCACTTAGGTGCATCCTCCAACAATTTGAGAATTTATTACTTGAAAGTAAAGTTAGAAAACAAATCAGTTCTCTTCAAAATGTCTCTTTCAGTCAACAGTAGACTAATCCGGTTATTTCCTTTTTAAAAATGAAATAAGGCCGTAATTTACTTTCATCTTTACAGCACTGATTGACCTTTTACACCAAGAATTGCACACTATAATAGAAGTGAGAAAACATCGAAAACTAAAACCTGCGCGGTAGGATAGATCACAGTAACACATATTCATTTACACCATAAATTCTCTATCTGTTTACGACTGCTGATGTCATACAGTTAAACTTCGTTTAATTGCTGGAAGCTGTTTTCCTAAATTTTTAGTAACACAAATAATTATAGAACGTAATGTTTTGTGCTGTTGATGTTTGTCTGCAAATTCACATGGTAATATTTATATGCCCTTAACAAAACGGTTTTCACTGAGTAGTGTTACAGACAGCAAAGGTGAAAACTGTGTACTTCAAGGAGCGAAAACCATATTTCATGCCTTAATTTTACAGTAATAACATCTCTTACACATGGTGAAACACTGTCATGAGTGAAAGATAAATTGTAACTGGGATCTGAACTTTGACATATTCTCGGACTTATTCACAAGGAAGTCTGCCCTCTAACCGATATCACCACATGCAGAAAAATGACATAGTATTTCGGAAAAAATCTTTAACATTATTTTCAGATATTAAGAAATATCTTAAGGCACAACTAAAGCTCAGGAGTCAAATAATTAGTATCAGATAGAAATATGAGTTTGATTCGATTTCGATTATGTAATAACGAGAAACAGAGAACTTGGCAGATATTCCTGTAAATCGTATTGTTGTCTATTAACAAATCTGCTGTTTCAGTATTTCATTGTCAAATAGTCAAAACTGCTTACTTGACAAAACTCAGCATGTATTGAGGGACGGTTTGAAGCATGAAAAAAAGTAAAGAGAACCAAAGATTATATACGCCGCCAGATTTATACATGAAATACCCAATAATCTGTGGAGTGCGTAACAATGTGATTGTACAATTTTTGGTTATTTGTAGAAATTAGACATATTGTACATAATTTTTGTTTAAAACGCTTCTGGTTGAAATACCCTTGGATTCCGTGTACGATTGAAAAAATACACTCTGCTGTTGGAGACTTCGTCTTCTCCTTGGTTTCTTCGGCTTACTAGCTCAGCTCTCACCGTGTTGTATCTTTCGGATTTATTGTAGAAATCCACTACGTTCAACCGAAGACAGTTATACAACCGGGACACAGCAGCTACAACCTACTCCGTCCAAACAATTAACGTCTCCGTGGGATATATAAATAATTTGTAGCAGAGGACTTAAACTTTATTTCCAAGTAACCCTTTTGTTGATATAACGTGTCGTTACATTTTTGATAATATACTGTTACTTAACATTCCATTGACTTGAATTTTATTTCTCATATTTCGTAATACTAGTGAACTCTAACATAAGTCCCCTACAAATCTAACACAGTTATAAGAAATCACAAAACTAATTAGCTCATGTTGCAATAAATCTTCTCTACCATAAAGAAGCTATGAAATAAAAAAATATGCAGTTTCTAAAGCCTCTATTTTAAACAACTTAGGTTAAGGTATGTTTCTGTCACATGGACAAGACAGGCATTTGAATATTGTGTACTTTGTATGTCTTATATTAGAAAATGTTTTTCTTTTCAAAAAACCTTTATTTAGTGCTCATTTAGTTCGTAATGAGAAAAGCTACAGATTGAAACACTCCGTGTCAGTGAGGAAAAGGACTGACCGGATTTGTACTTACCATTTACAGCTATAAACCCAAGATACCACATGTTTTCTGGACTTAATTCTAGCGTTGATAGATATACTAGTTAAAAAAAAAGAATGTTTTGATACTAACTAATAGCATAAATGCGTAAATATTTTTGCAAACACTCTAAAAGTTAGAGATGTAATTACACCCAGCCAAAATCCCATGTGAACTATGAAAGTATTAGCTCTGCATATAATTCGTACCTATCTTAATTAAACAGTCGAACACACAAAATGCATTTAGCCTTTATAATCCTCAAGCAAACTTAGACGTTCATTTTAATACACTTACACTTAGACATTGTCTCATGTATGGGAATAATCAACATTTTAATTCATGAAATGTAACTATATACAGAGTTAGAAAGTAAATGTACAGTATGACTCATGTTTTATGAATGAATGAAGTATGTGACTATATGAATATTTATAAATCATCCTAGACGCTTTACTGAGACATCATATTTATTGATAATATGAGGTTAAGCACATTTTATTTTTTCAATTCAGATAAAATATTGACATAAGTGACAACAAAAGTATTAGTTTAATGAAATTAGAAACATGCTACTACTAGGGAAATTACATTTATATGTTCTGATAATGGTAATATGAACTCAGTTGATGAACGAAAAGATTGTTTAGATCACCGTAGTAGTGCTCACCATTAAGTCCAATGGATGACCCATTGTGTTGACTTTTTTCTTTTTTCTTGGCACCAGTCTTGTGAATGAATTTTCCTCCTGTCTCTGTAATAACATACAAAGAAAGATGACAAAAATTTCAATGTTAGCTATTCAAGATCAGTGAGAGGACTTCCCACCATACAAGTAAATTGTATATTGCGTCAGACAAAAATTGCATATCATGTGCCTTTGCATTATACTGTCAGATGACAGTAACACAGGACAATACAAAGTCACTTTGTGTGCAATGCTGACATGGTATTCTTAAGTCCTCCCACTGTAGACATAATACCTACCTACCAATCATTATCTCCTTATTTGGAGTGTGATCTTGAAAAGTGAGTATCAACCTGCAAATGAAAGTAATATTCCCATATTGAGTCATAAGAAAAAGGCACAAACAGCGAAGAAAATTTTCTTTTCGACGATTCATTTTCATGAGCTGTACACTCGTAATTATAATTAACAAAGAAATCTTTAGACCAATCAGATACTGGTAGATTTTGTCCTTGGAAAATTGTATTACATAATGTAAGGTGTAAGAAGGGATGACTAACTGTAAGTTAGAAAGGAGACAGAAGTTGGCACTATCTCACACTTATTACATCATGCCAACTTCTGTCTCCTTTCTAACTTACAATCAGTCATCCCTTCTTACACCTTACATTATGTAATACAATTTTCCAAGGACAAAATCTACCAGTATCTGATTGGTCTAAAGACAACCTGCAAATGTCTGTGTGATTTAATGGATTGAATGATTTAGGGCTGATATGCGGACTCATAGTGAAATGCAGATTGTGTAACCTATATCCAACTGGATGCTGTCTTTTCAGTTTATCTAACTAATATAATGTAATGACATCTTTATAGTATATGGGAAGGGAGGAAATAAAATGAGTTGAACAGACACTAAAGGAAAATTACTCAGGTCACAGTATCCTCCTTGTAATGATAATAAAATACCGGGACATAAGGTGTTACACAACACATGGTAGTTACACTTTAGTGTGTAAAACACTTAACTAATTTGCACTAATATTACATTTACTTCCTTAGAACAGAAACCTTAATATTTTTAAAGCAAGACTGAAGAATTTCATTATTAACTGATTCACATCGTGCAATATACATTAATGCAGTACTATTTAATCCATATTAAAATTTCCAGCTCAATTTATTGTCTGTGACAACTTCCAAGGTAGTTACAACAACTCAGAATGCAGACTAGCTGGATTTATGGGGCACACACACACACAAAAAAGAAAGAAGATGAAAGGAAAAATAAATTCTTCGAATTTAAAGTGAACTTTTATGTAAGAGTATGTTTTACCACATCTCAATAACTAATAATATGTTATATGACTAACTTTGCATGTGTTATTCTCAATAAGCTTCAGTGTGTTGACAACCCAGCTTTGATTTTCATCCTCAAGAAATTCATAGTTGAATGTTATTGTATGTTTTGTGTGTGTTTGTGGAATGCCATTTCTTATCACACATTTATTGAATACCAATGCTGCAGCACCTGTAATTCAAGTTAAATGGAAATGGTGATTTTTCTTATACAGCATAAAGTTTGAAAGAGTAAAAATAGTTGCATACGTGGAAAATATTTGTGTGACATGATTAAGAGTACTCAGTAGTTATTTGAGTTTGAAATCAATGAGTATAGGTTACCTGAGAAGAATGCATCAGTACATGCATCGTACAACAGCATCTAGTTTGACTTAAGCTCCAGAGTAATATTCCTGCAATAATATTTATTCTGATTGATATCACCCACAAAAGTGTACCTTAGAAATCTTCTCTTGTACCGTATGATTCCACCTGGGAGAAATTCTCATCAAATTAAAATCCCTAATCCTGTAATTTCTAAGTAAATGAGAATTCTGAGCACATACGTGTTTGCGAAATATTTTAATTTTCAGTCGTTTTAAACCCTTCTTTTTCGGTTATCACATACAGATGCTCCAATCTATTTTTGCAATCTAGGTGAAATATTATCACTATTATTTTTAATATAATCACCAATGTTTATGTATTCCAGAAACTTATATATATATATATATATATATATATATATGAGTGATCAGGGAAATTGAAGACACAAACCTGTTGGAAATATATGTATGTATATATACGTACATATTGTGACCGCAGAAAACAAAACACGGAAGCGAAGGTATATTTTCAATCGATCAAACAGCTATTTATACCTATACAGTTCATATTCTTTGAAAATCACTGAGCGTGTGATTTTTGTTTACGTTAAACGACATGAAATAGAAAATTCAAATACATATATAGTATTTTGTCGCTAATGCAGTATTGAACTGTGGGAATATATGAGAATAATGTTCCGTTGGAACACACTGTCTTCATCAAACCACCACAATATGTCAAAGTTATGCTTGTGATACTTGTTAACTAATGTCCTCCAGTAGATAAAGATTGCTCTTACATTCATGCAAAATATTAGAATACTGTCTTGGTATGAATTCTCTTCTCAAATACAATCTTGTCCTGACTATGAAACTTTTTTGCTACTCGGACAAAGAGAATAGGCTTTTTTCAGTAAGATAATTATGGAGAGTCCTCTTTAAGTCAAAACAAGTTAATAAGCACGATATTTGTTCCTGGGATTAGAAACGATATTATTCCAGGATTTCTAACTTACAAATCTTTGTGACCTCTAGCTCTACTAAACAGTTATACATGGGTTGTATTTTTTACTTACAAAATGCATGAAAACTACTAGCTATGTATTTCAGTTTGTTAAGTAAAATGAAACATGATTGCATTACCAGGCATTAGACGAATCATTCTACGAATAGGCGTTTCCATATATCCATACTTTGAAATCGTGACTTTCTGCAAGATATCATTCCAAAATGGACTGTTGAGAAGTGCCTCTACAACTCCACTGAAAAACATTTGAAATTTATTGAATAAATGAATTAGATTATCCGCATATTGAATGATGCCTTTAAAATCAATGACTGCGTAAAATAGTTATATGAGTGCATGTTAAGATAAATAACTGTACTACATGCTGAAAATCCCATATTTGTGCCCAAACGTACTGTATGGAATACAGCTAATATTATTATTATTATTATCCCAAAATGTTATGGTATGAATCGCTGGTGGCACACTGCAACACCAATTTAATGTAAAAGCAGGTTAAATCCATTATCTTGAAACTGATTGGAAAGTAGCTCTGTTTTCTCAGCTGTCATTATGTAAAAAAACTCATTTGATAAGTAAACTATTGATAACTTTGAGGTAACTGCGATATCACCAAAACCAAATAGTGGGAAAGTAATTTATGCTTTAAAATACTTATAATGCTACTTTTATTTTTGTTAAAATTAATTCATTCTGAACTTGGAAATATTAAGTAGAAATCAGAAGCCAAATTATGAATATAAATGCAACGAAAAAAGCAGTAATTTACCCGATTAATGCAATTTATGGAATCGTAAGTCAGTATTAATTAGCATCTACCTAATATGCAACAACGCCTTCTAATGGGACGCCATGTGAATATCTAATTAATCAGACATGTATTTGATCGCTGATAAATTTTCATGAGCGTGTCCGTGGTTCACTAGTATAACGTGGGCTAACAGAGCACTTGCTCTAGGTTCGATTCCCACACGATGCTCACCTAAACTTTGACGAGTTCATTAGCCGGTAGAAAGCCTAGAGATGAAGGAAGATTAAACGTGTGGCTACCAACACCACCACCGCTGGAACTTCAAAGGTCAAAGTCTCTTATTCCACTTGGAACACAAGGAACAAAAAACAAATATCATGAACAATGTATACTCACAAACGACCATAATCAACAGCTACATCCGAAGCATTAAAACCTGATAATTCTTCATTCTCTAAAGAAATACACAAAGTAGGATCTGCAGCCCATCTCAGTAACAAATTAACCATATCTACAAATTCTTTCTTACATGATACGAGGAGGGGGCTAAGTTGTAAGAAGAAGAAGGTAAAAAATACAAATTTACTTTATTTATAGTAGGTGAGTACTTATCATAAACCACTTTCCACTGCTTAGATTCACCAATCACAGAGACAAATTTTCTGACTGCTCTTCAGCACTGACTTACTAGTAAAATACTTTCATGAATGATTTCAAGATGGCAAAATCAGCTTACGTTCGATTTGCCTTTAATATTTACATTTGCATAATTCTCTGAAATAACCTGTGCACATTAAGTTTGACCATAGTATGCAGCAATAGTTAATGGTGTCCAACCACGTAACTTAGAAGAATCTACTGGCGTATTGTGTTGAAAACCATACCGCGTGGCTAAATGTTCGCTCAAATGAACTGTAGATGACTTTTGAAGCAGGAGGTTAATTATTCTGTAGAAAAGACGACAGGGCTAATAAAAATCATGACTGACCAAGATACCTCAGAGGAAACTACATCAAAAGAAATTCATGTCTCCCTTTTAATTACTCCTAATGCCTTTAAATCAACACTGGAGAGACGTCATGCAACCAGAATTTTTCGATTTACAAGTCAAATTACTTGATTTTTCCATTGCAAGCTTCAAGGTCATGAATGTGTTATCCTATCTACTGGTTATACGTTTCTCTTCACTAATTTAACGTTGAACTCAACAGTTCTTTTTGACATTTTCCATGTTTTAATCCGTTTGGAAAATTACCGCCTGAGTTGTATAGTTTGATACGCTACGTATAATTGTTGTTTAGCATTTTGCTATAAATTTTAGTGACCTATTAGTGATCAGATGGAATTTTAATTCTTCCAGTTCAAACAAGTATTTCAAATTATACAAACTCGTTAAGTAACACGAAATCTGAATGATACAGTTAAACGTGATATTTCAGCAATATGCCAGCATGCAAATGCATGTATTTGCATAATTACAGACTTGAAAGCCTACTGAAATATTTACATTATTTCTACTAAAATATTCATAAACAGTGTTTTTTTCTTGAAGTTAGTTGGTGGATGGTGACTAACAATGGAATCCAGGATACGCATTTCGTCCTATTTGGGACCCGTCACTGGGTGTGCCTGCATTCCCCAGTGGGTGATGGCGTCCCGAGGCTCGAAGCCACTACCCCCTAGTTTCAAAAGCCAAAGCGTTATCCACTAGACCACTTGGATTCCGCTGCTAGTCACCATCAAGCAACTGATTTCAAATCACATGACCAGACATCGTCGGAGCATCTGCACAAGGAGCCGATAGGTCAACCTGAGATCGAGCACTTCGGTTCGATCAGCCGACAGGACACATCTAGATTAAATGAAGCTTTTTTCTGTTGTCTTTTACAGATTAAGCTTGGAGATATCTTGGTGGAACAATCTCAAAATTGTTTCGTTGTCAAACAAAATGTTTTAAATCAATAATTCCTAAAAATGCTCATGGTTAGTTCTGAAATTTAATTGGTCGAGTCTGTATGCTTGCAAGAGTTTCTGTTGATTACTACGTTGACCGTCATTAAGTCGTATAGTTTGACGAGTGTGTAAAACATATAAGTATTGGTATACTTTACGTGTAGTAGCCTAAACTAGTCACTGAGAATAAAAGAACGCGTGTGTAAAACATATAATTATTGGTATACTTTACGTGTAGTAGCCTAAACTAGTCACTGAGAATAAAAGAACGCATGTGGAAAAATGGTCAACATAGTTTATAATGCGTAAAATTAAACTCCTCATTATACAAAACTAATTAAAATTACACTCCAGTGAGCTGTCTATCTGGTCGTACGAAAGTAGTGATAGATCTTAACAGTCATGTTTATTCAGGATATGCTAGGGATCATGAAGCTATGGCATATTAGTGTGACACGAATAATACATATCGCTTGCATTGTCAACTGCATGCTTACCCACTTTTCCCAACAGACGATTAACCTAGGTCTACTTTAAAGTTGCATTCTTAGGACTACCAATCGTAATTAAGTAATGTTATGTATTGAATGACTTAGCAAACTATTTTATATTATCAAACGTGACTGAACACAAACATCATGTGGCTAGGCTATTAAGATGCATTAGGATAAATGTATCCAAATACAAGATCATTGAAAATTCTGTGTCTTTTCAGTCTCAAACGTTGCTAAATCATTCAGCATATAACATTATGATTGGACTAGGATATCAACACATTCATTCCAATGTATTTTAACAACCCAACAACATGTCCTTTACTCTCAATCTTTTCTTCCCACAAATTCGTGTATAACATGATCATCTCAAACATTCAATGATTTGAGGTGGTAACACTGCTGAATTATAAGATGAGTCATATAAATTTCGGCAACATCAATAGCAGAACTCCATTCGCTATACTGACTGAAATTAATCGGCATGTTGTTAAGTTATTCAAAAGACATGGGATTATAAGTGAACTACAATTTGGATGTATTGATTATTATTCATTTGGATAGCCTAGCAACTTGTTTAAGCTCAGTCACCCATTCATACATTTCAATACTATCAAACAATTATTTTCACATAGAAGCACTAGGGCTTGTTTATTTCGAACGTCAGTTTGAACTGTTGCCTTTCCACCCTATGCATATCTGTTCTGACTCCATACAGCTAAAATGTCTCCCATATTGAACTTACCTACACATGTGAGAGATAGACCAATAAACGAATTTGGCACACTAACACAAAAATAGCCCGATAGGCATTCAGCTAGACAAAAGCAACTGAAACCTGTGAGTATCCATTCTCCTTTCTCAACTTATCATACCTATTAGACTGTGAATACTAGCTAAAACAATTCAAAGTTAACTAGGATCACTTAGTTTGCAAATGATTCATGATAAGTGTTTTGTTTGTCAAAGTTTGCTTATGTATGTTTGAACTTCAGTTACAAATTCGGAGATAAACAGAAGGATAGTGCTTTGAATTTTATTTCTAAATAAATGGAAATGAACGCGAAAATTTCTCAGTCGTTTTCAGGCTTCATGAAGTTATAAAAATGATGTGCAGGAAATGCAACAATCCAAATTTTTAAAAAGTATGCTTTTAACATCGAAACATAGTGAAATGCCATACATATTACTATGTTACTCAATGCACTCTCGTCTAAAGAAATGAGGTTGACTGTTTATTGGCACTGATTGAAGGTATAACATGAACGTTTGTGGAGTACGTAATCATATGATTGTACACTTTTTGGTTAGATGTTGAAATTAGAAGCATTGTACATGACTCTTGTTTAAAACGGTTTATGTTTAAATACATATAACGTCAGAGTGGAATTTGAAATACAATATACTGTTGGTAGCTTCGCCTTCTCTCTGGCCATTTCTGTTTACTCGCTCCACTCAAACCGTGTTGTATCCTTTGGATTTATTGCAGGAACCTATTATCCTTATCCGAAGACAACTCTAAAACCGGAAAACAGCTTCTATCAGTAGACACGATTCCAACAGTCAACGCTTCTGTGGATTATATAAATTTAAATAAAGCAAGAAAAACAGTGGTTTGTGCAGAATAATATGGTACCATCATTTATTTCGTCGGCTTCTCATCAGCTGCTTACAGCCTAAATAAATTGTGAGGTTTACGTACAGAAAAGTTTTAACATACTTGCAAATTTTACATGTCAGTTGACAGAAAGTTCCACAATTAGTGAAAAGTGCTCAGAAAATTGTGCTTATATAGTTTTTACACAGGCAATTCAAGTTTAAACAAAATAAATGTATTTCAGGTGGATGATTTTGATGTGGTTGTGTTCTCTGAGCTGGATAGTTAATTTGCATACAATGGTAAAGGAGTTACGTAATGAAGACGAGAGGTGAGTAAGATGATGAGTAACTAATAAATTTGGTAACGATGTACTGAGTTCAAATCACGTCATATAAACAAGAGACAAGCAATATTACAGATTATAAAAAAGAGGGGTGAGGTTAAAGACAAAGATTACGTAATCAGAGTAGAGAATAAAGACATCCAGTTACCATTGGCAAGGAAAGACTAATAACTGCTTCCTTCTGAACACATAAATCTGGTTTGAAGCGTTTGACAGAAATTGCTTCGGCAAACTTGAGGAGAATGGAGCTCCTTTGTCTATTGATAATTTTAAAGGATTTCTCGATTTCCACCTCATGACCCGTGTCGAGGAGATGCCTGGCGATGGCACTGTTTAAAGAATTTGTTCCCTTTAGACGTAATCTTTTTGGTACATGTTCAAAAAATCGTAGATATGCCCTTCTTTCTGTTCTTCCAATGTAACTGCTCCCGCAGATACATGTAAATTTGTATATACAGTTGGAGTTCACATGGGAAGGATATCTATCGATTTTTGATTGCACCAAAGAGCAAGTTGTTCGATAGATGGGAACGAGCTTAGCTGCAGGATAGGCTATAGCTAGTGATGTAATCAGCCTTCTGTTGATCATCGGTGTAATGTTTTCACCTTTATAATCAAGCTGAAAGTAGATTGGCTTTTTTCCACTGTGATTTGTTTTACATTTTCGACTTCAGATCTTCCGTACTTGTTGATGAACCTTTGAGGGTACCCATTGCTCTTCAATGTCTTCTCAAGAAACTCAAATTTTTCCTCTAATTTCTCTATAGAGCATATTCTTCTCGCTCTATAGTACAGAGTCTTGACTAGACCGCGTTTAAAGCTATTTGGACAAAAGCTATTGAAATGTAAGTATTGTCCTTTCCATGTAGGCTTTCGATAAATTGACTTTTGAAGACTACCGTCTTCTAGGCGTTCCATGGCAATGTTGAGGAAGTGAAACTTTCCGTCACTTTAATGTTCCATAGTAAACTCAATATTGCTGTGTGCATCATTGTTATTAGTCTTTCCTTGCCATGGTAACTGGATGTCTTTATTCTCTACTCTGATTACGTAATCTTTGTCTTTAACCTCACCCCTCTTTTTTATAATCTGTAATATTGCTTGTCTCTTGTTTCTATGACGTGATTTTTTAATAATAATAATTTGCTTTATTCCAAAACAGTACATGTGATACAGAATGGAATTCTCAGCATTTTTACTACAGTATTGCATCCAGTTAGTACATTATCAATAAATAGAATTCTACATAGAATAAGGAAATCTCAGTTCATTATGACAACAACATATTGGGATGTCGGTAGCAAAGCCAAAGCTGAACAGTGTTTGAAGGTGTTAGAAAAATAGGTGCTGTCATATTTACTGGCGTAAGCGAGAGAAAGAAATAAAGCAGCACATAACGGAAAAAAAGAGAGAGGGAGAATAGGAAAAGAAAGAAAGAAAATGTTGTACCTATTGATGATGTGGGTTGGAAAGACGAGATCCAGTTTTACTACTGACTATTTAATGAATTATAGGTGTCACGCCTAATGCTTTCTTTATCACACAGAACACGAGCTAAGTAGGGTATGGTTGAGTTTTTGTACTTGCTGGTGCGAGCATATGGTTTTCTATATAGGCTTCTGGTTTTGCCTGATGAGATGCAAGGGGAGAGTTGTGAGTGAAGAGGGTAGTGTGAGTTAGATAAAGTGGATTTGGCCCATTTTTCACATGAGTCCATGTGCCTGTCGACCAGAATATTAACAAGCTGGTTAAGTGGTACGTTGCTTACCCTGCTGACAACCTTTAACATCCTGCGTAATATGTTATAGTCTTTCTTCAGTAGCCCGGGAAAAACTAAAGGGGAACAATAGAGAATAATAGGCAGAATGCGAGAATTAACGAATTGTAGGAGTAAGGGTTGGGTTATACCAGAATGTTTTAACTTCTTGATGTAGAAGGTAAGACGGAATATTTTCTTAGAAATCGCTAAGATATGAGACGACCAGGAGAGATCAGCAGATAGAATGACGCCTAGGTATTTAATTTCCGATTTGGTTTCTATTTCAGTGCCGTCTATGTTGCATACCTCGTGAGAGCCAACCAGTTTGTTTAGGTCTAAAGGTGAAATTGACTGTTTGGCATTTGGAGGGGTTTGAACTCAGTACATCGTTACCAAATTTATTAGTTACTCATCATCTTACTCACCTCTCGTCTTCATTACGTAACTCCTTTACCATTGTATGCAAATTAACTATCCAGCTCAGAGAACACAACCACATCAAAATCATCCACCTGAAATACATTTATTTTGTTTAAACTTGAATTGCCTGTGTAAAAACTATATAAGCACAATTTTCTGAGCACTTTTCACTAATTGTGGAACTTTCTGTCAACTGACATGTAAAATTTGCAAGTATGTTAAAACTTTTCTGTACGTAAACCTCACAATTTATTTAGGCTGTAAGCAGCTGATGAGAAGCCGACGAAATAAATGATGGTACCATATTATTCTGCACAAACCACTGTTTTTCTTGCTTTATTTAAATTCATCAAGGGGAATAAATGCATGAAGATTTTATAAATAATTTGTAGCAGTCGACTTTAACAATGTATCCAAGTGACCTATTAATTAATAAAGCTCATTACTGCATTTTGATAATATATCGTTTTATTGCACTCTCATTGACTTCGATCTTTATTCGCATATTTTTTATGTTAATGAACTTGCTCTAGGCAGTCCCCTGCACGTTAGACATATGATTCTCATCATTGGATTTTTGGCTATAAACTTCCATTGGTATATTGAATAATCTGACTGAAAATTATACTTGTGCTTCTACAGTTTGTGCTGTTCTTTCTACAAATAACAGTGCTAATTACTGATCAAGATGTACTACAGTATAACACACACATATGAATACGAAATACTTACATAAATTCAGAATGCACCAAAGCTGAAATAGTCTATATAATTTCTGGACTAAATGTGGCTCTTTAATCCACAAACAAATTTTAAATTAAATAGAATTACCGTACTATTAACCAGATGTTTAAAAATTATGTTAACGTCAAAACCTCACCATATCTACCTATGGAAGAAGACATGGATAACACCATATGTGACCTGCTGGACAAGTATCGGGAGTGACGACAAGAATTCCAGCAGAGTAGCAACAGAAGATACCCTTCAGCAGTAGTCTGAAAGAGCTTGATATCCAGTATTAAGGCCTCTACGAATTTAAACTTAATATAAAGAATTTGATATTCGAAAATATATCATTGATGAATGCACCATGCATTAGATAGTTTATCGAAACGTAAGCACTGATTTTTCTATCGGAGACCGTATCATTAAACACAGCATCATATTTTGATCAATCGTAGTCTTCAGGAAGCTAGGTCTTAATGGTTAACTAACCAAATCACAAATATCAGCTAAAAGAGTTAAACACAAAAAACTAAGCCACTGAGAGTACTCACTTCAAATGGCCATATATGGAAGCTTCGTGTAACGGAGCCCCTTCTAAAGAATTCACCTCGGTACCATCCGCACCAGCATCTACCAACAGCTAAAACAAGATAAGATTTGTCTAAGAATTTAAGAGTGAGAATACTTTTGTCAGTAATAATGTGTACTAAAAACACAGGTTAAAAGCTATTGTGGAACTGACCTTTGTAATTCTGTAGCTTCCAGATCGCACAGCATGATGTATTGATGAATCGTCGTATAAGTAATCAGCCTTCAACAATAATTCATCTTGCCTCGAATTTAGTAGGATCTAAATTTTATCAAGTAAGTTTACAAGATCGCTATTAATTTCCTTTCGCTTTTAATAGATGCTTTCAAATGAGTGTGTTAAAATAAAAGAGACTGGTGACAGTGCTTATAAGATGATGCAAAACAGTGCTTACCTGATCAAGATTAATGACAGTTTTTTCTACAATATCCGAGATGTGAGCAAAAATAGTACTTCCTGATAAAATTGAAAGTTGTTTCCACTATCACTTTAACCATAAGTTTCAAAACTCTCAAACTTTCATCTCCTGTATGTCACTCTTATACGCCCAACTCGTTATCCCCCATTCAGGTCCCGCACGAGGACCTGGTGTGTGACGTCATTCAGTGGCCCCCTCAGTGTATGTCAATCCACCTCCATTTATTTCTGCAAATTTATTGGGTCCCGAGTTCTTCTTTGGTTCGCCTCTAGTCTTCCATCTTGCATATCCAACCAGGCGTCTGATCTTCAGTATTGAGTTAGAGAAAGCAAGTGTTGGTTAAAGTCTGCAGAACTCTGTTGAAAAGTCTTTCTGTGAAGTGACAAGTCTCTGAGACATATAGAAACAATGACTAACCTGACATTAGTGCTGAGAATTAAGATAATGTTCCTTCTGTCGTGCTTTTTCGATTCTGGCTTGACATCCTCATCTTTGGCACTTGTAGTTGAAACGATGTTGCCTAGGTAAGTGAGACGGTCGACTTCCTTTAGATTTCTCCCTCTATCTGTGACTGGTGCCTGTCGTTGTTGGTTAGGCGACTCCGTCACCTGTATCTTCTTTGGTTCTACCTGAAGTCCTATCTTTGCTGCTTTTTCCGCCAAAATGTTGGCTTTCGTCTGTAGATATTCTAGTTTGTGTAACACTAGACATAAATTGTCTGCAAAGTCTAGATCTTCTAGAGCCTTCTTTGTTTCGGTCCAGTGTACGCCCGTCTTCTCGCTCCCCACAGTCTGTTGCATGATCCAGTTCACAAGAAGCAAGAATATCATTGGTAGTAAGGTCGACTGATCCGAGAAGAGATTAAACTAACTTACTTTCAACAGAAGTTTTATGTGCGACGGTGGCACAGTGGTTAGGACTCTCGCCGATCATGCACATGGTCCGGGGTTCGATCCCCTGCCGACGCACACCCGATATCTATGGTCGGCCTGCAAAATTTGGGCTACCGATATCACATGCTGAAAATGCTATACTTGTACTAAAAATACAGTGTGGCATCAAGCTGTAATCAAAATAAATAAAATAAAAAAAATAAATGATATATATATATATATATATATATAAGCTCCATTATCAATTAGCTTTTGTGCCGCATCGTGATATCCAGATTTAACAGCCAACAATAAGGTTGTGTTTCCATTATAGTTTTCGTGGTTAATATTACACTTGTTTTATGAGAATTAAAACGCAAAACAAAGGATGATAAGCACTCATTCAAAATGTGGATACAACAAAATTGGTACACTGGAACATGGCTATTAAACACAACAGTATACTTGCACAAGAAATGGGTTTATACACAGATGAATACATCACGAAGACAGTTTATTTAGCAGAGTGATGGTTCACCCGAAGTAGGTAACCCAATGGCTGAGTGTAAAACGCCATCATCTCATTAAGCTTACTGACTACACTGCATACTTGGTAGATACATTTGGAATAATAAATACCAAATCCTATAAATTTACACAGCTTCGATAGGTCAACTAATCTGTGTATATCTTGTTTCACTTCGTTTCGAAACACGAAGCATATGGCTTACAAGATCCTCTTCAAAACCAAACATGAATTTAAGCTTTCATTACAAAAGTGATTCCGATACCGGTTGTATTTTCTGTCTTCAGGAAGATTGAAGACTTCTGTTAACGATCATGCGGTGGAAAATAAGTTCTGACATGCTCTTCAGGGTTTCTAAGTGATTTTCAAATCTTGGACAGACATGAAAAATATCTCTAGGAAATATGATAGCATTTGAACAATGTTACCTAAATAAAAACATATCTCAGTATTGTCTAGAAGTATGTGTTACGACGATACATTCAGTACATGAGACTATTGCCAAATGAAAGTTAAGGAAATTATGCTCACATTTTGCGGTGTATTTCAATGAACAATAGGCGAAATCATGAATCATAAAATAAGTCTGTAAAAAGAGATTGATTACGTAGTCGACTATTGACAAATATGAAGTGGGATTCATTAGCCTTAGTAAGTTAGCAATATGCATAAAATAACGGTCTTTCGAATATTGCATTGTTTATACATGCAAATACACAAACAAATTATATAATATGTGTAAAGAGCTACCAACCTCTCAGTTAATAAATTGACCATATCGATTTTGTACAGCTTATACAGTTTGTACAGCTTGAGAATGATATCGCCGAAAAGAGTAACTCTTTGCTGAACGCCTTTTCTTTTCTATGGCTGAATGGGAATTTTCAAATTACTGAAACGTTGCAAGGACCCAGTGACGGTGAAGGAGCTGGACCGTTTCCTGCGTTACTCCGTCAAGCTTGCAGTAGCGAAGGCAGAGATTCAGTTCTTGAGAGAATGTTTAGATCGGCACGAATATCCAAAGATGTACTGGAAGTCCCTCAGACGAAACCACATCCATCCGAATACCAGAACGCTCAGGCAACACACACTAAACAACATTGACTCCATCCAATCACGTGTCCCTGAACTAGAACGAAATGTTGACTTACGAGCTCACGCAGTGCACGACTTAGAACAAGAACTACGCCAATCGTTCGAAGAATATGTCGAGGAAGTTGCACAGAAACAATGTGAGAATGTCAAGTCAAACCTTATTAAAAGCCTGAAGCCGACGAACGACCCTGAACGTCCATTCCCAAGCGATCCAGAAAAATACGTATTTAACCTCTCAAACATTGAGCTGTCAAAACTTCAACTAGAAGCACTGTCCCTCGGTCCAAAGTTCTGCACAAAACCATCGAAAATCCAAAAACTTCAAACCCAAGTTCAGTTCGAAAACTTGATAAACCAAACATATGATCTATCACTAACTTCCAAAGAGAACCTGCAGCAGTTCAGGTCGGTAGTCCTCGACAGCTGCCATAAATTTGTGAATACCAAACCAAATGGAAAGTCAATACTGACCAAAAAACACTATAAAGAGCTCAAGAAATTAATAAACAACAAAGAGATTATTCTGTTACGCCCGGATAAAGGTGGGGGAATCGTAGTCATGAATCGTGAAGACTACATAAGCAAAATGCTGACCATCATATCCGACGAATCTAAATTCATAAAACCAGCAAACGAAAAGAACATGACGGAACAAACTGAACAAAAACTAACGAACCTTCTCCGAAAACTAAAGACTGAATCATTCATCGATCTTGAAACCTTCGAATCATTGAAACCGTCGGGCTCAAATATACCCCAGCTATATGGACTACCAAAGGTGCACAAGAAAAACGTACCTCTTCGACCCATTCTCGATATGACTAATTCACCTTATCACAGTACCGCACAATGGCATACTAGAACCAGTCAGAAAGGAAATCTCCCGCCACTCAATTCGAGACTCCTTCGATTTTGTAAATTCCATTGAAAACGTCAGCGTTTCCAATCAAACCATGTTCTCACTGGATGTGGTATCACTGTTTACAAACGTCCCACTAACCGAAACAATATGCTATATATGTGAATATATTGATTCAAAGGAGATGAACATTGGTATACCCACGGACTATTTGAAAGAACTCCTATTAAGATGTACTCTGAACGTCCAATTCACTTTCAATAATGAAATATATAGACAAAAAGATGGTATAGCTATGGGCTCACCACTCGGCCCGCTGCTTGCAGATATTTTCATGTCAAAACTAGAAAATACACACCTAAAGAAGACAATAGATAACTTCAGGTTCTACAAGAGATACCTGGACGATACCTTTATTATCGCCAATAATGAGGAAAATTTGGAGAACATATTGGACTTCTTCAACAGTTGCCATCCAGCAATCCAGTTCACACTAGAGAAGGAGTCCAACGCAACAATATCTTTTCTGGATGTGCAACTAACAAGACACGAACAAGATGGGACACTCAAAAGATCCATTCACAGAAAACCGACATGGAATGAACAACTCATCAGCTTTCACAGTTGGGTGCCTCTATATACAAAACGAAATCTAATCCGCTCACTGACTCACAGAATCCACAACCTTTGCAGTCCGGAAACTATGGAAGAGGAGCTGAAGACCCTGAAAAGAATCCTCCTTGAAAATGGTTACCCGGGACGTTTCATCACAAAAGCCATGAAGCACAAAACACAAAAACTGTCTATGCTTACTGCTCCCAAGAAACTTCTCTATTTGAATCTACAATTCAACGGAGATTCCTCAGCAGAAATACTGAGAAACCGCCTGTGCCGCTCACTGAAGAAAACCTTCTTCGCATCTGAACTCAGACTAACTTTCTCTAAGAAACCAATGATTCGCACGAACGTGAAGGACAAGCTTCCACTGGGGGCCTCATCAATGTGCATCTACCAATTCACCTGCTCATGTGGAGCTAGGTATGTCGGCCGTACCCAGCGTTTGCTATCCAAACGAATCAGCGAACACTTACCTTCATGGTTTTATAAAGGAGAAAGAAGATCCCCCCGCCACAGCTCTAGCCTAGAACACTTGATCGAATCCGGATACCAAGAAAACCCACAAAACAACTTCTCAGTTATCTACACAATACGTGGGAATCTTGCCAAAAGAGTACGAATTAAACTTCTTCAAACTGCAGAAGCAATAGCAATTCATATATTGAATCCTGAACTCTGCATAAAAAAGAAGTTTGTTCAATCACTAAATCTACAAAGGTCCTGATCTATCTCAACCCCAAATACGTAATTTAGTATTACCTCCTTCTTCCTTGCCTGTCTGTTTCTTAATTGCATTATTTTCTACCCCATCCCCCTCAATTAAACCTCAAACTTCATGACGACTGTTCCTAACTCCATTTTCGTTTATTTTTAGGTGAATTCTAATCAGCTTATCAACTTAACTCTCATTTATTTTCAAATGAATTATAGTCAGCTTTCGATAAAGAAAGGAAGACGAAATTTGCAGTATAAAATGATATCATTCTATTTCACAGGTTCTCATCAGCTGCAGACTACCTGAAATTACAATGGTTATATAAATGATAATAACATACTTTAATGTTTGAGTAGTAGTAGAGAAGAGATAAAATTGACGCATCCAAAAAAGAATGAAAGCATTACAATTTTTAGTTTAAGTTATCATCATCAATTTATACACTTTCAGAGTTGAAAAGAGGGGGGAGGGGTAAGACAGAAAAAATTGATTAACAGAAACAGTGTTAGCTTGTAGGTTCACATGGCAACTCCAAAAAACAAAAGCATTTACAGCTTATAAGATTGAGATTTGCTCAGTGAGTTGAGATCACTGAATTAGATGACTAATCAAAATCAAAATTCAGTTACCAAGGGAGTGGGAGGTTAATCACACTCTCTTTCTGTATGCATAAGTCTGGTTTAAATCGTTTGATTGCGATCGCTTCGGCAAATCGTAGTAAATTTGCTGTCCTTTGTCTATTTAATATTTTGAAGGACTTAGAAATCTCTACGAGATATCCGGTATCAACAATATGTCTGGTAATTGCACTCTGAGAATATTTGCTTCCTTTCAGGCATAGGTTTCTTGGAATATGTTCAGAAAACCTGATAGAGGCCCTTCTCTCTGTCCTTCCAATGTACTTGCTCCCGCAAGTGCACGTAAATTCATAAACGCAGTTGGAGGTGACATCAGCAGGGTATTTATCCAGTTTTGAGTGGATCATGGAAGGAGTGGTGTTGTATACTGTTATGAGTTTTGCTGCCGGGAAGCTTCTATTTATTGCTCCTTTCAGTCTTCTGTCAATCTTTTGTGAAACTGCATCTCCTTTGAATGGGAGACAAATAAACACTTTTTTCTTTTCTACAGTTGGATGCTTTTCTTTCTTATCTTTTTCTCTGCTATACTTCTGTATAAATCCTTTAGGGTATCCGTTTTCCCTCAGGCATTTCTCGACGAAATCTGGTTCTTCCACCTTTTGACTTCAGTTTATTGTATGTTTCGCTGTTGATTAGTTTCTTCATTAGAAGTTCTTTGAGACATTTATTTACTCTAGTTTCAAACGACGTTGTGGCATCTCTTTTGTTGTCTACTTGGAATTTTTCTTTGTCGTTTAGAATTGTCATCATTTTATGAATATAATCAGCTTTGTTCATTATGAATATGAGGATTTCATCGTTCTCATATTTAGACCTGATAAAGGCTCTGGGGTTGTTATAATGGACAAAGATGATTATATTCATAAAATGATGACAATTCTAAACGACAAAGAAAAATCCAAGTAGACAACAAAAGAGATGCCACAACGTCGTTTGAAACTAGAGTAAATAAATGTCTCAAAGAACTTCTAATGAAGAAACTAATCAACAGCGAAACATACAATAAACTGAAGTCAAAAGGTGGACGCCTGCCGTCTATGTACGGCCTACCAAAAATCCATAAAGCAAACGTGCCTTTAAGACCAATCTTGTCAATGATTGACTCACCATGCCACAAGTTAGCTCGATGGTTAGCTCATTCCATAGAGCCAATTCGAATTAAATTTGCAACCCATAGCCTGAAGGATAGCTACCAATTCTCCAAGGAGGTTGACAACATTGACATATCAGACAAACTCATGGTATCGTATGACGTGACCTCCTTGTTCACAAACGTACCACTGATGGAAACGATTGATATCATTTGTAAACAAACGGATCTACTACTGTTACCGGAAACAGAGATGAAGCGACTATTGCTGCTCTGCACAAAAGATATACAATTCAAATTCAACAATCAACTCTACCGACAAATTGATGGGGTCGCTATGGGTTCACCTCTGGGACCTATCCTGGCTGATATCTTCATGGGCTACCTTGAACAGACACAACTAAGTTCTGCTATCAATGGAATAACCTACTATCGCCGATATGTTGATGACACATTTGTTGTTTGCAACGACATGGATCACGCATCGGCATTATATGATCGTCTAAATGAGATTCACCCAAATATCAAGTTCACCATGGAATATGAACATAAAAATGAGTTCAATTTCCTGGATCTAAATGTAAAAAGAACAAACGAAGGCATGATTGAAAAGTCCATCTATAGAAAAGAAACCTGGACTGGACAATATCTTCACTATAACAGCTTTTGTCCCATAAGCTATAAACGTGGATTAGTGAGGACTTTGTACGACAGAGCCAGGAAGCTATGTTCACCAAACAAGGTCGAAGAAGAACTAGATTTCGTCGAGAAATGCCTGAGGGAAAACGGATACCCTAAAGGATTTATACAGAAGTATAGCAGAGAAAAAAATAAGAAAGAAAAGCATCCAACTGTAGAAAAGAAAAAAGTGTTTATTTGTCTCCCATTCAAAGGAGATGCAGTTTCACAAAAGATTGACAGAAGACTGAAAGGAGCAATAAATAGAAGCTTCCCGGCAGCAAAACTCATAACAGTATACAACACCACTCCTTCCATGATCCACTCAAAACTGGATAAATACCCTGCTGATGTCACCTCCAACTGCGTTTATGAATTTACGTGCACTTGCGGGAGCAAGTACATTGGAAGGACAGAAAGAAGGGCCTCTATCAGGTTTTCTGAACATATTCCAAGAAACCTATGCCTGAAAGGAAGCAAATATTCTCAGAGTGCAATTACCAGACATATTGTTGATACCGGATATCTCGTAGAGATTTCTAAGTCCTTCAAAATATTAAATAGACAAAGGACAGCAAATTTACTACGATTTGCCGAAGCGATCGCAATCAAACGATTTAAACCAGACTTATGCATACAGAAAGAGAGTGTGATTAACCTCCCACTCCCTTGGTAACTGAATTTTGATTTTGATTAGTCATCTAATTCAGTGATCTCAACTCACTGAGCAAATCTCAATCTTATAAGCTGTAAATGCTTTTGTTTTTTGGAGTTGCCATGTGAACCTACAAGCTAACACTGTTTCTGTTAATCAATTTTTTCTGTCTTACCCCTCCCCCCTCTTTTCAACTCTGAAAGTGTATAAATTGATGATGATAACTTAAACTAAAAATTGTAATGCTTTCATTCTTTTTTGGATGCGTCAATTTTATCTCTTCTCTACTACTACTCAAACATTAAAGTATGTTATTATCATTTATATAACCATTGTAATTTCAGGTAGTCTGCAGCTGATGAGAACCTGTGAAATAGAATGATATCATTTTATACTGCAAATTTCGTCTTCCTTTCTTTATCGAAATTTATCAAGGGAACCAGTTGTATGAAGTTCTACTCAGCTTATTAACCTAGCTCTCATTCATTTTCAAGTGAATTCTACTCAGAGTATTAGCTTGACTCTCATTCAGTTTTCATTGAACCCTAGCAATTAGATTACGTCACCCAACCTACTTTTGTAATTTTATTTTATTTTCTAACCGATTAACGCCTTCTTAATTACGTAATTTGTTGTCAAAAATTAACAATTGCACTAACACCTTTTTGGAAATATTCCTTTTGTTGCCAAGATTAATTACTATACGTTTGCGGTTTGTACAGCTTGAGAATGATATCGCCAAAAAAGTAACTCTTTGCTGAACGCCTTTTCTTTTCCATATCGAATTTGTTCCCCCTGACTGCTTTGAACAGTGGAGTTTCCATGTTCGTATCAAAGTCTTCTATATCTGCGTCTCTGTTCAACAACAGCTTTGCTAATTCACTGTAGCCATATTTGGCAGTAATATGTAGTTCTGTTTCTCTATTAGAGTTTCTAACGTTCAGTTCACACCCTACATGTAATGATATAAAACACAATACCGTAACCAATTAACACGATGCATCTTGTGATGTTTCCTTTAAACCTGATTACAAATGCTGAGGTCACATTTGTAATTGGGTTCTCCGAATTCAAGCGGACTGACTATGTAACTGATTTTCTATTTGAACACATTCATATTAGTTGATTTGATGTGGAGTTTAATACATATTAAACCGTATTAATGTGTAGAATATTTAAAACACTTATGGCGCGATTTCTGTGATACAAATTATTAATTGACACAAACGAAAGATTCGCCGCTTAAATATCCACGTTTGACGATCACTTACTAAACCTATACATGATTTGTGTCAAATAGTGTCTAGTGATCACAGGAAATATTTTGCATTTGATATTTTGAGTGATGGACATCTGCTTGCCTTAAATTATGCCAAATTACACAAACTGGAAGATATGCAAGCGAAAAGCAACAAGTTGGCAGAAGAAGCATCAAAGATAGGACTTCAGGTGAACATAGATAAAACAGAGGTGATGAAAATTCCTGGGCAACAGCAACAACAACAACCGACAACAATCAGCATAAATGGGAGGAACCTGAAAGAAACAACCTCCTTTACCTACCTGGGAAGCATCGTTTCAACTACAGGCGGAACTGATGAGGATATCAAAGCAAGGATCGGAAAAGCAAGACAAGCTTTCACTACTCTCAAGTCTGTGTGGAGATCAACAACACTCAGCATCAAAAATAAGATCCGGATTTTCAACTCCAATGTGAAGTCAGTGCTACTATACGGATCAGAGACTTGGCGCAGTGTCATGAAGAGCATCTCAAACAAACTACAGACCTTCACTAACACTTGTCTTCGCTCAATACTCAAGATCAGATGACCGGCCAGAAAAGATCAGCAACAGGGATCTTTGGGAACGAACCAACACAGCAGGAACCGATTGTGAAACAAATAGGCAGGAAGAAATGGAGATGGATTGGCCAAACTCTTAGGAAACCATCAAGTGACATTACTAGACAAGCCATCGCTGGAGTGGAACCCGAAAGGGAAGCGGCGAGTTGGTCGTCAGTGCGAGGGTGACTTGGAGGAGGTCATGTGAAGAGGAGATGAAAACGTGTGGGCAGACTTGGAGCTAGGTGAAGACTTTAGCAGAGAACAGAACGCAATGGAGACGCACGGCTGAAGCCCTATGTTCCTGTAGGAATTAAAGGACACAGTAATAATGCGTTGGTGGCACAGTGGTTAGGACTCTCGCCGATCATGCACATGGTCCGGGGTTCGAACCCCTACCGACGCACACTCGATATCTATGGTCGGCCTGCAAAATTTGGGCTACCGATATCACATGCTGAAAATGTCATACTTGTACTGAAAATACGGTGTGGCATCAAGCTGTAATCAAAATTAAAAAAAATAAAAATAAAATATACATTTAACAGATACCATTTTTAGACTTGTATATAGGTTTGCCTTTGTTTCTTAAATTCATAAACATTTTGTAAGTTCAAACAATTAAAGCCACAAAGTGTCATTATTGTTGGGTAATACAACAATTCATTTTCAATCAGTGGATGCATTCGAAATTGTGTAATTTGACAACATGTAAAGACTCAGTTGCTATAGCTATATAATGGTTACTCTGTCAAAATAGTTATAATTGAATGCATTTTGTCTTAAGGGAAAATTGGTCTGTGTTATCATATTCATCCATTATTCTACTAAATGTCGATAGAGACAATGTTAAGCGTGAAACCTATGACTTGCTTTGTTATTAACAACATAATTTTAGGCTCTTTTATTTCTCTCTTATCTTGTATTCTTTAGTGAACTCCTTCTTCAAACATACTTAGCTACCTAAAATATTAACATTGGCTTCCTTTTTGCACTTTACCATATTCCTTCTATTGTGTATCCACTGGTTCCGACTCTATTAGCACTATGAGTATTACAAAATTGTCCTGACATTAACCATCATGTAATTATTAGTTTTGTGGTTGTTTTTTCTTATTTTCTATACTTTTAGGCAATATTAAACTGACAATCATTGTTTGTGAACGCCATAGTCACCACCTTAAAAAATTCTGTATTATTCAGGATTACTCACACTACCACCACAAACACTGCATTAGACCTTGGTAGACTTTGGTACTTTTTCGCATTCACAAGTATTTTGTGTTTATCCTGTTTTCTTTTTGCTGTTGGTGTCTTCAGATTTATTTTTTTTGTTTGTTTAATACTTATTTTAAATGTCGGTAAAATTAGATGCAAATATTGTAGATATGTGCTGAAAATTCCACACTGTACAACTAGTACTGTTTCTGGAATAAAGCAAATTATTATAATTATTATTATTATTATTCATTTTGTGCCATTCAGACAAATATTTCAAAGTAGAAATTTGTCATTTGTAGGTATGCATCTCAGACATTTATTTTCAAGGATTATTAGACTGAAGTTAAAAAACTCATATCTGACCTACTGTGTCATACAAATCTTCTGAGAGTATGTATACTTCTCTGTCTTATTCTCCTTTCGTGTATATTTACAAGTGAAAATTATTCAACACTTCCAAACGACTGCTCAAGCTTCCCTTTGCTGGAGCTATCCACCGACTTGTATCACCTTAGAACCATAGCTAGTACACTTCCTTGATAAATTTCTTAAAAAGCCTGACAATTTTTAGACCAAATAAGTAACCTGGATATTTCAGTAGCATAGGCTATCCTCTACAATATTAGGTACAACTCAAGACTAACAATAAAATATTTTCAAGTATTGATTTGTAGGAATTTGATTGATTGGTTACAGGATTTCATCGTGAGATGATGGTCCTCTAACCAATGTCAGCTCATGATGAAATCCTGTAACCAATAGAATATTTTATCACACCTAGATTTCATCACTCTTGTGCTGTTCCAAAGATGGTGATATTTCAATTAAGAGGTCAGCTCTTGCATAACCCTAGAAAACTAGGATGCAAACTACACAATCTATGCTATGTGCATATAATTTAGCCTTGAAAACTGCTCTGTTCTTTATTAACCCAAATGAAACCTGAATACGTAGATTCTCGCGTTTCCGTGAGTTGAATGTATAGACTTCCAGCTTCCTCCTCAAAAATAAGTCAGTTTCAAATGTGCATCTCTGTAAAGTTTTCTGGAAAAGTTCGATTTCTTCAATTAGTTTGTGTAGTAAAAATTATTTTCCAATTGTCTGATGTAGTTTTCTCAAAATCCAGTCGACATCATGATAAATTTATTTCAAAGTACATTCATCAATAATTCATGACACATTGCTGTCATATTCCAATTACCAACACATTGTTTCATTTGAATGCATTAATTGTATTCATTGACAAAATAGTTAAAATAGTAATAGTTTGTAAATAACAAAGAGGAAATGCTTATTCAGTCACACTCTGAACCCTTCACTAAAAATCAGTTATATGAGGAGTATCCTATATGATGGGTTACAAGTGAACTAAGATTAAGATTATCACTACTGAATTGGAAATCATGCATTTGATAAAAGAACCTTCACTTAATTTGCTGTTTTCTAAAAACACAAATTTCATCCACTTAAACGGATAAATGTGTTAGTTATACTAGATATCTTAGTTTAGAAATGTGAAACACTCAGTTATATTTGGATTTAATACGAGGTGAAATCTGCAAATAAACAAATCTCAAGTATTTATATACTAAAAGACTTTAGTTCACTTCCCTAGTGTTAATTGAAGTAAATTAGTATACTCAGTTGTTGGTCGAAATTTAATCCCGATTCTACCTTGTGAGTGTCTGATTAAACTATGTTGCTAGTGGAATGGTAAGTTAATCAACCAGTCTTATATTTATTAGATATTTTTACAGCCAGATTTCTTTTACTCCCAGTTAAGTGGAATAAGACTTGGTCTAATCACCCGTCAAAATTATCTGACCGGGAATGAGGAGTTAAAATAAAATTCTGTCAGCCTGAAATGTTTTCATCCCATAAACTATATGACGCATGATTTTTTCACTAAAAAAACCCGTAGTGTTTTCACAATTCCTATACATCCCATCCAACAATCTACACACATTTGCTATTTTTATCTTTCTTATTTACCTACCTGCATTGAATTACTTTATAAAGAAGGCCTTTGATAGGTGTACTAAACACATAAGCTTATTGTAACTTTGATAAGATGTCAGTAATGAATAGCGTGATATCAGCAATTACAATCCCATAGTGTCCCTCATTCATTGGAGAAAATACAAATATCAATGAGATGCGCACTAGTGACTTGCCCTATTCAGGTAGGTAGTTGCCTGGGGTTCTAGTGAGAAGTCGTGACCAGTAGGGTGCAGCAGGTCGGGCGTGAGGACAAATACTCGCCGAAGACATTGGCTTGGAAGTCGCGCTATGTCGTGAATTGGCAGAAGTTAGATTTCATGGACCATTGGATCGGGTCCCAGTGGCTTAATGGTATACGAGCTCGCCTTGTAACCAGAAGGTCCTGGGTTCGAATCCCGGTGGGTGCGTACTGCTGAAGAGTCCCAAACTAGGACGAAACGGCTGTGCAGTACTCCCAGGTTTTCCAATGGTTCTCTAACTAATGTCAGCTCATGATGAAAATCCTGAAACCAATCAAATCCCTCCAAACCAACACAACACTTGAAAATACAAATGTTTTAATCACCATGCATTTCATCCAGCCAATTTATACAGTTTTTCTCGAACCAATAGACCTGAATTCAGCTTGATCATCAAACCGATAAAGTCTAACAGCTTTATGCCACTATTTGTTCAGATTTCTGAGTCCTGGAAACATTTCGAAATATCATCTATCATGAAAGGCATTGAGCATGAAACAGGAAAATAATTGTTCTTAATCTGCCAAGTTACATGTGAGTTTTTCAAGCTGATATCAATTAGAATTCAAGGAAACTCATTATGCGGATAGAATGTCTACCAATAAAGTGAACATGTTTATAAAGCGCTATCTTTTATTGGTTGAGCACAGTTCAAAAAAGGTTAACTAGGTCAGAGTTTCTTCAAAAGTCATCTCAATTCGCTGTGTAGTAATTTACTGAATGTAAACTTCAGTAGTATTATTATAAGCATGATAAACCAGCATATAAGACTCAATTTACTATCCTCAAGTTTTTAGCTATAATTGTACAGCCTAAGATATTCCCAAAAAATTTGGTTTGTGGGAACAATCTGTTAACTGGTCATTCAATGGAGCACATCAAGAAATATAGAAATATTGTCTTCGCACTAATGAAAGAAACCCAAGTATGTTTTGGATGGATTACAAATACTTGTAAAAAATATGGCTTGAAGTCAATCTCATCGACCGACAAATTGTCAAATGATCTAAGACAGAAGGTAAACTACGAAGATGGTGTTTCGATACATTCTACAAACCTGAAATTGTCGTCTGAGAAAATGACTCAATTTGGTTTAGAACAATCAAGCGTATTCAAAACAGAAATCATCATACATCAACTAAGCAGCTAAGCACTCAATGACAGATATTTCCCCGGGAACTGGTGAAAATGGATTCAGATAAAGAATCATTCACTTTTCTTCTTAATCATAGAGATAACAACGGCCACTTTCAGCCACTAACAGAACAAAAATTAATTCTTGACGAATTCAAAGTAAGTTATTACTCTAATTTCAATCATTCTAAAGATGATAGCTGTATTCAGGCGCAATTTTAAATACCTATTAAATGTCAGTAAATAAGTAACGTGCACTACCTTAAGACTGATTTGATCATAGACCAACAGGAGTAGAGGAACTAACTGCTGAGGACCAAGGCACACTGAATACCTGTTTCCTCTAAGTTTAGGGCTTTTCAGTATTGTGCACCCGTCAATCCACGAGGGTATTCAGGCTGAGATTATCACCTTATTACTCAGAAGCTGGATAGGGGACTACATAACCAAGATGTTTTCAGTGCTCATCAATATGAGTTCTGAGTGCACTGACATATCATGTCTTATTTCCATGATTGTTTATTGTGACACTATTAAAACGCGCGAGCACCTAGTATTAATACTAGCAATCAAACGCATTCCTGGAGTTTCATACTCCGAATAAATTTAGATGCATACTTAGACAATGACCATAAAGGTTAATGCATTCAGGTTTATTCACGTACACTTACCACATTGCTTTTAAATTTATCAGCACAAAGTATATCAACAATTCGTTTAAATAAAATGTCCACAACTTCAATATTTTGGCTACAAATAGCCGTTAGGAGTGCCGTCTTTCCATCCAAATCCTTCAACTACGGGAAACAAAAGAAGCCATCTTCAAATCGACTAACAAATACAAAAATGGCATACTGCCAAACTTCTTTACCACTTCCGCTATTTCGGCAAAATTTCCATTTCAAAAATCAAATTCTTTATTTAGTAAAACACACTAACTTATAGAAAATCAACCAAGTTTTCCTATCTCCTGCATATCTATGCAGTAACTGTTCGCATCTGTAAGATGCATTTTGTCACTGGAACGAGCAGTGTACTTAAAATTTTGATTGTTTCCATAACAATTCAATATTTTGTGTTACACTTACGATATACCCAATCAAAAAAAAAAATAAGTTTTCTTCATTTTAAACAAGGACATTTAAAGTAGATATCTCAAGCAAAAGTACCTGAAAAAGACAGTTTTCTGAATATGAAATGCTTCTTGTGACCGTAAAACATCTCTTTCTAGAATTCTGAAAGTTCTATTTCCGGTTGAGGTGTGAACTACTGAATATTCTCAAACTAGGAAGTAACAGCTGTCTAATGCTTTCTGGTTTTCGAAGATTCTTACTTTCTGACAATATCTTCATTGAAACCACGGAAAGTAATTCATGATTTAAATGAACTCACCTCTGCATTTGCATTGTTTTCAATAAGTTGAAGTGTCGCCTCAGTATTGCCTCTTAAAGCTGTATAGTGCAGAGCAGTACGTCCAGTCTTATCCTTTTTATTTACCTTTACACCCATTTGAATAAGATGATCGATAATCTGGCTACTATCCACGCTACTTTCACTCCGTGACTCTGGTGAATCAGTGTATATTTGGCTATCTGTAGGTTTACTTTTTTCTTCGTTATTTTCAATGCTGGTAGATTCTGTTATTTCCATATCCATCTCTGGCTTAAAATAACACGACAATAAAAGGAACAAGCGCCGGATGAAACATCACAAATATCCCTTATATAGTTTTTATCTTACACAGTAAAACACCACTTCAAGGCTATGCGGACCAATTTTGTGAAATTACAGAGGTGGTAAACGGATTAATGCTAAACAGGTTGCAGTAACAGGCTTTAATTTTGTGAAACAATCATAGTGGTTACATCAAATCCAGCTAGAAATACGTTTGTGCAAAGTGAAATAAAATCACATTTGTCTGATGAACTAAACCGAATGATATTCTGAAATTTCTAGGTATAATAACCGCGTTTACATGACTGATAGTACTCATGATCTACTTTCTCTTCAAAGTCAATGGAAAGTATCTTAAGTTGAATATTACTGTGGAATTTATTAGTCTTCGTTACCACTAAACGTAGAAAGAAACTCCTTCTGGTGAGATGGTGTATTATTTGATGTATGGACATGGTTTATGGCTATTCTTGGTGCTAATTTTGTAGTTCGATGAATAGTTTAGGTAGAACGACACTCTAATTTCTCTGACTCATCTTATATGCAAGGCTTACTTTCTCAGTTTCAAACGATTATTTTTAAAGTTGGTCAGTTTTCTGAAGCCCCATGTGTTATTTCTCATAGTTTCATGCTGGTTATGAATTTCTTACATTTTCACAGGGCTTTTATATCAAAATTATCGGATAGCTTTGGAGGTAAAATAAAAATGATAAACTTTAAGAACTGCCAACTACAAATTCGTTTCCAGCAACCTACACCTGTTGTTCTCATATGAGGCACCTAGAATGAGACCTGAAAGGAATCACTGATCCTATGTTTATTCTTGATGGTAATATTTAGTACAAGGAGTTCTCGTATCCGGGTTTGTAAGAGTTGACTTCATTGACATCCAGGTAGATCTCATCACTGATCAACATCACTTAGAGAAACGTTAAAAACCTGGGAGCACTGAACTGCTTGTGGGAGGTATAGATTTCTTGAAGCTGTAATGGGAAGATGTATCCAATGGGGTGAAACATGTAGGCTATGGGGGCAGATACTCGCTGGTGAAACTGGGTGGTTTCGGCGCCATATTATGAACTGACAGAGGTTATTATTCACGAATCATTGGACTACAACCAGACGAAAAATGGCGAGAAGATTCTCCTTGAAGCTGAAGGAGCTAAGATCGATTGCTTATGACTACGTACTTACTGCTGACCAGTTCCAAACTAGGACGAGACAGTTAGTCAATGTCTCTTCAGTTTTCAATGCTTACCAAACAGTAAGCTTTACTAAACACTCTCAGTAGACTTCATATGACAAAACGTGCATAAAAATGTTTAATGGATGCCAAATAAGAATTAGTGAGTGTATTTCAAATTGTCGGAAATCATAACACTGTTTTCTGTGAATAATCATCTGATCTAGTCAATTTCAAACTGCATTGATGTCTGCATTCTGATTCAAAGCATAGAGTAGAGTCACTAGTTGTTCATTCATCCAGAAAATTTCGTCATACCCTGCATTTTCAAATAGGCCCTAAAGAAATGACGTAAATACACATACACAAAAACAGCCCGTTAAAGTGACAAGAGAGGATTTTTAATTTCTCCCAGTTCTTCAGTCATCTACAATGGAGAAAGTATATTGAATTTGTCACACAGAAAATCTAAGAGAGATATCACTAAGAGAGATTTCAAAACTAACTTAAATGAAAATGTAGATACTGTAAGAAAAAAAGTGTGATACACGAAATGAACGAGCTTTTCAAATGTATTAATACAGTAGAGAATAGTGAATTCAATAGGTCACTGTGTCCAGTGAGCATGCTTGAAGCAAGATAATGCATTTCTGTCGGAGTACACTCAGCTAAAACTGCAGTGTACTGAGAGATTATTGCAATATAAAATGAAGCTAAAGATCTCTGTAAAATCCACTTTCATCACTTAGTTGATAAATTTCCACAAACCTGAATGACACAACAACAGAAGCCTCACTGTATTTTGTACTGGCATAACCATGAAAACCAACGAATAACTGACCCTTAATTTCACTCTATTCACTGACACTAGTCAATGTACTATTTTAGTCAGTGATTCACAGACATTACTTCGTCATTATGAAAACTGCTACCGAACAAGTTCTTTCCATTTCAATGGAAGTTAAATTCAGCAGAAAATGGAAAACTGACTGTTTGTATGTGATGAATAGACTGCCCAAGTAGCTTTCCTTATCGGACTGTTCTTAAACTTAGAAGGTGATGGAAGCTGGAGGGTAAATCTTCGGAGAGACATACATGATTCTAGTAGAGCCTATGTGGTTTACTGCACTAAAAGAATGTGAAATACCTGAATTAGCACTTTCATGTATCTCCGAAAGATCAGTTCCACTATGACTGTGCTAAATAAAAAGCAAGTACTGACGAATTTGTATGTGTGAACTTCGATTTTAGACTAATCAAATTACGATATTTTAATTTCATGTGGTTTTCTCTGTCGCTTGAATTCTTGTCTCAATAACTAACTTTGTAACGACAGAAGGCAAGAGTCAGGCAACAGATCATTTATTAAGGAAATCAACGCATATTTATATATTTTCATGTACATTACTATGGATATTTAAGTGAACAAACACAGTCTTCTGATTGGTTGTTTCTCACGTAAAGTTAATCTTTCATCTATTTGTGACTGTTTCTTGAATGTCAAATCCTCTATATGTTAACTGCATCCGCCTACGCAAAGTCTGCTGTGGTCGGTTTTGAATCAATCTTTGTTCACATTTTCTCACGACAAATCTTGGGAACGTAAATATTGACGTAAATTACTGTCTACCAATTTGGCTAGTAGACAGCTCTCACCACAACTTTACTTGACTGTATGTGCTATGGTAAGATATTAGATGCTGCGTGTGATCACGATTCATTCATACTGTCTGTCATTGTCATACTCACAGAAGTTTACAGAACGTCAGTAGTTACTCAAAAATCTTCTACTTAGATCACTTCGACCTGGCTAGCAAGTACTGCTGGTTGATGTGAGTAGTATTCAAGTACTCATGCCAATCAATCAGTAGTACACAGTTTTACTCATTTAGACCTGCTTTCTTAATTACCATTTATGTTACCAAGCAGATCACATAGTATGATTTGAATAATTTGGGTTCCCGAAGGAAAATGTGGTGAAATTTCACCCCCCTCGAACTGTGTAGATTGCGGACTGTGATTTCGATTTGTTCTTTTTTGGTCCTACATCGTCCAGTAATTATACTGTCACTGGTCATAAAGGAGATGATAAATGACGAACAAATGACTAGAGTCTTAGCAGTCACGTCTGTTCTACAGAAATTCTCTCATCATAACAGTTTTTCAGCAAAAAGTACTGAATACAACTTTAATTACTGATAACAGTTATTTTGATATGAAAACAAACTCACTAGCGGATTTCGTAGGACTACAATTGACAAATTAACACAAGACTGTTAGACTTACTCCTCACTATAAAATAGCCCGTCAGACTTCTTTTGTATGCAAATGATAATGTGAGCAATTATTTATATATGCATCAATCATATGTTCCAATGGATCCAGTGGTGTTTGATTAGTTATTTTCAAAACATATTTTTCTTATCAAGCAAACTGTCTATGCTCATCGAAATAAGTGTGAAAAGGTGGTTGAAGACATTCTCTGAATTGATTTATCAATATTTACTGAGCACTGGCGATAAAGTAATAAAATGAAGTACCTACGTGAATGTCCCAACAAATCATTGGATAAAGTGTGTTTATTGATAAAACTCTCTCTCTGTGTGTGTGTGTGTGTGTTATTTCATTGTAAATGGGGCTTAAGTTGACTGTTTTTAAATAACAATTCATACAACCAAGTTTGTCCACCCTATCTCCTTTTTGGACTTTGAAAATAGCAGGATTAAGATAAACATATTCTGTCGTCGCTTTGATTACCAAACACATACACACACACACTTTCTCTGTTCTTTTTAAATCAAATGACAAATTTTATTAAATAGCCTTGTGTTCTCTGCACTGGACATATATTTATTTGGTTTACACTCACTCTGTGCTAAGATAATAAATTTTTACTTTCTCAGCAGTTTAACGAAAAGCATTTCGTAAATATCTTCGCATGAACCCCATTTGGATATTGCGAGTAAACACTTCAAGTAAGTGATGTCGACTTTTGTGGCAAATTACAAGACCTAATGCTGTATTCAAATGCGAAAATTAGTGTGTTGTGTTCAAGAAAAGAACAGACATTTTACAGCTAAATTTCGGGAATTATTGTTGGACTGAATCCGAATTTTTTGTTAATCGATTATGCTGGACTGAAATGTTCGGTCTCTGTTGATATATCGGCCCTTGGTACGGACACTTTGGTGATGTTTGAGGATCAACATGACGTTATTTTTGGTTAGAAGTGTCTATAAGTAGGATCGAGGATGCACATTTCATCCAATTCGGCACTCATCAGTTTGATGTACCTGCATTCTGAGCGAGTGATTGTGTCCCCACTGAGACTCGCACCCTGCACCCATCGTACGTCCAGCCGGTGAGTCCCAAATAGGGCTAAATGGCCATCCTGGGTACCGATGGTTGTCACCATCAATCAGAATAATATCATGTCACTATGTTATTGTTACACAGAACCCATTTCAAAATAATCTACTTGACGAATATTTAGACAATTAACTAGCTTGCTAGTTTTCTAGCCGGTCCCAAACCCTTCAAAGAGGGAAGGTTGGGCGAGGGGCTAGCAACCCTACACCACTAAACCTATCAAACCGCTAGAGAAACTTCAACGCACAGAAAATATATTGAAAATATAAAAAATTCAAATAGCAAACTTATTCTTCACTCGAATCGGAGAGGCGAAATGACACAGCGGGCTGGTGAAAGCCAGCATTCAGGAAACCAGTCAGCCGACGTGTCTTCTCTCAATGAAAACAAGAATATGAATGGGGACGTGGAATGTCCATTCGATGCACGAGACTGGGAAGGCTGTCCAGGTAACCAAAGAAATGCGAAGATATGGTATACACACTTGTATGCTGGGTATCTGCGAGAGCAGTTGGAATGGATGTGGATTGTCAAAATTATCAACTGGAGAGTTAGTAATCTACTCTGCTCTGGTCAACCGAACGACAACCACGAGCACACTGAAGCAATGAGTGACTATCATGATGTGACCAGTGGCAGCCAAAGCCCTAGTGCAGTGGGAACTAATTTCATCCAGGAACACAATAGCAAGATTCAACTCAAAAGGAAGGAAGGTCACAATTATCCAATGCTAAGCACAGTGCTACAAACAGCGCGGAACAAGAGAAGAAGGAAGATTTCTACTACAGACAACTGAAAACAGTAATGGACAATCCCAAATGGTGACATCAAAATCCTCATGGGCGATATGAATTCCAACCGAACTGGGAGCAGATAATACAGGAAGAGGACTCATCATATGTCGGGGGCTCTCACCTGGCGAAATGAATGACAAGGGAGAATTATTCGCAGACTTCTGCACTTTCAGTGATTTGGTGATCAGAGGGAGCAGATGCAAACATAAGGATATACACAAAGCAACATGGATTTCGCCTGACAGACACACCACAAACCAGATAGACTTCATCTCAATATTGCTCAGGGAAGTGGAGATGGAGGGAGCCTGCTGAAGACAAAGTCGAGAAGGGAAGCAGCTGTGAGCTCACTCAGACAATCATTTAGTTCAAGGGACCTTCAAGGTGAAGCTGAAATCCCTCAAAGCATTTGGAGACAAACCACTGTAATTCAAGTTCAACACTCAGAAAGTGTAGGACAAAACTACAAGGGATGCCTTCACTACGGATCAGATCAGGACATAGTCGGATACACTATGTGGCACCACCGAGGAAACACACGTGGAAGAACATTGGAACTAACTCTCTGAAGGCGATATTCAAGGAAACGTGCATACCTGTTCTAGGAAGAAGGAAGAGACATGACAAGACAAGACAAGGAATGGTTCTCAACAGTTACCTACCCGGAAGTTAATTGGGTAGAGGAGAGGAGGATGGTGAAAGAGAAGACGACTCAATGTAAGGATAGGCAACAGATGGAGAAGCTGAGTTCAGTGTACACTGCACCGAATAAAGCAATAAAGAATAGTGCTGGGAGAGACAAAAACAATTCTACGACACATTGGAACTTCAAGACTATGGCGTGCAGTGTCCAAGTCTTTATCAACCTCATTCAACAGTTGGTTATATGACAATGCCTGTCATGTGCCAGGTGATCCGCAGAGGAAAACTTAGCCAGGCATTCGAAGTGAATACAGGAGTAAGACAAGGCTGGCTACCTATTATTACCGATGATATTCTTAATTGTGGGGGAATGTATTATGTATCAGACTGTGCATGGGGAGCGAGGAGTCAGGAATACACTGGACCACCAACAAGAAGACTCTAGGAGATCTGGATTTCGCAGGTGATATATATCTAGCGTCACACAAACTCGAAGACTTACAGGCAGGCAGGCAGGCGAAAAGCAACAAACTGGCTGAAGAGTCAGGAGGAGGAGACAGGACTCCAGTTAAACACAGAGAAAGTGGGGATGGAGGTGATGAAGATAACCAACAACCAACAGCAGCAACAACAACAACAACCACCAATCACCATCAACGCGACAGATTTGACAGAGATTAACTCCTTCACTTATTTAGGAAGCATCGTTTCAACCACAGACAGTCGGAACGGATGAAAATATCAAGGCCAAACAGGATCGGAAAGCAATGTTACGCCTTCGTCAACCCGAAACCAGTCTGGAAATCTTCTGCAGTTCGCGGTATAAAGAACAAGATTCGGATTCTGTTCAACACTAATGTGAAGTCGGTCAGTTCTTCTATACGGGTCAGAAACTTGCACTGCATGGCACGAAAAGGATTTTGAACAGCTCATTGCAGACTCTAATCAACAACCGCCCCATTTACTGGCTCCATATTGAAGGTGAAATGGCCGGCCGACCGGCCAGAAAGAATTGCCAACAAGAAACTCTGGCTGGGAAGAAACCAACCAACAGCCTATTGCTCGACAAATCTGTAGGCGAGAGTGGAGATGGAACGGGCACTCGTTGAGGAGGCCGCCGAATGACACTGCGCGCCAAGCAATAGCTCTAGTGGAATCCAAATGGGAAGTGATGAGTCGGTTGTCCTAGCGTCACATGGAGGAGATCGTGCGAAGAGGAGATGAGAGATCATGGAACCAACTGAAGACGACAGCAGAAAAGAGAACAAAGCGGAGATGTGCCGTTGAAGCCCTATGTTCCACTCGGAAGCCAGGGCAATAATAATAAGCATTAGAGTGGATCTGATTAGTCTCATATCTTCGGTTATATATACCAATTCACCGTCTGGCATTTTACTACGCGTATAATTGGGATGAACCATCATAAGAGTTGCTAAAATCTCAATTAAGTAGGATTCCTGCAATATATGTGGAAGTTTACCGACACCTTGAGTGCTGTACTCAACGCTAACGAGTTAAGTAAAATGAGACCAAGTGTACAATCGGAATTTTATTGTAAGAATTGAATTATGTCTTTCGAGAATCCTTCTTTGTTATTTCATCAGAAATCACACTTTTCACGTATTAGCCTAGTCACGTGTCATAGTCATCAAGTCTAACGAATTTCTACAGCTGGCTTTTAACGCAATGTTTCCCTAAGTAAACTACCTCCACCGGTAGAGAACGAAATTGGACTTAGGGAAAGTCTTTTGATTAGACCAACAGTAACTACTAACTCATTTCATTGAACATGTCTTGGGCATTATTTACAGCATTAGTGGCAACTAAGGTGGGTGAATAAAATTTCTAAATTTAATTAGTAAGACTATATAAATGTTCAGGTGTTGGTTCACAGGGATTCGATTAATTGACAGAAGTTAGAATTCTTGGGCCATTAGGTTCTGTCCCAATACTCCGAAGGTCTTCGCCTTGATCCCTGCTCTGTTGAACAGACCCAAACTAGGGTAGAGTACTGTCTGGTTTTCTATAGTTATCTAGCTGAGTTCATTCCATCTAACTTGAAATAAAACTTGAAATAAAATAAAATAAATAAAAATAAAAAACTTCACCACTTAATTTGTCATCGAAATTCGCCACTCGGTGGAGTAAAAGCATGACTTCCAAGTCATTTTGAGTGTTATTTTTGAAGTTTTACAAGAAAAGTTAAAAACAAGGATAACTGGGCTGTGACAATCAAGCTTTCATTGTCACTTCTTCTTATCGTCGTCAAGCAGAACCTACAGGAAGTCACATTATTAGCTAACTAATGTGAAATGTGAACTCAGTTCATACAGTTATGAAATCATGCTCCAGGACTGGTCTGTGATGACACCCAGCTTTAGGACACGGGATGTAATGGTTGAATATGTTGACCATATCACAGACTTGGGAAGTTGCATCAGCCCTGATGCACTGGTTGCTAATGAAACCTCAGCTTGACAGAAAAAGCTTGTGTGGCACTTACCGACTTGCATCATCTTTGCTGCCGTCGTGATATGCCTTTGTCCACTAAAGGATATAAATGGCCTGCAACATTTCACCTAGTCCCACTTTATACCTATGAGACATGGTCGTTGAATTTGGGATTTCGAACATGAGCACCTCCACCCAACAACTCGTCTTGAGTGTAGCAATAAGCACAGTAACAGTGAGTTACTCAAGAATAGAAAGTCAAGCTATTAGGTTTTTAAGCTCCATAGGTTGAGATTGCTGGTAAATATGTTGTGCATATCCAACCACCGCCTTCCTCAACAGGAAATGTCAGCCAAAAGCCATTCACAGTCCCGCACACTTATTCATTCATTCTTACCCAAACCCCGGTAATCTTCACCTAAATTTTCCCTCTCCTCTACATCTTACTGCATTGCATGTTTATTACACCCTTCCCTCACTCAATCTCCCTACCTTTTTTGTGCTTTCCCGCAGTGTGGTGAATTGGACAGGACGTACTTCTGTGCATCGTCATACGTTGATACGTCAGTCATTCAGTTGTAACAGTGAGTTACACTCAGTTCTACTCACATTCATCGTATTGACTTCGAAACTCAGTCCCCATCCATTTCCTTTACTAACGAAATACAATCGGTATAGTTATTTATGCCATCTATGTGGGAGTATGCATGCAGTTTTGGGGATGCACATAAATGTATGTATACGCATTATTCATCTTTATCCTGAAATATAAGTATGTTAAACATTTTCATGTTTTGTTTATGCACATACATGTGGAAATATGTGTACATAAGAATGCACACACTTTCCTACTGACACTCGTGAGTGACGAGTCTACGTGTTAATAATCACTTTTATACGTGAGTACCATTATGCATAGGTATATTGACGGTGTGTCTCATCGAAAACTTCAGTCTGTTTATGGTGTAAAATACTTATTTCATATACAATTGCTTGGATTTTAAAGTTAGATCTTATAATCTGATACTTTTGGTGAGCGCAACAAAACTGATTTGGTTATCAAATTTAGAGTTAGCTTCTTACCTCAAATTTCCTAAAAGAACACTATTACCAGTAGTTCCGAAATCGTCTGCTTTGAGTTTCGGAAACGAGATTATACGAATTCCAGGTTAGATAAGTTTATTTGATAACAAACATTGACATATTTTAAAAGCTGGATGACGTCTCGAGCACAATTTACTTATCACAATCAAGCCAATACATTCTCACCACTTTCTAACATAACACAAATTCCTTTAGTTCCTCTTGTATTTTATTGTAATCTCCCATTTGCATCAGTTAGTCATGACAAATGAGCGCAGTGAAGGTTCTTGTGTATTATTTACATATTCTGATTTATAATGAGAAACAGGGATATAACAATCACGTTCGTAGTGGACAGCTCACCTAAAGGTATTTTCACAGTAACTACGATATCTTTTGAAACTCGAATACTTGTTTGATCCCTTCATACGATCAGAGAATTTAATCCAAATGCTAAGACAAGCTCACTATAGACTCAAACTACTGTTTCCCCTTTGCAGCTTAACCCCCAAAAACTATGAAGTTACAACACCGACAGAAATACTCAGCTTTGTTTTCTCACACACACCTGGTTTGTGAGGTGATTAGAAGTTACGACGCACCAAAGATCAGTCTTCACAGCTTCAGTTGACAACAAATGAACTTCTTGCCGTCAAACTAAGACTTCTCAAGTGAATAATATTGGTGTTTGTTGAGAAACTACTCGGTAACGATAACATTAAGCCGAACGGGAAAGTCCAAACTCGCAAGACACAATAACGCTGTACATCGCATCTTGTTTTCTAGTTTTCACCACAAACTTATCTGCTCTATCTACGACACATATCATGTCTGAGATAATAGAACAGATACCTACAACATCGGGTGCATTGCCAAGACATTAGGAGAAATAAACATCAAAACTCGTTGTGTGTACATGAGGGTGGATGAATTACTTGCCCGAAGCTTCTAAAATCCCCGAAGTGCATCCTAATACATATTAACGAGAGTTCAGACATCCCATCCAGTACGCACCATTCTCCTCCCAACTAAACGACTTCTTGAAATCAAAAGCAAGTGACATTTAGAAAAATATGTATTTAGGAGCCAAATGTGTTCGGTGTGCCTTCCTTGATTACACATCTGCATTTGACTCTGTACCTAGGTCTCTCTTGTTAAGTAAGCTTGCTGCAACACAGACTGAGAGCTGGATAAATAAGTGGTTGTATTCCTATTTTTCTGATAGGAAGCAGTACACTGTCTACAATGGAAAGTCCTCCACTACCTCACTCACTTTAGCTGGTGTTCCTCAAGGTGCTGTTCTTTCTCCTTTTCTGTTTACTTTTTTCCTACATGACTTGCCCCATTCTGATGTAGCAACTTTTGTCAAGTATGCTGATGACCTCTCTGTCTCATTCTAGGTGCCTCATATGAGAACAACAGGTGTAGGTTGCTGGAAACGAATTTGTAGTTGGCAGTTCTTAAAGTTTATCATTTTTATTTTACCTCCAAAGCTATCCGATAATTTTGATATAAAAGCCCTGTGAAAATGTAAGAAATTCATAACCAGCATGAAACTATGAGAAATAATCGTTTGAAACTGAGAAAGTAAGCCTTGCATATAAGATGAGTCAGAGAAATTAGAGTGTCGTTCTACCTAAACTATTCATCGAACTACAAAATTAGCACCAAGAATAGCCATAAACCATGTCCATACATCAAATAATACACCATCTCACCAGAAGGAGTTTCTTTCTACGTTTAGTGGTAACGAAGACTAATAAATTCCACAGTAATATTCAACTTAAGATACTTTCCATTGACTTTGAAGAGAAAGTAGATCATGAGTACTATCAGTCATGTAAACGCGGTTATTATACCTAGAAATTTCAGAATATCATTTGGTTTAGTTCATCAGACAAATGTGATTTTATTTCACTTTGCACAAACGTATTTCTAGCTGGATTTGATGTAACCACTATGATTGTTTCACAAAATTAAAGCCTGTTACTGCAACCTGTTTAGCATTAATCCGTTTACCACCTCTGTAATTTCACAAAATTGGTCCGCATAGCCTTGAAGTGGTGTTTTACTGTGTAAGATAAAAACTATATAAGGGATATTTGTGATGTTTCATCCGGCGCTTGTTCCTTTTATTGTCGTGTTATTTTAAGCCAGAGATGGATATGGAAATAACAGAATCTACCAGCATTGAAAATAACGAAGAAAAAAGTAAACCTACAGATAGCCAAATATACACTGATTCACCAGAGTCACGGAGTGAAAGTAGCGTGGATAGTAGCCAGATTATCGATCATCTTATTCAAATGGGTGTAAAGGTAAATAAAAAGGATAAGACTGGACGTACTGCTCTGCACTATACAGCTTTAAGAGGCAATACTGAGGCGACACTTCAACTTATTGAAAACAATGCAAATGCAGAGGTGAGTTCATTTAAATCATGAATTACTTTCCGTGGTTTCAATGAAGATATTGTCAGAAAGTAAGAATCTTCGAAAACCAGAAAGCATTAGACAGCTGTTACTTCCTAGTTTGAGAATATTCAGTAGTTCACACCTCAACCGGAAATAGAACTTTCAGAATTCTAGAAAGAGATGTTTTACGGTCACAAGAAGCATTTCATATTCAGAAAACTGTCTTTTTCAGGTACTTTTGCTTGAGATATCTGCTTTGAATGTGAGGTAATATTCTGTGTGGTTTAGGGTAATTTTCCCAAGTGGAAGATTGACATCATGACTACTAAAGCAAAGTGCAGGAAGAAAGACTTCCACTTCACTTCGGAATCAAACAATGAAGGTCCGATAGATAACTCTAATGAAGTAAAACTTCACACAGAATTACACCATTTCGATATGTTATAATTAAGAAATGCATACGGAGAAAAAAATGAGTAGAAATTATTGAAGCTTGCGTGGACAAACAAGAAGAGAAGTAGGGAGTTTTCTTTTGTGAACTGTTGAGAAGACATTTATTTTTCAGAAAGGTAAAGCTGTATAGTTTCATGATACTGACTGATATGAGTAGCAGGAGGCCACTCACATAGAGCTGTAGCCCTTGATACCTAGACCTAGGTGTTGTAAACACATTATCGCCATTTCCTGAGAATATTAGGAAATTAAAATGAGACATTATATCAAACTGTTTAATATTCAAACAGAATTTCTTACATGTGTCTTCATTACTCTCAAGTGGTTTACGTAAATACATATAGCTTGGAGGAGTCAGCTTTTTGAATAAATTCACAACTTCTTTGGATAGACCGGGTACTGAATGAGTGGAATCCCACACAGTGTTTTTCAGTTGTTTGAAGTTGATGACAGCTAGTGACTACCAACTGTTAATAAAAATCGATAGTATTTAACAAGCTGATCGCCTGTCTGTGCTGTTGGTGGTACCTATGGTGTTGGTTAGACCACAGTATGTTGTGTTCTGATCCACTTTCTGTTTCCACAGAAACTCAGGACAACATGTATCTTTGAAGTGTGTAATTTTTAAACACTTGATTCAGTTATAAAATAGGTGAATTTTTGAAACCCGCATTGTTAGGTATTGTCGCCTTGTATAAGGTGATGGCTCCCATAAAAAAACAACATAAAAACACAAAATTAGTGGAAATAGAAACTTTAAATATGCCAGTGACTGCATTGAATAGCATCTTTCAGTGGAATGTACTTAGCTGTAAAAATAATGACTTAAACAACAATGCCAATACAGTTACATCTGAAAGATTTTCCCGAATAAAGGTGTTTTATGGTCAAGTTTATCTACCCTTGTTTAAAATGAAGAAAACTTATTTTTTTTTTTGATTGGGTATATCGTAAGTGTAACACAAAATATTGAATTGTTATGGAAACAATCAAAATTTTAAGTACACTGCTCGTTCCAGTGACAAAATGCATCTTACAGATGCGAACAGTTACTGCATAGATATGCAGGAGATAGGAAAACTTGGTTGATTTTCTATAAGTTAGTGTGTTTTACTAAATAAAGAATTTGATTTTTGAAATGGAAATTTTGCCGAAATAGCGGAAGTGGTAAAGAAGTTTGGCAGTGTGCCATTTTTGTATTTGTTAGTCGATTTGAAGATGGCTTCTTTTGTTTCCCGTAGTTGAAGGATTTGGATGGAAAGACGGCACTCCTAACGGCTATTTGTAGCCAAAATATTGAAGTTGTGGACATTTTATTTAAACGAATTGTTGATATACTTTGTGCTGATAAATTTAAAAGCAATGTGGTAAGTGTACGTGAATAAACCTGAATGCATTCACCCTTATGGTCATTGTCTAAGTATGCATCTAAATTTATTCGGAGTATGAAACTCCAGGAATGCGTTTGATTGCTAGTATTAACACTAGGTGCTCGCGCGTTTTAATAGTGTCACAATAAACAATCATGGAAATAAGACATGATATGTCAGTGCACTCAGTACTCATATTGATGAGCACTGAAAACATCTTGGTTATGTAGTCCCCTATCCAGCTTCTGAGTAATAAGGTGATAATCTCAGCCTGAATACCCTCGTGGATTGACGGGTGCACAATACTGAAAAGCCCTAAACTTAGAGGAAACAGGTATTCAGTGTGCCTTGGTCCTCAGTAGTTAGTTCCTCTACTCCTGTTGGTCTATGATCAAATCAGTCTTAAGGTAGTGCACGTTACTTATTTACTGACATTTAATAGGTATTTAAAATTGCGCCTGAATACAGCTATCATCTTTAGAATGATTGAAATTAGAGTAATAACTTACTTTGAATTCGTCAAGAATTAATTTTTGTTCTGTTAGTGGCTGAAAGTGGCCGTTGTTATCTCTATGATTAAGAAGAAAAGTGAATGATTCTTTATCTGAATCCATTTTCACCAGTTCCCGGGGAAATATCTGTCATTGAGTGCTTAGCTGCTTAGTTGATGTATGATGATTTCTGTTTTGAATACGCTTGATTGTTCTAAACCAAATTGAGTCATTTTCTCAGACGACAATTTCAGGTTTGTAGAATGTATCGAAACACCATCTTCGTAGTTTACCTTCTGTCACAGATCATTTGACAATTTGTCGGTCGATGAGATTGACTTCAAGCCATATTTTTTACAAGTATTTGTAATCCATCCAAAACATACTTGGGTTTCTTTCATTAGTGCGAAGACAATATTTCTATATTTCTTGATGTGCTCCATTGAATGACCAGTTAACAGATTGTTCCCACAAACCAAAGACAAAAACAGGCAACAACCATGTAATTTCACCATAAACCAAGTCTATGCAATTTAAATAATACTTATTCATGCCTGTAAAATTGGTGTGTCCTACATGGGTAGGAATAAATATGGATTTTACTATATCATTATTAAATATGTTTACTAATCGTATATGTAATTTACCATACTGATGATGCATGTAAACTGGCGTCCCTCATGTACAAAATATGAGAATATATTATCATAATTACAATCAATGTGACGATGAAGGAGCTAAATAGGAAGATCATCCAGTAAATAACTCCTTTCTTAATATTTTGATTCGGCAGACCATTAACAAATTACTGTTCTTTCAATATTCCAGTTCGGATTGATGTCACATGTGAGTGACAATCAGTGACACTGCATGCGTGTAGTTGAGTAAAGGTGGCGTCATTCTCACATTATCCACTTCTATTAATACAACCACGATTCAAGACACTTGCAAACTTATAAAACAGAATATATCGCATAATTATATCGGACATAACCGCGTCCAACAGCAGCAGCAACAACAACAACCACCAATCACCATCAACGCGACAGATTTGACAGAGATTAACTCCTTCACTTATTTAGGAAGCATCGTTTCAACCACAGACAGTCGGAACGGATGAAAATATCAAGGCCAAACAGGATCGGAAAGCAATGTTACGCCTTCGTCAACCCGAAACCAGTCTGGAAATCTTCTGCAGTTCGCGGTATAAAGAACAAGATTCGGATTCTGTTCAACACTAATGTGAAGTCGGTCAGTTCTTCTATACGGGTCAGAAACTTGCACTGCATGGCACGAAAAGGATTTTGAACAGCTCATTGCAGACTCTAATCAACAACCGCCCCATTTACTGGCTCCATATTGAAGGTGAAATGGCCGGCCGACCGGCCAGAAAGAATTGCCAACAAGAAACTCTGGCTGGGAAGAAACCAACCAACAGCCTATTGCTCGACAAATCTGTAGGCGAGAGTGGAGATGGAACGGGCACTCGTTGAGGAGGCCGCCGAATGACACTGCGCGCCAAGCAATAGCTCTAGTGGAATCCAAATGGGAAGTGATGAGTCGGTTGTCCTAGCGTCACATGGAGGAGATCGTGCGAAGAGGAGATGAGAGATCATGGAACCAACTGAAGACGACAGCAGAAAAGAGAACAAAGCGGAGATGTGCCGTTGAAGCCCTATGTTCCACTCGGAAGCCAGGGCAATAATAATAAGCATTAGAGTGGATCTGATTAGTCTCATATCTTCGGTTATATATACCAATTCACCGTCTGGCATTTTACTACGCGTATAATTGGGATGAACCATCATAAGAGTTGCTAAAATCTCAATTAAGTAGGATTCCTGCAATATATGTGGAAGTTTACCGACACCTTGAGTGCTGTACTCAACGCTAACGAGTTAAGTAAAATGAGACCAAGTGTACAATCGGAATTTTATTGTAAGAATTGAATTATGTCTTTCGAGAATCCTTCTTTGTTATTTCATCAGAAATCACACTTTTCACGTATTAGCCTAGTCACGTGTCATAGTCATCAAGTCTAACGAATTTCTACAGCTGGCTTTTAACGCAATGTTTCCCTAAGTAAACTACCTCCACCGGTAGAGAACGAAATTGGACTTAGGGAAAGTCTTTTGATTAGACCAACAGTAACTACTAACTCATTTCATTGAACATGTCTTGGGCATTATTTACAGCATTAGTGGCAACTAAGGTGGGTGAATAAAATTTCTAAATTTAATTAGTAAGACTATATAAATGTTCAGGTGTTGGTTCACAGGGATTCGATTAATTGACAGAAGTTAGAATTCTTGGGCCATTAGGTTCTGTCCCAATACTCCGAAGGTCTTCGCCTTGATCCCTGCTCTGTTGAACAGACCCAAACTAGGGTAGAGTACTGTCTGGTTTTCTATAGTTATCTAGCTGAGTTCATTCCATCTAACTTGAAATAAGGTAAACCATTCACCACTTAATTTGTCATCGAAATTCGCCACTCGGTGGAGTAAAAGCATGACTTCCAAGTCATTTTGAGTGTTATTTTTGAAGTTTTACAAGAAAAGTTAAAAACAAGGATAACTGGGCTGTGACAATCAAGCTTTCATTGTCACTTCTTCTTATCGTCGTCAAGCAGAACCTACAGGAAGTCACATTATTAGCTAACTAATGTGAAATGTGAACTCAGTTCATACAGTTATGAAATCATGCTCCAGGACTGGTCTGTGATGACACCCAGCTTTAGGACACGGGATGTAATGGTTGAATATGTTGACCATATCACAGACTTGGGAAGTTGCATCAGCCCTGATGCACTGGTTGCTAATGAAACCTCAGCTTGACAGAAAAAGCTTGTGTGGCACTTACCGACTTGCATCATCTTTGCTGCCGTCGTGATATGCCTTTGTCCACTAAAGGATATAAATGGCCTGCAACATTTCACCTAGTCCCACTTTATACCTATGAGACATGGTCGTTGAATTTGGGATTTCGAACATGAGCACCTCCACCCAACAACTCGTCTTGAGTGTAGCAATAAGCACAGTAACAGTGAGTTACTCAAGAATAGAAAGTCAAGCTATTAGGTTTTTAAGCTCCATAGGTTGAGATTGCTGGTAAATATGTTGTGCATATCCAACCACCGCCTTCCTCAACAGGAAATGTCAGCCAAAAGCCATTCACAGTCCCGCACACTTATTCATTCATTCTTACCCAAACCCCGGTAATCTTCACCTAAATTTTCCCTCTCCTCTACATCTTACTGCATTGCATGTTTATTACACCCTTCCCTCACTCAATCTCCCTACCTTTTTTGTGCTTTCCCGCAGTGTGGTGAATTGGACAGGACGTACTTCTGTGCATCGTCATACGTTGATACGTCAGTCATTCAGTTGTAACAGTGAGTTACACTCAGTTCTACTCACATTCATCGTATTGACTTCGAAACTCAGTCCCCATCCATTTCCTTTACTAACGAAATACAATCGGTATAGTTATTTATGCCATCTATGTGGGAGTATGCATGCAGTTTTGGGGATGCACATAAATGTATGTATACGCATTATTCATCTTTATCCTGAAATATAAGTATGTTAAACATTTTCATGTTTTGTTTATGCACATACATGTGGAAATATGTGTACATAAGAATGCACACACTTTCCTACTGACACTCGTGAGTGACGAGTCTACGTGTTAATAATCACTTTTATACGTGAGTACCATTATGCATAGGTATATTGACGGTGTGTCTCATCGAAAACTTCAGTCTGTTTATGGTGTAAAATACTTATTTCATATACAATTGCTTGGATTTTAAAGTTAGATCTTATAATCTGATACTTTTGGTGAGCGCAACAAAACTGATTTGGTTATCAAATTTAGAGTTAGCTTCTTACCTCAAATTTCCTAAAAGAACACTATTACCAGTAGTTCCGAAATCGTCTGCTTTGAGTTTCGGAAACGAGATTATACGAATTCCAGGTTAGATAAGTTTATTTGATAACAAACATTGACATATTTTAAAAGCTGGATGACGTCTCGAGCACAATTTACTTATCACAATCAAGCCAATACATTCTCACCACTTTCTAACATAACACAAATTCCTTTAGTTCCTCTTGTATTTTATTGTAATCTCCCATTTGCATCAGTTAGTCATGACAAATGAGCGCAGTGAAGGTTCTTGTGTATTATTTACATATTCTGATTTATAATGAGAAACAGGGATATAACAATCACGTTCGTAGTGGACAGCTCACCTAAAGGTATTTTCACAGTAACTACGATATCTTTTGAAACTCGAATACTTGTTTGATCCCTTCATACGATCAGAGAATTTAATCCAAATGCTAAGACAAGCTCACTATAGACTCAAACTACTGTTTCCCCTTTGCAGCTTAACCCCCAAAAACTATGAAGTTACAACACCGACAGAAATACTCAGCTTTGTTTTCTCACACACACCTGGTTTGTGAGGTGATTAGAAGTTACGACGCACCAAAGATCAGTCTTCACAGCTTCAGTTGACAACAAATGAACTTCTTGCCGTCAAACTAAGACTTCTCAAGTGAATAATATTGGTGTTTGTTGAGAAACTACTCGGTAACGATAACATTAAGCCGAACGGGAAAGTCCAAACTCGCAAGACACAATAACGCTGTACATCGCATCTTGTTTTCTAGTTTTCACCACAAACTTATCTGCTCTATCTACGACACATATCATGTCTGAGATAATAGAACAGATACCTACAACATCGGGTGCATTGCCAAGACATTAGGAGAAATAAACATCAAAACTCGTTGTGTGTACATGAGGGTGGATGAATTACTTGCCCGAAGCTTCTAAAATCCCCGAAGTGCATCCTAATACATATTAACGAGAGTTCAGACATCCCATCCAGTACGCACCATTCTCCTCCCAACTAAACGACTTCTTGAAATCAAAAGCAAGTGACATTTAGAAAAATATGTATTTAGGAGCCAAATGTGTTCGGTGTGCCTTCCTTGATTACACATCTGCATTTGACTCTGTACCTAGGTCTCTCTTGTTAAGTAAGCTTGCTGCAACACAGACTGAGAGCTGGATAAATAAGTGGTTGTATTCCTACTTTTCTGATAGGAAGCAGTACACTGTCTACAATGGAAAGTCCTCCACTACCTCACTCACTTTAGCTGGTGTTCCTCAAGGTGCTGTTCTTTCTCCTTTTCTGTTTACTTTTTTCCTACATGACTTGCCCCATTCTGATGTAGCAACTTTTGTCAAGTATGCTGATGACCTCTCTGTCTCCATGCCTGTCAACTCTCAGTCAGACTGTTCCATATTAAATAACTTTCTCTCGGAAATTAGTCAGTGGTCCTCTTCAAACGGTCTTAAGCTGAATCCGTCTAAATGTCAGGTAGTAAATTTCTCTTTCAGACGAAAAAGTGACCTACAACAACTAGCTAGCTCACATGGTCCCACTATCATTGACGGCATAGAGGTTGAAACCACATCAAATGTCAAGTACCTTGGACTGAGTATTTCCTCCGATCTTTCCTGGTCCTCTCACATCTTGCTAGTGACTAGAAAGATGTTTCGCTTAACGTTCTACGTTAGGAAGTTTAGGCAGTCTGGTATAAAGCAGTCTTTGCTTTCTCGGTTTGTCAATTCCTGCATTCTACCCATCCCTCTTTACTGCTCCCCATTAATCTTTCCAGGACTACTTAAGAAAGACTTTGCTTCGCTGCGTAGGGCACTAAAAGCTGTTAGTAGGGCAAGTGGGATATCGTTAAACCAACTGGTTAACACCGTAGTGGATAGACATATAATGTCATGTAAGAAACTAGCGAATACTATATTGTCAGACCCTGAGCATCCTCTCTATACACAGCTCTCTCCTTGCATTTCATCTGGTAGAACTAGAAGTAACTATAGGAAGCTATATGCCAGGACTACCAAGTATAAAAACTCCACAATACCCTATCTGGCACAGCTGTTATGTGATGAGAAAACTGTTAGGCATGACACGATCACCTTACTGCGGCACTCTAACAAATAGTAACCATTAGCTTTTGTTCTCCTTTCTTTGTTACTATTATATTGTTGCTCATATATTCTATTACAGACTGATTTTATATATCATATCCTGTGCTGCATTGTTTAAATATGTGAACCCAATACTGTTCTTTTTTATTTCTTCTATTTCTCTTTTTTTTCTTTTATTGTTGTTGCTTTTATTGTTAAATTCTTATAAAATTTATGAGGTAATTAGATGCAATATTGTAATGAACGCTGAAAATTCCATACCTGTACCACAAATACTGTTTGGAATAAAGCCATTATTATTATTATTATTATTAATTCGTTAACATTGTCTCTGAACTAACAAAGGTTAACGAAGAGAAAACTATATCTCTTTCTCGTTAAAGAAAACGGCCTAAAAGAAAAACATATCACATTCTTAGATTGAACTAGTTTAATGAACGTTTTCACATTACCTTGTTCTGGGCTCGACATCTTCAAACTTTTCATCGAGCATATTTCTCGATGTCCACCGGATAGGTGGTAGAAACGGACAGAGTCGACGCATTACATCCAGGAGTAACATAAGCGCATCCACTGAGAGCGACCGGCACATTCTCAGAAATTCCTCCGCGGAAATCCGCGGGACATCGTCTTCCGGCTCGTCTGAATCTTCAGATGACGAAGATGGAATACTGCGGTTATACGAATCCATTGAATCTGGCTATGAAAAGCATGAAAATGCGTACTAAAGTGTGATACGTCACAATACGGGCATCAATTCTTAAAGGCAGACATTTAGTAAACTTACAAACCCTGAAGTGAAGACAGTTAGCAATGGAGAGCACTCACCAACCTGAGAACCAACGTTCACGCACACAATTTGTTTTCACAGGCTATGTCCTAATACAAAACATTTGATGCATTTAAAGTCCTCATGTGTTAGTGAATAATAGAGGGCGATGATCGTGATGCATGAATAATAAAATCAAAACGAGTATTATGACTCATCATTTCATTTAGTACTCACTCGATAAGTAAAGAAACATGTGTGACGCAAACTCAACTTCATCAATTGTACCAGGACAGCTTATATGAAAATCCTCCATGGTGCTTATTCCGAGCATTTCAACCAATTTCACGACCGAAACTCTTTTCCATCACGTATTTATCATCGTCCTAGAATTTGTATGATTTCCGTTGGTTGAATTCCTATTATTTGTCGTGGATTCTGGCTGATTCGTAATTTTGATCCTTCCCTTTTATGTTGGAAAAGCGATATAGGCAGATTTTGATTGGCTGTTGGCTAGCTGGCTTCTTATTGGTCTAAAATATAAGTTAAAATGGCAGTCTCTTTATTTTGACACGGAAATTTACAGTCAGTTTACAGTCAGGCTTAACTTACCATAATATAACGGCGTGTTAATTTTTTTGGTGTGAGTGTAGTGTGATAGTCACACGCTATTTGGATGCATTTGTAGTATTTAAAGTACATTGAGATATATGGGAATGTCTAGCAAGTGAATGTAAATTAACAATAATTTTGATGCATTTATTTTAAGCCCAAAATAGGATGTATGCATTTTTGCTTACTAGGCGAATATAATTCAACTATAATTTCTAAACATATAATGTGTCTTTAATTAGAACGTATAGATAAATGTACGTATTAACTGATCCACTTTTTTAAGTTGTTAGTTTGGTGACCTGTGGGATTTGTGCATATTAGGTCAGCATAAATCAATTAAATGTACTAGGTCACAACAGTGGTTTATGAGCACTGAAATATATACTATTATTCATCTACTTCAAATTATAATGTTGTGTTCGTTGGTCATTGTTAAAACCATTACATGACGTTACAAGATACTCCTGCAGCCTCTACTACACGAAATGTGTCATCTATATTGTCTGATGTAATGGCTTTATTCCAAAGAATAATGCTTAGTTGTGTATTTTATACGTGGGTGCAACTTAAGCAAGCTTTTGATACATTTATGAAGGTAACAACTAAATTGTTCATTATTTCTTTGAAGGGAATCCAACACATCCTAACGGCTTGATTCAGGTAAAAAAGACCCATCTGGCCCTATGGAATATAAGTTTGTGAGGTATGAATGCACTTTTGGAGGTATAGTTTAGTAAGCTTGGGACGCTTAAAATACCAACCTTGCAACAATTCTCAGCAAAGTCTAACCAACGCGTCAATAATGCCTTTTTACGGTAAATGAATATTTTATCTACTTGAAGTGAACCCAGTATGTACTGAAATAACCCTGGTCCTTCTAAAAAGCTACTATATTTGGGTCTCGCCTACTCAGGAACATTCTGCCTCCCCCCAGTGCTATAATTATAGGAAATTTTCCCTGTCAGTATACTTACTTTCGAGTACCAAATACAGCCGACTGTTTTTGGATGCTGTTCGGACAGATTGGAGTGATTTCTTACTGCAATATGAGAACTGTTTCGGAGATGAACATATTGTTTACAATATTCATTTTCTGAAACGTACAGTGGATGACTTCGAGCTGCATGGGCTATTAGAGGGATTCAGTGCATTTCCCTTTGAATTCTATATGCGCATGATCAGACAGTTCGTGCAATGTGGATATGTTGTGGCTAAGCAGGCAGCTCAGCGTTATGTTGAGCACGTGCACTTAATGAAAAGTACAGGTGTCAAGCATGTACCTAAAGAAGCTAGTACTAGAGGCGTTAAGTTTAGCAAAGGAAAGTTAACTTATCTGAACGTCATATTTACTTCTTATTCTCCGGACAATGTAATCTTAGCCTCAGGTAAACCGGGGGAATATAGTTGAAATGGAAAGTGAAGATAGGATACGCTTTCGACCCTACTGTGATTTTAGTGATGATTTTAATACACCATTTAAATCAAGGAATTTAGGGATATTCAGATGTTCGAAATTCAGTCACGAGATGTAAGGTTCATTAATGAAGTACTTATTTCTGTAGCGACCAACTGATGACATCGAGAGAGGTTGGTGACATAATGGATTAGGCCACGAAATCGTACATTCATAATTTGAAAGATCGTGTCCAAAGGCGTAATCTGAAGAAAGGAATTCAGGTAATACTGTTAAACGCCCGCTTCGTTTTATAGGTTACCGTTAAGACAACATCTAGTAATCACAACATTGTTTTTATTTCTAGGCAAATGGAAAAGATAGCAGGGGATATAACAGTGGCAGTTATGTAAGCAAACTTTTCTAAATGCAAATGCTGAGAATGTGATGAGCACAATGTTTCATCAACTGATATTTTATTTTGCTTATTTACAGGGTGCTACCAGTGGACCTAACTTGATGGATTTGCAGTGACATTGTGCTACAGTTTCCAAATATAATTTCCAAATTTAAGCTCAAAAAAATTGCCACTATGTGCTAAATTAAGTCTTTTTCTTCTGAAGTTAAGCTAGTCCGTACTGAAGATGAGTTCAAAGGGTTTAAATAAAGCTGATAAGCAAAACCAGTAGGTTCTCATCTTCTCCTGAAAATGTCTACAAAAAGAACATGGTGTTGAATTAGTGTCAGTCATGCTGAAAACCAAAACTGAGTTCTAGACTGTGAAATTAAAGTCTATTTAAGAAAAGATCCAGAATTTACTGACTGTAGAACGTTGGAATTAGTGAGATTTAATTCAGCATTATGGTAAGCTTGGGAGGAGCAGAACCTGGACTAGAAGGGCTGCAATAAGGCTGATAAGCTACCTCTGATAAAGCGTAGAATAAGAACAAGGTGCTGAATTGGTGCCAGTCATGATGATAAACCAGCGCAGAGTTCTACCTTAAGCAAATAATCCGTAACTGTTCTGCCACTGTTTGATCCAACAATGGCAGAACAGTTAAGGCGTTTAATTACTGAGAAAAGTTACTATATTAGAAAAGTATACGTGAATTGGCTCAATGATTGCCGATTTACCATAATCCTTAACTGCCAACATAAAAACTGGGAACTGCAAGCTAAAAATAAACGTCTTAGTAGCATCCAGTGACAAAAAACTGACCTACATACTCCAAAACAAGCGAAACGTTCAAAAAACCTTTAAAATTCAATGGAAAACGAATTCACGAAAACATATAACCAGCAGACGCAGGAACCCATCACGACCTTGAAACTGACTATAGCGTCTATCTTTATGTGGCAGCCTGTCGACGGCCGTAATTTTGAGTGCCCGCGAGTGAGATAAACAAGTGATTTCCTCGCTCGTGATTGGTCTGTTTGATAACACCTAACAAGTATTTGTAGCGGTATTTGCAAATATTGTTTGCTCTCTTTTTCTATTGCTACTTTTTAAGGTGATATCAACTGTTATTTGGAATAACTGTGAATGCATATAGTCATGGTAGAGGAGATTATTGAAGTATCAGTTGATTTGTCCACAGAATTCAATGAATTAGTTCGCTACCAAAGTCTAAGGACTTGGAAGGAGTGCGAAGAATGCATACATCGTTTTCAAGAGGTGATGTGTTGTCGTAATGTGGCTTATCATTATTAATAATTGTAGCGAACCGGCAGCTTATATAAAATACGTGACTGCCGGATTCGTCGTGATGAAAATAACGAGGTTGATCCCGATTATAAGTACTTATATGTTGCATTTTCATGTCACGTAGGTCGATGTCGACGATCAGAAAGCAGACATCGAAGGATATCACAGTGAGTAATGTGAAGTACTTTATCTTCATATTTAAGATCTAAGTACATAGGGTGTCAATCCAGTTTCAGATTTAAGCTTGAATTCGGATATTATAAAGTGGTCGAACCTGTCAATACTACACACAACCATGCATTATCAAGAGAACTGTTGTTGTCTGTTGAACCGCAAGTTCGAAGACTCAGTTTTGAAGAAAGATCGAAAATAATACCTCTTGTAGAAAGAAACGCCCCCCCAGCACAAGTTATTAATATGGTTGATGTTGAGTTTGGTAAGCTGATGACTTACGATGATTATCGGAATTTCCGTGAACTAGTCTACCCTAGTGAGTTGTCATATTACGTTAAAAGTTTGTATAGGAATGCGAGATATAGACTCACTGATCCGTGAAATTCGTGACTCAGGTTCAGTGTGGTGCGTGATGGACAGTAGACGACGTGTGGAAAAGTTTAGTTTCGCAACCAGGGAAATGATATGTTTGTATAAGAAATTTCCAGAGGTTGTGGGTATGGATTCAACCTATAATACGAATAAGGAAGGGTAAGATTTTAATGGGAAAGCAATCTCTTGCAGCCATCCTCTATATCAACTGGTCGTTACAGATGGTCTCAACAGAAGTTGTCCAGTGATGTACAGTACAACTCATCGTGAAAGACTTGTTGACGTTGAAGCAGTATTACAGTCATTTAAGAATATCATGGGTGATACATCACGGACTGTAACCTTTGTAATTGACAACAGTGCAGCAGAACAACGTGCAATTCGTAATGAGTTCCCAGCCTGCTCAATTATATTATGTGCATTCCATGTCATCCGTGCCTTCAATAACAAAGTAAGCGGCGTTACTAATTACCTAACGTCCTTAAGTTCCGTGATCCTCAGTGTAAAAGCCTATTTAAAGAGATGGTGTACACAACGAATAACGACAGGTAATTACGTGATTGTGTTAACACTTCCTTAGGTTTAGTGACTTGATGAATTTAATGAGAGTGCATTACCCTGCAGCAATGTCTTACATAAATAACAACTTATGGAGTTGTCGCAATATGTGGGCAGCATGTTATATGAAAGATGTTGTCACTCTTGGCAACAAAACCAATAACCGAGTCGAGTGCTGCCATAAGCACCTGAAAACGCATCTCAGCAAGTGCTTCCCATTGGAATTGAGCATTCGTGAGATTTGGAAGTGTTCCATAGAGTCATCCAGAAGAAAGGCCAGTGAAGGAAATCGCAACCTGCATCACTACATTAATTTTGACGTAGGTCCTACACTTGTAACCGTAAATTTTTTTAGGTGGACGAAGGCCTTTCTAACATTCTGAGGCAACTGACAAGCTACGCCGCCTATGCACTTTATAAAAGCATTAGGAGGCATCCGGAAATGAAAGTCACGGATTGCACGGAAGCATACGTCGTATTTGAAGAAGGTGAAAGATACTTCGTTGTAGACAAATATGATTGCAGCTGCACATGTTTTCAACATAGAAATATGCTGTTACCATGCCGTCATCTAGTTCATACCAAATGTCACATATACAGACGTCTGGGTAAGTTCATATAAGCGTCAAATTATTTTGTAAAAGATGTATTCAGACATAGTACAAGGTGGCTACGAGATTACAATCACACTGTCATCCAATCACAGTCAACACAAGCGGTGGACTCGGACGTGGAGATACTTATACAAGGAATAATATATCAAATCAGACACCTGCAACAGACGCATCCTAGGATATGTAGGAGTGTGTTTCTTTACGTACACAATTATCTTATGGAAGCTGCTGCACAGGTGCATGATCAATCATCTACATCGTCATGCTCGGAATGATAAATGTACATTTTTTAAAGATAAACGTAAATAAATTTTCCTATAACGACTCTTGTTGATTCTAACTTACGTAAATTGTTGTTGAAACGGTTAGGCGAATAGATTTTTACGCAGTACATTTCGTATCGGTGAACCCTAGGCATTCTTTTTCTATTATTACAATAACCACATTTGCACTTAGTTATACATATAGGTTCCTAGTAAGACGACATATAACTGCAATCGCTGATTATCTCAATGTTCTCTGTTATAAATGGGTGCAATTGTTTCATTACGGTACGACAGACTCTTTTTATCAATAAGCCTCTCCGAATATCTAATTTTACATATCATTTCTATGATCACGTCACATACTCCGTACCCCACAACTTACGCAAAAGTTACAAATCAGCCTTATCAAGTAGAATATACAAACGAATAACAAGGAATACGTTTATTAATGAATAAATATGTTATACAAAATGTACAACACTGAAGACATCTTCTTCTTTATCACTCAAATCCATGCATTTTCCCCAAAGTACATATTATCTGAAAAAGAACATAAGAATTCTAAAGATGTAGACATTGTTACCACTGTAAATGCAAGAATAAAATACTTAACACGTTTAAAATAACAAAATAATTACTTAAATTGTATATAATTACGTCAGTCAACATTTTTCAACAAGAAAAAGATGTATATTACATCTGCCTGTAAACATCAAGTATATGCCATAGAATAAGGAAATAGTATGCGTATATAATTTCTAAGTATTTCTATAGATTTCCTTTAATGAAATACATGTACAGCAGCTTTGACAGCATTAGCAAAAGTGCACAACTAAGTATACCAAATAATCAACAAAACCAACTATCCCACCTCATCATGTCCATGTATAATCGTTTAAACTGCAAAAAAAACTCACTAAAAGTCGTTATAATATGTCTATTCAAGTAATTCGACATTTTCCGAACGGATAAGTACGTAATTCAACAATTTGTAAATTGGCCGTAAATTACGGCCGGATAAGGACACCATCATTTCTTGTTTGTGCTGAAAACGCCTTATTACATCAAATTTTAGTAGCAAAATAGGTGTAAAAGTGTGTAAAACAACCAAAAATTACCTATTTTCGAAGTTTTTTCATTAAATAAAGCCGCTAGACATCAGCGGATCAAATGACCTACGGCCGTCTACAGGCTGCCTCTTTATGTTGTATGATGGTGTTGATAATAGCGCGCTGTTTTTTGGCTGCAGTTTTGGGCCAATGAAATCAGGCGTAGGCCATGGGATGGCCACCTGACCTTAGGATGACTGAGGGTAACGTATTTCGTTTCATTCGACTGTTGGAGACAGAGTTCAGATCCCATCTTGTTGGGAAGATTATCAATGATTCCTGAGTACTTAACTGTTGTGCTTGGTTAATTATTCTTGACATGTAGTGCGTATTTCGTACCTGGAGAGTTTCTGGAGTGTATTGCCGGTGAGGGCGCATTGTTGAGGTAGGTCTGTATTTTTTAATATAAGCTTTCACTGTTCATCGGTGCCATAGTCTACATCACATTCGCTGCGTTTCGACATTTGTGCATTACAGGTCTTGACGGTGTCTTGGTGGGTGAGGAATTCTGACCAGTTATTTAGTAGAAGGTGTCGATCATCATCATGCCTTAAGACGGAAATACTTAAGGTCTTAGTGGGGAAAGCTGCCGTTGGTTGATCGTTTAACTCAGGAAAGTACGTCTACGGATGCTGAACGCTAGGTAAGAATCAATGTGTTCTGTTCCTTCAATAAGGAATTGTCAGATTTCGATAAAGACAAATAAGACAGCTGTCATTACAGGACAGAAGCAATATCTATCTTGTCGTATGCCACTTGGATTCACGAGTGGACATCTTACATGCTGACGACTAGTGGTGTTCTCACTTCATAGGCTGGAGAATGAGCAGGTGTGTCACTACCTGCTCACATGAGATCAGAGAGAAAGTAACCACACGAAACATGGACAAGGATTTTAGGACCGATTGAATAGTCTGAACAACTGATTGACGGGACAAAACCTTAGATAGCTGTTGGCACACAACATGTAAAACGGTGAGATGAAACTCTTGGCGCGAAAGATCACTGCAGCCCCGAATCCGGAGAAAAATCGACCACAACACTCGGAGATAGCAAAATGCTTTGCTCAGTTTGGGAAAGACTTCAATGCCATTGCAGCTCTACCGTTCAGAATACTTCTAGACGAGTCACAGCACAGTCAGTCAGGAGAGCTGCGTAAGATACTTGATTGCCTTAAGCAGCAAATCTATCAGCATATGACACTGGGACTGTCTGTACCTGAGGAACAGTTCATGACGTGTAGAAGTGTGAGTGACTATGGAATATGTGCAGTACTAAGATAGACCAAAGGGATACTGGTTGTGTTTCAAAAATTACAGAGTTGAGGTGTTCAATGGTCGAGAAAGTTTAGCAGTAGTGTGGCTGTTGGATAGATGAAGACATTATCTACTCAGCCAACAGTTCCGTATCGGATCACAAGCCCTTACAGTGTCTGAATACATCTCCAGACCCATGTGCAATTGTCCTGGTGGATATTGCACCTACAAGTGTCTGAGCTTAAGATGCTCCACTTTCCACGGAAAGAGAATTGGTTGGAGGACTGTGTTTCGGCAACAAGACTAAACCGAGCAGCCTGAGATTTTACGCGCCCAACAGGTGTTATCGAAAGACCCATTAAGATTCTATGGGCTCTCAGAACTTGGATCCAGCCATAAATTCAGTTATGCCGGATGTCCCTAACAAAATACCTGTAAGTTGACCTGAAGAGAATGAGGACATAAACACGAAACACGAGCGGAGGTTTCGATTACAGGGGAACACTCACGGAGCCTTGACTTATTGGGAAAATGATGGAAGCGTGTTGACGATTATACCTTAGTGCTCACGCCATGAGATAAGAAAGGAATATCACCAGCCAGCACATGTAAATTTGACTAGAATAATCAAACTGTTGGTACGAAGGAAGTGCTGGAGTGGTGTGGGGAGAGATATCACGAAATGTGTGCTCATCTGTCCACAGTCTTTGTCAGTGACAGAGGATCGGTGCATTCAACCATGTCTGACGTTGACTGCAGTTACAGGAGTGGATGATTTGTGCTTCGTAAAGGTAAGAGGATCTGATGGCAGTCATTGCCTGCTGATAAAGACGACAGATGTCACACTACGAGTAGACGCCAATGTGATCTGGAATCAAAGAGGAAAGACTTCGATTGAGACAGTCATTCAATATCCCGTCGCTGACCACGGTGTATGAAAGTGGTACTGGCAGATCGCTATCTTTGTTTTGAAGGTGAATAATTTATATCTCACTTGCACCAACCATAGATTTGGAGGATTAGGTCAACAGCTTTTCATACAGTCGCCGTCCTGACACGGTGGGAATAACTTACCATATCGGTACATCATGATTCAATCCATTGTGTAATAATGGCGTCACACCTTCACTTGATGTATGGTGAGAAACCACGAATAATTGTACACATACTGACCTGGCCATATCATCAAAAGAGTATCACGACGTAAGACGATATCAAAACAGCACTCAATTAGCACGACATCACGGTTTTATCCGAAACGTGAGACACACTGCAAAGCAACCTTGTCCATATAAAAGACCGAATCCCCAAGGCTTCTCTATCTGTGTTTACAAACTAAAATGCTTGGAATGTGATGCGATACACATCGGTAAATCATCGCAATAAATCAGGGTAATCAGAAGAAATAAACACCACAGTGATTCTGTTTGAACACTGGGAAATCCAGCTGAACCAGAAAAGCTTGAAAAATAATCAGCCATAGGTCTACACACTATGGAATCAGATCATAAAATTGATTTTGACAATACCGAAATAATCCAGAAGAATTTCAGAAATCACAAAGAACGTCTAATATCGGAAGCACTTCATATCAAATGGAAATCAAATTGTCTGAATGGGAACAATGGACTAAAACGGAGTTTGACCTGGTTACAACACCCTCCTCCCCTATGAAATGACAAGATGAACGCGAATGTGATAAGCGATTTCGTTATGTAAGCGCAGGTTGATTTGATAATTTTAGACACTTATCAAACACTTATCAACAATCTACACCTGGTTTTGTTGTCTTTACCAATTTGCCAACTTGACAACGCGAAAATGACTCCATGCTGAGGGAAGATGATTTAGTTGTTATATATACACTGAGATTCTGTAAATTCTGGTTTGATAATATCTTGATAAAGCCTTTATCATTAAATGGCGAAACATCAGAAGAATCAATATCGTTTTGTTTTCCATTCATTGAAATATACAGAAAACCATAGAAGTGTAATCATATGTTCCTGTTTATGCAGGAACATACCAATTGTACAGGCATGGATAAGTTATTATATTAATTACACACGTTTCGATGTATGTTGAATATATCCACTATCCAGATTTTTTCAAGCTTAAAAGTGAACTTGGTTGGGACATACAGAGCATTACGAAGATACATAAAAAAGAACGGAAATAAATGAACAGAAGCGACACTCATTAATCGAAGACTCTCAGTAAAAGATTCATTCTGAATGAAGAGAAGCATAACATTTGAAGTCGTAGATCACATAACTTGTAAATATAGTAAGTGGGCTATTGGAAGTGGGACAGGTTCGCAAAAGCTGCTTTCAGAGTGATCTGGGAAACGACTTCAAGCTCGCTTCCAGTTGGCTTCGAATAGATATAATGCCTGTGATTGACGTGTGGCCGTCTTTCCTGCTATACATTTGCTCTTGCCTCCCTACCAGTCGACACTTAAACTCGGCCCACTAAACCTGATGGCCAGGCTGTTTCGAACACCGTCCTGACTGGCGAAGGAGAATGAAACACCTACGACTTCCCTAAGATATATCTGTTGACGGTTATTTGAAGAGAGTGTGTAGAGACACAAGCACACCACAATGAAGCTGACTTATTCTTGTCCACTGAGAATACAAATAAAATTGATGGTTGAATAGATTAAAGGGATTTACGCGAAAATAATATCGTTATTCAGACAAAGTCATATCCGATATAATTATACGATATATTCTGTTTTATAAGTTTGCAAGTGTCTTGAATCGTGGTTGTATTAATAGAAGTGGATAATGTGAGAATGACGCCACCTTTACTCAACTACACGCATGCAGTGTCACTGATTGTCACTCACATGTGACATCAATCCGAACTGGAATATTGAAAGAGCAGTAATTTGTTAATGGTCTGCCGAATCAAAATATTAAGAAAGGAGTTATTTACTGGATGATCTTCCTATTTAGCTCCTTCATCGTCACATTGATTGTAATTATGATAATATATTCTCATATTTTGTACATGAGGGACGCCAGTTTACATGCATCATCAATATGGTAAATTACATATACGATTAGTAAACACATTTAATAATGATATAGTAAAATCCATATTTATTCCTACCCATGTAGGACACACCAATTTTACAGGCATGAATAAGTATTATTTAAATTACATAGACTTGGTTTATGGTGAAATTACATGGTTGTTGTCTGTTTTTGTCTTTGGTTTGTGGGAACAATCTGTTAACTGGTCATTCAATGGAGCACATCAAGAAATATAGAAATATTGTCTTCGCACTAATGAAAGAAACCCAAGTATGTTTTGGATGGATTACAAATACTTGTAAAAAATATGGCTTGAAGTCAATCTCATCGACCGACAAATTGTCAAATGATCTAAGACAGAAGGTAAACTACGAAGATGGTGTTTCGATACATTCTACAAACCTGAAATTGTCGTCTGAGAAAATGACTCAATTTGGTTTAGAACAATCAAGCGTATTCAAAACAGAAATCATCATACATCAACTAAGCAGCTAAGCACTCAATGACAGATATTTCCCCGGGAACTGGTGAAAATGGATTCAGATAAAGAATCATTCACTTTTCTTCTTAATCATAGAGATAACAACGGCCACTTTCAGCCACTAACAGAACAAAAATTAATTCTTGACGAATTCAAAGTAAGTTATTACTCTAATTTCAATCATTCTAAAGATGATAGCTGTATTCAGGCGCAATTTTAAATACCTATTAAATGTCAGTAAATAAGTAACGTGCACTACCTTAAGACTGATTTGATCATAGACCAACAGGAGTAGAGGAACTAACTACTGAGGACCAAGGCACACTGAATACCTGTTTCCTCTAAGTTTAGGGCTTTTCAGTATTGTGCACCCGTCAATCCACGAGGGTATTCAGGCTGAGATTATCACCTTATTACTCAGAAGCTGGATAGGGGACTACATAACCAAGATGTTTTCAGTGCTCATCAATATGAGTACTGAGTGCACTGACATATCATGTCTTATTTCCATGATTGTTTATTGTGACACTATTAAAACGCGCGAGCACCTAGTGTTAATACTAGCAATCAAACGCATTCCTGGAGTTTCATACTCCGAATAAATTTAGATGCATACTTAGACAATGACCATAAGGGTGAATGCATTCAGGTTTATTCACGTACACTTACCACATTGCTTTTAAATTTATCAGCACAAAGTATATCAACAATTCGTTTAAATAAAATGTCCACAACTTCAATATTTTGGCTACAAATAGCCGTTAGGAGTGCCGTCTTTCCATCCAAATCCTTCAACTACGGGAAACAAAAGAAGCCATCTTCAAATCGACTAACAAATACAAAAATGGCACACTGCCAAACTTCTTTACCACTTCCGCTATTTCGGCAAAATTTCCATTTCAAAAATCAAATTCTTTATTTAGTAAAACACACTAACTTATAGAAAATCAACCAAGTTTTCCTATCTCCTGCATATCTATGCAGTAACTGTTCGCATCTGTAAGATGCATTTTGTCACTGGAACGAGCAGTGTACTTAAAATTTTGATTGTTTCCATAACAATTCAATATTTTGTGTTACACTTACGATATACCCAATCAAAAAAAAAAATAAGTTTTCTTCATTTTAAACAAGGGTAGATAAACTTGACCATAAAACACCTTTATTCGGGAAAATCTTTCAGATGTAACTGTATTGGCATTGTTGTTTAAGTCATTATTTTTACAGCTAAGTACATTCCACTGAAAGATGCTATTCAATGCAGTCACTGGCATATTTAAAGTTTCTATTTCCACTAATTTTGTGTTTTTATGTTGTTTTTTTATGGGAGCCATCACCTTATACAAGGCGACAATACCTAACAATGCGGGTTTCAAAAATTCACCTATTTTATAATTGAATCAAGTGTTTAAAAATTACACACTTCAAAGATACATGTTGTCCTGAGTTTCTGTGGAAACAGAAAGTGGATCAGAACACAACATACTGTGGTCTAACCAACACCATAGGTACCACCAACAGCACAGACAGGCGATCAGCTTGTTAAATACTATCGATTTTTATTAACAGTTGGTAGTCACTAGCTGTCATCAACTTCAAACAACTGAAAAACACTGTGTGGGATTCCACTCATTCAGTACCCGGTCTATCCAAAGAAGTTGTGAATTTATTCAAAAAGCTGACTCCTCCAAGCTATATGTATTTACGTAAACCACTTGAGAGTAATGAAGACACATGTAAGAAATTCTGTTTGAATATTAAACAGTTTGATATAATGTCTCATTTTAATTTCCTAATATTCTCAGGAAATGGCGATAATGTGTTTACAACACCTAGGTCTAGGTATCAAGGGCTACAGCTCTATGTGAGTGGCCTCCTGCTACTCATATCAGTCAGTATCATGAAACTATACAGCTTTGCCTTTCTGAAAAATAAATGTCTTCTCAACAGTTCACAAAAGAAAACTCCCTACTTCTCTTCTTGTTTGTCCACGAAAGCTTCAATAATTTCTACTCATTTTTTTCTCCGTATGCACTTCTTAATTATAACATATCGAAATGGTGTAATTCTGTGTGAAGTTTTACTTCATTAGAGTTATCTATCGGACCTTCATTGTTTGATTCCGAAGTGAAGTGGAAGTCTTTCTTCCTGCACTTTGCTTTAGTAGTCATGATGTCAATCTTCCACTTGGGAAAATTACCCTAAGCCACACCTTTATCCTGGGGAATTACAGAATATTACCTCACATTTAAAGCAGATATCTCAAGCAAAAGTACCTGAAAAAGACAGTTTTCTGAATATGAAATGCTTCTTGTGACCGTAAAACATCTCTTTCTAGAATTCTGAAAGTTCTATTTCCGGTTGAGGTGTGAACTACTGAATATTCTCAAACTAGGAAGTAACAGCTGTCTAATGCTTTCTGGTTTTCGAAGATTCTTACTTTCTGACAAAATCTTCATTGAAACCACGGAAAGTAATAGATGCTTTAAATGAACTCACCTCTGCATTTGCATTGTTTTCAATAAGTTGAAGTGTCGCCTCAGTATTGCCTCTTAAAGCTGTATAGTGCAGAGCAGTACGTCCAGTCTTATCCTTTTTATTTACCTTTACACCCATTTGAATAAGATGATCGATAATCTGGCTACTATCCACGCTACTTTCACTCCGTGACTCTGGTGAATCAGTGTATATTTGGCTATCTGTAGGTTTACTTTTTTCTTCGTTATTTTCAATGCTGGTAGATTCTGTTATTTCCATATCCATCTCTGGCTTAAAATAACACGACAATAAAAGGAACAAGCGCCGGATGAAACATCACAAATATCCCTTATATAGTTTTTATCTTACACAGTAAAACACCACTTCAAGGCTATGCGGACCAATTTTGTGAAATTACAGAGGTGGTAAACGGATTAATGCTAAACAGGTTGCAGTAACAGGCTTTAATTTTGTGAAACAATCATAGTGGTTACATCAAATCCAGCTAGAAATACGTTTGTGCAAAGTGAAATAAAATCACATTTGTCTGATGAACTAAACCGAATGATATTCTGAAATTTCTAGGTATAATAACCGCGTTTACATGACTGATAGTACTCATGATCTACTTTCTCTTCAAAGTCATCTATCTAACACCCAAAGAACTGCTAAACTTTCTCGACCATTGAACACCTCAACTCTGTAATTTTTGAAACACAACCAGTATTCCTTTGGTCTATCTTAGTACTGCACATATTCCATAGTCACTCACACTTCTACACGTCATGAACTGTTCCTCAGGTACAGACAGTCCCAGTGTCATATGCTGATAGATTTGCTGCTTAAGGCAATCAAGTATCTTACGCAGCTCTCCTGACTGACTGTGCTGTGACTCGTCTGGAAGTATTCTGAACGGTAGAGCTGTAATAGCATATAAACGAAAGCGTAGAAGGATCACGGTAATAGTTAAAAACACCAAGTACTAGTTCACAACTATTAGTGAGTATTAAGTTCTATTTTTAATTACTAGATCGTAGTCTCATCGACAATAAGAGATGATACACAGCCGTTCACATACCAACTACACGGCTAATATATTAGTACCGATGACTAAACGGACGGATCCGCTTAATAACTAATTAGATTGGATTGTGTCTAAAATTATCAAATCAACCTGCGCTTACATAACGAAATCGCTTATCACATTCGCGTTCATCTTGTCATTTCATAGGGGAGGAGGGTGTTGTAACCAGGTCAAACTCCGTTTTAGTCCATTGTTCCCATTCAGACAATTTGATTTCCATTTGATATGAAGTGCTTCCGATATTAGACGTTCTTTGTGATTTCTGAAATTCTTCTGGATTATTTCGGTATTGTCAAAATCAATTTTATGATCTGATTCCATAGTGTGTAGACCTATGGCTGATTATTTTTCAAGCTTTTCTGGTTCAGCTGGATTTCCCAGTGTTCAAACAGAATCACTGTGGTGTTTATTTCTTCTGATTACCCTGATTTATTGCGATGATTTACCGATGTGTATCGCATCACATTCCAAGCATTTTAGTTTGTAAACACAGATAGAGAAGCCTTGGGGATTCGGTCTTTTATATGGACAAGGTTGCTTTGCAGTGTGTCTCACGTTTCGGATAAAACCGTGATGTCGTGCTAATTGAGTGCTGTTTTGATATCGTCTTACGTCGTGATACTCTTTTGATGATATGGCCAGGTCAGTATGTGTACAATTATTCGTGGTTTCTCACCATACATCAAGTGAAGGTGTGACGCCATTATTACACAATGGATTGAATCATGATGTACCGATATGGTAAGTTATTCCCACCGTGTCAGGACGGCGACTGTATGAAAAGCTGTTGACCTAATCCTCCAAATCTATGGTTGGTGCAAGTGAGATATAAATTATTCACCTTCAAAACAAAGATAGCGATCTGCCAGTACCACTTTCATACACCGTGGTCAGCGACGGGATATTGAATGACTGTCTCAATCGAAGTCTTTCCTCTTTGATTCCAGATCACATTGGCGTCTACTCGTAGTGTGACATCTGTCGTCTTTATCAGCAGGCAATGACTGCCATCAGATCCTCTTACCTTTACGAAGCACAAATCATCCACTCCTGTAACTGCAGTCAACGTCAGACATGGTTGAATGCACCGATCCTCTGTCACTGACAAAGACTGTGGACAGATGAGCACACATTTCGTGATATCTCTCCCCACACCACTCCAGCACTTCCTTCGTACCAACAGTTTGATTATTCTAGTCAAATTTACATGTGCTGGCTGGTGATATTCCTTTCTTATCTCATGGCGTGAGCACTAAGGTATAATCGTCAACACGCTTCCATCATTTTCCCAATAAGTCAAGGCTCCGTGAGTGTTCCCCTGTAATCGAAACCTCCGCTCGTGTTTCGTGTTTATGTCCTCATTCTCTTCAGGTCAACTTATAGGTATTTTGTTAGGGACATCCGGCATAACTGAATTTATGGCTGGATCCAAGTTCTGAGAGCCCATAGAATCTTAATGGGTCTTTCGATAACACCTGTTGGGCGCGTAAAATCTCAGGCTGCTCGGTTTAGTCTTGTTGCCGAAACACAGTCCTCCAACCAATTCTCTTTCCGTGGAAAGTGGAGCATCTTAAGCTCAGACACTTGTAGGTGCAATATCCACCAGGACAATTGCACATGGGTCTGGAGATGTATTCAGACACTGTAAGGGCTTGTGATCCGATACGGAACTGTTGGCTGAGTAGATAATGTCTTCATCTACCCAACAGCCAAACTACTGCTAAACTTTCTCGACCATTGAACACCTCAACTCTGTAATTTTTGAAACACAACCAGTATCCCTTTGGTCTATCTTAGTACTGCACATATTCCATAGTCACTCACACTTCTACACGTCATGAACTGTTCCTCAGGTACAGACAGTCCCAGTGTCATATGCTGATAGATTTGCTGCTTAAGGCAATCAAGTATCTTACGCAGCTCTCCTGACTGACTGTGCTGTGACTCGTCTGGAAGTATTCTGAACGGTAGAGCTGCAATGGCATTGAAGTCTTTCCCAAACTGAGCAAAGCATTTTGCTATCTCCGAGTGTTGTGGTCGATTTTTCTCCGGATTCGGGGCTGCAGTGATCTTTCGCGCCAAGAGTTTCATCTCACCGTTTTACATGTTGTGTGCCAACAGCTATCTAAGGTTTTGTCCCGTCAATCAGTTGTTCAGACTATTCAATCGGTCCTAAAATCCTTGTCCATGTTCCGTGTGGTTACTTTCTCTCTGATCTCATGTGAGTAGGTAGTGACACACCTACTCATTCTCCAGCCTATGAAGTGAGAACACCACTAGTCGTCAGCATGTAAGATGTCCACTCGTGAACCCAAGTGGCATACGACAAGATAGATATTGCTTCTGTCCTGTAATGACAGCTGCCTTATTTGTCTTTATCGAAATCTGACAATTCCTTATGAAGGAACAGAACACATTGATTCTTACCTAGCGTTCAGCATCCGTAGACGTACTTTCCTGAGTTAAACGATCAACCAACGGCAGCTTTCCCCACTAAGACCTTAAGTATTTCCGTCTTAAGGCATGATGATGATCGACACCTTCTACTAAATAACTGGTCAGAATTCCTCACCCACCAAGACACCGTCAAGACCTGTAATGCACAAATGTCGAAACGCAGCGAATGTGATGTAGACTATGGCACCGATGAACAGTGAAAGCTTATATTAAAAAATACAGACCTACCTCAACAATGCGCCCTCACCGGCAATACACTCCAGAAACTCTCCAGGTACGAAATACGCACTACATGTCAAGAATAATTAACCAAGCACAACAGTTAAGTACTCAGGAATCATTGATAATCTTCCCAACAAGATGGGATCTGAACTCTGTCTCCAACAGTCGAATGAAACGAAATACGTTACCCTCAGTCATCCTAAGGTCAGGTGGCCATCCCATGGCCTACGCCTGATTTCATTGGCCCAAAACTGCAGCCAAAAAACAGCGCGCTATTATCAACACCATCATACAACATAAAAGGGAAGGATCAAAATTATGAATCAGCCAGAATCCACGACAAATAATAGGAATTAAACCAACGGAAATCATACGAATTCTAGAACGATGATAAATACGTGATGGAAAAGAGTTTCGGTCGTGAAATTGGTTGAAATGCTCGGAATAAGCACCATGGAGGATTTTCATATAAGCTGTCCTGGTACAATTGATGAAGTTGAGTTTGCGTCACACATGTTTCTTTACTTATCGAGTGAGTACTAAATGAAATGATGAGTCATAATACTCGTTTTGATTTTATTATTCATGCATCACGATCATCGCCCTCTATTATTCACTAACACATGAGGACTTTAAATGCATCAAATGTTTTGTATTAGGACATAGCCTGTGAAAACAAATTGTGTGCGTGAACGTTGGTTCTCAGGTTGGTGAGTGCTCTCCATTGCTAACTGTCTTCACTTCAGGGTTTGTAAGTTTACTAAATGTCTGCCTTTAAGAATTGATGCCCGTATTGTGACGTATCACACTTTAGTACGCATTTTCATGCTTTTCATAGCCAGATTCAATGGACTCGTATAACCGCAGTATTCCATCTTCGTCATCTGAAGATTCAGACGAGCCGGAAGACGACGTCCCGCCGATTTCCGCGGAAGAGTTTTTAACAATGTGCAGGTCGCTCTCAGTGGATGCGCTTATGTTACTCCTGGACGAAATGCGTCGACTCTGTCCGTTTCTACCACCTATCCGGTGGACATCGAGAAGAAATATGCTCGATGAAAAGTTTGAAGATGTCGAGCCCAGAACAAGGTAATGTGAAAACGTTCATTAAACTAGTTCAATCTAAGAATGTGATATGTTTTTCTTTTAGGCCGTTTTCTTTAACGAGAAAGAGATATAGTTTTCTCTTCGTTAACCTTTGTTAGTTCAGAGACAATGTTAACGAATTATTCAACTTTCCTAAATACATGTTTTTTAAATGTCACTTGCTTTTGATTTCAAGAAGTCGTTTAGTTGGGAGGAGAATGGTGCGTACTGGATGGGATGTCTGAACTCTCGTTAATATGTATTAGGATGCACTTCGGGGATTTTAGAAGCTTCGGGCAAGTAATTCATCCACCCTCATGTACACACAACGAGTTTTGATGTTTATTTCTCCTAATGTCTCGGCAATGCACCCGATGTTGTAGGTATCTGTTCTATTATCTCAGACATGATATGTGTCGTAGATAGAGCAGATAAGTTTGTGGTGAAAACTAGAAAACAAGATGCGATGTACAGCGTTATTGTGTCTTGCGAGTTTGGACTTTCCTGTTCGGCTTAATGTCATCGTTACCGAGTAGTTTCTCAACAAACACCAATATTATTCACTTGAGAAGTCTTAGTTTGACGGCAAGAAGTTCATTTGTTGTCAACTGAAGCTGTGAAGACTGATCTTTGGTGCGTCGTAACTTCTAATCACCTCACAAACCAGGTGTGTGTGAGAAAACAAAGCTGAGTATTTCTGTCGGTGTTGTAACTTCATAGTTTTTGGTGGTTAAGCTGCAAAGGGGAAACAGTAGTTTGAGTCTATAGTGAGCTTGTCTTAGCATTTGGATTAAATTCTCTGATCGTATGAAGGGATCAAACAAGTATTCGAGTTTCAAAAGATATCGTAGTTACTGTGAAAATACCTTTAGGTGAGCTGTCCACTACGAACGTGATTGTTATATCCCTGTTTCTCATTATAAATCAGAATATGTAAATAATACACAAGAACCTTCACTGCGCTCATTTGTCATGACTAACTGATGCAAATGGGAGATTACAATAAAATACAAGAGGAACTAAAGGAATTTGTGTTATGTTAGAAAGTGGTGAGAATGTATTGGCTTGATTGTGATAAGTAAATTGTGCTCGAGACGTCATCCAGCTTTTAAAATATGTCAATGTTTGTTATCAAATAAACTTATCTAACCTGGAATTCGTATAATCTCGTTTCCGAAACTCAAAGCAGACGATTTCGGAACTACTGGTAATAGTGTTCTTTTAGGAAATTTGAGGTAAGAAGCTAACTCTAAATTTGATAACCAAATCAGTTTTGTTGCGCTCACCAAAAGTATCAGATTATAAGATCTAACTTTAAAATCCAAGCAATTGTATATGAAATAAGTATTTTACACCATAAACAGACTGAAGTTTTCGATGAGACACACCGTCAATATACCTATGCATAATGGTACTCACGTATAAAAGTGATTATTAACACGTAGACTCGTCACTCACGAGTGTCAGTAGGAAAGTGTGTGCATTCTTATGTACACATATTTCCACATGTATGTGCATAAACAAAACATGAAAATGTTTAACATACTTATATTTCAGGATAAAGATGAATAATGCGTATACATACATTTATGTGCATCCCCAAAACTGCATGCATACTCCCACATAGATGGCATAAATAACTATACCGATTGTATTTCGTTAGTAAAGGAAATGGATGGGGACTGAGTTTCGAAGTCAATACGATGAATGTGAGTAGAACTGAGTGTAACTCACTGTTACAACTGAATGACTGACGTATCAACGTATGACGATGCACAGAAGTACGTCCTGTCCAATTCACCACACTGCGGGAAAGCACAAAAAAGGTAGGGAGATTGAGTGAGGGAAGGGTGTAATAAACATGCAATGCAGTAAGATGTAGAGGAGAGGGAAAATTTAGGTGAAGATTACCGGGGTTTGGGTAAGAATGAATGAATAAATGTGCGGGACTGTGAATGGCTTTTGGCTGACATTTCCTGTTGAGGAAGGCGGTGGTTGGATATGCACAACATATTTACCAGCAATCTCAACCTATGGAGCTTAAAAACCTAATAGCTTGACTTTCTATTCTTGAGTAACTCACTGTTACTGTGCTTATTGCTACACTCAAGACGAGTTGTTGGGTGGAGGTGCTCATGTTCGAAATCCCAACTTCAACGACCATGTCTCATAGGTATAAAGTGGGACTAGGTGAAATGTTGCAGGCCATTTATATCCTTTAGTGGACAAAGGCATATCACGACGGCAGCAAAGATGATGCAAGTCGGTAAGTGCCACACAAGCTTTTTCTGTCAAGCTGAGGTTTCATTAGCAACCAGTGCATCAGGGCTGATGCAACTTCCCAAGTCTGTGATATGGTCAACATATTCAACCATTACATCCCGTGTCCTAAAGCTGGGTGTCATCACAGACCAGTCCTGGAGCATGATTTCATAACTGTATGAACTGAGTTCACATTTCACATTAGTTAGCTAATAATGTGACTTCCTGTAGGTTCTGCTTGACGACGATAAGAAGAAGTGACAATGAAAGCTTGATTGTCACAGCCCAGTTATCCTTGTTTTTAACTTTTCTTGTAAAACTTCAAAAATAACACTCAAAAAGACTTGGAAGTCATGCTTTTACTCCGCCGAGTGGCGAATTTCGATGACAAATTAAGTGGTGAATGGTTTACCTTATTTCAAGTTAGATGGAATGAACTCAGCTAGATAACTATAGAAAACCAGACAGTACTCTACCCTAGTTTGGGTCTGTTCAACAGAGCAGGGATCAAGGCGAAGACCTTCGGAGTATTGGGACAGAACCTAATGGCCCAAGAATTCTAACTTCTGTCAATTAATCGAATCCCTGTGAACCAACACCTGAACATTTATATAGTCTTACTAATTAAATTTAGAAATTTTATTCACCCACCTTAGTTGCCACTAATGCTGTAAATAATGCCCAAGACATGTTCAATGAAATGAGTTAGTAGTTACTGTTGGTCTAATCAAAAGACTTTCCCTAAGTCCAATTTCGTTCTCTACCGGTGGAGGTAGTTTACTTAGGGAAACATTGCGTTAAAAGCCAGCTGTAGAAATTCGTTAGACTTGATGACTATGACACGTGACTAGGCTAATACGTGAAAAGTGTGATTTCTGATGAAATAACAAAGAAGGATTCTCGAAAGACATAATTCAATTCTTACAATAAAATTCCGATTGTACACTTGGTCTCATTTTACTTAACTCGTTAGCGTTGAGTACAGCACTCAAGGTGTCGGTAAACTTCCACATATATTGCAGGAATCCTACTTAATTGAGATTTTAGCAACTCTTATGATGGTTCATCCCAATTATACGCGTAGTAAAATGCCAGACGGTGAATTGGTATATATAACCGAAGATATGAGACTAATCAGATCCACTCTAATGCTTATTATTATTGCCCTGGCTTCCGAGTGGAACATAGGGCTTCAACGGCACATCTCCGCTTTGTTCTCTTTTCTGCTGTCGTCTTCAGTTGGTTCCATGATCTCTCATCTCCTCTTCGCACGATCTCCTCCATGTGACGCTAGGACAACCGACTCATCACTTCCCATTTGGATTCCACTAGAGCTATTGCTTGGCGCGCAGTGTCATTCGGCGGCCTCCTCAACGAGTGCCCGTTCCATCTCCACTCTCGCCTACAGATTTGTCGAGCAATAGGCTGTTGGTTGGTTTCTTCCCAGCCAGAGTTTCTTGTTGGCAATTCTTTCTGGCCGGTCGGCCGGCCATTTCACCTTCAATATGGAGCCAGTAAATGGGGCGGTTGTTGATTAGAGTCTGCAATGAGCTGTTCAAAATCCTTTTCGTGCCATGCAGTGCAAGTTTCTGACCCGTATAGAAGAACTGACCGACTCCACATTAGTGTTGAACAGAATCCGAATCTTGTTCTTTATGCCGCGGAGTGCAGAAGATTTCCAGACTGGTTTCGGGTTGACGAAGGCGTAACTTGGCTTTCCGATCCTGTTTGGCCTTGATATTTTCATCCGTTCCGACTGTCTGTGGTTGAAACGATGCTTCCTAAATAAGTGAAGGAGTTAATCTCTGTCAAATCTGTCGCGTTGATGGTGATTGGTGGTTGTTGTTGTTGCTGCTGCTGTTGGACGCGGTTATGTCCGATATAATTATGCGATATATTCTGTTTTATAAGTTTGCAAGTGTCTTGAATCGTGGTTGTATTAATAGAAGTGGATAATGTGAGAATGACGCCACCTTTACTCAACTACACGCATGCAGTGTCACTGATTGTCACTCACATGTGACATCAATCCGAACTGGAATATTGAAAGAACAGTAATTTGTTAATGGTCTGCCGAATCAAAATATTAAGAAAGGAGTTATTTACTGGATGATCTTCCTATTTAGCTCCTTCATCGTCACATTGATTGTAATTATGATAATATATTCTCATATTTTGTACATGAGGGACGCCAGTTTACATGCATCATCAGTATGGTAAATTACATATACGATTAGTAAACATATTTAATAATGATATAGTAAAATCCATATTTATTCCTACCCATGTAGGACACACCAATTTTACAGGCATGAATAAGTATTATTTAAATTGCATAGACTTGGTTTATGGTGAAATTACATGGTTGTTGCCTGTTTTTGTCTTTGGTTTGTGGGAACAATCTGTTAACTGGTCATTCAATGGAGCACATCAAGAAATATAGAAATATTGTCTTCGCACTAATGAAAGAAACCCAAGTATGTTTTGGATGGATTACAAATACTTGTAAAAAATATGGCTTGAAGTCAATCTCATCGACCGACAAATTGTCAAATGATCTAAGACAGAAGGTAAACTACGAAGATGGTGTTTCGATACATTCTACAAACCTGAAATTGTCGTCTGAGAAAATGACTCAATTTGGTTTAGAACAATCAAGCGTATTCAAAACAGAAATCATCATACATCAACTAAGCAGCTAAGCACTCAATGACAGATATTTCCCCGGGAACTGGTGAAAATGGATTCAGATAAAGAATCATTCACTTTTCTTCTTAATCATAGAGATAACAACGGCCACTTTCAGCCACTAACAGAACAAAAATTAATTCTTGACGAATTCAAAGTAAGTTATTACTCTAATTTCAATCATTCTAAAGATGATAGCTGTATTCAGGCGCAATTTTAAATACCTATTAAATGTCAGTAAATAAGTAACGTGCACTACCTTAAGACTGATTTGATCATAGACCAACAGGAGTAGAGGAACTAACTACTGAGGACCAAGGCACACTGAATACCTGTTTCCTCTAAGTTTAGGGCTTTTCAGTATTGTGCACCCGTCAATCCACGAGGGTATTCAGGCTGAGATTATCACCTTATTACTCAGAAGCTGGATAGGGGACTACATAACCAAGATGTTTTCAGTGCTCATCAATATGAGTACTGAGTGCACTGACATATCATGTCTTATTTCCATGATTGTTTATTGTGACACTATTAAAACGCGCGAGCACCTAGTGTTAATACTAGCAATCAAACGCATTCCTGGAGTTTCATACTCCGAATAAATTTAGATGCATACTTAGACAATGACCATAAGGGTGAATGCATTCAGGTTTATTCACGTACACTTACCACATTGCTTTTAAATTTATCAGCACAAAGTATATCAACAATTCGTTTAAATAAAATGTCCACAACTTCAATATTTTGGCTACAAATAGCCGTTAGGAGTGCCGTCTTTCCATCCAAATCCTTCAACTACGGGAAACAAAAGAAGCCATCTTCAAATCGACTAACAAATACAAAAATGGCACACTGCCAAACTTCTTTACCACTTCCGCTATTTCGGCAAAATTTCCATTTCAAAAATCAAATTCTTTATTTAGTAAAACACACTAACTTATAGAAAATCAACCAAGTTTTCCTATCTCCTGCATATCTATGCAGTAACTGTTCGCATCTGTAAGATGCATTTTGTCACTGGAACGAGCAGTGTACTTAAAATTTTGATTGTTTCCATAACAATTCAATATTTTGTGTTACACTTACGATATACCCAATCAAAAAAAAAATAAGTTTTCTTCATTTTAAACAAGGGTAGATAAACTTGACCATAAAACACCTTTATTCGGGAAAATCTTTCAGATGTAACTGTATTGGCATTGTTGTTTAAGTCATTATTTTTACAGCTAAGTACATTCCACTGAAAGATGCTATTCAATGCAGTCACTGGCATATTTAAAGTTTCTATTTCCACTAATTTTGTGTTTTTATGTTGTTTTTTTATGGGAGCCATCACCTTATACAAGGCGACAATACCTAACAATGCGGGTTTCAAAAATTCACCTATTTTATAACTGAATCAAGTGTTTAAAAATTACACACTTCAAAGATACATGTTGTCCTGAGTTTCTGTGGAAACAGAAAGTGGATCAGAACACAACATACTGTGGTCTAACCAACACCATAGGTACCACCAACAGCACAGACAGGCGATCAGCTTGTTAAATACTATCGATTTTTATTAACAGTTGGTAGTCACTAGCTGTCATCAACTTCAAACAACTGAAAAACACTGTGTGGGATTCCACTCATTCAGTACCCGGTCTATCCAAAGAAGTTGTGAATTTATTCAAAAAGCTGACTCCTCCAAGCTATATGTATTTACGTAAACCACTTGAGAGTAATGAAGACACATGTAAGAAATTCTGTTTGAATATTAAACAGTTTGATATAATGTCTCATTTTAATTTCCTAATATTCTCAGGAAATGGCGATAATGTGTTTACAACACCTAGGTCTAGGTATCAAGGGCTACAGCTCTATGTGAGTGGCCTCCTGCTACTCATATCAGTCAGTATCATGAAACTATACAGCTTTGCCTTTCTGAAAAATAAATGTCTTCTCAACAGTTCACAAAAGAAAACTCCCTACTTCTCTTCTTGTTTGTCCACGAAAGCTTCAATAATTTCTACTCATTTTTTTCTCCGTATGCACTTCTTAATTATAACATATCGAAATGGTGTAATTCTGTGTGAAGTTTTACTTCATTAGAGTTATCTATCGGACCTTCATTGTTTGATTCCGAAGTGAAGTGGAAGTCTTTCTTCCTGCACTTTGCTTTAGTAGTCATGATGTCAATCTTCCACTTGGGAAAATTACCCTAAGCCACACAGAATATTACCTCACATTCAAAGCAGATATCTCAAGCAAAAGTACCTGAAAAAGACAGTTTTCTGAATATGAAATGCTTCTTATGACCGTAAAACATCTCTTTCTAGAATTCTGAAAGTTCTATTTCCGGTTGAGGTGTGAACTACTGAATATTCTCAAACTAGGAAGTAACAGCTGTCTAATGCTTTCTGGTTTTCGAAGATTCTTACTTTCTGACAAAATCTTCATTGAAACCACGGAAAGTAATAGATGCTTTAAATGAACTCACCTCTGCATTTGCATTGTTTTCAATAAGTTGAAGTGTCGCCTCAGTATTGCCTCTTAAAGCTGTATAGTGCAGAGCAGTACGTCCAGTCTTATCCTTTTTATTTACCTTTACACCCATTTGAATAAGATGATCGATAATCTGGCTACTATCCACGCTACTTTCACTCCGTGACTCTGGTGAATCAGTGTATATTTGGCTATCTGTAGGTTTACTTTTTTCTTCGTTATTTTCAATGCTGGTAGATTCTGTTATTTCCATATCCATCTCTGGCTTAAAATAACACGACAATAAAAGGAACAAGCGCCGGATGAAACATCACAAATATCCCTTATATAGTTTTTATCTTACACAGTAAAACACCACTTCAAGGCTATGCGGACCAATTTTGTGAAATTACAGAGGTGGTAAACGGATTAATGCTAAACAGGTTGCAGTAACAGGCTTTAATTTTGTGAAACAATCATAGTGGTTACATCAAATCCAGCTAGAAATACGTTTGTGCAAAGTGAAATAAAATCACATTTGTCTGATGAACTAAACCGAATGATATTCTGAAATTTCTAGGTATAATAACCGCGTTTACATGACTGATAGTACTCATGATCTACTTTCTCTTCAAAGTCAATGGAAAGTATCTTAAGTTGAATATTACTGTGGAATTTATTAGTCTTCGTTACCACTAAACGTAGAAAGAAACTCCTTCTGGTGAGATGGTGTATTATTTGATGTATGGACATGGTTTATGGCTATTCTTGGTGCTAATTTTGTAGTTCGATGAATAGTTTAGGTAGAACGACACTCTAATTTCTCTGACTCATCTTATATGCAAGGCTTACTTTCTCAGTTTCAAACGATTATTTCTCATAGTTTCATGCTGGTTATGAATTTCTTACATTTTCACAGGGCTTTTATATCAAAATTATCGGATAGCTTTGGAGGTAAAATAAAAATGATAAACTTTAAGAACTGCCAACTACAAATTCGTTTCCAGCAACCTACACCTGTTGTTCTCATATGAGGCACCTAGAATGAGACCTGAAAGGAATCACTGATCCTATGTTTATTCTTGATGGTAATATTTAGTACAAGGAGTTCTCGTATCCGGGTTTGTAAGAGTTGACTTCATTGACATCCAGGTAGATCTCATCACTGATCAACATCACTTAGAGAAACGTTAAAAACCTGGGAGCACTGAACTGCTTGTGGGAGGTATAGATTTCTTGAAGCTGTAATGGGAAGATGTATCCAATGGGGTGAAACATGTAGGCTATGGGGGCAGATACTCGCTGGTGAAACTGGGTGGTTTCGGCGCCATATTATGAACTGACAGAGGTTAATATTCACGAATCATTGGACTACAACCAAACGAAAAATGGCGAGAAGATTCTCCTTGAAGCTGAAGGAGCTAAGATCGATTGCTTATGACTACGTACTTACTGCTGACCAGTTCCAAACTAGGACGAGACAGTTAGTCAATGTCTCTTCAGTTTTCAATGCTTACCAAACAGTAAGCTTTACTAAACACTCTCAGTAGACTTCATATGACAAAACGTGCATAAAAATGTTTAATGGATGCCAAATAAGAATTAGTGAGTGTATTTCAAATTGTCGGAAATCATAACACTGTTTTCTGTGAATAATCATCTGATCTAGTCAATTTCAAACTGCATTGATGTCTGCATTCTGATTCAAAGCATAGAGTAGAGTCACTAGTTGTTCATTCATCCAGAAAATTTCGTCATACCCTGCATTTTCAAATAGGCCCTAAAGAAATGACGTAAATACACATACACAAAAACAGCCCGTTAAAGTGACAAGAGAGGATTTTTAATTTCTCCCAGTTCTTCAGTCATCTACAATGGAGAAAGTATATTGAATTTGTCACACAGAAAATCTAAGAGAGATATCACTAAGAGAGATTTCAAAACTAACTTAAATGAAAATGTAGATACTGTAAGAAAAAAAGTGTGATACACGAAATGAACGAGCTTTTCAAATGTATTAATACAGTAGAGAATAGTGAATTCAATAGGTCACTGTGTCCAGTGAGCATGCTTGAAGCAAGATAATGCATTTCTGTCGGAGTACACTCAGCTAAAACTGCAGTGTACTGAGAGATTATTGCAATATAAAATGAAGCTAAAGATCTCTGTAAAATCCACTTTCATCACTTAGTTGATAAATTTCCACAAACCTGAATGACACAACAACAGAAGCCTCACTGTATTTTGTACTGGCATAACCATGAAAACCAACGAATAACTGACCCTTAATTTCACTCTATTCACTGACACTAGTCAATGTACTATTTTAGTCAGTGATTCACAGACATTACTTCGTCATTATGAAAACTGCTACCGAACAAGTTCTTTCCATTTCAATGGAAGTTAAATTCAGCAGAAAATGGAAAACTGACTGTTTGTATGTGATGAATAGACTGCCCAAGTAGCTTTCCTTATCGGACTGTTCTTAAACTTAGAAGGTGATGGAAGCTGGAGGGTAAATCTTCGGAGAGACATACATGATTCTAGTAGAGCCTATGTGGTTTACTGCACTAAAAGAATGTGAAATACCTGAATTAGCACTTTCATGTATCTCCGAAAGATCAGTTCCACTATGACTGTGCTAAATAAAAAGCAAGTACTGACGAATTTGTATGTGTGAACTTCGATTTTAGACTAATCAAATTACGATATTTTAATTTCATGTGGTTTTCTCTGTCGCTTGAATTCTTGTCTCAATAACTAACTTTACTCGGCTGTATGTGCTATGGAAAGATATTAGATGCTGCGTGTGATCACGATTCATTCATACTGTCTGTCATTGTCATACTCACAGAAGTTTACAGAACGTCAGTAGTTACTCAAAAATCTTCTACTTAGATCACTTCGACCTGGCTAGCAAGTACTGCTGGTTAATGTGAGTAGTATTCAAGTACTCATGCCAATCAATCACTAGTACACAATAACGCTGTACATCGCATCTTGTTTTCTAGTTTCCACCACAAACTTATTCGCTCTATGTACGACACATCATGTCTGAGATAATAGAACAGATACCTACAACATCGGGTGCATTGCCAAGACATTAGGAGAAATAAACATCAAAACTCGTTGTGTGTACATGAGGGTGGATGAATTACTTGCCCGAAGCTTCTAAAATCCCCGAAGTGCATCCTAATACATATTAACGAGAGTTCAGACATCCCATCCAGTACGCACCATTCTCCTCCCAACTAAACGACTTCTTGAAATCAAAAGCAAGTGATATTTAAAAAACATGTATTTAGGAAAGTTGAATAATTCGTTAACATTGTCTCTGAACTAACAAAGGTTAACGAAGAGAAAACTATATCTCTTTCTCGTTAAAGAAAACGGCCTAAAAGAAAAACATATCACATTCTTAGATTGAACTAGTTTAATGAACGTTTTCACATTACCTTGTTCTGGGCTCGACATCTTCAAACTTTTCATCGAGCATATTTCTCGATGTCCACCGGATAGGTGGTAGAAACGGACAGAGTCGACGCATTTCGTCCAGGAGTAACATAAGCGCATCCACTGAGAGCGACCTGCACATTGTTAAAAACTCTTCCGGGGAAATCGGCGGGACGTCGTCTTCCGGCTCGTCTGAATCTTCAGATGACGAAGATGGAATACTGCGGTTATACGAGTCCATTGAATCTGGCTATGAAAAGCATGAAAATGCGTACTAAAGTGTGATACGTCACAATACGGGCACCAATTCTTAAAGGCAGACATTTAGTAAACTTACAAACCCTGAAGTGAAGACAGTTAGCAATGGAGAGCACTCACCAACCTGAGAACCAACGTTCACGCACACAATTTGTTTTCACAGGCTATGTCCTAATACAAAACATTTGATGCATTTAAAGTCCTCATGTGTTAGTGAATAATAGAGGGCGATGATCGTGATGCATGAATAATAAAATCAAAACGAGTATTATGACTCATCATTTCATTTAGTACTCACTCGATAAGTAAAGAAACATGTGTGACGCAAACTCAACTTCATCAATTGTACCAGGACAGCTTATATGAAAATCCTCCATGGTGCTTATTCCGAGCATTTCAACTAATTTCACGACCGAAACTCTTTTCCATCACGTATTTATCATCGTTCTAGAATTCGTATGATTTCCGTTGGTTTAATTCCTATTATTTGTCGTGGATTCTGGCTGATTCATAATTTTGATCCTTCCCTTTTATGTTGTATGATGGTGTTGATAATAGCGCGCTGTTTTTTGGCTGCAGTTTTGGGCCAATGAAATCAGGCGTAGGCCATGGGATGGCCACCTGACCTTAGGATGACTGAGGGTAACGTATTTCGTTTCATTCGACTGTTGGAGACAGAGTTCAGATCCCATCTTGTTGGGAAGATTATCAATGATTCCTGAGTACTTAACTGTTGTGCTTGGTTAATTATTCTTGACATGTAGCGCGTATTTCGTACCTGGAGAGTTTCTGGAGTGTATTGCCGGTGAGGGCGCATTGTTGAGGTAGGTCTGTATTTTTTAATATAAGCTTTCACTGTTCATCGGTGCCATAGTCTACATCACATTCGCTGCGTTTCGACATTTGTGCATTACAGGTCTTGACGGTGTCTTGGTGGGTGAGGAATTCTGACCAGTTATTTAGTAGAAGGTGTCGATCATCATCATGCCTTAAGACGGAAATACTTAAGGTCTTAGTGGGGAAAGCTGCCGTTGGTTGATCGTTTAACTCAGGAAAGTACGTCTACAGATGCTGAACGCTAGGTAAGAATCAATGTGTTCTGTTCCTTCATAAGGAATTGTCAGATTTCGATAAAGACAAATAAGACAGCTGTCATTACAGGACAGAAGCAATATCTATCTTGTCGTATGCCACTTGGATTCACGAGTGGACATCTTACATGCTGACGACTAGTGGTGTTCTCACTTCATAGGCTGGAGAATGAGTAGGTGTGTCACTACCTACTCACATGAGATGAGAGAGAAAGTAACTACACGGAACATGGACAAGGATTTTAGGACCGATTGAATAGTCTGAACAACTGATTGACGGGACAAAACCTTAGATAGCTGTTGGCACACAACATGTAAAACGGTGAGATGAAACTCTTGGCGCGAAAGATCACTGCAGCCCCGAATCCGGAGAAAAATCGACCACAACACTCGGAGATAGCAAAATGCTTTGCTCAGTTTGGGAAAGACTTCAATGCCATTGCAGCTCTACCGTTCAGAATACTTCCAGACGAGTCACAGCACAGTCAGTCAGGAGAGCTGCGTAAGATACTTGATTGCCTTAAGCAGCTAATCTATCAGCATATGACACTGGGACTGTCTGTACCTGAGGAACAGTTCATGACGTGTAGAAGTGTGAGTGACTATGGAATATGTGCAGTACTAAGATAGACCAAAGGGATACTGGTTGTGTTTCAAAAATTACAGAGTTGAGGTGTTCAATGGTCGAGAAAGTTTAGCAGTAGTTTGGCTGTTGGGTAGATGAAGACATTATCTACTCAGCCAACAGTTCCGTATCGGATCACAAGCCCTTACAGTGTCTGAATACATCTCCAGACCCATGTGCAATTGTCCTGGTGGATATTGCACCTACAAGTGTCTGAGCTTAAGATGCTCCACTTTCCACGGAAAGAGAATTGGTTGGAGGACTGTGTTTCGGCAACAAGACTAAACCGAGCAGCCTGAGATTTTACGCGCCCAACAGGTGTTATCGAAAGACCCATTAAGATTCTATGGGCTCTCAGAACTTGGATCCAGCCATAAATTCAGTTATGCCAGATGTTGGATGAATGACTTTGAAGACAATTTGGTGAGTCCATTCCCGTTCCATCTGCTTTCGCATATCCCCAGTACTTGAATTCCGTATCTTTTCATATCGTTTGCGATCTGGGCATCTTTGCCAATCTCGTACATGGTGCGGACATTCCATGTCCCCACACAGACTTTTTCTTTTGGCGCAAGGAGATTCGTCGTGCTGAAGTTTCTGTAGCAGCTTTGTTTACAGGGTGGTTTTGCTAGCCTCATGCCTGAAAAGGGGATTGAGAAAAGGTTAGTGTTGCGTGACCGCAGATCCCAGGGGACAACTGCTTGAGGACGGTCACACGCGGCCTGTTTTTGGTGGTTCTTTCTTGTTTGGTGTGTCTCAGTAGCATATTTATCACATCATCCCTGTGACACACTTACGGATCCTTTACCTATTGAGAAAATGATGGAAGCGTTTTGACGATTATACCTTAGTGCTCACGCCATGAGATAAGAAAGGAATATCACCAGCCAGCACATGTAAATTTGACTAGAATAATCAAACTGTTGGTACGAAGGAAGTGCTGGAGTGGTGTGGGGAGAGATATCACGAAATGTGTGCTCATCTGTCCACAGTCTTTGTCAGTGACAGAGGATCGGTGCATTCAACCATGTCTGACGTTGACTGCAGTTACAGGAGTGGATGATTTGTGCTTCGTAAAGGTAAGAGGATCTGATGGCAGTCATTGCCTGCTGATAAAGACGACAGATGTCACACTACGAGTAGACGCCAATGTGATCTGGAATCAAAGAGGAAAGACTTCGATTGAGACAGTCATTCAATATCCCGTCGCTGACCACGGTGTATGAAAGTGGTACTGGCAGATCGCTATCTTTGTTTTGAAGGTGAATAATTTATATCTCACTTGCACCAACCATAGATTTGGAGGATTAGGTCAACAGCTTTTCATACAGTCGCCGTCCTGACACGGTGGGAATAACTTACCATATCGGTACATCATGATTCAATCCATTGTGTAATAATGGCGTCACACCTTCACTTGATGTATGGTGAGAAACCACGAATAATTGTACACATACTGACCTGGCCATATCATCAAAAGAGTATCACGACGTAAGACGATATCAAAACAGCACTCAATTAGCACGACATCACGGTTTTATCCGAAACGTGAGACACACTGCAAAGCAACCTTGTCCATATAAAAGACCGAATCCCCAAGGCTTCTCTATCTGTGTTTACAAACTAAAATGCTTGGAATGTGATGCGATACACATCGGTAAATCATCGCAATAAATCAGGGTAATCAGAAGAAATAAACACCACAGTGATTCTGTTTGAACACTGGGAAATCCAGCTGAACCAGAAAAGCTTGAAAAATAATCAGCCATAGGTCTACACACTATGGAATCAGATCATAAAATTGATTTTGACAATACCGAAATAATCCAGAAGAATTTCAGAAATCACAAAGAACGTCTAATATCGGAAGCACTTCATATCAAATGGAAATCAAATTGTCTGAATGGCAACAATGGACTAAAACGGAGTTTGACCTGGTTACAACACCCTCCTCCCCTATGAAATGACAAGATGAACGCGAATGTGATAAGCGATTTCGTTATGTAAGCGCAGGTTGATTTGATAATTTTAGACACTTATCAAACACTTATCAACAATCTACACCTGGTTTTGTTGTCTTTACCAATTTGCCAACTTGACAACGCGAAAATGACTCCATGCTGAGGGAAGATGATTTAGTTGTTATATATACACTGAGATTCTGTAAATTCTGGTTTGATAATACCTTGATAAAGCCTTTATCATTAAATGGCGAAACATCAGAAGAATCAATATCGTTTTGTTTTCCATTCATTGAAATATACAGAAAACCATAGAAGTGTAATCATATGTTCCTGTTTATGCAGGAACATACCAATTGTACAGGCATGGATAAGTTATTATATTAATTACACACGTTTCGATGTATGTTGAATATATCCACTATCCAGATTTTTTCAAGCTTAAAAGTGAACTTGGTTGGGACATACAGAGCATTACGAAGATACATAAAAAAGAACGGAAATAAATGAACAGAAGCGACACTCATTAATCGAAGACTCTCAGTAAAAGATTCGGGCTGAATGAAGAGAAGCATAACATTTGAATTCGTAGATCACATAACTTGCAAATATAGTAAGTGGGCTATTGGAAGTGGGACAGGTTCGCAAAAGCTGCTTTCAGAGTGATCTGGGAAACGACTTCAAGCTCGCTTCCAGTTGGCTTCGAATAGATATAATGCCTGTGATTGACGTGTGGCCGTCTTTCCTGCTATACATTTGCTCTTGCCTCCCTACCAGTCGACACTTAAACTCGGCCCACTAAACCTGATGGCCAGGCTGTTTCGAACACCGTCCTGACTGGCGAAGGAGAATGAAACACCTACGACTTCCCTAAGATATATCTGTTGACGGTTATTTGAAGAGAGTGTGTAGAGACACAAGCACACCACAATGAAGCTGACTTATTCTTGTCCACTGAGAATACAAATAAAATTGATGGTTGAATAGATTAAAGGGATTTACGCGAAAATAATATCGTTATTCAGACAAAGTCATATCCGATATAATTATACGATATATTCTGTTTTATAAGTTTGCAAGTGTCTTGAATCGTGGTTGTATTAATAGAAGTGGATAATGTGAGAATGACGCCACCTTTACTCAACTACACGCATGCAGTGTCACTGATTGTCACTCACATGTGACATCAATCCGAACTGGAATATTGAAAGAACAGTAATTTGTTAATGGTCTGCCGAATCAAAATATTAAGAAAGGAGTTATTTACTGGATGATCTTCCTATTTAGCTCCTTCATCGTCACATTGATTGTAATTATGATAATATATTCTCATATTTTGTACATGAGGGACGCCAGTTTACATGCATCATCAGTATGGTAAATTACATATACGATTAGTAAACATATTTAATAATGATATAGTAAAATCCATATTTATTCCTACCCATGTAGGACACACCAATTTTACAGGCATGAATAAGTATTATTTAAATTGCATAGACTTGGTTTATGGTGAAATTACATGGTTGTTGCCTGTTTTTGTCTTTGGTTTGTGGGAACAATCTGTTAACTGGTCATTCAATGGAGCACATCAAGAAATATAGAAATATTGTCTTCGCACTAATGAAAGAAACCCAAGTATGTTTTGGATGGATTACAAATACTTGTAAAAATATGGCTTGATTTCAGCACTCCATATAATTTTGGTGTGTATGTCATCGAATCTTATTCATTTTTAGGTCCATATTGGATATAATTTTAAGTTGAGTGATACACTTGTATAATTTTGTCGGTATTTTCATCGTATATAACACCAGAAGTGAATTGTGCCCAGCGCTGTTTAATAATAAGCGTTTTTATTTTCTTAGAGACGGGTGCTTAGAAGAGATGCAAGCCATTTATACAGGCACGATCAGTTATGTTTTAAATTACAATCATGAACCATTATAAATTAGTGCTTTTTCATTGGTATATTCCACAACTGTCATCCAGGATGCATCGTGGAGGAGGGTGGTGGGTTATTCATGAGGCAGTTGTAGGATATGGGACCAGTAATGTTTGTAGATCATTTGTCTTCGTAAGTGGTCAAAAATGTGCATTCTTTGTTCCCATTCAAAAAGTCATATAGTAGCTAAAATGGTGAGAGAAAAAGGAAGACAAATGGCAGTAGAGCAGGAGTAAACAAGTGGAGTCTTCAACGAGTGATTTATAAACTTATACATATATATATTCTGCGCATTGTCATCTTTGAGCAGTCTGGTGACTGAGATGCATGGGTACGATACGGTTTTCACTGAAAGTATTTAGCGAAGCTCTATATTACGCCATTCACACAAGCATGAAGGTTTGGCTTGCGCGAATAGGTGCAAAAATATGGGCTTCAGCTCCTTCGGTTAAGACGCCTGAAACTAAACCTAACATTTCTCCTTCCCCCTTTCCAAGGCTACGCCAAAGGCAGTAATCAAATGGTTTTCAACAATACTACTATATATATAATATCTATAACCCGGTACCGGGCAATACTGAGTTCACGTTTCTTCAGAATACAATACATTGCATTATAGATTGAACTTCCACTTAGTGTACGTCGCTGCCGATCTCCTACTGAACTACAACGCCTCCTTAATGAGTTTTGAGGGGTTGCAGGTATCGAAGTTCGCGAACTGTACGGGTTATACTAACGCAAGATCTTATACCAACAACTTCTATAGTATTCGCTCTTCGAGTACGAAAGATAAAGCAAAAGACCAGATTTAGCCGTCCAAAGTACGTAATATATTTCGGGACCAAATCGCGGGTTGAAGTGAATGCTTAGCTAGCTAGTAATTGTGCACGCACGTGACACGACGGAGTACCAAATGGCGGGGCTGCTTGACCGTAAGCCTTCAGATAAACAAGTCGACTTAAGCAGTGAGGGTCAGCATCCAATGTTGAGTGGTGATTGCTGTGGTTAATAATTTTGGGGGATTATTTACCGCTACAGCTCACTCCCCCCTAGTGGGTTTGTGAGGAACCTAAGACAGGACCAGCTGGAGGTAAAAAAATCTCGATGGTTCCCTAATGGGTGAAAAAATCCTCCAAGCGGCTTGGTGGAGTGCCTACTGGTATGTCTGCCTATGCCAATAGGGTGTCTGTACATAGCTTCCCTGATGTTGTTCGTTGGATCCCATGCTTCGTTTGTTTGTTGTCCAGTGCCCATCGCACCTGGAAAAGAAAACAAGAATGCTAAGAACCTTGTCAAGGAAAATGTACCAAATAAGCGTTTTTTTACAAAAAAAAATGACGTGCATGTACTACACAGTGAAATAATGTAAAGTTCAAAATATCGAAAAAAATATACACCTAATTTAATTTTTTTCTAAGTGCATGTTCAATGTACGGTTATAGGAAAAAAATCGTTTACTTGTATTAAGTGATGCTACATAAAAAATTGATGTGTCTGAAGAGAAATAATGATTTATACCACAAACGAATGAGTTGGGTGAAACACACCACTCAGTTATGTGAAATAGGTGTGAAGGTATTCTGGGAATCTAACGTGACGTCCAGAACGCGTTTTCCTAGAGTGCTCGACCAAAGTTTCGGTGGCTTTCGCCGTGCTAGGGAGTTCTTCGAAGACTAAAGGAGATTCAATTACTTGTGGATTATCGGGTACGTTTAGCTCTAGGCTAATAGGATTACCTTCCAAGTAAGCCGGTTTCAGACGGTCGATACTGACGGTGTCTTCGCGGCCTTTCTTGTCTAAGACGAAGAATTTATCCGTACGTTTAATTACTTTATATGGTCCGTCATACGGAGGTTCTAGAGGGCGACGTACAGAGTCGCGACGAACAAATACGTGTGAAGAAGTTTTTAAACAGGGGTGAACGAAGGCATCAATGGATTGTGGTCGAAGGGGAGCAGGTTTAACTGAACGCATTGCGTTAGTAAGCCTGCTGACGTATGAGGAGTGGTCTACCGCTGGTGGGAAGCTCGAGGGAGAAACAAACTCACCTGGCAGTCGTAGTGCCGTGTCAGTGTTAGTACAACCAGCATCGGTTTTCAAGGCGTTTCGTATCCCTAGGAGAACTAACGGAAGGGATTCAGTCCAATGGGTGTTATTTGCAGCTGATAAACCAGCTTTCAACTGTCTGTGTAGACGTTCTACCATACCATTCGCTTGAGGATGGTAGGCTGTTGTTCGAAAACGCATGCAACCAAGGATTTTAGTCAAAGCGAAGAATAAACCGCTTTCGAATTGCCGCCCACGATCAGTTGTTATGGAAGATGGGCATCCAAAGTTTGCGATCCATCTCTCTACAAAGACGCGTGCGACAGTTTCAGCAGATATATCCTTGATGGGTACTGCTTCAGGCCATCGTGTGGAGCGATCGATGCAGGTTAACATATAGGTTTATCCATGAGATTCTGGAAGGGGGCCAACTAAATATATATGGACGTGTTCGGAACGGGCATCAGGGATAAGAAAGGTGCCAAGGGAGCTTTTGGTGTGTCTCATTATCTTGCACTTTTGGTAAGCTAAGCACATGTGTGCCCATTCCCTTACTTCCTTATTAATACCAGGCCAACAAAACCGACTAGTTACGAGTTTGACGGTAGTTCGAATACCTGAATGTAATAAGCTATGCAACCTATTGAAGACGTTACGGCGATAACTTTTAGGTACGATAGGGCGAGGAGTACTAGTGGAAATGTCGCAGAGAATAGTATCTTTTCCTATACCTAAGGGTTTCTCGGCTAATTGTAGAGTTGTTTTCGACAACTCATGCTGAAGCTCGGTATCTTCTTTTTGAAGACGAGCCAGTTTTGCAAGGTCAATGCAGTCGATTTGGGTGAGGGAACAAATACGTGACAAGGCATCTGCCACAGTGTTGTTCACTCCGGATACATGGCGAATATCCGATGTAAACTGTGGAACGTAATCCAGTTGTCGTGATTCCCTGGGTGAATATTTATCTGAAGTTGAGTTCAGAGAGTATGTCAGAGGTTTGTGGTCAGTGAAAATGATGAATTCACGACCCTCAACTGAATGTCGAAAATGGCGTATAGTACAGTACATAGCTAGAAGTTCTCTTCCGAATGTGCTGTACTTCGTTTCAGCTAATTGAAGGCGCCTCGAGAAAAAGGCGAGTGGTTGCCACTCGTTGTTAACTAGTTGTTGCAGAACTGCGCCGATTGCAGTGTCTGATGCATCAACCGAGATACTTAACGGTGCCATTGGATCCTGATACATAAGAAGGGTGGCATCCGCAATAGCTTTCTTTACCTGAGTAAAAGCATTTCGAGAAGACACGTCAAGCTCGATGGACTTGTTATTCCCTCGAAGAAGGTCTGTTAATGGCTGAATCAGAGAAGCACAGTTAGGAATAAAACGTCGGTAATAACTTACCAAGCCATTAAAAGTGCGGAGACTTTTCACTGTCTTTGGCTCTGGAAAGTTTAGTATCGCTTCGACTTTAGTATCCAGTGGGTGAATGCCCTGGCAGTCAATAGTGTGACCCAGAAAATCGAGTGAGTCAACGCCTATTTGACACTTTTGGATATTGATGGTAATACCATGTTGGCGTAACCTTTCAAATGCCAAGTCCAAGTGTCTAAGGTGAGTTTCCTTATCTGGACTGGCAATGAGGCAGTCGTCTAAGTATGCGTATACAAAGTCGAGACCGCGAAATACTTCATCGATGAAGCGTTGGAATGTTTGTGCTGCATTCTGGAGGCCGAATGGCATACGTAGGAATTCGAAAAGTCCGAAAGGCATGATGATAGCCGTTTTCGGAATATCTTGTTGTGCCATTGGGATTTGGTTATACGCTTTAACCAAGTCGATTTTTGAGAATACAGATGCTCCAGATAACGTTGCCGTCAAGTCGTGTATGTGAGACAAAGGGTAGCAATCAGGGGTTGTTTTGGCGTTCACTCGCCGGTAATCACCAGTGGGTCGCCAATCGTTACTATCCTTTTTCGGTACCATATGCAATGGGGATGCCCATGGACTATTCGATGGCCGAATGATGCCAAGGGTGAGCATATGATCGAATTCCTTTCTAGCAATTCTCAGTTTGTCAGGGGCCAGTCGTCGTGCTTTAGATGTCACGGGCTGTCCTGAGGTTATGATGTGGTGCATAACATTGCTGGTTATACACGGGAGATCGTTAGATGGGCAATTGAGTTCCGGATATTTGTCAACAATCGGTTGGAAAGTTGGATCGAGGATTGCTTTCATCTTAACGATTGACAAGCTGGGGCCAATGTAAGTAATACCATTGATAGACAGACTAGTAGTGTTGTCAATTAGTCGTTTACGGCGGACGTCTACAAGCAAATCATGATGATTAAGTAGGTCCGTGCCGATGATGGGCATTGTGACGTCAGCGATTAGGAAAATCCACTGAATAGGTTTGCGTAAACCCACGTTCAGATAGACGTATTTCCGACCAAAGGTTGCAATTGGTTTTCCATTTGGAGCCTGTAAGTTGAAGTTAGATTCCTTCTGTCGATCTGCTGCTGTAGCAGGAAGGACGCTGACTTCAGCGCCTGTGTCGACTAAATATCAGGTCTGGCTGATCACATCATGGATGTAAAGTAAGTGGCTAGTGCCACCGGCGACGGTTGCCGCTAACGTGTGCCGGCGGGATAGTTTCCCACAGACTTGGAGGCTTTGCCGAAATCACAAGGTTTTCGACAACATTTCGCTTCCTGGCCACAGGTGTTGTGATACCAGGATTTTTGAGAGAACGTGTGTTGGACTTAGATCATCCACGTGCGTTTTGCCATTGAGGGGATTTAGAACGACGACAGGAGGAATTGCTAGGCTTGTTTGACCTAAGCATCTGCTGGATGGAGTTGCATAACTCTATCATTGCAGAATCCTTACTCGAAGTCTGTTCGGTAACTGAGTATACTTCGGTAACTGGCCGTTTAGTTATCCCTAGAATTCTATCTGCAGAAACATCTAAGTCATCCATGAGAACACCATGAAGTGTCACAAGTACGGTCTGAACTGACTGTGGCAGTTTGGATGAAAATAGTTCTCTGAACAGTCCTTCATCGAACTGGCTTTGGCCAATGATCTCTTTCATTCTTGCCAGAATGCTCACGGCTGACTGATCCCCTAAATCGATGTCACGAAATAATTCATCCAGCCGTCGATCCGTGAGAACGTTTCTCTTGAGGAGGGATGCTTTGAGCAACTCGTACGAGTTACTTACCTCAGGACCCGACATCTGCAGAGTTACGCACCTGCTAAATTCCCGCGGTAGGGCGTGAATAACTGCAAGGAACTGTGAACGTTGATCAGTTATGCTATGCTCACAAAAATCAAACTCGGCTATCTGAAACCACGTTTCAGCATTATCTGGCCAATATGGTACGACCTGAATTGTTTTGGCAGTTGGGCGAATACGAATAACCTTGGGGCCAGGATCACTCATGCCGAAGTGTATGCGGATTACAATATAGTACAAGAACAAACACAAAAGGGAACGAACTCACCGGGTTTGTCTGCGTGTTTTTTGAAGATGAAGTTCGTTTACCGCCACAAGTTTATGCTTACTTATTTAAACTTTAACCATGTAGACTGTTCAAATAATTTCAGTACTACAGATCCCAGTACAATAGCCCTAATTTATGGAAATGTATGTGCCCCAGCCACCATACAGCATCTGTAACTGATAAAACCAGCCCAATGTTTCCCACAGTACCCGACCTAAGTATCGATTATTCAGCTTGTTAGAAATTCTATCAATATTTCATCAGACAAATTTACAAAGTGATAAGACTACCCCGAATTATCCTGAATGTATAATCCTAAAGTGGTTGTAATAGTTTTCTCATAATATAAGCAAACTGGGACTTTGTAATGTCTAAAGCATGTCATATAAAAAGTGGTCATGAAAACTTAACAATAATAAACCCAGTCAACCTACTATTTTCCTTAAGTTCATTCAACCTACATTCACTCCTAATCGTAACACTATTCATTTCACTCTACTCAGTAGATTATGACCTAATTTGCTCCGGTGCTCAAAACTCTTATCCCTTTTTACTTTTGGAAACCTTTTAACTGCTACCATTGCAGCAACCATTTAACCAACTCACTGCTTTTCTCTTCCCTGTAATTTCTAATAAATTGGGTCAGTGTAATTATTTCCAGAAAAACTTATATTAGCAATTATACTTTTTAATATTTTAGACATATTCTTATATAATTGGTATAATGCAGTGTACTATCCCTGTGTTGAAATGACTACCGGCCAAGTTAAACTTTAAGCAGAACTAATTACCAATAGAGTACAACCGCATCAATGACCTTGAAACGCTTACTAAGCAAGTTAGTGAAACCCGGCAAATAATGTTGTCGTCATCAATAAAATATCCTTAGCGAAGTGATATATTATTAAATGGATTATCTGGCTAGTTTCAACTTAGGTTTCAGAAAGATCAAGTTACGGTTTAAGCTAAGGACAAGTTGGGGTTAGGTTAACCTAATAAAGGCGACATTAGAGTTGGTTCGAGTTAGATTACAGTTAGTTTAGGGATATTTTCACATAAGGGTTAGGTTCAGGAAAGATTAGTGTCATCGTGAGGGTAAGAAGGCCTAAATAATTACAGGCATAGTGTGAATTCCTCCCGAAAGAATTTAACCACACGTAGAGTGACGCGTAAAGTCCGAAATACAGGATATTCTGCAATACGGTACTTTATTACATAAAAATGGATATATAATATACAAACCTCAAAATGTGAGGTGTGTGTGGCTAAATGCCGTCAAATGCACAACCACTGTGCAGTCAATAAGTAAAAACAGCAATGCTGTGTCAAGGTCGATCCACGTGTCGGTTCAAACGGCCCGCGAATGCCAAGCAAAGAATAAACAAATATTAACAAACGACTTTCAGTAGTAAAGCATACACTATAGGGTAAGGCCAGCAAATAATGTTTAAGGAGAAGAAAAATAAGAACTATACATTAATAGAATGATAATAAAACAAGTAATTTAACTGCAGTTGTCATTGTTATAGATTAACATGTAAAAATCATACTACTTACTAATGGCAAGTAGTATAATGTTGAACAAAGGAAAGATTGAGAATGAACAGGTAGGAAAGGAATTAACACCGCCCCCTCAAAACTAGCCTGGTTTTCCCTACTCTACCTGCTAGTAAGACACAGAAATGGTACAATTTACTCTCGCCACATCTGCATCCACTATCCAGCTATATATCCTACAAAGTGCTTATCTCTCCTCATTACCTTCTAATAGGCAAACCTTACGCACATCTCGGTTGACTATACCCCTCGGTGTCTTGATATCCCCTTTTCTGATATACCCATCACAGCTTGCCGTAACACCTGTAATTATTCCCATTGACCAACGATTGCGAGGTGAAGGCTCTGCAGTCACTAGTACTAGGTCTCCCACTTTTAAGTTTCGACGTCGTTGAACCCACTTTGCACGCGATTGTAAGGTCGCCAAGTACTCCCGCTTCCACCGTCTCCAAAACGTATCGGCTAGGAGTTGCCCTTGTTTCCATCTTCGTGAATAACGTCCACACAAACTAACTTCGGTTTTGGCTCGTTTTAAAGCATAGGCTGCCCAAAAGGTGAAGAGGTAGCACCGAAGGGATGTACGTTTAATTCATACAGGCTCGGTGGTAAGTCCAGTATACCCTCAGAATACCATAAGAAACTAAGGGCACTTTTATCCTTGACAGGTAAGTGAACCTGAAGAAACATCTCCTCAATATCTGCTGACAAGGCTATCCGATGTTTTTTAAATCTCAACAGTACCCCAGCCAAGTCATTCATCAGATCCGGTCCCGAATACAGACAATCGTTCAAGGACATTCACTTACATTTAAAGGCACAATCGAAAACCACTGTAATTTTACCAGGCTTGCGGGGATTTATAACTGGGTGGTGAGGGATAAATGTACGTTTCTTGGAGAAGTCGTCAGGAACGCGACTAATATAACCCTTCAACTTATGGTCTGTTAGTATTTGATTGTAGGACTTTAATAGGCTTTCGTCCTTTTTAGTTTCTTCTGAAGACTTTCCAGCCTGCGTTCTGCTTCAAATCTACTAGGCGGTAATCTACGCCAGTCCTCTTCCCAAGTGGATGGAACTTCATAATGTCCGTTCCGCAATCTTATCTCCCTATCGGTTGCCTTCAGAACTAGACCTTTCGTATGAGTGCTTGTCCTGAAATTCAGCTTCAGTCATTCGCAAAGGCTTGTTCTCTACTGATCACTTTTCTCTAAGCAGAAGACAGAGGTTGCTTCTTTATATTCGTTTCCTGAACCCAATAAATACCAACCAAAAACTGACGAAGATGCAAACGGTTGGTTGGATTTCCCTATACGCTGCTCCAGCACCCAGTGTGCTTCAGGTACATTAGTCCCAATTAATAATAATAACATACGTTTCGTATAAGCGGGTAAGTTTACATGAAATGCATGCCATTTTTACAGGCAAGATCAATCATGCTACGAATTACAATTGCGAATTAGCATACAATATCACTTTTTTGAAAAAAGTTCAAATTGTTGAATTACAATACAAGCAATCGGAACAGATTCTTATAATTGTTAATTTGTAAATCTTTCACGAAGGTCTCCATCGAAGTTGAGCGACAACCCATACCTCGTTCCATTTCCTGATGATAGTTATGGCCAATCGATAAACAACATATATTTGAGTGAGTGCTATGCCTTCACACGCTTGAACGCTTTTTCAGGAAGAGGAGAAAATCCTGCACAGCTATAAATTGGTTTCTTCGCTAGTAAAGTAGCTAAAAAAGTGGGAGCTGAATAACTCGCATATCTCCTGTGGGTCTTCGTATAGTTTTTCTCCATCTATTAATAAGTTAGGGATACTTATTCTGTTGTTGTTAATTCGTGACTTAATTAGTTTTATCAATGCCTCTGTATTATCGGGCCGTGAAAGGAGGATGCTTTCTAGTTTGATGGACTGAGATAACTGAATAGATTTGTATGAATCATAAGTTTGCTTGAGTGTAATGAGTGATGAAAAGTCACTACATCTGTAGAATTGGCTAGCATGCTTACGCAGTCGGTTTCGAATTTTTACGGGGATGAAGTCAGGCTGTTTAGGCCTCGTTTTCACAAGTCTTGCTGGAGCAAATCCTAGGTTCTCGTAGAGTAAGTTGTTTGCCTCTATAGCCGAGCTGCATGTAAAGTATGGTCCCCAGTCTAGGGTGCGTAGGTATGGTTTCAGGTCATCCCACTGAGCGTGTCTGTAACCCCTGAGTAATACTTTGTTGGCGCTTATTGTCGAACTCATGCTAGTGCAAATATTGAATGTACCAAATACTACTCTGTGGTCACTGCCAGGAAACTCTTTACCTACTCGAAGGGTAGTGGGTATGATACCATTAGTGAAAATTAAATCTAAAATCTTAGATAGCCTGGTAGGATGCTGTAAGTGTTGTTGCCAGTCTTTTGTTTCAATTATGTTAAAAAATTCATTATACCGTTTTGGTGAGGAAAGTGGTCGCCAGACTACCTCAGGCATATTAAAGTCCCCCCATATAATTTTAGCCGTGTGAGGTAGTGAAGTGGCGTAAGCGAAAGTGCTAGCAAGCTTCATGTCACCTTCAAAAGTTGAGCATGGGGGATGATAGATGCAACCTATAAGATAGGAAATGGAGTGAGACAGCCTTAGAATAGCCCATACTGAGTCATTATCTGTGATGAGCTCTGGGCAGAAGCATTGTGTGGCCTTAATATCAGATCTGATATACATAGCACATCCTCCTCCTGTACCATGGTTTCTGTCACCTCTGAATATGTAATAGTTATCAATAGAAATATCTTTATCGCATATCTGAGGAGTGCACTATGTTTCTGTAATCATTGTGACAGACGGGTTGCAAATTAAGGATAATGTCGTGAAGTCAAACATTTTGTTAAGTAAGGAACGAGCATTGATGAGACAGAATGAGAGAGAGTAACGGGTGACGATGAAATCGCATATATCTTTAAAAAAGTTTTCCTCAAGGTTTATAGCCTTTAGAGCAGATTGTTTGATGGGTGCTAACTCAGATGGTGGCAACGTACTGGGGGCGTTGATAAGGCATATCCCCTGTTTGAAGTTGCGCCTCCAGCTTTACCTTGAGGACATTTGCGCGGTCTAGTTGATTTGAGTTTGGCTGATTTGCTTCGTTTGATCTTGGTAGCTGCATTTGACGTGATTCTGGTTTCTGTTTGGCTTGAACTGTATTGATTTTGTTAAGAATAGTCGTCAAAAGCTGCCTCTAGGCCTGAAGGCAGTTATGGTGCAGGAGGATGCTTGAGAATGTGTTTAATGTGAAAATTATAGGGTGCACCTAAAATCCTCCTGTTTGTGGCGTCTCAATGATTTCTGTAGAGCTTCGTTTCATCACTTTTGTCCATATTTGTCGTTCACGAGTGTTTCAGAAAATGTTTATGGCTATAATCAGGAACTTTCCAATACGGTAACTGTGGTAAGGAATTTATATTTTTTCCCGCTATAGTTTCCAAGTCTATGTCTCTTTTAAGTTGCTTACTGTACTCTGTTGGCTATTCGTGAATTTTTTATTGAAAAGCTTCTGTTTTCATTTACAGTGGTACCGAATGGACGCATTGGCACTTGGAGACAATGGCGACCAACCTGCCCTTCCTATATCAGTGGATATCAAAAAACTTTTTGACGGAATTATGTTTAGTCACCGGTATACCAGTTGGGTTCAAGTAGAAGATGCTCTAAGTCAGCTGGAATCAGTAATATATGCATATATGTATGACAGAGTATTCCTAGGCAGCTCATACACATTATGTAATCAAAAAGTGCATACGGGACCATGAATCTCAGGATATGAAGTACAAATTAGTAGTCTTTCGTTGTACATATGGCATGAAGCGAAAAACTAGAGGTTCAGGTTTACGCGTCAAACCGTAAGAATTCTATTATTTATTTCTGCAGTGCAAAATACACCGGTTGCCAATCTGGCTTTCGTATACGCTACAAGGAGGACGAGTTTATCATTTCTTCCGCGAAAACAGTTCACAATCACACATGTGAACAAAGTCTTATGATAGGTGATCCATATTTTAGACGCCTGTCTGGGGATGAAAATGAGAATATTGCACCAGTTGTGAAGACTACATCTGAGGTTGCTGATGTTTTGGAATATGCTGAAGAGAATTTTAATAAAATTGTAACGAGCACAGATGTGTATAATTTACGTAAGGATGTGAGACCAGGTAATTGAAGTAGTTTAAAGTTATTTTTGAAGCCATGCCTTTGAGATCAGATGTTATGCGCATAATGAGGCAAAGCGGTCAGGTGGTTGAATACGTGGATTCGAATACAGGGATAACCAGCAGAATTTGCTTCGCCCTGGAATCACAGGTTCAGTTATATAGGAAATATGGAGAGGTGGTGTGTATTGGCTCAACATACAACACCAATAAGGACGGGTAGGTTGTACGTGAAACGGTTGACAAATCTTAATCAGATATTCTCTGTTTCAGTTGGTGGTAACAGGCAATATGGGTCATGGCAGGCCTGTTTTTTTGGCATGGACGAGACGAGAGAGGTCATGTGATGTAGCTTGGATATTGCAACAATTCCAAAGAATAATGCAGGATACGTCCATTACAGAAACTTTCGTAATGGATTCGGCCAACTGTGAGATATCCGCCGTGCGTAATAGTCAAATTCAGGCGAAAATCGTCATCTGTGCATTTCATGTATGCCGGGCTTTCAGCAGGAAGGTGAGGTGAATGTAATTAATACTTGATGCATTTAGACTCGAAATCCTTTTGTACGCAGGTTTTTATATCGTCTTGTTAAGGCTGCGACACCTGAAAGGTAAATGCATTGATTTCTAACCGTTTAGATTTCATCACTACCTTAGTGTCATTAAGATGGTTGATCGGAAGGTGTGGAATTATGTCAGGCATTACTGGGTGCCTAAGAAGGAGACGTGGGCTGCGGCATATATGCCGAATACTCTGTTGCTGTTTAATAGTACCAACAATAGAGTTGAAAGCTCTCACAGTCACCTAAAACGATATCTCCACAGAAGAGATCCCCTACACGTATGCATGTACAAGACGTATAAATGGTGTGTACGCACAGAGAAGCGTCGTAGTGTTGAAGTAATCGTCGAAAGTTGTCAAATTCACAAGTACCACGCACCGGAACCAGTTATGCCGATATTAGGAAACTTCACTCCTTATGCCGCTAAGTTAATTGCCAAGGACTATGGCCATAATCGTCGGATGAACATGGAGTTGTACACTGATGATATGGCTATCATAAATGACGGCATATACCTGCACCAAGTGGATTATACCAATTCTACTTGTACCTGCAGAATATTTAGGGCACAAAGAATACCTTGCCGGCATATGCTGCTATGTCACACTCAAATTCCTCAGTTTACAGGTAAATCAAACTCTTACTAATATTTCAATTAATATTTTTAGTTGACAAAGTAATTCGCCTGTGTCGCAGATGGTTTTGGCAGGATCCGTTGCTACCAAGTCGTGTGCCGTGTGAAGGTTCAGTGAAGAAACCCTGCATGGAGATACTGCAACTTCGCAGGCAATTGAACAGAAGCTTCGCAGTTATGCAGGATAATTATAGTAATGAATATACTATTAGTGCACTGCGAGCAACTCTGAATTACTTTGAGAACTTTCTTTTATAATAATGGAAGATGTACATAAATTTTGTGTCAATAAATGCAAATATACCCTAACTTCTAGACTGCATACGCCTTATGTTTTACCGTTTCATGTGACAGAAGTCTAATAATCATTTGCGAATATAGTAGAAAGCATTTTCTAGAGAGCAAGTAAAAGTGAGTACTTGGCGGAATCTCCAGTACTTAGTATGAGAAGTAAGGTGAACGTTTCTTTCTTGTAAGTACGCAATGAAAAGATAATGACGAGTTTTTGTAACTAGCATTGTATTTACTATGTAGGTAATGTTATTACAGACATACGTTGCTATAACTTGAGTACCACCAATTGTAGCGTTTTCCAGTCAGTAAAATGTCGACTTTTCGTACGTCAAACTTCGTGGAAGGTAGATGAAATTAAAGACTGCTTCCAGACGATCCGTACAGCGGCACCTTAGGCAATGTCTACAAAGACAAAAATAAGATCATTAGAAGACACGTTAAAATGCATAGGTAAATAAGTCAAGTACTGTTTTGGAATAAGGGAGATTACTAGTATTATTACAAGGTCTTCAATTCATTTCATTTCTTTCGACTGCTACCATTTCTTGCGTCAGCGTTACTTACTTATAGTTAACTGTAACTTCTTCGTTGCACCCTATTTACACAGTGCAAGGAAATGAGAAAATGAGTGCAATACTTAGGATACAGCAATAATAAGGGTATAAGCAGATTAACACTGCAGCGAGGTGCAACAGTAATAATAATTTGCTTTGTTCGAAAACAGTATTAATGTTTCAGTGTGGAATTTGCAGCATCTCGTACATTATTGTATCTCATTTTATGAAGTAATAACATCTCCAAAGTATTTCATGTTAGACTTAGTTTATGTTTCAGTGCCCTCTGTGATACAAGCATCTTGTGAATGATACATGAGTATTTCAGTTATGCGTACTAAAGGTTTAAAAAAATCACTCATCTAATTCACTTCTATTAGCACTAATTCTTATGTCCGTGTTGCTGACTTTTGGTTTATATTTTCTTCAGTGCACTTTATCTGGACAATTTAAGGAATTGGGAAATGCACTGAGTACTTAAGAAACGGGACAGAGTGTAAAAGTTATGTTGAGTAAGAGGAGAAATTATTGTAAGACAACTCCTTTTCAGTTAGACGAGAACCGAATAAAAAATGCGATTATCATTTGTTGACATTTTGCTCATTTTTATCCACGTTTTAGCATTTCATTATACCTGGACTATAGATCATTCTGACAGACTGACTTTCAACAGAGAAGCTTGCAAACAAGTGCACCTGTTTACGTTATCACATTCCATGTAGCACACAAAGGTAGAGAAAAAAGAAATCAAATGGAACTCTAATGAGCATAAATGTCATGGAAAACGAACAGTGATATGGAAAGAACACAATGGTTGCTCAGATATGTAAGATTACACAGAGTGAATGCATCTGTGTTATTAACAACGTTTGGAGTCACATTTCTACTTAACACTAAGCTTCACCCCAATATTACTCACCATATTAGAGTACTAAACGCAGAACAAAGGGAACAGACACTATGATCGAAAACCAGTAGTCTTTTCATATCTTCCAGTTTCAATGGTCACTTCTCACAACCTAGGTGGACAATGTCATTAGCATACACTAAGTTGACAAGACTTTTCCCTGGTTAGTCCCTGAAGTGAGTGACACACAATTCTGTTAATACATGTATGATGAAAGTGAAATAAAGTAAGGACGACAGTTGTAGAAATGAGCCTTGTATTATATCATTCTTGGAAATATCAGTTCCCTCACAGTTTAGTTTCAGTATTAAGTGAATGGAATGCAATCTACAAATTCATGAAATTCACATACTGACGTACTACTTTTCTGGAATCATAGTTAATGTCTCCTCATTAAAGTGAGCAATGGGTATTGTACTTGTGTAAAATCAATAGGCTGTGAACCGCTGCCGATGAAAACGACAGAAATTCTTGGAATTATCAGTTTTAATTTCAGCTGGATCACATGCAACACTCAGCAGTTAGTAAATGGTCACTTCATGAACGTGGAATCCATGCAGAAAGCGCAGAAGATTTAGTACAACATGCACACTCCTGATTTCACTATGCAGCATGCATGCGTATTTGACAAAGTTGCTCTCATTAGAAAGAGAAAAGTCATGTAAGACGAGAGAGAAAAAAGAAAAGGAGAGATAACGGTACCCTGAGGAACACAACCTTCAGCAAGCAAGGCGGAAGATTTACCCTAATATACAGCATGCTGTATACCATTTGGGAAATGATAATGCAACCAATCACCTGCACAGGACTCGTGTTTGCACGACCGAAACCTTACTGAACTAATGTCATCTAGGTCCTTAGTCGACAACGGCATATGCTGAATAACTGAAAGCTTAGCACAAAAGTGATAAAGCACAAAAAACACTTGCAAAGTGGGAGACGAATCCCGGGTGGATGAAGAGGTTACTGAAAGGTATTTATTTGTCATTTAGCAAAGAACAAGATTAAGAACCGCAATTATCATTTGTTGACATTCTGGAGATCATTATTCAGTGTTTCGCATTTAGTTATGCCTAGCCTGCGTCATTCTGCCTGACTTTCAGTATGACTTTGCAAAGAAGTCCAACTGTTTAGTTTACCACATTCCATGCACCACACAAAGGTAGAGACAAAACTAAATGGAAGTTTAACGAGCGAAAATGTGAGGGAGAATAAATAGTGACACGGAAAACCATCAGTTGAATAGATACACGAGATTACACAGAGTGAATGCATCTGTGCCATTAACAAAGATTTGCAAAGTTTTTCTAGCTGACTGTCAACGATTTTATGAACCAATAGCAGTTTTTCATTCGACCGACCCAAACACATTTTGAACCTTAACATGTGCTGGCTAACATTATCCCTCGAGGAAGGCGATGGCTTGGTATGCAATCACGTGTTATAGCCATCTCAACCTACTCAGCTTCCCTACTTTGAAGACTAACTTACCCTCCTCACCTAACACTTTATGCGTAACCTCAAGAGCAATCGCCATATTATACTGCTTTAATCGTGAGATAGAACACAGACACCTATAATCAAACACCGGTATTCTTTTCATATTTTTCAGTATCACGGGTAACTTCTCATAGTCTAGGTGTACAGTATCATCAGTAAACTGTAAGTTGATGATAATAAGTCTCTAAAGTCATTTATAGACTATCCTACTGATATATGTGTGATTGGATTGAAATGACATAAGGATGACAGTTTAAGAATTTAGTCTTGTGTTACATCCCAATTGGAAATGTGTTTTTGTTATGTATGTGAATATGAGGACCTTGTAGACTATGAGCGAATCTAACTAATGCGCTGGCTAATCTGTCCTGATCGCACGTCAACAACAACAACAATAATACCGCCGGGCACGCAAGACAAATAAAAGAGAAGACTGGACGTTGATATGAGAGCTTTTACTGTCTCAAACAACAGTCGAAAATGTTAAACAACAACTCCGTATTTATACAATTAGAAAAATCAATGTCACATTTTAAAAATATTAACGACCTTGGGAATTCAGTAATTTAAATCAATAATCACGCAGATGCGTGAAATCAATGATTATGCTAATGTGTGAAATAAATAATGAATATTAATGATTCCCCTGCGTATATATTACCTCCCCCTTTTAAAAGGAATCTTGCAATCAGTTTAGTATCTTTTTTCCTTGGGGTCGATTTGGAAATGAACTGTTTGTGTTCGTTTGCGCTGGGATCGTCGGCTGGGGAGCATCTCTTGTTTTGCTTCTGATTTGACTGGTGGTATTTTGAAGGTTTCCAGTAGTAATTCCAGTGGCAATTTAGGTTCTTGGGATGTAGTATATCGACGTCGTATCTGATTTTTATGTCTAATCCACCATTCATCGCCAACTTTAACCTTGTACATTAGAGTTCCATGTCGACGTTCTATCAAGCCTTCGGCCCATTTTCTGTTCCTCGGTCGATAATCGCGCACATAGACGGCATCACCCTTGCGGTAATACTTCAGACTATTTCTTCGTTGATGTGACGAAGATGGTAACATGGAGTGGTGATGAGTTCGTAGCATTCGACCCATTAGAAGTTCTGCAGGGCTTTTCTTCTGTTCTGCCAGTGGTGTAGTTCGGTATACAAAAAGAAAGTTTTGTATTTCTTCCGGTTTCGCCCCTCCCCCTGCTTTCAACAACGCTCGTTTGAAAGTGTCGACAAATCTTTCTGCCTGACCGTTGGATTGAGGGTGATAAGGTGGCGTCCGCACGTGTTGTATACCGTTTCTCTTGCAAAATTCCTGGAACGCTTGTGAGGTGAACTGACTGCCATTGTCAGACACGATGATTTCTGGTATACCGTGACATGCGAAGATCTTTTCCAGGACTGATACTGTTCTGCTGCTAGAAGGTGGTGTCACTTGTACTACCTCCGGCCACTTTGAGTAAGAGTCCACGAGAACCAAGTAGTATATACCTTCTATCGGCCCAGCGAAATCCACATGTAGGCGGGACCATGGTTTTGACGTGGGCCATGCTCTCGGTGGCTCCCGCGGCGGATCTTTGGCTGCCATGACAGACATCACTTTCAGTTTTTGAGCAGAGCCTCTCTTACTGGAGCTAACAGTTGCTACTTTGTTGCTACCAGACATCGAAGCACTTTTGGCGCAGCCATGCTCACTATGACGATTTGAAGTTGGTTTTTCATTAATCACGTCATTCTTTCTAATGGGCTTAGGTTTAATATATCTGTCGCTGATTTCTGGCTTTCTTGTTGAGGGTTCAATACTTTCGATCTTTTGGCATACACTGCTTAACGGAATCTCTGACAGGTGCAGCTTCTCGAACCAGTCTAAACCCAAGAGGTCAAGGTTTGAATTGTTGATGTAGCATGTGCCGACGAAATGACTATCACGAAAATCAACGCTGCATTTTATTTCTCCATTCAATCGAAGTCTTCCACCACATGCACTAATTGCTATTTGATTTGTCTTCTCTATGGTAGGGCATCCCAACTTCTGCCATAATTTCTTTGATATTATTGTAATATCGGATGCTGTGTCGATTTGTAGGCGTGCCGGCCGTGTATTAATCGTCAGATTGATATATTTGCGAGGTGCTGGAGTACTAATATGATATGCGGCAGTAACACCCAAAGACTTGAGCTTGTTCCGCCGTCTGGGTCGACTACGAGATCTGGGTTGGTTGTTGCGTTTGCAGTAGCCATCTTTGTGACCAACAGTATGGCATCGACGGCATTTATGCTGTTTGAATGGGCACAATTTTGCAAAATGCCAGGAGCCACAGTGCCAGCAGGCTGATGGTGGTTTATGCTGAGGATGAAGCGGTGCGGTTGATGTCGACGGTACTGGATGCACCGCATGCACTTCTGCTGCATTTTGGCTGCCAGACTGCACCAAGACGGTATCGTTGTGAATGTTGATTAAACGCTGATATTCTTCACCGACGTCTTTCAAAGTCATTCGTGGATCTTGTTCCAGACGATTTAATAGACGTGTGCGTATATCAGCAAATTTGGGAGACTGCAAACCACAGATGAAAATCAATACCTTGAACTGGTCTTCTGAGAGTGATTTTAATTTAAAACGTTCACACGTGCGATTGACTATACCCAACTGAGTATGGATATCATCATTTTCGTTCAAAACTAGTTTCATGCAATGATATCGAATGTTGAATAACGATCTCTGATCACCAAACTGATGACGAAGGGTATGGACAGTTTCATCGAATGATCTTTCACTGGGCTTCTGTGGCAGAATTAAGTTGCAGTATTTATCTAGCTCATCTGCTCCCAATTTACGAAGTAGAAGCCGTACTTTCCAGGCATCGTCTTTATCCGCAAAGTCTACTCGAAATAGGTCTTCATATCTGCGAAACCAGGTATCAAATGTTACGTTCGCATCTGGATCATAAACGAATTCTGAGATGCTACTACCAATGCTGTCGTTGGCTGTAGATGAATCAGCGGAGCGTGATATTTGTAGACCAGCAAGCATTTCCATCAATTTTAGCTGCTGTTCCATTAGTTTCTCTAAACGCAGTGGGTCCATCTTCAGCAAACCCGTCGCCAAATTTGTTATGTATGTGAATATGAGGACCTTGTAGACTATGAGCGAATCTAACTAATGCGCTGGCTAATCTGTCCTGATCGCACGTCAACAACAACAACAATAATACCGCCGGGCACGCAAGACAAATAAAAGAGAAGACTGGACGTTGATATGAGAGCTTTTACTGTCTCAAACAACAGTCGAAAATGTTAAACAACAACTCCGTATTTATACAATTAGAAAAATCAATGTCACATTTTAAAAATATTAACGACCTTGGGAATTCAGTAATTTAAATCAATAATCACGCAGATGCGTGAAATCAATGATTATGCTAATGTGTGAAATAAATAATGAATATTAATGATTCCCCTGCGTATATATTAGTTTTATCGGACAATTCGCAAACAGTATTCACTGAATAGCATTTATGAAACTCATTAACTGACGCAGTACTTTTGCAGGCATTATAGTGTTTCCTCAATAAGGCGAGATTTGTATATTTCGGCTGCATAAAACGAGTAAGTGGTATCCTGGCAATACCAATGACTACAACAAGTCTTGGAATCATGCATCACAACTTTTACTTTACTGAATACTCCAGCAGATTTGAAATATACACTTGACAAATATCAAATTTATACAGGAAGTCAGTAAGATCTACTAAACCGAAAGCACTTTCGGTTTACATAGGAGATCTCCATGCCGAATTTATTCCCCCGAGGGCCTACACAGATTACAACTTCAATTAAATAACATTGACGTTGAAGAAATTCCATTCTTCATTACTAAACTTAATGATAATAATAATGTTTTTATTCTAGAAACAGGAGCATTCGTAATGTTTCACTTTATGTAAATGCAGTTACATACAGTTGCACTAAGAACTCAATGCAACTCGGTGCACAATAGTATATACACAAATAAACTGAAAAATAACGTCCTCCTTACCTTCTGAACAACTTTTCCTTAATAGAGGGTAATAACTTTCTTTCACGTATGAGCCTGAGATATGTCTATGAAATCACAATATTATATCAGTTAAATCTCGCCCCGAAACCAAGGCCACTTGAAACCAATAGCAACATAGAGACAAACGTCATTGAGGGGATATGCAATAAAGTCGCTCACGTACTGGCAGTGCTGGAAAAGTGCACTACACCGGTATCAGCATAGAGAGATGTGGTATCGTTGGTTACCCCGGCGGGTGTGAGATGTTCATAATACCGTGACTAAGATGCATCTCCCTCCCCTCCGGTGATAAGTGGCTTGACAGTATGTGTGCTATTTGCGTCAATATTGAAGCTGAAATTTCGTGTTGGCTGAGAAACTTTAGATTGGATGAAGGGGAGGTAGGTATTTCTTGTGGATAGTATGCTGGAGTAAAGTTACGCGCATAGCCGTTATGATTAATATTTTGTGTGTTCAAGTTATTTTCGTAAATATTAGTCCATCGATGATCTTGGGTGGACTGTATCCGGTGGTTGTCAGGGATGTGGTGAGTCAGAAGGCCACTTTTAGGAGAGAAGCCTAACCCACTTGTTCCTTGTTGTAGGGGTCTCTAGGTCAAACTTTTGTCTACATTAACCATAGATAGGAGATTTGTGTCGGGGTAGGTGTATGCCTGCCCGTAGGGTTTCAACTTACTTTTAGGGTGCCCAGACATATACCGTCTGTTGTGTCTATCGGGTGAAGATTTGTTCGATGTTGGATGAATTCGCGGGTTACCTCTCTTTTCATTGACGCTATATTTATGGTGGTATGAAGACTTATTCAGCTTCCCTGGGTTAATGGTAGGATTGGAGTCACTTAAGCTAGTGTTATTTGGTTTGCTGCTGAGTAACCCATCAGTGATGGGTTTGAGTAAAGGTATTCTGGATGGCAGGGTTATTTTACTCCGTTTTGTGTGCACACTAGTCTGAGTGCTACTCAGGGAGGTTATATTGAATGCTACATTCTCAAGCCTAGCCTTTTGCGTAACATTGGTATTGGTATTAGCAGCTGATGGTTATGTGTCTAGCGAGCATAACTCTACAGATGCACCTAAGTCTATGGCCATATTTGCTTCACTGTTGAGTTTACTAGGTAAAGCTTTATTATTTAAGGGTATTTCTTTTTCACGCGTGTCTGTAACATTAGGTTTACTTAAATGTAGAGCGAGAGAGTCTTTTGTAGGACATTCTGCAGTTACGTATGTGTTTGCGACACTTGATACACTTGCGTGGCTACGTCTTTGACATGGAGTTAGGTCATGAGTAAGTTTAACGTTACCATAAGGTGTAGATGAACTAATTAGCTTGTTAGACGACTGGAATTTCCTAGCATCATTAGGAGTACTGAATTTAAACAGCACAGGACAAGTATACTTTCCTGATTTTTTCCTGAGTCTGATTAGGTGGCACTTCACTGATGCCATGCCACACGCTTGGAGACATGTCACTTTAATTTTTTCCAGAGGCGTCCGATCAGGCAGATTGTAAGCGAGAACGTTGTACGAAGACATGATTCGTTTAGTCACTTCATTGGCTATAAAGTCTAACATACGCTCAGCCTTCAGCAGACTTTCCGGATTAATATCATGAGTTGGGTTACATAGAAGCAGTAACGGCTTAATGGTGTTTATATTCTCATTTAATTCCTTCACAGAGTTTCCTAGAGAAATAAGGTCCAACTTATTTTCTTTAGCAGTTGCGTATACCTTTGATAACAAATCGGACACAGTGACTTCGGGGACGTTGTTGAGGCTAGGTGGAACGTGTAGGGATGTACGTTTCTTCTTAGCTGAGTGACCTAAACTATTCTTACGCATAGAAAGTACTCGTTTATTACGTTGAGTCATTGTTGAACACGGATCAGTATGGTTTGAAGTAGAAGCTGAGCTAAGTCGAAAACAGGTATAAGGACAAATAATATATCCTGTGGATATACAGACTAAGAGCTACTATAGACACGGTATGGATTTTATTGCTTATAAATAAACAATAAATCGACGTAAGTATTAAACCGTAAAATACAGACTATATAGAAACCAATTGTCCTAAAAATTGATCCTGATTTATAAACCAAAAAATAATGAACTTCTCCGTAGTTTTCTTTAGTGTGACGTTGTTCTTAGATTACAAATGGGAGGATGAGCACTGCGAAAGAGTGGATCCAAACTTGATAATTGGTGGTGATATAACTGCGTATTTGGAAGCTAAGGTAGCAGCCAATATAAGTTAAAGTTGAGGAGTGGTATAATATCCACTACAATATTCCGGAAATCAGTAAAAATATATCCACTTTATGGAGAGAGATTGTGACAACCAACAAGGTAGAACTCATAGTCTCTCCCCCTAAAATCTCACAAGAGCAGCTTTGCAGAACACAACACCAGCCTATAGGCGGGTGGATTACAATCCTTCTCCCAGTGCAGCTGCTCCACCGTCTACCTTGGATGTTGATGAGTCTCTGGATGGCCACAAGACAGAAATCAGTGCCTCTCATAAGTCGGAAACATTTTCTCACAGCCATAACGCGAGATTTAAAGGGAACTTGGTAGCAAAACATGCCAAATTACACCACTAGTAACAAAAATCCCCCACATTTTGAAACTCCTAAGAAGAATCCCTTTTGCAAGGGAAGGGATATTACTTCCACATCAAAAGCATAAATAAGGCCATACTCCCCACGGACAGTAGCTTCTTCAACTCAAACCGAGAACTACCTCATCCTATAGTGAATAAAATAGTAAAACTCATTATTCACTAAAAGGAGCGTATAATAACTCGATAAACATAGGTAAAGATGGTTTTCACGCTACTTGTTATACAGGATTGCATGCCACGCGGAATCAGTGAATGCCGAACCATAATTGAGCCTCATTGACGGGCTTAAACACTTCAAATATTACTTCAACTCTCAACTTGACCTAATCCTTATTAATGCTAGATCTATTCTAAACAAACTACCGATTCTCAAGGCACACAGTGGTAAATAACCACCCATAATTTTTATTACTGAATCTTGGTATCACTCTTATATACCAGACGAAGAGATAGGCATCAATGTGTACACCCACCTCCGACGTGACAGGAATAGTGGCAAGGGAGGAGGCTGCCTAATGTACTTCCTGAACAAACTTCCTGTATTGCAGCCAGCAAATGGGGAACTCAACAACATGCATGACACTCTGTGGGTCACCGTACACTTCGAAAGTGATACATTACTAATAGGATGTACCTACAAAACACCTGACACCTATGGTGATTACGAGACTCAACCCACTAATGCGGTGGGGCAAGTATCCACTCTTCCATACGACCATTAGGTCGTATATGGAGACTTCAACCTACCTCAAATCACCTGAGACTTATTAGCAGGCCAAAATAAATATGACAAACTCTCAGGTACACTGAACATTTTCTGCCGGAAATGATCTGTCCCTACAGCAGGTGAAAACGCTCTCAATTTTAGTGGGTTCTAAATCTTCAGGTAGCGACCACAAAACAATGCTGTGTGCACTGCCACTTCCACTGAGTAGCAGTGCAGCTCATACCCCTACTTCACAACAAAATTATACAGAAACTATAGTAAGGTAAACTGAACTTTCATAGAATCAGTCCTCTAAATGTGGTGAATACTTCGCTTCTGATGACCTCTCGAGATCTCTAAGCTCTACCGGAACTCAAACGCAAACTTAGATGCTGCCATTCCACTCCAAACAATAACAGTTTCTCCACATAGGAAGTCGTTTATAAAACGAAAATATCATACGAAACTGAAGAGACTATCGACAAGTTACTTCAAACACAACGACTTTGGCACACTAGGTTTAATACTTAACACCCGTAGCTCCATCTCACAAGCTCGAAATTTGCGTATGGGAACGGAAGAATGCACCGCACTAGTCAGCCCCGCCAGGGTGTATGCCCTCACAGAAATCCTAAAGAAGTGATTAAATCCCTGAAATCACAGCATTTCTCTACTCGCAGACAAAGGTAGGCTACACAATGGTTCTGGAAACATGTGTGGATTACTAGACAAAACATTCGCAACTAACTACCTTAAGTGTGCAGTCCCATTACTCGATATACACTCTCAGAAGTTCGAAAGGTTTTGGCACTGACGGTGTATCATCATATTTGTATAAATATGGTGGTCCTGACATTCTCATTTTACTGCTTGATATCTTCACAATGACCTTAGAAACTCAAAGCCACCCAGATATGTGGAAGGTGCCATTTATTACATCTAAACACAAATGCTGCTCGAAAACAAGTCAGAAAGTACAGGCCTATCAATATCACACCTATAACATCTAGAATTATGGAGAGACTAGTTAGAGGTAACATACAGAAGCGTATACTCAGCTGTAATATTGTGAGTCCTAACCAACATGGATTCCTAAGATCCAGATCGTTTTTGAGCTGTCACCTAGACTTCTTTAATTTTGTGACTGGCAGTCGTGACAGACGAAAGCTAGTACTTGTCATCTACTTTGACATTTCTAAGGCATTTGACCGTGTCGACCATTTACTGTTAATACATAAGCTGAACTCCTTAGGAATACGTGACCCACTGTTAAGATAGCCAACATCATTCCCTAACAACAGGTCCCAAATAGTAAGACTTGGGTCTGTGACTTCCAAACCTAGCCTGATCACTTCTGGTGTAGTTCAAGGTAGCGTCACCAGGCCTTTATTATTCTCAATCTATGTCATCGACATATGAGCTTGCTTCTTACATTGGAAACCATTCACCTTGGCAGATGACCTAAAGGCTGCTTACACATTCCGGTGTAATGACCTAGGGTACTTCCAGAATGTTGTGCAGAATGAATTAGATAAAGTGACTCCCGGGTCATCCTCATGGAATCTACAGTTCAGTCTGAACAAAAGTGGTTGGATCTGCTTCAGCGCACCCTCAATCGGCATAAAATTAACGCTTCAATCTGCCGACGTACCCTAACTCCGAAGTGTCGTTGACTTAGGCCTGAATTATATTAGCGGCCTAATATCCTCTGGGCAAGTGGCGTCGCAGGCTCGAGGATGCTCTTAGGATGTATACTCAGGAACTTTCAAGACAATGAAGCCAAGCTCATCCTATACAAAACATGTGTAAGGTCACTAATAGAATACTGTCCACTTATTATTGGCAAATGTGAGAAGCTAAGGATGGAAAGTATCCAACGCTATTTCACGTCAGAAATACTTGGGTACGATTGTAGGAAAGACTACGCTTCACGGTGCTTGACTCTAAATCTTGACTCACTTTGGACGAGACGACTTGTTATAATCTAATATTCTTCTTTAAGTTCCCCCACAAAATATCATTCTCAGATAGCAAGGGCATACAGTTCTCACCGCAAGGCTCTACGATCTTCGTAGCCAAACTTGCACAGTGAAAATAAAAGCCCCTAAATCATCACTCCGAGAAAACTCCGATACAGTCGAGTTTTCTTAAATATGAAACAGTTTTCCCCTAGAAATCACAGCCTGTGACTCAGTTATAGGCTTCAGACTCTCTCTAGACATACTGTTTCATTCTGCTGACGACACTAGCGAACTGTTTATAGAATGGATCAATTACTGGATTATTATAGCACCTAAAGAACGCTTTGAACTTAACTAATTACTCTGTAGACGATAAATAGACTATTCGTATAGATGCATGGAAAGACTAAGGGAATATAAGTATATATATTTACTAGACGAGAATGTACCATGAATATTATCATGTATGTATATTGACATAAGAAGTTCTATCCATGTCCACATTTTTTCTGGTTCTTTGCTGCTCGCCTCTTCTACCTGGATTGTAGTGGAATTCGCACAAACCTACAGTGAAGCTAAACAGGATTTGAAGCCACTAAATTTTATTTGCAACATAATCCTTCAGGCTACTGGCCAGTAATAATGCAAGAAAATAAAAATTGTTATAGACGTAGTACTTAACACTGATTGCTTTTTCCTTTCAGTAAAGCACTCAAGAGTCTATTCTGTGGAGCGAGAGGCACAACGTCTTTCAGGAATCAACATCAACGATGACAATTAGAGTGTTTGTTTCCGAGCGCTCGACTCGCGACCCCTGATTTCTGCCATTGCAGCAAATACACGCTCTCGTTCGGCCTTTCTTCCTGGCGTAACTGTCGCTTAATTTATCTAAATAACTCAACATCCTTAGAAACTCCCTTGTTACCATATCAGGACACTACAGAGCATCCTATACCAGCACTATCCATGACCTAAAATTAATATGCAACTGGTTCACAAACAGTTTTCCACATCTTAATGTGCTCATTGAATGAATAAATAACAGATTGATCTCACAATCTAAAGTAAAAAAGAAGAGCAAACATGTAGATCCAACACAAACCAAATTTACTCAATTTAAGTAATACTTATCCATGCCTGTACAACTGGTGTGCTCCTATATAGATAGGGATAAATATATTATATTTTGACGGAGCAAAGACTAAATAACCTTCGGTTTCATGGACAGACATGAAAAGTCATTCAGCTATTATTTTCTTTTTTTGTCTCGCATTACCGCCCACTTCTGAAAACAAGTCTTCTCATAACACAATCATTCATCCGAATGCGCAGCTTAGCTACTTATATGATCTAATCTCTCTTCCCCACACAGCAATAGAACCAATAGAAGAAAGATTAATTATTATACACTTAAGTGTTCGTTAAATCTTTATAGATTCAACAACAGGATTCTTCATCCCACATTACCTCTTGATATAATTATCTAATTAATTCATAAACAATATGAGAATCTCTGCCACTCATCTTTGTTGATAGCAGTCAACATCTAAATTTTCTACTGAGACATTTACACTCTTGTAATAGTGTATCCTGATGAAAATTATGAATTTAATATGCTATAAAATTGCACTTCTACTCTGGAATGCATGGCCGCTACTTTGCATTATTATTGCACCACAACTCATGAATCTCACCTTGTATGTTAACGCCCGGGTATATGGCAGCACTCAGAGAAATTTCACCGTAGCACTTTCATGCTATTTTATTCTCTAAAATATGACTAATAAGTTTGCATAACATTCAGGCTGCCAAACTCCACCACTTGTAGTGGCGAAGGATATGCTTAACTTGATATAGCCTGATTTTAAATTACGAATCAGATGCTGTACGTAATTTATACCTCAAACAGTTTAATACCACTTGTTGTAAAATTAACCATTGATGGTTTAACTTGATTGGCACGTAAAACCTGACTCTGGAGGAATAAATATCATACTTCTCCGCTTGCTGAGATCTAAATGGTTTCAGAATGCTACGGGCTGATTTCGTTTCGATGGTTATGTCACTTTTCTAAGTATGCTAACACGGTTCACATTCATCATAATTCCTGTCTCTTGGGAAATCAAGCCCTGTCAAAACATATACCTAGTTCAGATTAGGGTAGTACATGCTTTTATATGATCTCTGTATTTGCTAGTTTAAGCATGAGAAATGCTGAGGTGATTTTCATCTTTTTATGGGAATTAAGAGCAAAGACCAAATAAAATATTATTGTTTTCCAATGGTTTGCACACAATGATAAGTTTTGTTATTGGTAATATTTCTAGTGAAATTACTGTCCTTGTTCACAGCACTGTTGGAATTGTTTTGCTTCTCAACTCACGCATTAATTATTTGTACTAGCATATATATACGGTGGAGATATGTAGACGACATGTTAGTAATAATGAAAAAGACGATGTTGAGAAATTCTTCTCACACATAAACAATCTTGTCAACTCAATAAGATTCACCATGGAAATAGAGAATGAAATTGAGGTGTTAGACTGCAAAGTACAAAGAGTAAAAGATGGTATCATAAAAAAGACATCATATAGAAAACTTCAAACTCTGGAAGATTTCTTGATTATCACTCAGTCCGTCCACTCAAGGTAAAACGAAGACTGATACAAGGTCTTGCAGATAGAATACGCAGACCTACAACAACACGAGAAGTAGACGTTCTATTCAAAGTACTACTTGGCAACAACTACCCTAAAGAATTTATCAAAGATAATGTAAAAAAGAAAAAAGGATAAACAGGAGAATGACGAGACAGAATAAAGCAAAAAACAGTCACGATACCGTACGAAAATGGTAAATCAGAGGCAGTTCGGAAAAACCTCAAAAATATTGGGATTCGCACAATGTTTAAACCGACGAACCTAATCAAAAATAAAATAAATCAACTGAAAGGTCCCATAAAATGTTGGATAAAAACAATGTGATTTACGAAATATCTTGTGCCGAATGTCCGACTGAATATGTGGGTCAAACGCTCAGATCACTCAAGATAAGAGTGAATGAACATAAACGCCCAGCTAAAGGTTAACCAACAGGAACACAAGCTTACAACAATTTACAAGAAAATTAATCTATAGCTGCACATGCATGGGACAAAAACTATAATATCGATTGGAACAATGTTTGTATTCTAAAAACTAATATGAACAAAGGGAAAGAGAAACTTATGCCAGAATCTATATTCATTGAGGTCACACCGGATACATGTAACAAGACTGACTCACCACAACTGTCAACAAGCGGAAGTATAATTCTGAATACACAAAAATGAATGAGCAAAAAATTGAACTATTTATATGAGTACTAACCATAAATGTGTGAATTAAAAACCAAAACAATTCCAACATCACGTGGACATGGGCAGTAATTTTGCTCAAAATATTACCAAAAACAAAAACTTGTCGTTGTGTGTAAATCATTGAAATATAATTATACATTATTTGGTCTATTCCACAATGCTCAAACTTTTTACTGACACTAATAGAAGCAAAGAAATCAGTAAACTGTGGTAATGAGATCATAATGAATAGAATGAGGCTTCAAATCTTGTCCACATAATAATTACTACTCATGCACAAAAAACCTTACAGCCACGAAACATAAACTGCTAACGAAAACAGGTCAGCTTGAGGAAACCTACTGCACAACTTGCCATACATACTTCTCACGTTTTGACGTAACATGCATATTTCTTTTTTGTTCCACAGGGAACAGGCGCGTATTCTCAGAAAAAAGTGAAGTATTCTGACGCCTTTGACACGTTATGACCACGTATAAAAAAGAAAACCAGATTTGAAGCCACTGATGAGTAGTAAATGCAGGAGATAAATGTGTTTTTGTTGTTCACATTAAGAACAGTTATAGGGCTAAAAGGCAAACTCACAGATATGAAAAGCTGCGAACTGTTAAGGGTATCTTTAATCAAGCAGAATGTAAACGTTCGCAGCTAAAACACTTTTTGCAAAACATATCTCCGCCAAGATAGAAAGATATCTGCTAGCTTGATGAATGAGTGTGAAAACATAGCGCAAACTTCAGACTTTTGTGACGTATTTTCATTTCATAAGACTAGAGTAAGTTGGTTTTCATCAGGGAATATGTTTCTGCGCAAAGTGAAACATATAGTCAAAAACAGAAACCTCTTGTATGTTCAGAAAAAACGCAAATTAAAATTTGAGCACTAAACTAGCTCACAACGAACGCATATAACGAGCGATTAGTCATGATGTAAGTTTTGCGAATTCATTAGTCCTTAGTGCGAAAGTTTACATCTAGCACTTATATGATGGCCTCAAAATAGAAGGACTTGGTTTTATTCTTAAACAACGGCAGAATTGAGTGATATTCAACCTGGCATTAGGAAACACTGCCTAATATTTTTGTGAATATGCACTAACTGTGGTCCGTGTAGTATGTTTTCCTCCAATCAAATGATAGTAATTCATCGCAGGGACACGAATGATCTATTTTCAAGTATTGGTTTGCAGGGATCTAATTGATTACAAGACTGATCACAAACTGACTGTATTTAGAGAACTGTTGAAAGCTAGGAATTACTGGACGGTTGTTTCATCATTGTTTGGAACTTCTCATCAGTAGGCCTCATGATACCATAGGCAACCGACGCAAGAGCCTTCATTTTGTACAGTGAGTTGATACCTTATTCAACTTCCCAGATGGTATTCGTAGCCCATCAGTTTGTTATCGAATATCCATCTGAGATTTTTGGTAATCAGATAGCAGCCAACATCTATAGTAGCAGTTCGTTTCTTAATTTGGTCTTATATAAGGTGAGCTTTATTCTAAGACTGAGATGTGTAAAGGTCTGATCCTTAGTTTGTCCTAAGCCATCTTTCCAGTTTTAGGTTTCATAGGTTGCCGTGTGACTGAAAATCATGTGTTACGGCTATTTACTCGTTGGATATGTGAGTTACAGGTATTTTTCTGAAATCGGTGGAGGTTCAGAGACGGCTTATGCCAGAGCGAAACTGCGACAGACGAAGACATTTTCCATAAAAGTGCCATCTGTTAATCAATATTGACTGGTGTTTACGAGCAAGTTATATCAGTTCATTACGCAGTACATACAAGGTGTCTTCAGCAAATACGAAAATCTACTGAATGGATATAAACTGACCTGACTTTAAATAACAATTACCTTCTTCTGTAAGTTTTCTTCGGACTCTTGAGAAAATAGTTCTTCTTGGTGTCCTTTGCAGAATGTGTCCAGAGTTATAACTTTACAAATACACGTAAAAACGTTTGTACGCTAATTTATTTTATGAAACGGTTGACATGGAACTTAACGGTCTGAGAAGTTTTCTTTCTTCGGGACATTTACTTCGAGACGAAGTGTTACTTACTTCTTACTGTACTAATGTACTGTGGCTTGCAAGCAGAGTTCTCGCAGTAACCTATTCACCGTGCGAATCGCTATGTGAATAACCGAAACGGGATGTGAAAACAACCGTATGTATCAACACAGTGAGCCCTATGGCAACGATATACGAATGTCTTAAGACAAACCATTTGACTAAGCATTAAAGGTCAGCAGTTCATATCGAATAGTAATTTAGCTGTGTAATATAAATCGCCAAACAGACATCATAGATGTATCGACACCACTACTTTTCCACCCCCGCATGCATACACATTTGGCAGCATTACAGAATATACTTTAACCACAGATGACTTTGCGGCAACCAGTTAGAATCTTCCAGGTTAAAAGTGGCATTTAATAAACAAAAGAGTGTATATCTAATATTTATGTTATATGAATGAATCATTCAGGGTACATGCCTCTAATATACCGCCAAACCTGGCCCCAGTTTCGCATAAGAATGGTTATATACACAATAATACAATGTGGACACAAAAACTCATTTGAGTGGCTATATACCATATCATTTCGGGAACCGACTACCATTCTGATGCGTTTTTTCAGGTGAGCCCAGAATTCTTCAGTGGAATTTATATGTGTTCCAGTTATATGATCAACCATTTCAGAAGAGTGGTAGTGCCTGGCAGGACTAGTCATTGTCTAACCGGTATAAAGACATCAGCACTTATGTTGGGGTTGCGTTCTACAAACCCTTTACGAAGGTGTGCGTGGTAAAGTCCTAGTATATAAACATGATTTTCTCTACTTCTAATACTATTCATTCTTCGAATGGTAAGTGCCGTCAATATGTACAGCGGCATCAACTCCTCCATGTGATGCATTGTCATCACAATATTGATACCAGTGCACTGTTGGCATTTTAGCGTTCTCCGCTTATGCAGCTGTAGTAGATACTTGTCACTTTAGCAGCCAGTTATGGCATATCCCCTCAATGACGTTTGTCTCTATGTTGCTATTGGTTTCAAGTGGCCTTGGTTTCGGGGCGAGATTTAACTGATATAATATTGTGATTTCATAGACATATCTCAGGCTCATACGTGAAAGAAAGTTATTACCCTCTATTAAGGAAAAGTTGTTCAGAAGGTAAGGAGGACGTTATTTTTCAGTTTATTTGTGTATATACTATTGTGCACCGAGTTGCATTGAGTTCTTAGTGCAACTGTATGTAACTGCATTTACATAAAGTGAAACATTACGAATGCTCCTGTTTCTAGAATAAAAACATTATTATTATCATTAAGTTTAGTAATGAAGAATGGAATTTCTTCAACGTCAATGTTATTTAATTGAAGTTGTAATCTGTGTAGGCCCTCGGAGGAATAAATTCGGCATGGAGATCTCCTATGTAAACCGAAAGTGCTTTTAGTTTAGTAAATCTTACTGACTTCCTGTATAAATTTGATATTTGTCAAGTGTATATTTCAAATCTGCTGGAGTATTCAGTAAAGTAAAAGTTGTGGTGCATGATTCCAAGACTTGTTGTAGTCATTGGTATTGCCAGGATACCACTTACTCGTTTTATGCAGCCGAAATATACAAATCTCGCTTTATTGAGGAAACACTATAATGCCTGCAAAAGTATTGCGTCAGTTAATGAGTTTCATAAATTCTACAGAATGTTTTCTATTCAGTGATTACTGTTTGCGAATTATCCGAGAAAACACATTTCCAATTGGGATGTAACACAAGGCTGAATTCTTAAACTGTCATCCTTATATCATTTCAATCCAATCACACATATATCAGTAGGATAGTCTATAAATGACTTTAGAGACTTATCATCATCAACTTACAGTTTACTGATGATACTGTACACCTAGACTATGAGAAGTTACCCCTGATACTGGAAAATATGAAAAGAATACCGGTGTTTGATTATAGGTGTCTGTGTTCTATCTCATGATTAAAGCAGTATAATATGGCGATTGCTCTTGAGGTTACGCATAAAGTGTTAGGTGAGGAGGGTAAGTTAGTCTTCAAGGTAGGGAAGCTGAATAGGTTGAGATGGCTATAACACGTGATTGCATACCAAGCCATCGCCTTCCTCGAGGGATAATGTTAGCCAGCACATGTTAAGGTTCAAAATGTGTTTGGGTCGGTCGAATGAAAAACTGCTATTGGTTCATAAAATCGTTGACAGTCAGCTAGAAGAACTACTAGATATATGTCTGCAAGTCTTTGTTTATGGCACAGATGCATTCACTCTGTGTAATCTCACGTATCTATTCAACTCATGTTGTCACTATTTATTTTCCCTCAAATTTTCGCTCGTTAAACTTCCATTTAGTTTTGTCTCTACCTTTGTGTGGTGCATGGAATGTGGTAAACTGAACAGTTGGACTTCTTTGCGAAGTCATACTGAAAGCCAGGCAGAATGACACAGGCTAGGCATAACTAAATGCGAAACACTGAATAATGGTCTCCAGAATGTCAACAAATGATAATTGCAGTTCTTAATCTTGTTCTTTGCTAAATGACAAATAAATACCTTTCAGTAACCTCTTCATCCACCCGGGATTCGTCTCCTACTTTGCAAGTGTTTTTTGTGCTTTATCACTTTTGTGCTAAGCTTTCAGTTATTCAGCATATGCCATTGTTGACTAAGGACCTAGATGACATTAGTTCAGTAAGGTTTCGGTCGTGCAAACACGAGTCCTGTGCAGGTGAATGGTTGCATTATCATTTCCCAAATGGTATACAGCATACTGTATATTAGGGTAAATCTTCCGCCTTGCTTGCTGAAGGTTGTGTTCCTCAGGGTACTGTTATCTCTCCTTTTCTTTTTTCTCTCTCTTGTCTTACATGACTTTTCTCTTTCTAATGAGAGCAACTTCGTCAAATACGCTGGTGATCTGACCATCTCACTTCCTATCATGTCACAATGTGTCACCAGGAGGACTTTATTTTTGAGTTTATTCGTATATATACTATTGCGCATCGAGTTGCACTGCGATTCCACATGTAGCAGAAGATTATGAATACCTTGCTCTTCTCTTCTGCATAAGAAAGTTACTTCACAAGAACCGCTATATTTAACTCAGTAAGGAAAAATATGAATTTCTCCACTTCAGTGTTGTGAGTTAATTTGTGAACTGTGTAGGCCCCTAAAGTAATGCATTTGGCGTGCATGCTGAATAGTGAAATCAGGAGTGTGCATGTTGTAGTAAATCTTCTGCGCTTTCTGTATGGATTCGATGTTCATGAATTGACCACTTAACAACTGCTGAGTGTTGCATGTGATCCAGCTGAAACTACAACTGATAATTGCAAGAATTTCTGTCGTTTTCATCGGCAGCGGTTCACAGCCTATTGATTTTACACAAGTACAATACCCATTGCTCACTTTAATGAGGAGACATTAACTATGATTCCAGAAAAGTAGTACGTCAGTATGTGAATTTCATGAATCTGTAGATTGCATTCCATTCACTTAATACTGAAACTAAACTATGAGGGAACTGATATTTCCAGGAAGGATATAATACAAGGCTCATTTCTACAACTGTCGTCCTTATTTTAGTTCACTTTCATCATACATGTATTAACAAAATTGTGTGTCACTCACTTCAGGGACTTACCAGGGAAAAGTCTTGTCAACTTAGTGTATGCTAATGACATTGTCCACCTAGGTTGTGAGAAGTGACCATTGAAACTGGAAGATATGAAAAGACTACTGGTTTTTGATCGCAGTGTCTGTGCCCTTTCTTCTGTGTTAAGTAGTCTAAAATGGTGAGTAATATTGGGGTGAAGCTTAGTGTTAAGTAGAAATGTGACTTCAAACGTTGTTAATAACACAGATGCATTCACTCTGTGTAATCTTACATATCTGAGCAACCATTGTGTTCTTTCCATATCACTGTTCGTTTTCCATGACATTTATGCTCATTAGAGTTCCATTTGATTTCTTTTTTCTCTACCTTTGTGTGCTACATGGAATGTGATAACGTAAACAGGTGCACTTGTTTGCAAGCTTCTCTGTTGAAAGTCAGTCTGTCAGAATGATCTATAGTCCAGGTATAATGAAATGCTAAAACGTGGATAAAAATAAGCAAAATGTCAACAAATAATAATCGCATTTTTTATTCGGTTCTCGCCTAAATGAAAAAGAGTTGTCTTACAATAATTTCTCCTCCTACTCGAGATAACTTTTACACTCTGTCCCGTTACATCTCAAAAGTTGCACTTCTCCACCGAGTTCCATGTTAAAACTCAGTCAGTCGGCTTTGTCACTGTAGCTGCCTAGTGTCACAACTCACTACAGTGTTAATTGGCACAAACAATTATGAATGCCGTTTCTTAAATACTCAATGCATTTCCCAATTCCTTAAAATGTCCAGATAAAGTGCACTGAAGAAAATATAAACCAAAAGTCAGTAACACGGACATAAGAATTAGTGCTAATAGAAGTGAATTAGATGAGTGATTTTTTTAAACCTTTAGTACGCATAACTGAAATACTCATGTATCATTCACAAGATGCTTGTATCACAGAGGGCACTGAAACATAAACTAAGTCTAACATGAAATACTTTGGAGATGTTATTACTTCATAAAATGAGATACAATAATGTACGAGATGCTGCAAATTCAACACTGAAACATTAATACTGTTTTCGAACAAAGCAAATTATTATTACTGTTGCACCTCGCTGCAGTGTTAATCTGCTTATACCCTTATTATTGCTGTATCCTAAGTATTGCACTCATTTTCTCATTTCCTTGCACTGTGTAAATAGGGTGCAACGAAGAAGTTACAGTGAACTATAAGTAAGTAACGCTGACGCAAGAAATGGTAGCAGTCGAAAGAAATGAAATGAGTTGAAGACCTTGTAATAATACTAGTAATCTCCCTTATTCCAAAACAGTACTTGACTTATTTACGTATGCATTTTAACGTGTCTTCTAATTATCTTATTTTTGTCTTTGTAGACATTGCCTAAGGTTCCGTTGTACGGATCGTCTGGAAGCAGTCTTTAATTTCATCTACCTTCCGCGAAGTTTGACGTACGAAAAGTCGACATTTTACTGACTGGAAAACGCTACAATTGGTGTTACTGATGCGGCGATACGCCAGACTAGACACGTTATAGCAACGTATGCCTGTAATAACATTACCTACATAGTAAATACAATGCTAGTTACAAAAACTCGTCATTATCTTTTCATTGCGTACTTACAAGAAAGAAACGTTCACCTTACTTCTCATACTAAGTACTGGAGATTCCGCCTAGTACTCACTTTTACTTGCTCTCTAGAAAATGCTTTCTACTATATTCGCAAATGACTATTAGACTTCTGTCACATGAAACGGTAAAACATAAGGCGTATGCAGTTTAGAAGTTAGGGTATATTTGCATTTATTGACACAAAATTTATGTACATCTTCCATTATTATAAAAGAAAGTTCTCAAAGTAATTCAGAGTTGCTCGCAGTGCACTAATAGTATATTCATTACTATAATTATCCTGCATAACTGCGAAGCTTCTGTTCAATTGCCTGCGAAGTTGCAGTATCTCCATGCAGGGTTTCTTCACTGAACCTTCACACGGCACACGACTTGGTAGCAACGGATCCTGCCAAAACCATCTGCGACACAGGCGAATTACTTTGTCAACTAAAAATATTAATTTAAATATTAGTAAGAGTTTGATTTACCTGTAAACTGAGGAATTTGAGTGTGACATAGCAGCATATGCCGGCAAGGTATTCTTTGTGCCCTAAATATTCTGCAGGTACAAGTAGAATTGGTATAATCCACTTGGTGCAGGTATATGCCGTCATTTATGATAGCCATATCATCAGTGTACAACTCTATGTTCATCCGACGATTACGGCCATAGTCCTCGGCAATTAACTTAGCGGCATAAGGAGTGAAGTTTCCTAATATCGGCATAACTGGTTCCGGTGCGTGGTACTTGTGAATTTGACAACTTTCGACGATTACTTCAACACTACGACGCTTCTCTGTGCGTACACACCATTTATACGTCTTGTACATGCATACGTGTAGGGGATCTCTTCTGTGGAGATATCGTTTTAGGTGACTGTGAGAGCTTTCAACTCTATTGTTGGTACTATTAAACAGCAACAGAGTATTCGGCATATATGCCGCAGCCCACGTCTCCTTCTTAGGCACCCAGTAATGCCTGACATAATTCCACACCCTCCGATCAACCATCCTAATGACACTAAGGTAGTGATGAAATCTAAACGGTTAGAAATCAATGCATTTACCTTTCAGGTGTCGCAGCCTTAACAAGACGATATAAAAACCTGCGTACAAAAGGATTTCGAGTCTAAATGCATCAAGTATTAATTACATTCACCTCACCTTCCTGCTGAAAGCCCGGCATACATGAAATGCACAGATGACGATTTTCGCCTGAATTTGACTATTACGCACGGCGGATATCTCACAGTTGGCCGAATCCATTACGAAAGTTTCTGTAATGGACGTATCCTGCATTATTCTTTGGAATTGTTCCAATATCCAAGCTACATCACATGACCTCTCTCGTCTCGTCCATGACAAAAAAACAGGCCTGCCATGACCCATATTGTCTGTTACCACCAACTGAAACAGAGAATATCTGATTAAGATTTGTCAACCGTTTCACGTATAACCTACCCGTCCTTATTGGTGTTGTATGTTGAGTCAATACACACCACCTCTCCATATTTCCGACATAACTGAACCTGTGATTCCAGGGGGGAGAAAATTCTGCTGGTTATCTTATAACATCTGATCTCAAAGGCATGGCTTCAAAAATAACTTTAAACTACTTCAGTTACCTGGTCTCACATCCTTACGTAAATTGTACACATCTGTGCTCGTCAAAATTTTATTAAAATTCTCTTCAGCATATTCCAAAACATCAGCAACCTCAGATGTAGTCCTCACAACTGGTGCAATATTCTCCTTTTCATCCCCGGACAGGCGTCTAAAATATGGATCACCTATCATAAGACTTTGTTCACATCTGTGATTGTGAACTGTTTTCGCGGAAGAAATGATAAACTCGTCCTCCTTGTAGCGTATACGAAAGCCAGATTGGCAACCGGTGTATTTTGCACTGCAGAAATAAATAATAGAATTCTTACGGTTTGACGCGTAAACCTGAACCTCTAGTTTTTCGCTTCATGCCATATGTACAACGAAAGACTACTAATTTGTACTTCAAATCCTGAGATTCATGGTCCCGTATGCACTTTTTGATTACATAATGTGTATGAGTTGCCTAGGAATACTCTGTCATACATATATACATATATTACTGATTCCAGCTGACTTAGAGCATCTTCTACTTGAACCCAACTGGTATACCGGTGACTAAACATAATTCCGTCAAAAAGTTTTTTGATATCCACTGATATAGGAAGGGCAGGTTGGTCGCCATTGTCTCCAAGTGCCAATGCGTCCATTCGGTACCATTGTAAATGAAAACAGAAGCTTTTCAATAAAAAAATTCATGAATAGCCAACAGAGTACAGTAAGCAACTTAAAAGAGACATTGACTTGGAAACTATAGCGGGAAAAAATATAAATTCCTTACCACAGTTACCGTATTGGAAAGTTCCTGATTATAGCCATAAACATTTTCTGAAACACTCGTGAACGACAAATATGGACAAAAGTGATGAAACGAAGCTCTACAGAAATCATTGAGACGCCACAAACAGGAGGATTTTAGGTGCACCCTATAATTTTCACATGAAACACATTCTCAAGCATCCTCCTGCACCATAACTGCCATCAGGCCTAGAGGCAGCTTTTGACGACTATTCTTAACAAAATCAATACAGTTCAAGCCAAACAGAAACCAGAATCACGTCAAATGCAGCTACCAAGATCAAACGAAACAAATCAGCCAAACTCAAATCAACTAGACCGCGCAAATGTCCTCAAGGTAAAGCTGGAGGCGCCACTTCAAACAGGGGATATGCCCTATCAACGCCCGTGGCAACGAAGATTATGAGCAGCATCCATTTTGAGTGATGAGAGGTCTGATTGGTTGGTTCAAGGTTATTTGACCTCAGTGTCTGTTGTTCACTCTCATCATGCATTTCATATGCGACAGAAAATATAACATTGAATGAGTCATAAATAAAAGTTTTGCAGAAGAAATCAGGGCGAAGTTCAAAAATATCGTCTGAGGAGTGCTAATGCTCTAATAACTTTAAACGCATACCAGTCGTTGGCTGACGGCACTGGCTCAGGGAATTCATCAGAGATAGGAGGCAGAGGGTTAGTATCAAACAGAAACTCTCCTCTTGGACAGCAGTACGCAGCGGAGTGCCACAAGGCAAGGTACTCGGACCTCTCCTATTTATTTTGTATATCAATGAGTTATCTCTGCTCACCGATTCTCCTATGGTCCTATACGCAAATGATTTAAGAATTTGGAGAGAGCTGAAGGGCAACAGTGATAAGTTCACGTTGCAAGACAACCTCAACAAATTGTTGGAGTGGTCCGTGGAATGGATGCTCCCAATCAATGAAGCAAAATTTGCAGCCAAGCGCATCGGACAAGCACACATCAGCTCCTACGAACTAGAGGGAATAAACTCCCATCAGTTCAGGCTCATTTGGATTTAGGTTTCAAGGTAAGTCACGATTTAAAAACCCCAGCACTCTGTCGCGAGGTGGCTGCACGTAGTTTTAGATCCTTATGGGCGATTCGCAGGGCATTTACTAAAATCACCAGAGATATGTTCACCTCGTTACATACATCTCTGGTGAGGTCTAGACTAGAAAACTGTATCCAGGCAGCCAGTCCTTGTCTTAAAGGGGACTCACACATTCTAGGGTTCAAAGGAAGGCAACACGTATGGATCACGGCATGACTAACTTACCATACGAGGAAAGACTAGACAGTTTAAATCTCACCCCCTGTCATACCGTAGGCGGAGAGGAGATTTAATCACAATGTTTAAAATTTTAAATAATGACTACGGACCTGCCCTATTGTCTCTTTTCCTTCCCACCAGGTGGGAACACCTTAGAGGACATAGCAGGAGAGTTCAAAAGCCAAGAAGAAACCATATTGCTGTTGAGTACTGGTTCTCACATCGAGTCATAAACTCTTGGAACCAACTTCCAGAAGAACTGATGTCTGCAACCTCAACTGATTCATTTAAGAAGGGTTTGGACAACCACAGAAATTTACTAGAAGTGGATTAACATAGGCTCTAAGCATTCTACCCTCACTAATAAATCTGAATTTGAATTATCATAGCTAAAATATCAACGCTTTTCACAAACTATTTCGAGAATGTGTTAGTAGTTCGTTAGGGTTAGGATCACGGTTATTATTACGGTTTGGATAAGGGTTATGACAAGGGTAAGAATTAAGGTTAGGGTTACGATTAGGGATAGATTTAAAGTTGATTTCATTTATTCTAATTTGTCTTCTTATCCACATTTTCCTGGTACATCGTCTATTCTCTTACTGGAAACCATAGTAATTCAACCGAGAGCATTGGGGAGGACTGTACAACAAGATAAGAGAGACGAACGATTCACCAAAACAGCACATCTTCAGTCACACCGGTGAACATATGTAAGGAAACTAGTCTAACTTAGCAACTGATAGTCCTCATTATAACTGGGACGTATGTTTAAGTTATATCAGAGAAAGACAGCCTGTTTAATCCATTTTCATGCATTTTCTTGTGAATAAACGTCATTTTTCGTGCAAAATCCGTCATTTTGATGATTGGTAGGCTTAAAGTCAACCGTACGTTCGCATCTCTTGGGGACACTATTGTTGAAATTTTCCGAAATCAATATGTGGCGGAATTCTTGAAGAGTTGCGTTACACTCTCTGTTTGTTGCATCACATTCCTTGAACCCTGTAAATGACGATTCAGAATATTTAGAAAGTGAGTTGGAATGTATAGTGTACACAAATACATTTTTGGTGTACGATGTATACTATGTGAAGTTTTACTGTCAGTGCTATCATATAATACACAGCACTGCCAGTCACCAGTGGACTTTGAAGTCCTCCTTAAGTAATTATGACGTATTAAGTATTCATTATAAATGTGTTTGTGGCAAGTTTTAGCTTCAGTTAAAGTACGTAAAGTTAGGAAACAGAAACTCATTGATTCAAAGGATTGCAACTTGATTAGAATAATGTTAGAATGCATGTACCAACCTAATGAGATTTTTTGGGGTATTTTCATGCAACTCCCCACTGCTAGTACGGTAATCCGCTCTAAATTTACCTTTAATTATTTTGTTGAATTCTTTTGCTGGAAATCCACCCACCTATCGCATCAAATTATAAATGCGGGACGATCTACGCAAAAGTTCACCGAGGACCGGAAAGCGAACACAAAGAAATGAAATTGGTGTACAGTAGTTCATAAGAACGATATAGGATTTAGCACCTTTCTACAGTAATGAATGTCATAACCTACTTTATGTGATATTGGTTTATTTCCGTGATTTAGGACTAGAACTTCCAGTAAAATCGTGCAATTTAACTTTCAAAAGCTTTGAAAGAACCGCAGATTCCCACTTTAACAGCCTGTTACTATACTGACTGTTAAAGGTAGATCCTTATGAAACGGGTAATATAAACAGCTGAGGCGAGCGTATTTTGATTTTAATGAGTCCACCACTTGAAATAATCATTAATTTTTACTAAAATTAGTAAAAAATTAAGAATCACAAACCATGTCAGAACAATCGCGAATCACTCTAGTCATTTATATTTATGCTTGTCCGTGTACAAGTATTGAACAGGGTCCAACCAAGATGACATAAAGCTGATGTGGTAATGTAACACTTGCATCTTTTATGGTTTGAATAATCTGATTTATCAGTACATAAGGTTGTGTAGAGATTATATTGCGTAGGTATTTGGTTATATTTGAGTAACTTATGTGAACCATTCTTATTAGTTGGTGGTAATTGGCGTTTGACGTGTACCAACCTCCTTTCACACATTCTGTTCGTGTGGTGCCCATCTTTTTGCGATATTATCCTAATCTTCTTTCGTATCATAATAGTCAGACACGTTGCCGTTTTCGAGCCCTTTTCCTCAAGCTTACATAAAAGTCTATTGAGTAACTCACCGTAGGTCACTATAAAGGTTCTTTAGAGGGTGATCTGTAGTGTGCATAAATAATTCAACCTTTAAACATGTGTACACGAATTTGATAAGTATCTAACTGTGACCTATATGCATGGTAAGTGCATTGTGATACATGGTCTGCGTTTGTGTGGTAGTTACGTATTCATTTGCTGGCCAGGGGTGGAATGGATTATTCCTGAATAGCTTCAATTTTTTATACTAATATTTATATCCTTAAGAATGATAACTTCGGCAGATATTTCATAACTTTTTGAATTCTGTTAGGTTATTCCAGGTTTGGTGTGCATTTCAGCTAACATATGAGGATATCTGCGTATGATTCCTCAAGAAAATCAGGTTCACGGTGTGCATCGCCTAAATTGTTAACGCTGCTTTGTGTAGTGTCTAGTGATTTGCCCGTTATTTAAACCATACTTCTGTGTGATAGTATTCAGATTAATCATTTTTCGTGGGGTTAGATTGTATATGTAGAACTATTTGCATAGGATTTTGTTGTCTTGTTGCATTGTCTTGATCTCTAATAATTAAAGCGAATTGGGCTGTTCGTTAATTTCAAATTCAGCTTTAATTTCAGTTTAGTCTGAATCTTCTTAACCTTTTTACTATTTTACAAAAGATATTCGGATAGAATTTTCTGATTATAACTTTTTCTGAATGTTTAGATGACCAGCACTTGGAGTAGTTTATGTCTTTCCCACATTTCGAAGCAGTTAAGTGAGGCGTTTAGGAAATCAGCTTCGTTTATGATTTCCACCTCTGCCAGTTTGATTAATATTTACTACGTCTTATCTCCTGGAGAAATTCTTTCTACTCCTGTGGCTTCTGTTTATCAGCAAATGGTAGAACAAATGCAGGATTTAATCACACGGGACACGGCTTTATTGTATCCTCTTCCAAGAAAACAGTTTTTGGCTGAGTCATGGGTTACATCTGGAAAGTTGTTGGTGATACTCGAATCTTCAATCCTTGGTGAGGGTATACTAAAATTAGATTTTCAGAAAGACTTCGAAATAGTAAGTGGTTGTCAGCGATATTATTGTGTATATGCATGTGTATGTATATGTGTACTTCTCAGTATCCATGTTTGACTGAAATGTTAGGGCAGAACTTTTCACAAAGGTACATCATTTGGAGTTGGTATGTTTCAGAGAGACATGTATAAAAGTAGTAGATTGAAATGTAATGAAACTAAAATGTTTGTAAAAAAGAACAGTTAGATTAAGGATAAGGAGGACTTTCAAAATCTGCATGATAAAAAGTGAATACATCTGCGCTAGTAGGAACGGCTTTGATCTATGTTAGCAACGTCTGATTCTTAACATCCCTTGGACCCTACTCAGGTTGTCTACATCCCTTTATGTAGCTTTAAGCAACAGTCAGTAACTTAATGGGTTTGTACAAGTGTTTTTATTTGCCCATCCCAAACCTGTTTCCAGCCTTATCCAATTTCAGAGAAGCCACAATTGTGAGAGAAGGATTATTTAACAAACCCATGAATTTCGGTGGGATTCATCAACCGAATAGCTTTGGAAACATGATTATTTCTAATAGTTCATTTGTTTAACGTACATGATAGCAACAATTAAGCAATTTAGTATCAGGCTCGACAGATTAATGATCGATAAAAGGCAAGTGATGATTTGATGTAATTAAAAAATGAGTAATATGCTTTAAAGTACGAAGTGGAGTTACCGTAGTAGGAACGATTCAAATTCTGAACAATTAGACTTGAAAACAATGATCTGGCTTTTCCACCCTGATGGTACAGGCTTCAGGGAACCTAGGTGTTATATTATTGCCTAGCTTATTAGTGACTATTAAGCTTTCTTTAGCACAATAGTATGATCACAGTTCAACGAATGACCTGTGATTGAGCTCGTTGGGATGCCATCGTGAGCCATTTAGTGCAGTGTTCTTTAAAACATTTCCAGAGTTCTCAGATGAAGAGTTCTATCGAAATTTACTATTTCAATCAATACTGTTTTTTCAAAATTACTGCTTGCTTTAAATTTACTTCGGGGAAGAAATTCTATGTTATACTGCTTGTTTGGGAAGGCGGCAGTTTGGCTTGCATAACACGTATCAACCGATGAAGCTGCACAAACTCTTTACTTAACACTGTTTGTGACCTAAATGTAAGTGGTCATATTGCACCATGTAACACAAAACTCTGAACGGAGGTATCTGTGGTCAAAGTCTCTTAATGTGTTTATATCTCTTATCTTTAGCGGCCTTGTTTCATAACCATAAAGTAGGACGGAGCAAACTGCTGCACAGTACACACCTTTAGTGAACATCTTGATATCACAACTGTGTGAAAGGTAAGAGAAGTTGATCAATATCAAAAGAGCATTTTTTGTGCGTGCTGAAATTTTGGCAGCAGTTAATTTACTAGTAGTCATGCAACTTCATAGATAACTGAAGAGGTCACCACACCTTACCACTTCCCTACCTGTCTTTAAACTAAAGTCTACAAACTCCCTCCTGAGGCATCATCGTACATTTGACGGCGGTAAAACACGTGCTTAACACACTTATCTTTTTGCTTTGGATTCAAAGGACTATGTTTTGTCATCACAATAAAGCGTGACACCAGTCCGTTAACTCTTTGATAGTTAGATTGACTTATGTAGGGAAATGTAGACTGTCTGTTTGTGGTTCTCGAAATGCTAAGAACCAATGGCTGGAAAATATTTGTGATATGACTCAAAATTGTTCTCAATAGCTCAGATGCATTCACTCTTTGTGATCTCCCATATCGATTAAACCGTCATGTTTTTCCATGTTACTATTCTTCGTCTCACATTTGTACTTATTATAATACTTTTGAATCCCTTTGTTCTCTTTTGATTACTTTTGTATGTTACATATGATGTTGCGACTTGAAGTGTTGTACTTCTGTGCTAAGTTCTACGTTGAGATTCGGTCAGTCAGAGTTGACTACCTTGATTAGTGTGAGATACTTTTTTGAGATTCTCATCATGGTAACAGGATCTCCCAGTCAATGGAGTCATATGCCGCCCTCATGTCAAAAACCACGACCAGTGTTTGACGTTGGTGAGTTTGCCTATGTCCTAAAATCTGTAGAAAAGTGAAGATGATCAATGCACCTCGTTCCTGGTCTAAAGCCTGTCTGATTTTATGGTGTCTCTCTTACCCTAATCTTACTATTCACAAGGCTATGGAACCTAGACCCTTAGATGCTATGTTAATCCAACTGTTATCGGTTTGACCCTTCATAAAATGGGATGATCAACAATCTACACCAGTCCTATGGAATATCTTGGAATTTTGCACGCTAGCTGCTACCTTAGTAATTACTAATTACTAACACTGTTAAACTGTCCTTAAATTCTAAAAAACGTAGATTATTTTCTTATTTATTATATATTAATTATCCGATGTCTAAACACTATGACATTAATGTAATGGTGTACTACTATAGTCAATGAAAGTATTTTTGTGCATAAACTTCATTAAGTTCTAAACCCCTTGTGCTAGGGAGGCCCAAACACCTTATATTTTTTAACAGCATGGTCGGCATAATCGTTTGGAATCAGTACTATGTCAACATGCATCCTATGCACTCCGTTTTAACCAGAGAGTTAAAGGTTCCAAACTTCTTTCACATACGGAGATTTGTGTAGCCAGGCAGTATCATCAACCCTTGCACATTATGTTTGGCTAATAGCCAGTTGCAGTTTCGCTCATTCAATTGTCGTGTAATTTAGTTGGCTTATCCGTGTGGATAAAATTAGAACTGTTTCTTAATTAGAAATGTTACCCCTGTGTTTCAAACTGTGACTTCCTTTGTGTAACAAATTTGCATTATGTAGCGCCAAAATACCTCTATTACTTGTATATCTTGCGCATTCTTTGTTTGTGATTTCCAATTCGTTTGAAATGTTGTCCTTTCTGTCTCTAAATATTTTCGCAATAAAGTTCATAAATTTTTGACGAACATTGAGAATTTGTGTACATATCAAAGCATCTTTTTCTTAAAGCTTAGTGACAAAGGTTAGTACACTTAACACATGTATACTAACCCACCCAGACTAATTGCTGACAACTGTTAAACATGAGACTACTAGACTTTAAATTATGTAAATTCTTTAACTAAAGCGCATAACTTTCATACTAAAACGACTCGTACTACCATGTCAGGTATTTCGTACAACTGAGAAAAGAGACAAAAAACAGAATAACTAAACATTTATAGTACTTCTAAATATATCTCACTCCTTAATGGTGTTAGTACGGAAGATGTCACTGGTGATAAAACGCCCATGATCAAATACCAAAGTTCAAAAAATACGAAGTAATTTTTATTGTCATCTTGAGCTACAAATCGTCCCTGTTATCTAACAAATAATTTCACTTACTGAATGACTTAAAAACGCAACCTATCGTCCACAGTTGGATAAGGACTGGCTGTGCCACTTGTTGTTGGTGGCTAGCAATAGGATCCATGACTAAATGTGATATGTTTTTCCTCTGCAAGTGTGTTAGAAGTTCCATGATTTTCTTTGTATACATTAATATAAGGATTTCATCTCTCAAAGAAGGCTAATAATTTTTATATGGAAAAGTAAGGCAGTCTCAGTCGCCCACTAATTCTGAACAAACAAAGAAATTTTTGTAACTCAATAGTCAAGTACTTAACTTAAATTCATGAGTGTTTATTTCGACCCTTACTGAAGTGTATTCATTCGAAACAGCACAAACAATACAGAATTCTCTTACGTTCCAGCCATACCCACCCTAAGTTACCTAAAATTCTACTACCAAAAAGACTAAACATGATTTTCCATTATTTTCCAGGTCAGCAAATACTTAGCAAATGGTGGTCGTGCTTTGTTGTTCTTGAATACGTTTGGAGTCTGTAGTCAGTCTTCACAAAGTTTGGCTCATTACGCGAAATCTGCGAATGATTGTGTGCTTAGTTTACCTAAAGACAATGATTTATCTTGGACATGGATGTATAAAAACTCGGTTCTGATAGGTGGATACCATTTAAAAGAGGAGAGTAGTAATGTGGACGAAGTTAATGAATGTCAACCTACAGTTGCCGTTCTCACAGTAAGCTGAATGATTTTTCAGTTGTCTTTTGAGTTTATCAGTTGATGGGTTCCTCAGAATTTTTTACTGAATTAACACATCTTGTTTTTATAGGGTTTATTCTTAAAAGTTCATGTGAAATACACTTTAGTTTGATTTGGTTTGTCATAATGTAGTTCATGTTTAGGAAGTTCTGAACCTCTGATAATGAACTTTGGCCAAGTTAAACCTTAAGTACCACTAACTACTGGTGGAATGCGGCCGCACCAATGACCTTGAAACGTGCATCGATCAAGTTAGTTGTCATCAATAAAATATCCTCATAGAAGTGTTGTGTTATTAAATGGGATATCTGGCAAGTTTCAGCGTAGGTTTGCGAAAGATTAAGTTACGCATTAAGCCATGGACAAGTTAGGATTAGGTCAACCTATTAAAGGCAACATTAGGGTTAGTTCAAGTTAGATTCGGGTTAGTTTAGGCATATTTTCACGTTAGGGCTAGGTTCAGGAAAGATTAGGGTTAGGGTTAAGGTTAGAAGACCTAACTAATTACATGCATAGAATGTGGTTAAATTGCTCCGTTTATATAATAACAGAACTTGTGCACTGTGGTAGAGTATAATTCCATTGTGGGTAAAATTTATTTTGATAAAGTCTCACAGTATTATACAGTAATATCTACCGATGACGTTTCGAGCACAATTTATTGTTCAGTAAATATTACTGTTTTTCAAGTGTTGGTTTGTAGGGATTTGATTGGTTACAGGATTTCATCATGAGCTGACATCAGTTAGAGAACCATTGGAAAACCTGGGAGTACTGGACAGCTGTTTCGTCCTAGTTTGGGACTCTTCAGCAGTACGCACCCACTGGGATTCGAACCCAGGACCTTCTGGTTACAAGGCGAGCTCGTATACCATTAAGCCACTGGGACCCGATCCAATGGTCCATGAATTCTAACTTCTGCCAATTCACGACATAGCGCGACCACTAGTCAATGTCTTCGGCGAGGATTTTTCCTCACGCTCAACCTACTGTACCCCACTGGTCACGACTTCCCCCTAGAACCCCAGATAACTACCTACCTGAATAGGGCCAGTCGCTAGTGGGCGTCTCATTGATATTCAAGTATTGGTTTGTAGGGAATCTATGAGTCCATTGGGTCGGGTCCCAGTGGCTTAATTGTCTACGAGCTCGCCTTGTAACCAGAAGGTCCTGTGTTCGAACCCTGGTGGTGGGTGCGTACTGATGAAGAGTCCCAAACTAGGACGTAGGAAACAGCTGTCCTGTACTCCCAAGTTTTCCAATGGTTCTCAAACCGATGTCATCTCATGATGAAATTCTGTAACCAATCAATCAAATCCCTAAAAGCCAATACTTGAACTTATTTTTGTAAGTTTGTTGGAACTCCGTCTGGAGCAATTTGTTAACATAACAAAAGTAGTCGTACTAAACCGTAAAGAAAACGCTTAGGGGGTGACAACTTAGTTTTCGTATCTGACAATACTTTCATTGAGTGACTCTACTAACCAATCTTCTACGCGCTTTGTCCAGTTTTTGGAAATTTTACAGACTTTGATTTCGATGGTAACTTGCATTATTAGAAATATAAGGGACAAAATGCTTAAGTGGTTTTTATATTTAATCTTTCAAATCTTCCAGTTTCAGAAAGTATGTTTTCTCTCTTCAGACTGATTGTTTAAGAAGCAGTTCAAATCACTTGAAAAGCGCTTTGAATCTTCTTGGGATTCAGTGTGTGTCCATTGTGAATGGGCGAAACGATAAGGGCGAAAAATTGTTGCCTACAGCTTATGTACCCAGTAAGAATATTTTGTACTCTTTTTCAACAGATTCATCGAAACAGGTGAGTTTATATTATCATATTTTAATGATTGTTCAAGCATCATATAAACTTTTTTTGGATTTTGATAATGTTTTAAGCAAAATTACCGCCCGTGATCACATCAACAGTTGAAATTGTTTTTATGCTTCTCCACTCATTACATGTCTGTAGCCATTAGTTGAGTTATTTTACTACACATATTTTCACGTGTGACGAACAGCAGTTTCATAAAGTTCCAACCACGAAAGGATTCTAACAAGAAGACTTCAAGTCACTCATTAAAAACTATGTGAACTGTTTAATTAATAGGTCCCATATCGTAACTAATAGTCAAGTAACTAAAACTCGGTTGAATAACTAGCTCAATGAAGTACCAATAGTTTGACATCTTACGTCAGTAATATTTGATTGTAATAGTGTAATTAAAATTCAAGTAAAAATGAAATCTGACTGGTTGATAGAAAGTGAAATATCACTAGGTATAGTAACCCCTGCAGTCAAATATCTAAGCTTTCCTCATCTTGTTTTGGGTGTACCTCTCTATAGCTCTGCTTTTAGCGTCGATACTGCTTACTGGTAGTATGGAGATTTGCGGTTTAGGATAAGCGCAACTTCATGTTAGTCACGTACATCAGTCACCATCGCATAATGAGGTCAGTCTAATCACCACTCAAGGTGTTAGATATCTTTACTTGGCGATGCAGATAGCATAACTTGTTAGGTACTAGAGGCGCGTGCTTCATTCTAAAATTTAAGCCCAAAATGCTCGGACGATGCTTTACGCTTACTTTTCCCTTCATGAATTCCTTGTTGTTAAAGAATGTTTGAACAGCAGGTCAGAAGGAAACAGATGCCTCCATCAGTATGCCTTTGAGTTCAGTGTAAAGTAATCACAGTTTGCACATCTTACAGTCATCACTCATCTCTTTAAAGGTAGTTAGACAACTTTTATATTCCTTACGAGGGGTTTTAGCCACATAATAAACTCGTTCGATGCCGTATTCATTGTCAGACACTGCCATATATTTCAAGTAGTCCGGGAGATACGAATACAGACAAACAGTAGATTTATGCCTGTGTAATTGAATTGAAATTAAATAATAAATCGTATTTTGTAAAGTTTTCAGTCATAGGCATCTTATAGAAAGTCACTAGTTTTTTGTAGATGAAATTTATAGTATAATTCCAAATAATTTTATCGTAAACAATCTCTTCTGTGGTTTGTACTATTGCGCTCTTAAATCTACACCCATTTTGTTGTGCTCATTATAAGTTAGACTAAAATTTCAAACTGGTAGTTCTCTTGTTTCTTAAAGGTTGTTCTGATTTGTTAGCTGCAAGGTTGAGAAAATCAGAATCAACATTCTCAGCTTTTTATATTACTGTTTATTGCGTACCATTAACAACTAGATGCACAAGAATGGGCAAAATACGGTTTTGTGTTGCTCTGTCTTCCGTATTGTACTTATTCGTCTGCCTTTCATGTTTTCCGTGTTGTTCCGGAAGCACTGTCCATCGTTTTCCGCCTATTGAGGACATCTCTACAATATTTTAATAATTGTAACTGTCTCGAGGAATTTAATTCCACTAATGCACATAACTTCAAACAAATATCTTTTTACATTTCAGTCTCAAAATCGTTCTCAGCGGCACAGATTCATTTAATTCCATTGTGGATAAAATTTATTTTAATATTGCAAAAATGTTCATTCAGACATCTATAAAAACAAAATAATCGAGCAAAGAATATTCTTTTCGATAAATTCCTCTTCCAGGCTCTACAATTATATATATGTTTTTATACACAGAATATTTTAAATTAGTAGTTAATAACAATATTAGCGTTTTTTTAAAAATAATATCGATTTGTAAAGTATGATCAATGCTATTGCAGTTCATTAAAGATGTTTAAATTACAATAATAATAAAGATATAACAGCGAATAGAATATCAACTAAAATTAGGGAAATTTCACAAAAATTCTGGATTATTCAAACCTGGATGGCCAAGGTAATGATAATGACTGGACTAACTTCTTTTGGGTGCATAAATTAGGCTTATTAATATGAATCCCCACAGCCTCAGCAATATTTAGAAGTCGAACTCTTAAAGCGAAATTGAGATTCGTAGGTATGCGGTAAATGACCCTGAAAGCATGATTAACGTCAATCTTGTGTTCTGTCTCCACAAGATGCGCCAGAATAGCATTGCGAATAGATTTTGTTTGACCTTTGCTTAACCAGGCAGGGTGATGTTCGGAAATTCGACGAGAAACACGCCTAATTGTACGGCCTATGTAACTGGCTCCACAGGAGCAGTTAAATTGGTATATACACATGGAAGAGGCGAAATTAGGCAGTTTGTCTTTTATTCCCGAACGCAGAAGAGGAGTGGTTCTGAAGATACAGCGTAATTGAGCAGCAGGGAATGCTCTTTTTACCGCATTTCTGAGGCGATGTGTTAGTATTTCACTTGTGTTGTCTCCTAGGAACTGCATCTGTAAGAACAAGGCTTTCTTTGGAACTGTTGGTACCTTGGATTGTTTTGGTTTTAGATTCATATTCTTATCAATAAACTTTTCGGGATAACCATTCTCACAGTCTCACAGTGTTATACAGTAATATTTACTGATGACGTTTCTTTTATTATTCCTTTACGTTCCCAGTGGAACAAGGGGGTTCAAGCTAGACGATTGAAGTTTCGGTAGCAGTGGTGTTTATTTTTACTGGATGGGGTTGCTAGCCTCATGCCCAACCTTTTCTCTTTACCAGTCTTATTACTGGCTTAGTGAGGTAAAGGAGTGCGTCGGCCGGGGGTCGAACCCCGGACCGCCTGCGCGGTTGGCGAGCATTCTGCCGAATAGCCACGGACGCCCTGATGACGTTTCGAGCACAGTTTATTGCTGATAAGCATATTAAGTTACTCACACAAATTGCCAACTTAGTTTATGTGATTCCACTATTTCTCATCCCTTGATTTGATTATTTATTATTACTATTGTTTCCTTTAGTTCCTAGGGGAACAAAAGGCTACAGCCGCACGTGTCTCCATTGCTTTCGGTTCCCCGCTAATGTATTCACCTGGCTCCAGATTTGCCCACATGCTTTCTTCTCCTCTTCGCATGACCTCCTCCATGTCATCCTCAGGCGAACAACTCGTCGCTTGATTTGATTGGTAGTAATATTTTCCATATTTCTGGTATGACTGATGAGTCATTGCTATTGTACTTGTTGGGTGTCGATTATATGAACAAAGATTCAATAATCAACCTCTTTCTCTAACTACCTATATTACTTCTTAGAATTTTAACCCTCTCCCACCCTATTATGTGATTGTGTGTTAATGCATGCAGTGCAATTGCTGAGGTTTTTTCTAAATTACTTATCTTCTCGGGGTCAATCATTCTAACCTTTGCTAAATGCTCATGTCCTCACAATCTGACTACTCCCGATCTACTAGTTTAACCTATGTAGTTTACGTCGTAGTCATTGCAAGGTATTTTGTAAATTATTTGATTTTGTCTATATAGATCAACACGGCCCTTTAACCTACAGAGCTTGTCTTATCTGAGTGAGTTTGTAAGTTTAAATGCCACTCTAATTCCTGCTTTATTACGAATCCTACGTAGGGGGTGTCTCAGATGTCGCCTTCTCATATGGTAACACTAGATGCCTTATATTCTCTCTTATTTATGTTATCATTATTAGTTTCCCCATTATTTTTTGCTTTTGACCTTTTCTGATCTTCCTAATGAGTTTTATAGGATAGTTATTTGACACCAACGATTCTTCTATCTATTTTGTTTCATCATTTAGCTCTTTTTTGTACTACTTAGTGCTACTGCTCGGTTTTTCAGACACTTAGCTAAACACGCCTTAACAGTAAACTGATGAGATGAATCAAAGTCTAAATATCTATTAGGATGCGCTGCTTTTTATAAACGCTAGTGTGCACTTTACCTTCTGTTCGTTTTATTTTGACAATCTAACATAGTTATTTGTCCTTGTCCATTTTCCGATTCAAATGTGAATTTTATTCCTTATACTAGTGAGTTTGTGTGTGTGAAGAAGCTAGAGATATGTTATGTTTTTAACACTGTGAAAGTGTCATCCACACATCTCATTTTAATGTATAACACTGAGAATTTATCAAAATAAATTTTATCTATAATGGAATTATACTCTACCACAGTGCACAAGTTCTGTTCTTATAGCAGATGGTTTTACTTTTTGTGACCTCACTTATCCATTAAACCCTCATATTTTGTCATTTTACTATTCTTTCTTCCGCACATTTTTTTTTCATAATAGCTCTTTTGAATCTGTCGCTTTATCTTTGTTTGCTATATGGGGTGTGACTGCATGAACTGCTACACTTCTGTGCAAAGTTCTATGCTGTGTCTCAGTCCGTCCAGTCGATTGACTTATGACATTCGAAAAATACTTATAATGCAGTTCTGTTTTATTGTGTGATTTTCGTGGAGTTGAAGACAGCGTTTAAAGTATTCACTGTTATCGCTGTTATGGGTAATAGTGGTACACATGAGATTACTTTTTTGTCTGCTTACGTAACCGTTAAAGTCTAAAAACTTTATTCTTATCTATAAAATATAATTTTAGTTAATTTGTTCGTCAGATTTTTACAAAATATTTAACAACTGCATTCTTTCGGCCCTGTATCAAGATGAATTTCAAAGATTTTTGAATGTTACCATCATATTTGTTTATATTCGAATTTTTAGAAGATTGTTGAATTTCTAACTGATGAATGTGTGAAAAGAAATTATAAGGAAGAAATTATTTACTGTTCCAACGTGTCTCATCTCCCAGTAGGATTTAATTGGACAGATTACTTTTCAAATCTTCATACTGAGCAGTTGGGCAGATTAGTTATTTGGGCTTATTCTATGCCATCTAGTTGGGAATTTTGTCAACGGTAAGTTTTATTATTTTTGTTTGATGCTAGACTAGTAAGGATGACTGATTAGAAATTTTTTTCATGTTTAAGAATGATTTATTCTAGCAGTGTTCCAAAACGTATTGATATAATACTGTTTATTTTACTAACTTTCAGTCATGCTTATTGAAAAGAGGTTCTCTGTAATACAACACTGCATGTATGAAACTTTTTCCCGCCACGTGACTTGATGAAGATTTAGGACTTTATCTATGGATTTGCCTCTATCGCCTAGCACTTTGTGTTTAGCTGGATTTTATTATTTTAATAGTGAATTCAATCTCTAAACACTTCATAATCGTCTCTGCAATAGTGATACTATGAATTGCCCATCTTGAAACATTAGTTTCAGCTGCGTCAATGTTTGTGGCTGCCTACATTATGCACTGGTCATGTTTTTCTTGACACTGAGAGTGACCGAATAAAGAGAGAATATAAAATATCCAATTTTTCTTAAAACGGTAAGCCAGTTGTGTACTAGGATAGCAGTTGTTTTTGTATTGTGTTCGCAAAAACACTAGCGACATCTATGATGTTTCGATGTTTCTTTCTCTAGAATAATATCAAAGTAAAACGTATTATTAACAAAAAATGTTAACAAATGTTTTTTAATATAATAGATTCTTTGAAAAAATTCCCCCGAATTCTGGACTTTTGGTATGCTCTGATATTCAGACGAACGGAAAAGGTGAACCACATGCACTTGTTTAAAAGTTTAAAATCAATGGTTTGTAGAACTTTTGAGTAGACATTGTTAATTATTTTGAGATTTGTAATCTGTATTAAATAAAAACTATAAGGCTGTTTTGTTAATCACAAGTCACAATATGAGGCTATTGGGTTTGCATTAAATTACAATATGAATCTTTCCATATATTGTTGCCCACTATTAACTTTGCATGTCTTAAGAGGTTGAAAAAAAGAACATTTGTAATGTTATGTGTAATAAGTGCATAAGTTACAAGTTTTACTTTGCATTTATAAGTATGAATATGATTCATACTACACATGTGTTGTATGTAGACAAATTTAACACAAAAAAGAACCGAATCGTCTTAAGCCACCAGGGATCACGACCGGAAACAACTGCTATTACAGGTTACCGGATTTCATCATAAGCTGACTCCGGTTAGAGTACCTTGGAGTACTGGACAGCTGTTTGTTTGTCCTAGTTTGGGACTCTTCATCGGTAAACACCCACAGGGATTCGGACCCAGTACGACAGTTCGATGCTTAAACCACTATAGTGGATGAAATTGAATGTAGACCGTCAAAAGGCATTTCAAACTGATCAGAATGAAAATGTTACCTGTGGTTGCAAGTAAAGAAACAATGAGAATTCATAAGTGATGAAGTTCATTGTGCTAAACATACCCTTTTTACTAATTTAACATGAAATAAAAGTGTCGGTGCGCAACTTTTGTTAAATGTGAGTTGTTTTTGTAATCATCAAATACTAAAGAAACAATCCTATATTCTAGAACAATTTGGCTAGATTGTTGTGAAAACCTGCAGGCCAGCTTTGTCTTGCATACAGTCTGGTGTGTGGATAAAGCTGCGATCAGAGTATTCGGCAAGCTAAGGTTAGTTAGAACAGATATAATTATAATACATCATTCCAACTGAATAATGCATAAAGATTCATTATTATGAAAACTCGAAATAATGAACAGTGAAGTGAGTTTGTATAGGAAAGCTTTTCAACAATAAATCAGGATTATAACTGAACTGTAGAAATAACTATACACTGTAGAATACTAGAAATTAAAACAAGTGGCTACATAATTATGTAAAATCAATTAAGTAACTGAAGTGAAGTAGGCAAACTTATAAATCGATTGAAATAAGAGTAGTTTGTAATTAATTTTTGCCGCCCAAATATCTACTTTAATTATCACTCATGTTACATACTGATATTGGCTCTATGACACTTGAAATGTATTTCTTCACTTAGTTTGTTGTTTTCATAAATGTTGAAATAGGATTATTCATTGCAGAATAATAATAGGATAAATGAATGTAGTATCTACTATTCAAGAACAAGCTGTCATTCGATATCTGACTGGCACTTAAGCAATTAATACCATAGAGACAATTATTGCTACAGCTTGCGTGGATACTAATGTTCAATCAGATTTCTAAGCTTAAACACACTGTGTTAATTAAATCTGTTCATCTTAACGCGGAAGCAGAATCAAACTGCCTTGACTAGAGACTTCATTAGTGTTTCTTTTTCTGTCGAACAAATATATTATTAGAGTGCTTATCAGAACTCACCTAGTTGATGCATAAATGGTGAGAAACGAAGTGTTCGTCGAAATTATTTCGGTATTGGTAGTGGCCACTCATTTTACCTTCGTTTTTTTTCAATACGGGAATCACATAATAAGCCTATTACTTTGACGACATGGCTGTATCGACTAAAATAGTTATAATGATTTTAATTTCTTAATACTCTCTAATTCATCATTCAGCCATGAATAAAACATTTGGAGCTCATAAATTTGTTTGCAGTGTTTACCGACAGATTTATTGATAAATCGGTGTCTGCATTCGTGATATCTGTACTTCTGGTAGTCATACTTCTAATCATACTTGTACTTAGTTAATCTTACTCGACCCACTATTTCAAATACTAGTGATTATGTTCATAAGTGAGGTATATTTTCAGTATTATTAGGAAAACATTTGTTTTCACTGAACTTTCGATGTAAAAGTGCTGTTAGATTAAGTATTATGGAATTTAATTCATCATTTACAAAATAACATAGTTCGAGTGGAAAATTCACCACAGCTGCTTTCGGAAGCCTTAATTATACAGTCTACAATATATGACATGAGTGGTTCACAATTATGGGTACGAATCAGTAATGTATGCTATTTCTCTTCAACACTAGGTCTATTATTAATTTCATTTGCGCAATTCAAAAGTACTTTTCTCTTTGCTTTTACTAGGCAGAGGTGAGAATAAATGGATTAGTCCTGTTGGACAGGCTGCATTTACATTCCACGTAACACTTTCCAATTTCACTGATCGAATGTTTATGAATTATGTAACTTGTATGCAGCATATTATTGCACTGAGTATAGTTTTGGCATGCCGACATCTAATTGCTGAACATTTGGAGAAAATTTCATGTGAAACAAAGTTTTCCGATATTAACGAGGAATTTCTTGTTGTAAGTTGACCTATTTAAGTGAATTTAAGTTTGCTTAATGTCGAAACGCCTACACAGTTTTTGCAGTTCACAATCTAATATTTTTCTCCTCATATGTTGGGTGATACGGTAGACCTAACGGTTTAGATTTGCATTGATAAATGAACTTAATATTTGGACCTGTGGAGGTATAGTTTATTTCCATGCAGAATTTGCCAAAACCATTTCTCGTACTTTTCTTAAACTAAAACGTAACCGCTACTGGTTGCTAACCGGTTTACAATACTTCTAGTTCGTATTGTGATCTACGTTGAAATTCCTATTAAATGTCATGGATGTAAACTATGGATGTAGTTCTTAATAATGAGAAAGAATTTAAGTGAACACATCAACTCCTTTGTTCATCCACACCGTCAAAATCATCCTGCGTAGAGACGAAGTTTTAGAAAAAAACAAAATAAAATTGAGCAAAGAAAATTTTTTTCGATAATTTCCGCTTCTGGATCTACAATAATATATATCTTTATGGACAAAGAATATTCTAGAATTGTCGTCATTAACAATATTGGTGTTTTTTAAATACTATCAGTTTGTTAAGTAAGATCAATGAAATTACAGTTCAAGAAAGATACATAAATTATAAGAACCATAAAAATAATAATACCAAATAGTATATCAAATAAAATTAAGGAAATTTCTGCAGCAAAGGGACGATCAATAAAACCTTGATGGGCCAAGGTAAGGACAGAGTCTGAACCAGCTTCTTTTGGATTTATAAGTTAGGTTTCTTAATGTGGATTTCGACGACCTCAACAATATGTAGTAGACAAACTGCTAAGGTCAAGTTAAGATCAGTTAGTATGCGGTAGATAACTTTGAAAGCCTTAGTAACATCAATCTTGTGTTCTGTATCCACAAGATAAGATACTATGCACTACGAATGGATTTTGTTCGTCCTTTACTTAACCACGCAGTATGATGTTCGGAAATTCGACGAGAAACATGCCTAATTGTACCGCCTATGTAACTGGCTCTACAGGATCAGTCAAATTGGTAAATACGCATAGAAGAGGCGATATTAGGCAGTTGATCTTTTGCTGCTGAACGCAAAATAAGAGTGGTTTTGAAGACACAGCATAATTCAGCAGCACTGTTTTTTCTAATTGTCTGAATGTATATTTTCGCTATATTTGAGATAAAGTTTTGTTTGAAAACTGTAGATTAATTTAATATATGATGACACATTCCCCGTCCAAGTGATTAGGGTAGGATAAGAAATGAAATCACTGTTATTTTGAACTATACCTTGGGTGTGTCTTCTCCGAATTAATTTACAGCGCCACATATGTATGTTTTTCTCTATTTTACTAAAGACTCAAAAATATATTTCCAATACTTTTACTCTATTTTCCAAATCCTCATCAATTTTATTATCGTCTGTTTTTGTACTCTCTCGTGAAAGTCGTCTGTAAATGAGATGAAAATTCACTTTCGTTTCTGAATAAAATTAAATTTTCTCGATGTTAAGTGAAAATTCTGCAGGTCTTAGTAAAAATATACTTATTTTCTTGATGATAATTATATTTATAATGGTGATTTTTCTGTTAAAGGGGTTAAAATATTAACTCTATTCGACTTAAAGCTCTTTTTGTTTGTTTTCACAGAATCTTCAATACAATGGGCCTAAAATCCTTGTCAAATGGCCAAATGATATATATGTTGTAGAAGATTATGATGATAATAGCGAAGAAACGAATCTAAAGCCTTTTCAGTTTAATATCATTGGCAAATTGGCGGGTGTATTAGTTCGTTGTCATTTAGTCGATTCGAATCATGCAGAATTTTTAATTGGTAGGATATTACTATACATTTGTCGTGTTTTTTATTGATAATAATCATCAATAATATATGAACAGTTTACCTTTCCATTAGGAAGTGACACGTTTCAAAGTCACCTTAATTTGGTATCAATTTTACTGATTCCTCTTATTGTTTCATATTAATGGTTACTTAAGCCAACAGCCTTGTTCAAATTTATGCTTTGCCTCTGGACCTAATATGGGAAAACTGTCTTACTGCCTGGACCTTGGTAAGAGTAACCAAGTGTGTTGACTTGTTGAAATATTATGTTGGCAAATTCATATATATCCTGTCATCATAGTTGAGCTACAGGTAAGTTTCTTAAATGACCCGACAGATAGCTGTTAACACAATGATTCAACGAGCTACACTGGTTGGAACTAATGTTCCTGCAGGTCGTACCATGCCACAAAGGTTGTTTAGATAGCGGTCACATTGAAAGCAGTTACCATTTTGGTAAAGGTTGTTTACACCATACTGGGTGTCTGTGGACGAAGTCGTACTACTGAAGAATAGAGATGTAACAGCAGTAAGGTGATTTCCCTCAGATGACCAGCATGTCAGCTAGGCCGCATCTCCAGTTTGGAGGTAGTGGGTGGGTGCAATAAAGATTGACCCTGAAAGTTGTACATACTAACTTTCATTCCGGCGATAAGGTCTTACTATGGACGCTAATATTTTAATTTCGAAAGCCACATTCACTCATAAAATAGCTTAGTTCTTGATTTTAAAGGATACTTCTCATATAATCGTAACTTTTATTGTTCTATGACTCTTTTAAACCATGATTTCAGGTTGTGGTATTAATGCATTCAATGAAGTGCCTACAATATGCCTAGAACAAATTTTGACTCACTCTCATCCGTGTAATGCAAAACCAAAATTTACAACTGCTAAGTTGATTTCACTGGTACTGAGCTACATGGAGAGAATAATGACAAAAATCCATAATTCTGATGCAACCTATGATCTTCAATGGGCACTTCGTTTGTACACTAGATGTTGGATCCATACGTAAGTCTATTCACCTCATCTTCTTGAGATTTTGTCTTGCTTATCACTGAGATATCTTTTTCGTTATACAAGAAAGTCGTGACAATCTCAAATTCGGAAATTTAAAGGAGGAAAGCGACCAGACCATACAGTGTTTTCTATCAGGTTATGGATTATCTAAGTACTGGTTGTGCACGCATCTGCAGTGATCCATCACTTTGTTTATCCTCAATTTTCGCACTATGCTTTTAATAAATGTATATCAGTGAAATTGTTCACTAATGTGGATGGTGAAGTGTCACAAAGATGGCTGCTTTCATAGATTTAAATGATTCTGAACAAGAATGCTTAGAGCGACAATTTTTTTTCAATAAATTCTTCTCTATACTCTAAAAATATAAATCCATTACTTTTAGCATGCATTAGCCAGTTACGGCAAATTAGAATTGTATCAGAAAGTTTCTAGTGGTACAAGTACATGATTAAGTAACAGTCAGTAAGTTTTGATTATCATTTAAATTCATATAAAATGTAAAGTCAATAAGAATGTGATATAAAATAGAACTATATAAATCAGTGATGTTTCTCTTTTCAACAAAATGTTCACGTTTCAAGCATGAATGTAGCTAGTGGTGTGAAAGACAAAATGAATGTCAATAAATGGGATACGCTAGACGTAAGCTCAAGGGAGACAAATAACAGTAATAATGATAAAACAGCGACGATGTGGTCTAGATGAACGCTTATCAGGTAATAAAGGATTGTGTAAATGCAATAACAAGTCTGAGGAGCATTAAATAGAACTAAAGTGGTAATATATATAATGAAAAAGATCATCAAGTTGTAAAAGATCTGAAATAAACATTTGCCAGTGAAACAAAGGGTAAAAAAAAATGGAAAAAATAGTATGGGGGTTTGAAGTGTTAATTATCAATGTTTATGGAGGATTTGTTGATTTCATTGTAGACTAAGGAAATCAAAGGAGCTAAACACACTCCGTCTGGTTACAGAGACTAGGTTTCCTGGTATTGATTTCTACTGCTTCAGCTACTGATAGATAGAAGATGTAGTCGAGGGACTGCGGAGGACACGGTAAATCAGCGAAAACGTCTGCCCCGGTTTTATTAAATTCTCAGTGTCTACCAAGTTGGCTATAACAACAACTGTTTACGCATTTGCTTGTCTCGTTACTCAACCATAAGGGAACATGTTTACGTGCGTGCATGGAGAAACCCTCTAAGTGCAGCTTACATAAACAGCTTCACAGGATAAGTTGGTAAGGTCATCATTGGTTATTTATCCTTAACTATACTGGTTTAGTTGGGAAACTGAGTAGCAGTTTAGTTGCGCACGATATCATTCGATGGTCTTCTCAGCAAATGTCCAGACCATCTCCATTTTCTTCTACATATTTCCTGAGCAATAGGTTCTTAGTTGGTTTGTCCCCATAGTTTCTTGTTGTTAATTCTTTTTGACCGGCCGGCCATTTGATCTTATATATAGAGCGAAGGCAACTGTTGGAAATGCTTTTCGTGACACACTGGCCAAGTGTCAGACCCATGTAGGAAGAACTTACTTAACACTGATGAAATAAATAGCTGAGTGAATATTATTGACAGTATTTAAAAACTCTTGTTTGTTAAGTTTACAATCACAAGCCATGAAGGCGTCATCTGCTTATCGACAATAATAGTCAAGCTCATAAATCGTATTTCTGAGTGAATCATTTTCAAGTTTTGCCAAGAAAATATCCGCCAGTATAGGACCCAGAATTGAGTCCATTGCAACCCCATCAACTTGTCTGTAACATTCGTTGTCGAAGATAAACTGAATTCTGTTGGTGTTTTCATATTTAACAAATACCTATTTTACACTAAAATTAAAATTTAGTGTAGAATATAAATAAAACAAATGCATTTATTGAAATGTTTTATATTTATATGTGTGTTTATTATTATTATCTAGAAATCAGAAAGTGGGACTTCAAGTTAATTCAACTCTAAGTACAAATAATGCCGGAGATCTGTCTGAAGATAGTTATCGTATTGTTGGCTTAGATGCTTATGGTTATCTTCTCATTGAAGATACACGTACAGGTGTTGAGCACAGTCTACATCCAGATGGTAATTCAATGGATATGATGCGTGGGCTGATAATAGCAAAATGAGTTTTTTTCTCTTTTTTTTTAAACACACTAGTCCAACTATCTTTTTTCCCCCTTCAGTTCCAGTGCAATAATAACTTTATAGTGGGATCTATTTTCTTTTTGTATAGTCTTCAATGTATTCGATATGTGTGCTTTTTTGTACGTAAATGAATGATCGTCGCTACTATTTTGTGCACACATTTATAAGTATTTTTGATTTCTGAACTTTTTGTTGTTGTTTAGTTATATTATCTTGGCTCACTACTGAATATAAAACGTACATTGATGAATTTATAGACTGGATTTTTTTTCTTTTAGGGGAATATAATCTGTTAAAAAGTATAAATAATATTGATTCACAAGCGACTTGGTCAAAGATATCACTGTTTGCTTATTGTTATCATAAACTTCCACTCTTTTTTATTTGACTACTAAATAATATCCACTTCGGATGTTTTTGTCTCTGTTAGTAAAGATTAGGCCAATCGACAAATGAAATTTCGGTATCAATTGCAAGGAATGTTCGGTGTCTGACTTGAAGGAAATATTACGATCATACTGTAGGTGTGTATTAGTTAATGCCTCCGGAATCATGTGGTTATCACAATAATTTAAGCCTAATGCTTAGTTATGCATGTGGATTAGTATAGACTGTACTTATTACGCAAGACATTCTATTAAATAGAATGATCTGTATTCCCTTGAAGTCTCAGGCAACAGTAGCCAAGGTTAAACAAATTAGTTGGCAGATTGTTAGTAGTAGTGTTAGTAGTGTAACCTATCCAGCCTCAAGTGTGTAAATTGGTACCTGACGATTAAGTATCCTGTGTTTACTAGCTACTATTTACGTCCCCTATTGTGTTGTTTTAACCTGGCCTATTATACTAGCCGGTCCAAACCTTGGGGAAAGAGGAAGGGTGGGGCTAGCGACCCTGCCCCGGAAAATCAATCAAACTGTTACAGAAACATCAACGCAAAACAAAACTATTAAGAATACAGAAATATAAAAAAACAAACTAATTCTTCGCTGGAATCGAAGAGGCGGAATGACACAGCGGGCTGGTGAAAGCCAGTCTTCGGGAAACCAGTCAGCCGACGTGTCTTCTCTCGATAAAAGCAAGAATGAGAATGGGAACGTGGAATGTCCGTTCGATGCAGGAGACTGGGAAGGCTGTCCAGGTAACCAAAGAAATGCGAAGATATGGTATACACACTTGTATGCTGGGTATCTGCGAGAGCAGTTGGAATGGATGTGGATTGTCAAAATTATCAACTGGAGAGTTAGTAATCTACTCTGCTCTGGTCAACCGAACGACAACCACGAGCACTCTGAAGCAATGAGTGACTATCATGATGTGACCAGTGGCAGCCAAAGCCTTAATGCAGTGGGAACTAATTTCATCCAGGAACACAATAGTAAGATTCAACTCAAAAGGAAGGAAGGTCACAATTATCCAATGCTAAGCACAGTGCTACAAACAGCGCGGAACAAGAGAAGAAGGAAGATTTCTACTACAGACAACTGAAAACAGTAATGGACAACATCCCAAATGGTGACATCACAATACTCATGGACGATATGAATAATACGGACAGAGACTGCGGCAAATATACCGACGCCATTATTGCAAAAGGTCTGGAAGGAAGGAAAAGTACCTACCTATTGGAAGAGGGGCTACCACGTCAAGCTGCCAAAGAAGGGCGACTGAGGCATGTACAAGAAATGGCGTGGAATAATGCTCTTGTCCATTCCAAGTAAAACACCAAAACGCATCATCCTGGAGAGAATAAAGGATGCACTGGACACAGAACTCTGCAAATCATGTATTGATCAAATTGCAACTCTACGCATCATCATCACGGTATAAAGCATAGTATGGGAGTCAGACCTCTCCCTACCTCAACTTCGTCGGCTTCAAAAAGGCCTTCACCAGACAGCCTTGACCGAGAAGTAATTTGGAAACTACTTCAACACTATGACGTGCAGTGTCCAAGTCTTTATCAACCTCATTCAAATGTTGGCTATATGACAATGCCTGTCGTGTGCCAGGTGATCCGCAGCGGAAAACTTAGCGAGGCATTCGAAGTGAATACAGGAGTAAGACAAGGCTGGCTACCTATTATTACCGATGATATTCTTAATTGTGGGGGACTGTATTATGCGTCAGACTGTGCATGGGGAGCGAGGAGTCAGGAATACACTGGACCACCAACAAGAAGACTCTAGGAGATCTGGATTTTGCAGATGATACATGTCCAGTGTCACACAAACTCGAAGACTTACAGGCAGGCAGGCGAAAATCAACAAACTGGCTGAAGAATCAGGAGGCGAAGATAGGACTCCAGTTAAACACAGAGAAAGCGGGGATGGAGGTGATGAAGATAACCAACAGCAACAACAACAATCACCATCAACGCGAGAGCTAGCTCCCTTATTTACTATACAATTCCCTGCTTACTTGTTTTCAAATTTATTTTGCCAATGCTAATATTGTTCATGTAAGAAGGAGATAGCTTGGAGTGTGCAGTAAATACCAACTATCTCGGTCAATGAAAAGCCATAACATTGAATGAATTGACTTCCGTATTCAATCCCAATACTTTGTTTCATTATACCACACGTAATCTATGCTACAGAGATATGTTTAATGAAAAGTTATCTTTTCATGTTGTTTTTTTGCTTTTAACTTTCTCGAGCAGTTAACTGCTGTTTAGTTTTCACTGACTTGTCAACGTAAAACTGCACACAGTACATCAGTTTAAATTGTTACAGCTCGGAAAGATATAACAAAGAAGCGTAACGAAAATATAATGGACTAAAGTGCTCATGTTTTCTAGTAAGCAGAACAGTATTTCAGCTGCACTGAAAACGATAATAATTGACAAATACGAGGCATATAGGTCTTCTTTAAGTGTGCTGATATTTAGTAAACAAATTCCCAATTAACTAAATCAGTCGACACATTCGATCAGGGCTTTTTTTATCTGTAATCGTGGAGTTGGAAAAAGATTTATCCACCATCCTGAAACTTTCAATTATCACCTAACTAAACTGTTTGATAACTGCAACTTTGGTGCTTGGAATTGCATATCTCAATGACCTTACGAGCTATACCGGTTGGGACGAATTTTTCTTTAGCTCTTATCATCTCACACAAAGTTCAGTTAGGTGGCGGTAAGGGTAAAATAAGTTGCCGTCATAGTGTGATCTGCTTACATTAGGTTACGAGAGTGAGGGCAAAGTTAAGCTGCCAAGTATATAGGTGTAGGAATTGTAAAGCGTTTTCATTAAATGACCAGTCATGGGGTCTTTGAAAAGAAGGGTTGGTGAATAGTAAGTCCTCAAAATCGCACAATCAAACCTACTCGACTGCTGTTCAGAGTAAGTAATAAGACTCTTCGTACTCACGATATTTCAAAGGTTCTCTCACCTCCAAACAGGTTTTGCGCGGTCAGCATCAGCTAGTCATCTTGTAAGTTCTAAGGTCATTTGAAACAAGTCCTTTTACTCGTTTGGGAAATCTGAGGATAAATATCTCATGGTGGACAGTCTTTTTTAACTTTTCCCTTAATTTAATCTTTGTTGCTTCTCTGCAGTGCCAATAGTGTGCACAAAATAATTCCTACATTTCTTAACTTTACGAATACTATTGATGGCTTCTACCAGTGAAACATAATTCGTAGCCTTTCGAATTCAATTTGCTAACTTCACATCGGAGCTTCCAGCGTTCGAGCCGTAAATAATTTCCGACGGTCAGACTTATTGACTGAAATTTTGGTCATGATTTCAGGCAGGCAATATGTGCTACTTTTCTGAGAAATACATTCATGACCATAGTGGGATTATTCAATAAGACCTCACCTAGGAAACGAATTGAATTTATGAAATTCGCTTCAGGGGTATCAGGTGACCCTTTAGCTAGGTCTTCTGTACTTGCTGCTTTCGAGATAGCACTAAGTTTTGCAGCAGAGAAATCACTGATTGACCTCATCCCAATCAACAATTGATTAGAATATTTGTACTTGACTTATTATCGCACACCCTATTTATATACTAATTGCCTGCAGTTCGAACAAAGGAGAGTATGTTCTATCAAAAACCGTCAAGTTTGCCATAGAAAGCAAAGCGCTCAAATGTAGTCATCAGTGAGTTGTTTCAAAACTCAAGCAGTGCCAGCCGAGCTAACGTAAAAGGTATTTTGGGGCCATATACGGAATTCATAACCGATTATTTAATTTTTTTGAAACCTAAACATAGTACAATATTAATACCAGACCATAACAATGATATTAGATGGTTGGAGGCAACCGGCAGGAAGCCTTGGGCCTAGGTTTCGTGCTGGCGAGCTACCTAGAATGGTGGCCACATTACAAACCTGAATGGTAGAATTCAGTCTGTACTAAAGAAAGGACTAGAAACATCAAACTACTTACTAGTGTCCAATCAAAAAGAATACAATTATATTAGATGTATAAGAATAAAATAACTGAGTTTAGCATCAATTACTTCATGTAACTTTTGGAAAAGGAAAATTGCAGCGTGTCCGTTGCTGATATTGGTTCCCAGCCACGTCTGGTCACATCTTGAGCCACTCATCCTGATAATCTCTCGGATAACACAGAGGGAGTTGTGTCGCACGAGTAGATGCTAATCCAGCACAACTATCTTTCACCCAACGGTTCCAAAAAGTAGGCTGATCAACCCACCTTTTTTTTCTGCCCAGAACTACCAAATGAACGGCATGGAGGCAGCATCCATAGTATATTTCCTAGCAACTGAAGTCGGTTTCTGAAGATATCACCACTCTTAAATGACCTTAGTAGTCGTTATATTTTGATGTCACCAGTCACAGACAATTTTACAAGAGCATTTTTTTTTTCCTTCACGTTCCCCAGTGCAACATAGGGCTTCAAGCTAGTGGCTGAAGTTTCTGTAGCAGTGTTTATTTTACAGGATGGGGTTGCTAGCCTCATGCCCAACCTTTCCTCTTCACCAGCATTATTTCTGGCTTAGCGAGGTAAAGGAGTGCGTCGGCCGGGGATCGGACTCCGGACTATGTGCATGGTCGGTGAGCGTCCTAACCGCTACGCCACCGACGCACAAGGGCAATGATGGTTGAAAAAGCAAGGTCGCCTTACATTCTGAGATTTGAGTCTCCAGCTTTCGCAGATGTAGAACAGGAGTGCACACACTGAAGCACCATGTAGCCGAACTGACAACCCTATAGGTAGTCTAGATTAGCATGTGTCTCACCGGCTTTCTCTGTACAGTTAACACTTTTATCTATCATACCTTCTCCAGCACTCGCATAACTACTTAGGCATATTTATTAGTTTGCGTGCAACAGTCAGTATAGATGCCAGCTTCTGTATTCTCGTGACAGTATATTGCTCTCAGATGATGCAAAGCATATGCCAAATTTACAGATTCTAATCACTAACGGAGTGAGATTTTGTTAGACCGTATGATGATTGTTTGTTGTATGCCAACTTACGCCATCTCTGGCTTAGACGTGATATCTCGCCAAAGGGCGTGTGTACTGCTTAGCAGTTCGCTCCGTCCTCCTTTATGGCTATGAGACCTGGCCATTGAGAGTGGAAGACACGAAAAGGCTAGCTGTCTTTGATCATAGGTGCCTGCGTTCTGTCTCCCGTGTGAAGTGGTATAAGGTATGGCGTGAGCAATATTGAGGTGAGGCATCGGTCGAGTGCTAGGTAAGGAGGGGAAATCATTAGGTGACATTGTGAAGTTAAACCGATTGAGATGGTTAAGACGTATATTACTCATGCCTAGCCACCGCCTTCCTCGAGAGCAATATCACCTGACTCAGGATGGATCAGGTTGTAAAAGAGCTAGTGGTGGTCAAACCAAAACTTGGCATTAGTCACGTAGGGAGATGTAAACCGCTGTGTGGTTGAGGTTCTCGCTATGGTAAGAACCAGTGACGGTTAGAGACAATTGGCGATATGGCTCAGTATCATTTCGATGGCGCGGTTGCACCCAATCCTTGTGGTTTATCTAATAAAATTCAATTTTCTTCCACATTACCACTCTTTTTGCCTCATATTTCTGTTTATTATCTCTTTTTCGAATCTCCCTACTTTTTTTCCATCCGTTGTGTGCTACATGGAGTGTGGCAACTCGAACTGCTGCACATCGGTGCAAAGTTCTACGTTGAAATCAGTCAGTCAGACCGTATGTTAAAGTACAGTAAGTCAATATAATTTGTGTACTCAATACAAAAAAAACATTTCTTCGAGTCGCATTCTACCGAACCGAGCATACCTATCACAGCTGTCTCAAGAATGCCATCAATGGGATAGTTACAGAGAAGTGGTGAGACTGACAAGCCTTGTCTAACCCCACTGTTAGGTGATTAGAGCGGTGATAGATGGTTGTATGCCTTCACTCTGAGTTGTTTTTCTGTACGGTTTTCAAGATGTTGATAAATCTTCATGAATACCTCTCTCCAAAAGTTTATTCTGAAGTACAGTATTGATGAACGAATTGAAGGCAGGGGTTTGGCGGTGTTATGACAATTCAGAATGAGTGAGTACGCGCTCAATGCATCCGCGACCTGAAAGGAATTCAACACACTCTCCGCGAATCTGCTTCTCATAAGTCTTATGAAACAAAGCAGTAAGCAGTGCCCTAGATGAAACAGGTAACAAATTAATACCTATATGATTGTTAAGTGCATTACATAGGTCATTGTTTAAGATAGGCAAAACAACGCCATCATCCTACATCGATGGAACATTCTCTTCCCTTCATGTCAGGAGATACAATTACACATAAAAAATGCAACATTCTCTTAATTTTCTAAGCGGTAAAGTCAGCTCCCTCTCTACAAACACAGCATATTGAAAGAGATTGCGATAAGTTGACTAGGTGGAGAAATTTATAGCGGCTAGGCATTAAGCATTTAATTTGAACTAGGGCATAGATAGATACATCACTCTTAAAAAATCGAAAAGCATTGAGATCTTGAAAAATAAAAAAATAATGTGAATACGTAGAGATGCAATTTAAATAAAAATTGTCATATGAAATCTATATATAGAAAAGTAGAAAGTATGAACGATAAAACCGAAGTGAAAGCGATAAAGAAAAGCCCAAAAAATTAGCAGAATGATCGCGAAAAAAAGAGAAAACAAACAGAAAGCCAGCTTGAAAACATGGAAAGATGAAAACAAGACAGAAGCAAAAAAATTAGGAAAATGAACACAGTTAGGTGGTAAGCGATGACGCAGAGGCAGAAAAAGAAAAACTCATTCACAGAACAATTTGTACCACTATGCATCATCATCATCATCGAACAGAGTCTAGAGTGGAAGTCAACTCCACCTCAACTTCGTCGACCACGAAATAATTCGTCAATGGCTTCAAAACTACAGAGTGCAGGGGCTCACAGATTTATAAACCTCATTCAACAGCTATATGACGATTGTACATGCCGAGTAGCTCACAAGGGAAAGCTGACTGAGGCAGCATTTGAAGTGAAGACAGGAGTGAGACAAGGCTGCCCACTATCACCACCGATGATGTTGCTTGTTGTAGTGGACTGCACCATTCGGCTAACCGTGGGGAGTGAGAAGACGGGAATTCGTTGGACTGACGAAAAGCCACTAGGAGATATGCATTTCGAAGATGATTTATGCCCGGTGTCACACAAACTGGAAGAATCACAAGCGAAAACCAACAAGTTGGCAGAAGGTGCAGCGAAGACAGGACTTCAAGTGGACATAGACGAAACAGAGGTGATGACGATACCCAACCAACAACAAACAGCAATCACCATCAGTGGGAGGAATCTAAAGGAAGAAGAGACGAGACAACGAATGGCTGAATACATACACCTGGAAGCTGATAGAGGAGAGAAGGACGGTGAAGCAGAAGGTGAACGAGTGCAGAGATGAACAACAAAAGGAGAAAGTGAGTACAACCTGCAGGACGTTGAGTGAAGGAGTGAAGGAGAGTGCTAGGAGGGACAAAAGACACTTGTGACACACTGGAAACTGAATGAAGCAGAACAGACCGCGTGTGAGAGACACTTCACAACACCTTATCAAATAACCAGGTCGCTATCCAGGAAGAGATCAACACAGATGAAAGCAATGAAAGATAATGAAGGGAAGCTAAATACGAGAGAGCAGAGACAAAGTGAATACTGGGCTGATCACTTCAAATGACTCTTGAATCGACCAACACCTGTAACTCGTCGAGAATTACCACCAACAGTCACAGAACTGTCAGTGAACACCAGTCCTCAGACAAAAGCAGGAGTCTTGAAGGCCATAAAGTTACTAAAAGCCAGTTGAGAAGCAGCAGGACCAGATGCAGTCTGCCTGGGAGCAGTGAAAACCGACTCACCGATTTCAGTGGATATGCTGACAACACTATTGCAGAAGGTTTCGGAGGAAGGAGGGAATGAAGGAAGGAAAGGCATCCACCGATTGGAAGAAGGACTGGCTAGCTTGTCGAACTCCCGAAGAAGGACAACATAAGCTTTTGTGCAAGAACTGGTGGGGAATCATCCTCCTGTCCACTCCGAGCAAAGTATTAAGCCGCTTCATCCTGGAGAGAATAAAAGATTCTCCGCGTCGAAGACTCTGACCAGAACAAGTTGGATTGAGGAAGAAGAAGAAGAAGGAGAAGAGGAAGAAGAAGAAGAAGAAGAAGCCATTCACCGACCAATTTGTATCACTACGCATCATCATCATCATCATCATCGAACAGAGTCTAGAGTGGAAGTCAACTCCACCTCAACTTCGTCGACCACGAAATAATTCGTCAATGGCTTCAAAACTACAGAGTGCAGGGGCTCACAGATTTATAAACCTCATTCAACAGCTATATGACGATTGTACATGCCGAGTAGCTCACAAGGGAAAGCTGACTGAGGCAGCATTTGAAGTGAAGACAGGAGTGAGACAAGGCTGCCCACTATCACCACCGATGATGTTGCTTGTTGTAGTGGACTGCACCATTCGGCTAACCGTGGGGAGTGAGAAGACGGGAATTCGTTGGACTGACGAAAAGCCACTAGGAGATATGCATTTCGAAGATGATTTATGCCCGGTGTCACACAAACTGGAAGAATCACAAGCGAAAACCAACAAGTTGGCAGAAGGTGCAGCGAAGACAGGACTTCAAGTGGACATAGACGAAACAGAGGTGATGACGATACCCAACCAACAACAAACAGCAATCACCATCAGTGGGAGGAATCTAAAGGAAGAAGAGACGAGACAACGAATGGCTGAATACATACACCTGGAAGCTGATAGAGGAGAGAAGGACGGTGAAGCAGAAGGTGAACGAGTGCAGAGATGAACAACAAAAGGAGAAAGTGAGTACAACCTGCAGGACGTTGAGTGAAGGAGTGAAGGAGAGTGCTAGGAGGGACAAAAGACACTTGTGACACACTGGAAACTGAATGAAGCAGAACAGACCGCGTGTGAGAGACACTTCACAACACCTTATCAAATAACCAGGTCGCTATCCAGGAAGAGATCAACACAGATGAAAGCAATGAAAGATAATGAAGGGAAGCTAAATACGAGAGAGCAGAGACAAAGTGAATACTGGGCTGATCACTTCAAATGACTCTTGAATCGACCAACACCTGTAACTCGTCGAGAATTACCACCAACAGTCACAGAACTGTCAGTGAACACCAGTCCTCAGACAAAAGCAGGAGTCTTGAAGGCCATAAAGTTACTAAAAGCCAGTTGAGAAGCAGCAGGACCAGATGCAGTCTGCCTGGGAGCAGTGAAAACCGACTCACCGATTTCAGTGGATATGCTGACAACACTATTGCAGAAGGTTTCGGAGGAAGGAGGGAATGAAGGAAGGAAAGGCATCCACCGATTGGAAGAAGGACTGGCTAGCTTGTCGAACTCCCGAAGAAGGACAACATAAGCTTTTGTGCAAGAACTGGTGGGGAATCATCCTCCTGTCCACTCCGAGCAAAGTATTAAGCCGCTTCATCCTGGAGAGAATAAAAGATTCTCCGCGTCGAAGACTCTGACCAGAACAAGTTGGATTGAGGAAGAAGAAGAAGAAGGAGAAGAGGAAGAAGAAGAAGAAGAAGAAGAAGCCATTCACCGACCAATTTGTATCACTACGCATCATCATCATCATCATCATCATCATCGAACAGAGTCTAGAGTGGAAGTCAACTCCACCTCAACTTCGTCGACCACGAAATAATTCGTCAATGGCTTCAAAACTACAGAGTGCAGGGGCTCACAGATTTATAAACCTCATTCAACAGCTATATGACGATTGTACATGCCGAGTAGCTCACAAGGGAAAGCTGACTGAGGCAGCATTTGAAGTGAAGACAGGAGTGAGACAAGGCTGCCCACTATCACCACCGATGATGTTGCTTGTTGTAGTGGACTGCACCATTCGGCTAACCGTGGGGAGTGAGAAGACGGGAATTCGTTGGACTGACGAAAAGCCACTAGGAGATATGCATTTCGAAGATGATTTATGCCCGGTGTCACACAAACTGGAAGAATCACAAGCGAAAACCAACAAGTTGGCAGAAGGTGCAGCGAAGACAGGACTTCAAGTGGACATAGACGAAACAGAGGTGATGACGATACCCAACCAACAACAAACAGCAATCACCATCAGTGGGAGGAATCTAAAGGAAGAAGAGACGAGACAACGAATGGCTGAATACATACACCTGGAAGCTGATAGAGGAGAGAAGGACGGTGAAGCAGAAGGTGAACGAGTGCAGAGATGAACAACAAAAGGAGAAAGTGAGTACAACCTGCAGGACGTTGAGTGAAGGAGTGAAGGAGAGTGCTAGGAGGGACAAAAGACACTTGTGACACACTGGAAACTGAATGAAGCAGAACAGACCGCGTGTGAGAGACACTTCACAACACCTTATCAAATAACCAGGTCGCTATCCAGGAAGAGATCAACACAGATGAAAGCAATGAAAGATAATGAAGGGAAGCTAAATACGAGAGAGCAGAGACAAAGTGAATACTGGGCTGATCACTTCAAATGACTCTTGAATCGACCAACACCTGTAACTCGTCGAGAATTACCACCAACAGTCACAGAACTGTCAGTGAACACCAGTCCTCAGACAAAAGCAGGAGTCTTGAAGGCCATAAAGTTACTAAAAGCCAGTTGAGAAGCAGCAGGACCAGATGCAGTCTGCCTGGGAGCAGTGAAAACCGACTCACCGATTTCAGTGGATATGCTGACAACACTATTGCAGAAGGTTTCGGAGGAAGGAGGGAATGAAGGAAGGAAAGGCATCCACCGATTGGAAGAAGGACTGGCTAGCTTGTCGAACTCCCGAAGAAGGACAACATAAGCTTTTGTGCAAGAACTGGTGGGGAATCATCCTCCTGTCCACTCCGAGCAAAGTATTAAGCCGCTTCATCCTGGAGAGAATAAAAGATTCTCCGCGTCGAAGACTCTGACCAGAACAAGTTGGATTGAGGAAGAAGAAGAAGAAGAAGAAGCCATTCACCGACCAATTTGTATCACTACGCATCATCATCATCATCATCATCATCGAACAGAGTCTAGAGTGGAAGTCAACTCCACCTCAACTTCGTCGACCACGAAATTATTCCTGAAATGCTTCTACACTTCTTGACTTAAGACTGGAGTGAGACATTTCGGCACAATGCCTTACCGTTTTTTTTTACCTTTCTCGCCTTGATGTTTTTCTTTGAATTTTGTAAATATTTTGTTTCTGTGGTAATTTTTTCGATATCTTTTTCACTTTATTTTTCATATCCTTTTGGTTATTTTTTAATGTTTTGCATTCTTTACAGTGTTTCAACTTTTTATTAGTTTGTCGTCGTCGGAATATCTTAAGCCGTTTTGTTTGCAACGGTAACGTACTCCTTACCTCTCCGCCACCGACGGATATCGCTTTGGAATTACGAAAGGCACTTGGAGCTTTGCATTTCGGAGATGATTTTTATGTGATGTGATGCAAATTTAATGTATCACATGCGAAATCGAACATTTTTTGGAGTGTTCCAAGTAGAGTTCATTGTAATTGATGTTGTGTTATTATCTGTTATTTTCCGGTGATTGACTTATCTGTTTTAGTAATGTTTTCTGTGTGTGTTTTTTGGGTTTTTTGTATCTATTTCCCACTATGTTTTTGTTTTTTCTTCGTTACACTTTTTTGTTTTTTCTGTGAACTCATTTGATTTGGTTTTTTTGGTTTTGTTTGATTTCGTCTGCTTATCCAGTTTCTTTCTTGCAGTACTAAGTTTTCTGGTTGGATCCATGTCGCGTTATTCTTCTGTCCTGCGGCTTCAATCGCCTCAGCATTGGTGGCGTAGTATTTGTCTTTCTTTTTTCTTAATCTTTTGTACTCCTCATATATTCTCTTGCTCTTTTGATTTCTCTTAGTTTTTTGTTATCGCTATTTAAATTTTAGTGTCGCTATGTGGCTGAGGTATTTTCGATTACTTCGTGGAGTCATTTGTCTGTAGGCTTCCTCGGTACTCTTTATTGGATCTGGATCATATGTAAGTGCATAGTATTCACTTTGGAATTGTAACTTGCCTACCTTCTAAGTTGAATCTCGTTTACGCGACCTTCCAGATGATTGGTTCTTATTGTATAATACCTCTCGATGCTTTTTGGGGACATCGTGATTACCACTCCCCTGATATGCTCGTGGTTGTCGTGTGAGTGACCGGAGAACGTTGTTGACTTTTCGGTTGATAATCTATATTGTCCACTTCTATAAAACATCTGATTTCTTCTGCAATCTGAGTAGCCTGCATTGCTGCAAACATAGTGAGAACATCCCATACCTCCACACCTGCTTTTTCTGTCATCAAAAGAAGATGCATTGGTTGACTGGCTTCCTGAAGGTGTTCACCCACCGGCAGCATACGTCTATAAATATGACGGTCTTCCCAATTCAAGCAGAGGACAAGTTTATTTTTTCTGTGCTTCGAATTTTCGGTAGAGATGGGCTTTTTTTAATCTAAAAGGTTGTTAGCCAAACGTCCACAGTTTCTTCATTTCGCTGCTTGGTTCTGGTTGGTTGATTAATTATAAAGTGAGCTAGCATTTGTCCTAGATGTCAGAAAGACAATGCCATACTTTTGGGATTATTGTTACTATATGTTGATATCAGTACATGAATAATTGACATCAGTGGAGCACTGAACAAATGCTATCGTGTGTTTCAAGGACATACCATTAATATCTGTCTTCCGGAACAGCCTACTATCTAAACCTCTGCCACATCTGTCCATGAGCTCACTGTTGAGTATGCAGTAAATGTAGTAGAGATTTTGCTTGGTTGTTCGCTAGTCTAAGCAATGGTAATACCTTATGCCTTATGCCGATATCACATGCTGAGAATTCTATACTTGTACCAAAAATAGGGTGTGGAATCATGCTACAACCGAAAATTTAAAAAATATATAAAATTTTAAATGTAGATGCTGATCCGAATTTGCGATACTTACGAAACTACTTTTGAGTATTTATGTTTGCTCAAAATCTCTAGCTAAAGAACTTGTAGTAATATATATGCATATTAACAGTACTCATGCATAACTATGAATATACATACTTCATCAGCTAAACGTTTAAAACAATGTTAGTAAGATGAGTACAGTGTGAGTATGTGGGACTAATTCAGAACTTCGTGTGTTGAAAATGGCAAGAACGAAACAAAAATAATTTAGGGTGATCTTATCACATTAAAAAACACTACTGCAGAGAAATGTATATCCCTAACTACAAATATTTCATAGTGAAGATTTTAACTTCTAGACGTCCACATTATAATAAAGGTTTTTGTATTTCCCAATGAATGAAAAACAAAACGATATTGTTTTTACTGACGTTTCGCTATTCAATGCTAATAGCTTTATCAAAGTATTATTAAACCGGAATTTACAAAATCTCAGCATATATATAACAAAGAGTTAGGGGGTGAGAAAATAGACTTAGGTCAAGTTAAAGGGAAATATTGAAAGTAAAAATAGCAATGAAGATCACTAAACCAAATAACAAAGGTAATAGTACGTCTGTTATGATATCAAAATAAAGTTTACTAACCTGATCATCGTTCGTCAGTCTGGGGTCATTTTTCGTTGTCAAGTTGGTCAACTGGTAAAGATAACAAATTATAAAATTAGTGTGTGTTTACATAGTGAACTTGCTTATCACATTCGTGTTGATTTTGTCACTTCATGGGGGAGGGAGGTGTTGTAACCAGGTCAGATTCTGTTTTAGTCCATCATTCCTATTCAGACAATTTGGATTCCACTTGATATGAAGTGCTTCTGATATTAGACGTTCTTTGTGATTTCTGAAGTTTTTTCTGGATTATTTCAATATTGTCAAAATCAATTTTGTGGCCTGATTCTATAGAGTGTAGACCTATGGCTGATAGTTTTTCAAGTTTTGCTAGTTCAACCGGATTTCTCGGTGGTCAAACAGATGCTCTACGGTGTTCATTTCTTCTGATTTTGATTTCTCAAGATGTTTGTCCGATGTATATCGCATCACATTCCAAGCATTTTATTTTATAGACACAATTAGATAGAGAATCTTTGGGGATTTGGTCTTTTATATGGACAAGGTTGCTTTGAAGTGTGTCTGATGTTTTGAAGAAAACTCTGATGTCGAGCTGATTGAGTACCCTTCTGATATCATCTGACGTCTCTGCTCTTTATGGAATGACGACTGTTGATGTCCATGTTTTCGGAATTTAATTTTTTTTATTTTTGGTTACAGCTTGATGCCACACCGTATTTTCAGTACAAGTATGGCATTTTCAGCATGGATATCGGCAGCCCAAATTTTGCAGGCCGACCATAGATATCGGGTGTGCGTCGGCAGGGGATCGAACCTCGGACCATGTGCATGGTCGGCGAGAGTCCTAACCACTGTGCCACAGACGCACAAAGCCTCACGAGGCTGCCAGGATTCGAACCTGGAATCTCCTGATCCGTAGTCAGGCGCGTTATCCATTGCGCCACAGGCCCACAATGCGTTTTCCGCCATACTTAGTGTCTGTGTTGATTTTGCTGATGAAGTTCCATGGGTAGTTGTTTTGCTTGAGAGTTTCAGTAATGTTTGATATTTCTTCTTCTTTTTCTTTCTCATCCATTATCAGAGAGTGTGCTCGTCTAAGAAGACTTGAAACAACTGAAATCTTTGTGCCGATGGGGTGTGATGATTTGAAGTCTAAATATTTATTGGAGTGGGTTTTCTTCCTGAATATGGATATACTAAACTGTCCGTTTTCCTTTCTCTTAACTAGGCAGTCTAGAAATGGTAGTTCACCGACGTCTGATTCTGCTTCCGAAGTGAACTGGATTCTGGGAGATACACAGTTTATTTTCTCCAGGAATGAATTGTGTAGATCTCGTTTTAGTACTACAAAAGTATCATCTACATATCTTAACCATATTTTAGGAGTGAGTATTCTTGAAAAGATGTTTTTTTTCGAATTTATTCATGAAAAGGTCGGCGCCTATTGGGATTGGGAGACTGGTGAACTCATAGAAACACCACTTGTCTGTCTATATAAACTCCCTTTAAATGTAAAATAATTACTTTCTAGACAGAATTTCAAGCTCTTAATTATTTCACTGATGTCCAGTGGACATCTTTGTGATAGCGTTGTACCTGATTCTAGAAGACTGGAAATAATATCAAGACTTTCGGTAATTCTAGACGTACAGTTTATTCGGCATGTCTGGAAGATTAATAGTTCCATTTATGCACGGAACAAGGTAATGAATGATTTATTCAATCTGTGAGTCAACAGTTATCATCAATAAATCAAATTAAATAATGGCATAATTACTTATTTTGAAATGAAAATTTACCGCCGTTGCCCAAAATAATCGGATCACAATATTCGATGTGCTTTTAACCACTAATAACACAGAAGAAAAGAAGCACCATCTCATGAAGGTGTATTCTACTGGCTGGTATAAATATTTGATGTGAGTGTTATCGAACTACTCATATCAGTCAGTAGTATAACCTATATGTTCAAATCAAGTTCACTTCTAACATTTTGAAGAAATTTGAGTATTGAGTAAATGATATTCGTCATCATAAAAGCTTTTGTATTTCCCAATGAATGAAAGACAAGACGATATTGCTTATACTGATGTTTCGCTATTCAGTGCTAATAGCTTTATCAAAGTATTATTAAACCAGAATTTACAAAATCTTAGCTTATATATATATATATATATATATATATATATATATAGCATGCATGTGGGGGTGCGCTGTCCAGAGTTGACAAGGTGTTCGAGAATGGAACCGCTACTATTCTTCTTTTCTCTTATGGCTAACCAAGCTGGACAATGCTCCAGAATACGTTTGTTGACTTGACTTTGCTTACGGCCAATATACTTTGCTCCACACGAGAAGTATTTATCATTTTACATGCTGATAAACTGATTGGTCATATGATTTCTTTATTAAATATAACTACGACTGTATAGCTTATGAAAATGAATCGTCGAAAAGAAAATTTTCTTCTCTGTTTACGTCTTTTTCTTATGACTCAGTATGGAAATATTTCGTTCATATGTAGACTATTAGATTTGATAAGCGTATAAAATTATAAGAGTATGTTTGAGATGTTATCTTCAGATGTATTCATGACAAGATCAGTGACTATCGGGGAAATCGGTGAACCCACATCAACACCATTTGTTTGTCTATATAAATTCACTTTAAATTTAAATGTTACTTTCCAGATAGAATTTTAAGGTCTTAATTATTTCACTGGTGTCCAGTGATATACTCACTCATTACATTTGGTATATTAATACCAGTACGAAGACACTTTAATATTTCTTTTTTCTCAATGCTTATACACCTACACATTTATAGCTTACAAAACACAAAAGTAGATTGAATAGGCAAACGTAAAAGCCAAGAGTGATAATTTATCCCTTAATAAAATAATAATAAGAGTAATAAAATTCATGAGATTTGTATTACTCGAAGAAAACAGATGATAAAAATGTTCTAATCGTTTAGTGGATGAAAAATGCATATTCGTGATTATGCATAAGTACTATGCATATGTATACATACTTTTAATCGAACACTAGTCAGTAACTAGTGTCCAATCAAAAATATCCAATACAATCCTACAGGAAGTCTGTCTCGGGCCCGATCACCTCACTGGTAACGTCTCTGACTGAGGGTGATACGGGTTCGAATCTCAGGACGGGCATGAGTTCCTTCAAGATCGTAGATACGCCTTGCTGACGAGTGCTAACTACCACGAAGCCTAGGTTCAAGGCTTCCTGCCGACTGCCTTCAGTCATCTGATACCAACAATGTGTATATATAATTTACACGTCCCTCTAACTAGGAACTTTTTAACCTACAGAATATTTTCTTTCTAACCAAAATTTACTTGTTCTAATTCTAGTCCCAAATCATATTCTACATTTGATAGAAACTATAGATATGTATTCAGCCCTTATTTTTCTAATGACCTTTTAAAATATTTCATAAACCTATGCGAATTATTCGTCTTTACGCATGTTCTGTTTGATGTGATTTTCACTATCATATTTATGTCAACGGTGAAAAATGGCATATTTCTGCCGAAACTTCTGCCACTTTAATTTCTTGTTTCTATCAAATTCTTTGCTCTTCACGTTTTGAGGAACTATTTTTTTACCTTGCTGCTCAAGCGTATCATACTTGTGCATTAGAGTGAATACATCGGGATAAAATTTACTTATATAAAATGTACATATTATCAGTTGCCCTGAAATATATTTCATTAAAAGTTAACTACAGATAGTGTTATATAGGGGTATTTAGCTGTTGATATTTGACCATGGCAGTCTATTTGTCTATGAATAAGTTTCATCTTGAACTGTATTCATCTGCCAAAATGATACTCCATGAGAAATGGAGAGTCCTTATTACCTAACGTTTCAACTTTGTGTCTAACAGATAACCATAATCTACAAAAGGTTTCAAACTCGAATTCCATCACATTCTCACCTAAATTATGACTAATTCACGAATTGTAAACTACTGGAATTAGCGCAGTTCTCAAAGCTTAATATCCTAGTCTCACGAAAAAGAAATAAATGAATATATATTTGATTTACTTCTAGTTTTTCAATCAAGAACTAAAATGATAGATGTAATTATTGCCGCTACTATAATTAATATATTTGATCTTCTCTATTGGTTACTACTATGATTAACTTTTTTCAACAAATCAATATTGTGCATAATTGTTTACAGAATTTCTCTTAGCAACAGTTGCTAGTGTTAATAATTTTTCTACATTAATGTAATCTTGGTAACCAATGAAATTAAGGAGAATATACAATAGACAAATACGAATCCTCTAAAACTGACAATATAGATAATAAAAATTTTTGACAGAAAAAAGAGTTATATGGAGAACAATGCAAAAATTGACTTTTGTCAGTTCATCTTTGAATTTCAATTGGCTCAAGTTCAATTATATACATAGTGAATAATAAAGGAGCAGTTTATTAAAACAACAACCAGAAATTTATATGTAGATCAGTATAAATCAATTACCAAATACTTTGTTATTTCAGAGCAGAAACTTGACGCCAAAAATAACTTAAGGCTGATATTTTTTTTCAACATTTTAAAGAGCTGAAAGAAATACTAAATTTGGTTATATCGTTGCAGTGTGCAGTACAATTTACTAAAGAAGGTAAGAGATGAATGTTGTAAAATTAATTGGGTGTAAACCGAATCTAACTTTTTCAAATCTTTATCAGTTAATATGTATCCTAAATGAATTTCAGTCTTAGACACGGATCCATTTCAATAAAATAGAAACAGATTATGCTTATTTTAAAACTCCTGATTAAAAACTAGTAGACAACCATAAAATAAGGCATAAGTTACTTACCACTCCGATGTGGTGTTTTATTTAGGACTACTTTACTTTGGTTCATCATTTCATGGAAAGAAAGAAAAAGAAAAACGACATACAACCGAAGCCCTGTGGACACTAGTTTAAACTATTTGAATAGAGTAATTAAAAGACTCAGCTTATCTGCAGAATGTGATGTATTTAAGTAATTCATCTAAAACAGTATGATTGTACATCTCTTTGTCAGTTCAACTTGTATGAAAATGAAAAGATGATGGGTTAAGTACAATACATATACAACAGAAGATTAAAGAATAAGAAGGACAATAATTCAGAGTAATCTTGGTAATATAGTTAGATAAAGATTAATAATGTGGGTTAAGTGTAACAGTAAATTATTTTTCCTTAAATAATAAAGGCATGAATTTACTAATGACTACTCGACATATTTTCCTATGCACCTTTGTCTGTTTTTGTACATACTTTTAAAAGCTGTTTCGAAATCATATCTGTGGCTATATACAAAGATTATGGGTCAAATGTAGAAACCAGTCTAAATAATCTTACCATACCATTTAACATACTGACCTTCTGTTCACTAAACCTAAGCCCGACAAATAATGAACAGTGCTGAAATCATGAAAAGTGTTTGTAGCCCAAGAGGATTATTTTGGTGATATTGTGTCCCGTGATGTGAGTGTCTTAACCACGAAGCTTACATTGTCATTTAGAAGAAAACCACTGAATATTGTGTCACCTAATATTCATTCCAAGATTTGTGAGAAAAATTACTTACTGATATCATTCTGAGAAGTGTGCTACAGCACATCAAACTGACTTGAAGTGTAGTCATTTCTGAGTAATTCTTAGAGGACAGTAATGATGGATTATACGATCAATGAACAGCTTTTAGCTATATGAAGCTAACTTTATGAGATGCAAACCGAAAGTTCTTGCTCCTGAGAACTGGATACATGATATTTTGTGGTAAGACGTAAAGTTAGAAAAGATACTGAGGACTAATCAAACTGATACACTTCTCCGGCATTTGATGAACAACTAAAAATCTTACCACTCCTATGCTAATTGTTGCCCAGCTGTGCATTGGCCAACTGTAAGCACCTATACAGAATACAATTTTATTCCTAACAGTAAAATGACAGCTGATTACACTTAGTGTAAAAATCATGAATTTAAACAGTAACTGTAACATTATTTAGTCATGCATTTCAGAGATTCAGAAACAGAGTCAAAAAATCACAAAATAATGTACACAAACGAAGCCTTGCATCTTCCAGACAACCACAATGAATGCGGGGGAAATCTGCTGGTTTGGTGGACAATGTAACTTCCTAGTGAAATGACACTGATTTGCTCTGTGGTCTCATTTAATTGGGTACTAGAAATTAGTAAGAGTCACTGGTAAAAAACCCTGAATTCGAATTTCGCACCTGTAAGTGATTCTTAGAAAAGCGTGTTTACAATGTTGACTCCATAATTGGGACTTTCATCACTCAGTGATAAAAGCAGAAAATTTAATCCCTAGTTCACTCTTCCCAACCCATATGCTTAGACATGCTATTCGCACTTTCAAAAAGCTACTTAACTGATCCACAAGTTATCCACAACTTGATTCACTATGCATTAGCCAGCTGAAGAGAATTCTGCATCACGATTTCTTAGTGTGTGTTACGAATGCATGATAATGGCAGCTGGATAACAGATATTAGATGAATTCAGGGGCAGTGACTAGATTTCGATGGTATATATATTGCTTTCCCTGAGTTTTTAAGAGTTTGCGGAGGATTATGATGATGTTAGCAACTAATGACCTACTAATTATGCAACAACATGTGTCGTATAGTATCTACGAAAAATGCCGATGCCTTTAAGCATGCAAGATACAGTAACATTCATCCTTCTATCATCTTTCTTCTATTTGGTTAAATATTTACGACTTATGAATGGTTTTCCTGAAATAAGTCGCCTAAAAAATTAAATAACTACGTAATTTTGCATATATTGCTCTGCTGAAATTACGTTCACTGAGGAATTTAGCGAAATTTTTAAGTTCATCTCTCAGTGTCATTAAAAGTGTTTGTCAAATATGTGCCAAAGGAGATAAAGCCAGCAGAAAAGATTTGTTTAGATTCGGTTAATTCGCTTAGTTGATATGAATTATTGGTTAACTTCGGCTGCTTAAATAGCTTAGCACTGAATATTTGGAATCGTGCATTATTCGCTTTTAGACCTGTTGTTTATCATTTCAACAAACCCTCCCTTGCTTCTCCATCAGTTATGCTGAAGAACAGAATAGTGAGTCAACAAAATAAACGAGCCATTTGATTATAAAATGTGTCAGATCAAAAATTACTAAAGACATACAGACAGCTTATAATTTTTTTCTGTGCTGATCACAGCTTATGTTGACTTTTGAAGGCTTCGACAAGGCAGATACTCTCTGCCCTTTCTGAGAACTATGCTGCTGCGGTATTCTTAAACCCCAGTAAATCGTTTTGTAACTAGCTATTTTCAGTTACTTAATACTGAAGCTTTCATATAAAAACCATATTCATATTAGCATGTTTACCCAACTAAGCAATTCAAATAAGATTTTTAGGAGTAAATTTTATTACTTATGCATTGATTGCAAAATTTAGCACATCTCTTTGTTAATTTTGTTTTCCTTTCACAGTAATTCATCTCTGACAAATTTCCGGGAATATGTCTTTCAGCAATCAAGCAGAAATCGCTCCTCCTTTAATTGCATCAGGTTTGTAAATAGTCTTGCGAATTTAACTTCATTACATGTTTTACTGCAATTTTTTGTCATGAAATCCATGAGATCGCCTCTAAAGGTCGGAGTTATTTGTAACACGGAATAATGCGAAGTAGAAGCCTTTAAATGGTATTTTCATTTACCACATACTAAATACTTTCTGCATTTTTTTTATCCTTCACGTTCTCCAGTGGAACATAGGGCTTCAAGCTAGTGGCTTGAAGTTTCTGTAGCAGTATTTATTTTACAGGATGGGGTTGCTAGCCTCATGCCCAACCTTTCCTCTTCACCAGCATTATTTCTGGCTTAGTGAGGTAAAGGAGTGCGTCGACCGGGGATCGAACCCCGGACCATGTGCATGGTCGGCGAGCGTCCTAACCGCTATGCCACCGACGCACACTTTATGCATACCACTAATGAATTCCCCCTTAAGTCTCACAACGTTTGTCATTGACTGCAGATTTACATATTAGACAGAAAACAAGATTACCAAAGAGATTTTTCACTGACTTTATTCTCACTAGCTGTAAAGTCGCAGTTTATGTAGAAAAATTAGCATAATTACAATTATTGTTCTATTAAACATAGTAACAAAGGTAAGATTCAAAGGGCATAATGACTTTCAACCTTAATATACTGGTGGGTATTTTCCATGCTTCATAACTGAGGTCATCTTCAATCATAAAAGTATTAGCTCAAAAATCATGGTTAGTGTCAAGTTGACAAACTCATAGATCAATCTTCATTTGATTCACAGAAATAATGAAATAAAAAAGGATATTACAAGTTTGAAACTTGAGCTATTCAAGTCACCATTTGCTGTCCTATAGTTTCAAAAGGCACCGAATAATGTCGTTTGTCTAAACTGGTAGGAAAAACTCTAGTTTTGGAGAGCTTGGCAAGTCTTTAATTACTACTGGTATGCTCCATACTAAAGTTACACATAAGCTTCTGCATCATGACTAGATTTTCTGTACTTACTTTCCTGGGAATCTATATAGAGGTTCCTGGCGAGCTGTTCGATCAGAGATGACAATGAGATGTATTGCTTGGACAGCTGATGAAGTTCATTATAGTAAAATGAGTTTGAATTAATGAACTAGGTATACTTCAGCTAACTAAAATATTCTAAGCTGTTGTGATTCAATGAAAATCAACTTGTTATTATAGTAAAATTTTGTGATTGTTACTCTGACAGGTAGTAAAGGAGAAGTGCAGTTAAACTTTGAAAATGTTTTTGCCATGAAGAACTGGTTGAAATTAGATAATAACGGAGTTTTGCTGTATGCATCTACGTCTGTAGACATTACCACCAAAAGAATTAATGTGGGAAATTCCGGTTTAGTTCACGTGATTAAATCCTAATAGGTGATACTTTTAACCCCCATGGATATAAGCAAGTCCCTATCTGTTTCTATCACTAAAGTTTTGGACAAGCCAAGCATGAAGGAATAAATTCCAAAATAACTCTATTTCTAGAGTCAAAAGCAGCAGTATAGTCTTAAAAAGGGGCTCGAACAAAATTTGCACCTTTATCAAGACTTGAAACAGTATTGTGGTAGAGTACAACGACAGAATCTAAAGTGCTAATACTGTACTTGTAAACAAACTGCTTTGGGTCATTAAAAGATTTCAAAAAAGATTTAAGAACAAGTAAGACAAGTTTCTCCATAGTTTACAAAAATGGAAATATGATGGAGATGGGCCCAAACTTTAGACCTAATCCAGATGGTGATTTTGGTATAGGCACCACCTTTCTTTCTTTCCAGGTAATGAATACTGTATCTCAGTGAAATGATGCTTCAAAGATTTGTGTAAGAGGATGACACAAAATATCAACACATTTTTGAAGCAAAATGCTTGGTACACAATCAGAACCCAGACTGGGTAATGGATTCAGGGATTTGAGAAATGACAATATATCGTTTTCATTAAAATCAGGGAAATGTACATTTACGTGAGCAGAAAAATCAAGTTCAATCATACTAGGTTGTTGCAATATAAGAGATCGATTTAAAGCATTCACATCAGAATAAGCGTCAACTGAAATTTGTTTTTTGCTTGTACTTGGGGTTGATGAGTTTTATTTATTTTATTTTTGGTTACAGCTTGATGCCATACCGTATTTTCAGTACTAGTATGGAATTTTCAGCATGGATATCGATAGCCCAAATTTTGCAGGCCGACCATAGATATCGGGTGTGCGTCGGCAGGGGATCGAACCCCGGACCATGTGCATGGTCGGCGAGAGTCCTAACCACTGTGCCACTGACGCAAACTTGCATTGTGCACTTAATTTAACTCTCTACCACTCTCAATTATACAACTGAGATTTTACAACAGGTAATACTGAGGCATTTGTAGAAGGACTTACATACCAACAGAAAGTAATCACTTCAGTTTTATATAACGACTACGAAAGGAAAAACGTTTTCATTGATGAACATTTTGTTTTAACTTTTCTTTCCCATACAGAAGTCTTCGCGTAACTTCTGTTTTCACCTCTAATTACTTTTGTCTGATCTATCACTCATATATACATATATATATACATATATATATATACATATATACATATATATATATTTAAATGTCACAACAACCCATATAGTGTTTCGCTTATTTCAATTTCAGATCAGATAGACGGAACTGCAAAAGATAATGTAAGTTCTATATGTATGAATGCAAATGTAGAAACTCCTAATGTACTTATGATTTTTGGAACAAATTATATTGCCATATTAATTCTAAAAGGCTCAAGCTATTTTTGATAAGGTTAGCAGTTGTATTTTAAAAAATAATAAGATTACAGCTAAACTGAATAGGCGATTCTATTAAAATCCCCTGTGTCAAAACTGCCATTCGGGTATCCACAGTCAGATTTATAAGTCCAGCCACTAAACATATTTCTGTTCCATTACAAATGACTGATGACTGAATCAGAATCTTGTTCTCATGAAATACAATGCAATTCATTTAAAGTCTATAAACTTCATAATCAGTGTGCAAAACTGCACTTATCGCTAATCTAAATAATCTGAGTGCTGAACAGTTAAATCGTCCTTTTCACCTAGTTAAACTGTAGTTGTACTAATACAAGATGAATAGCAGTCTATTTTGCATGAAAACAGCGATGATAAACTCAGCATAATAATGCAAAAGTAGGATTGAATATAATTCCATATTAGATAAGTTTATTTAATGTAACACAGTAATATAGAAATAATATCAGGATGATGTATCGGGAATATTTTATTAAAGTGAATTTATAAACATTAATATTTCATTTAGATTCAGTAGGCTTCAAATATATGCATAGGTAGAAAATATATCAGTTCAGTTATGGAGGATATTAAAGCAGGTGTATGGCTGACAGTAAAAGGCACTTTACTAAGCTATACAAGTATATAAGAGTTTTAGTGAGCCAGAATTGAACTCATTTATTCTAATGTATCTTAATAGTCTGTCAGCATACCCTATAACATAAGTGGAGTGTACAGTCTGCTTAAAATTATGGAAACAGAGGTCATTTTTAACTTCGAGATTTATGAAAATTATTTGTGAAGTTTTCAAATTACTACAATTACATGAAAGAATCTTACAACATACATCTAAGTAGTCATTTCAAGGTGACTTGTTCGTTAAAGTAAGCGTGTGTTTGGTAAATAAAACAAAAGTTAGGTTTTATGATTAGAATTCAGTAACTAGAATCTCGTCAGTGTTATTATTAGCCGAGATACATTAACTCAACAGTCTTCATTCTAAGCGAAATAAGTTGAAGCATTTTTGCGACATAGTCCAACTTTAATGCAAGTTTACTCGGACTACATGAAAATGGATATTTTTGAAATAATGTAACCGGCTACTTAACACATAAACGCAATGATCATTGGAATACTCTCTGTATTTTTTTAGTGGCTTTATTAGAGAAAAATCTTGAAACAATTGGGTTTAAAAGCCAATTGTGGCTCATGATTTTTGAGTGAATTGTGATTCGCGTGACCTTACCTCCATCGCTTATGCAAGAAAACAGTTATTCAAGGATCAGACAACACTTAAAATAAGCGAAAAGTTGGCTTGTGCCGTATCAACCAGTGCAATCCATAATTCGCTATGTTTATCTCAAGATTTGTTATCTGTGGGATAAAACAGTATTAAATTACTACTCAAACTGATGACATAAAGACCTCTTTAGTCCTACCTCCATACTTCCCTAGATTTCTTTCCCGTGAATTCTGATGAACAGTTCCAAAAGTGTTGACCTTATATTATGAAACACTTTTATTTCATTCCTTTGAGTTTCGAGTGGAACATTGGGCTTCAAGCTTGAGCTTTGAAGCTTCAGTAGCAGTGGTGTTTCCTACGGGATAGGGTTTCTAGCTTCACGCCCAGCCTTCTCTCTTTGTCGGGATTACAACCGGTTAAGAGAAGTAAAGATATGCGCCGGCCGCAGCATATGCATGGTCAGCGAGCATCTTACCCCTGAGCCGCCAACGAACTTAAGTTGTTGCCACTGAGCTATTCTCGCTGATATATTAGTCTAGAAACAAAATCCAAATGAATTCCTGATGTTTATACTGACTTGTGCAAACACATTTTAATAGAAAGGATTATTTTTCATTTCATTCAGGAAGTTAAATTGATCAGAAGTAATCTAATAAGTCAAGTAGAAGCTAATCGACAGAAAAGTAAAAGATTAAAGCAGTTGATTGAAGAACGTCGAGTAACTGTAAGTCCATCAACTGAATATACTCCCTTGAAAATTTTTACGTATTACTTTACAAATGTTATGTATTTTCAAGTATTGGTTTTTTTGTAGGGATTTAGTTTGGTTGGTTGGAGGATTTCATCATGAGCTGACTTCATTTATTTCTTAGTGGTTTTAAGAATACTGTTAGAATGAAAACGAGTTCAAGGGAAAAAGCCTGAAGAACTGATGAAAATTTGAGAGAATTACTTACCTCCTATTTTGAAGTATCCAACTCCCGTGCAACTTGCATGCTTGTAGTATCCCCTAAAATCGCCACACACTGAGGAAAGAATAATACTCTTGAAATTTTCGGTCACACTTGGATAACTAATATTTTCAAGAGGTTCTTCGCAAAATAAACCTGATTAAATAAGGATAATATCCTATCGTTTACAAAGATAATTCAAAAGTAAGATATTAGTGTTATCTACAACACAGAGCTTGAAGGGTTATATGCAAACTCATTGACAACGATTTTAAAGTTAGGACTACAAAGCTGTGCTGAATAAAAATACTAGATTCGCACAACTGACATAGAGTATTTTTTTCAGTCCTGTAGAAGAGAACGAATCACGTTTTAATACATAGTTTTCGTAATATCAATGATAAACTAACAATGCATTACCTAAGGGTGATAACGTGACAAAAGAATCTGTTTAAAAATGACAATAGCTTCCTAGAAAAACAAAGAAGTTCCACTGATATGCATTTTGGGAAAAAATATAGTCATTTTTTAGTTATACTCCTAACTAAATGTTTTATTTTGGCAAATAATTTCGTTGCTGAAAAATATGAACCAAAAACTGGTCAACTCATATGAGAGGGGAGATTTTCATCGCCGGGAAGTCATAACCTCCATACCTAGAGTGCATTAACAGTTTTTTTGTGGAAAACCCTTCAACTGTATTCGAAACTGCTTCGAGCTACATACATGCATCGAGTATAAACTGTTTGGTCCGAAAAAATGTTCTTTCTCTCTTAATATATGCATTTTCATATTTCTTTTTACCCAGGTGGATGCACGACACACCTACATAATGCAAACGGTAAGCAGTTATTTTCCAGGTGTCTTCATTTCTGATATTATACAATCAGTTCTAACTGAAGCCCATGATTGAAAGAAATCCCTTGAATAATCTCTAAGTTTAAGCACATTACTGCTTTTTTTGAAAGAACATGTGGGTATAGGAAATCCTGTTAGAAAACACTAGAAAAATATCATGATTTGCAGCTGACATAACTTATTGCAGCTATAAGTTTATTAGAATTATGAGAATTGTGGCTGTGCTGATTCAAAATTTAAGAATTACAGAATAAATATTTCACAATTTAGATAAGGTAAGGTAATCAGAAATAAGCTGATGCCTTTTTCAAATCTCTAAGCTACCTAATTTTCCCTAGAGCATAATGCGTCAGTTTTACTCAGCTTCACTTTGTTTTAAGCATTTAATTACTTCCCTGAAGAACAACTTTACTCACATGAATTTCTGAACTGTTTACAATGTATCACTAGGTATAATTTGAAGGTTGAAAAACTATCGGGGTTGAAGCACATATTAAGCCTAACAATGTTCTGTTAAATGATGTATTGTGGGCTTTTACTTGCATATAAAGAGAAGATAAAAGCACACTGAACTTTTGTATTGCGCAGAATGAAGCTATTATTATTATTCAAAACCTACTTATTTCAACCCTGCTGATGTTCGGATTTCATTTCAAACTCAGGCACAGTGTTGCTACAGAAAAGATAGGTTCGCTGAATGGATTCAGACTTACCATAAGATGAACACGTTGCATAGCCATTAGGTAAAATACCACGTAAGTGAAATTATCTATACCAATTAAGATAAGGGAAAAAACTTCTGAAGACGCTCAAAGTTATCAGGAAAGACAGATAATATCATTCATGGAGGAACCTGAAAACTTATCGAATAACAATGAAGTGTTACTTCAGAAAATGGTTTCTGGAAGGACAATGAAAACTCCACGATTAAACCAACAAGCTCGGGGGACACAACCAAACCTAAGCTACAAATTTTCATTTTTCGAAATAGCTGTAGACTATCTAGTAGTTTACGTAGAATCAAGTTATTAGAAACGATTACCAACAAGTTTTTTTGCTTTTTTTCTCACAATATAGTAAAAACATCATAATAAGGTATGAAAGTTTTAATATGAATAGGTGACAATTAGAGGTTGATTTCTCTTACCACAGAACAATCTCTGAATTAAGTGAATGAATAAACCCTTTTCTGGAACGCCATATTCAATTTTAGAAAGTATAAGTACCTATAACTATTTTACTAGGGGCTTCTAGAATTACTTCATTTATGTCAAATGCACCAATAGTAATACTGATTTGTTTAAGTTGGCAATCCACTAAAGTGTTGGTATTCATCATGAGTTCTGCAAACGATGAACCTCAGTAAAGACAGAAAAAGTTGATTTTACTTAATACTCCGTGGGCTCTCTGTTTTACCTTTTATAACTCATTCTAAACAATAGCTAATGATGTTGAATGTGTATTGTTTAATTTTCCGTTTCATTTTGTTTTGTTTTTAGTTAGCCCAGGCAACACAATTAGATACACAACAAATTACCGACGCCTTGTTAATGGATGACAAGGTATGTGAAATTCTCTTTGATTTGGCAGTAACAAAATCAACACTCACGGCAGTTTAAAATATCACTAATTAAAAGTAGGCATCGGATTAGAATTAACACTAAGTAATAAGTAATCACCATTACCTAGAATAAGTGTTATGCCTAAAACGCTAAATTAGAATACCTACAATAAGAATTATTCACCATGTGTTCCTAACACATGAAAAATTCCACTACTTTTACAACAAATGAGAAGGAATAAAGAATACTGTAAAAGTTTTGGGATTATGAACAGTAAATGGCTTTCGAAATGTCATCCAGTTAACAGTATCGTTCTTTTCACTGAGTGAGAGATTCAATAAACCAATTTATATGAACAAGTGAAATTGCCTAAGATTTTAAATAATTTTTAAGATGGAATGTCAACAGAGTTTTGGAGATAGAATGAAGATAATGCTGAACGCCTGAAGAAGAAAATGGTAATGTAATGTGAAGATAAGGGTTGACATAGCGAAAAAACAACATGAACTGGTTTATACAATGGTTAAATAAACCTTTTACATAACTGGTTTAGGTTTCTCGATGCATATGACAAATGTTTCTGTAGTGAAGGAGTTTAAAAAACACATTCTCTTGAGTAGATCTGTTTCTCTCCCTTGAAGTTCTTATTTACAAGTCATAAAATTCATTTGCATAGCTATGCAATAATAAAATTACGAATCAAAAGGTAGAATATCATGAGAAAAAAAGTGAAACAGTATGGAATCAGGGGATTATAAACACAAACTAGAGGGTAAACTAACAAGTACTCAATATAACTCACATAGGGAGAAAAACTTCAAAGGAAAGCGGTACCATAAGACAGATCTGCAAGTCGAAACTACGAATCGCCAGAGTTTCAATTATAGACAAGTATCTTAGACTCAATACTTTAAACTTTTTATGTAGTATTCTGTACTGGCCGAATTTCAGAAGTTGTCAAAATGGTCTACAGTAAGGCTGAAGACAGTCTTATCCTTTCATTTTAACTGTCGAACTAGTTGCTACTGGTAAACTCTTTCTACAAATGTGTGGGTAAACCTTCCCTCATAGTCCTAATGAGTGAACTTATCATTCATATATCGAAAAAATGCTGTTCAGAAGCCTGCAAGATTGGACAGCATACTGAAAGGTATCAATAAATATCTGCAAAGAATTTTTTGTCGTACTATGATCTCAGAAACCAGATTACAATCTTCACAGCTGATGCTATTTTTTATACCTAGATATGTAGTCACTGTGACAGTGCTACTGTGAAGTATTTTAGATCACTGTATTATGTTTTCTGGAGGGGTTTATTGTTGCCACTTTTCCCCATCTAGCCAAATATTCTAGCTTCTTAATTCGATTATTTAATGTTATAATCATACAGCTGTATGAGGAAAAATGGTCAAATATAATAATTTAATATCTAGAAAATATTCCTACTTATGCCAAAGTAAGTCTCAGCATACTGTAAGTTTTCTTACCTTACTACTAATATTATGCTTGTCTGTGCAATTCAGCCATAAAATATTTTCATATTCATCTTATCTAATTTAAACACAGTGGTCCGAATTCGATGAATTCTTTCAAGCTAAAGGAAGTCGAAGATTATTGTTCTACTATCAGGAAGTAAGTCTTAAAGTGCTTTGATCCTGTAAAATTGCCAACGGATGAACATTTTCTCTTTTTACTCAAAGACACTACCACTTTGTCGTTAACCTTATTCCACTTAAGTTGGAACAAACTGATGTGGTTATGTAATACATGTTTCTAACATGATTTACTCAATTCAGTCCATATGAAGGTATCTATGAATTTTAAATGATTAGTTAATTGAATTATTTTGATGCAAAGGAATTCCATAATTTTCACTCTTTTAAGTCATCATAATGTACTAGAATGACTATTTTTAACTGTGGTCTAGTCTCTCAGATGTTGAACACTTCTGGAAATTAGTTTGATGTCAATAAATTCATATAGGAAATTTGACTATCTCCGATTTTATGAAAAACGGAAGTGGATTGTGTTTTGGTGGCCCGTGGATGTTAATGCCGAATTTTTTGAATAAAACTTTATAATTGTGAAATGTGTAATGTTTTCAAACTTTTTGTTGTATGTATAGGCTCCTGGACAAACCAGAAAACGAATATTTATTGCTTCTGGGACTCATGAAGTAAGTTCTACACTATATCTGTTTACATAATAAAAATTTGTTTCCTGTGACATTCCTGTCTACCCATACTTGAATATTACTTAAATACTGGAAATTTCATTATGTTGCCATAACTATCTCTGCATGAAATATCTAAGCGAACATGATCAAAACTAATCAAGGGGCATGAGGTCAGGTTTCTAGCTATCGCACTTAGGAAGGATTTCATTTCACTTGAATACTTGATCACATTACGTTTCTGTAACTAGTGAAAATATGTGAATCACTTTTATCCACAATTCAATTTTTGTCCAACAGTTATAATCGATAATACGCCATTTTGTATGACGCAATGTTTGGGACTTTACACCTTAACCAAATACTCAAATGATCTTATTTTAGTTCCATTCAGCTACAGGCATAACTCAAACATAGAAGTATTTGTATTTATTATTAATATACATCAGACTCAGAGTTGGATTCATCGTCCACATCTCATGCCTATTAGACAATTGCTATCTAGATTCACATATCATTTAAGTGACCTCATGCTCGGAATCACGTGACACCAATCCCTTTGGCATCTGTATATCAATTCATTAAATTAGAAGGAGCTGTAATCACTTATACAATGTGTAAGTCGTTAACAGTTCACTTTATATCTCGACAGTCAGCGTGCCAAGCTTGACGAAATCAGCAGCTTTCAGAGTGTATGTATCTTATAGATTTCATCTAAGAAACCTGAGACTATGATATCCAATCGAACTTTCGATCAATTAAAGCAAACGTTTGAGCTATGAATAAAATACAAAACCCAGGATTTGTCTAAGACATGGGACTATATTACACATAAATATAATTTTTTTAGAAATACAAACCTGACATTGTAAAGTATCTAGGCTGTATACCATCGAGTGTAGTGATCGTCAATAAAAAAAAACCTTAAAGCCGTGTCAAAAGTGATTCACAGTTAGTAGTAAACAATGCCTGAATCCGTGGGTAATAAATAAAGAGATTCGAATAAACGATGTTTAGCGAGTGGAACAGAAAGTGGAACAGTAAATACAGTTTAACAATAAGAATGTAATTACGCCAGAACAAACTGAATTTAATACAATAAGATTAACTCCAGTGGAAGTCAGCAACTACGTTTATGGAGTAACAAAATAGTATATAAAATATAATCTCATTCTACTTACTAGTAATAAGTGGAATAAGGTTAAACACAAATGAAAAGGTGATACAAAATAGATAGGGAAGAATTATTATCCTTATTATCCTGTTAACTCTAGATATAAATAAAATCAGCAGAAAATTGAAAATTCATCCTCAGAAAGCCTATTGTTTTAGTGGATTCGGTATGCTGGTTATCGAATCCAAGATCAATTTTTGGTCAAGCAGAATTCTTATTTTTTTCAGTCAATTTTGACAGCGAGGAAATAGGCATAAAATGGACCCACACAAAAACTTGGAGGATCTGGACTTCGCCGATGATATTTGTCTGATTTCCCACAAACTGGAAGATATGCAAGTGAAGCGCAACATATTGGCAGAAGAAGCATCAAAGATAGGACTTCAGGTGAACATAGAGAAAACAGAGGTGATGAAGATTCCTGGCCAACACCAACAGACAACAATCAGCATAAATGGGAGAAATCTGGAAGAAACAACCTCCTTTACCTACCTGGGAAGCATCGTTTCAACTACAGGCGGAACTGATGAGGATATCAAAGTGAGGATCGGGAAAGCAAGGCAAGCTTTCATTTCTCTCAAGTCTGTGTGGAGGTCAACAGCACTCAGCATGAAAAATAAGATCCGGATTTTCAACTCCAGTGTGAAGTCAGTGCTACTTTATGGATCAGAGACTTGGCGCCGCGTCATGAAGAGCACCTCAAACAAACTATAGACCTTCATCAATAGCTGTCTTCGCTCAGTACTCAAGATCAGATGGCCAGAAAAGATCAGAAATAGAGGGGTGGATCTCTGGGAGCGAACCAACCAGGAAACGATTGTGCGACAAATATGCAGGAAGAAATGGAGGTGGATTGGCCATACTCTGAGAAAACAAACCATCAAGTGACATCACACGCCAGGCCATCACTCGAGTGGAACCCGAATGGGAAGCGGCGAGTTGGTCGTCAGTGTGAGGGTGACATGGAGGAGGTCATGTGAAGAGGAGATTAAAGCATGTGGGCATAGGTGGAGCCAGGTGAAAAAGTTGACAGAAAACCAAACGCAATGGAGACGTTCGGCTGAAGCCCTGTGTTCCTCTAGGAATTAAAGGAAACAATAATATAATAATAATTTGACTTTTCAGTTGACTGAGTGGACCGAAATGTCTAAGATATTTTAGACACATTCAACTGACGAGTCTCAAGTAGGACGAAATGAGCATTCTGGATTTCACTATTAGTCCCCATTCACCAAATCACTTCATGAACAGTTCTTTTATGGACTCCCATAGCTTCTTGGTAGTTTATAACTTAAAAAGGTAACCAAAACTTATTTAAATTCACCTAATGAATATCAACTTTGTATCATTGTCATTTGGCTTACAAACACAAAAGTATCATTATGGATCATCGTAGCTGTGGTGTTTAAGCATGTCGCACACCGAATTTCGCGTTGCAGTTAGCAAATATTTGTTCTGGAGTCAAACGTCATATTTTGGAAACCTTCTACTCAGAACACTCATATTCAAACTTATGACAATTATTACTAGGTCACTGTCTACCAGTTCTTCTATACCCTCTGGTATTAAGAATGTTATATGTATGATTTACTTTGTTTTCATTCAGGTATTGCGTGGCACATGCTTCATTTTCCTACGGATCACAGATAAAGCTATAACAACAGCAAATATTGGTACAGAAGTTTCATTTCAGCAGTTGGATGCCACAGAAGGACGTTTATTCGAATCCGTGCAAAATTATTTAGAAAAACTTGCACTACCGGTGTTTGAAGGATTAGGTGTAAGAAACTAGTTCGTTTTTGAGTTTATAATGTATTCATTGATTATTTTCTAATTGAATATGTCAACTGACTTAAATAGCCCTAGTGTGATATCCAATTATTCGCGCCCACACGTAAGAAAAGTATCCACATGAAGCACCGAATGATAATTTCACAATGGAAATTATATAATTCAAGAAATAGATGGGTTTGGAAATAACAGCGTAATCTTGAATAAACTCTGACAGAACAAAGATGTAAATTTTCGATAGTGGACTTCACCAAGTATATAAGAGTACTATGAGAGCTTATTAAACAGTTAGCAATAATCTGTCTATTCAACAATTATTTCATCCACAGTAAGTGTTCAGTTTACAGATTATCATTCCAGTGCTGTAAGTCTTGATTATTATTGGAAAGATAGCCAGTAGGTTTCAGAATGTAACTACATAAAGCAAACTTAAACATGACAGAATCTAACACACCTAATATTTCTCGAATGTTGGAAATACTAAGTAGATTTGCAGAGTTATAAATGGCTGAATGTATTCTTTGTAAACACTCAGAGATACATTCTAGCTGAAGTACTTAATGTACGCAAGCAACCTACTTTGAACAGTTCGAAAATTGAGAAACAACTTGCTAGTACAAACCCCAATAAGTGAGGTTATTTCTAAGCTTATGATGTAGAAACCTTTAGCTCAGTTCATAATATAGTGCGACATCATTCCGGCAACACAGGAGAGGTCCCTAGCTGAAATCACTCCAGTTTAATGATTAAACTACTGATACTTTTTTTGAATAAAGCAACTGACAACATGTAAAATTTGCAAGTATGTTAAAACTTTTCTGTACGCAAACCTCATAATTTATTTAGGCTGTAAGCAGCTGATGAGAAGCCAACGAAATAAATGATGGTACCATATTATTCTACACAAACCACTGTAGTTGTTGCTTTATTCAAATTCATCAAGGGGAATAAATGCATGATGCTACTTTTTTACTGCACATAATAAACGTCACACTTTAATAGTCACATGTTATTTCTTCCGACTGTTTGTAAAAAAACTGTTTATTGTGAATAATTTTCACTCATCTATATCATAACATGGCTGTGATGCTAAATCATATTACCGTGATCTTATTCTCATTTCTATTCTAAATAATTATCATCTCTCAAAACAGGACTCAGAAACTAGTGACAAACTGTTACCAGAAACAGTAAACATAGAGGAATTTGTAACAGTTCTCAGACGTTACCTGGATGCATTATCAAGTGCCAGAGAAAATATGAATGATAAGATCGACTTAACTGCTGGACAAGAATCACAAGCAGCTATTCAAATTATCAACACAAATGAAATTGAAAATATTAGTAAGTTTAGTTTTGTTAAACTATGGACACAATGTATTATAATATATTTTTCATCCTGAGACCACAAAGGATTGTTCTCAACCAATAAGTAAGTTGCTGCATGACAGATGGTTTTGTGTTTACGCCGTAAAAAGAAAGGCACAGCTAGTATGCGGCATATAATACTGCAGATACTTCCATATGATACTACTATATTATTCAGATATTGGGCTTCTTCTGGTATAAAATACGCTGCATTTTGTTTACTAAAACACTAAAACTTGTAGCTATACTAACAGTACCTGTCGTTCCAGACTTAGACTACTAAGTCATTTTTAGTTAAGCATGCTCAAACTGTCCCCATTTAGCCATTAAAGTCTTGAGTACTTCTGAAAACAAATCATTTAATCAAATTCTGTGGATTGTTTCTATCTGACTGTTTTTGTCCACATAAATTCTGTTGTTATCTTTGTGCTATCTAGTTGACAGTTCTGAAACCATGGACCGTTTAATTCGATTAGTTGAAAAATGGGTAAATCAAATTGAGCAAATATTGAATCAATCAGATCAAGTGCGTCGAGAATCAGACGATGTCGGACCGTCAGCTGAACTAACTTACTGGAGAGCTCGTTTGGTTCGTTTTACAAAGTAAGTTAGTTGAAAGCATTGAAGTATTACTCAGGTAAGATGTAAAAAAGTAAATGAAAGAAGGAGTGTCATGTACCATTGTTTCCCACTTTGTACTGAACTAATCTATAAATACCTTTAAGTTATTAATTAGGATTTTTAATATTTTAGCAGAAGCTTGAAGACAGTACTGACTAAATTTAGGTTTGGCGTCAAAATGGTAATGTGCCAGCTTGTAAGCAAAATGGAATTAGTTAGCAAGTAGCAATGCTGGTTCCTAGGGAAAAATAAGTGTGTATTTTAATAAATAATACTTTAATGCCAAGTTATGCTAGAAGGCGAATGGTCGAAGATAAACTCTAACCGCAAAATACACCATCCATCACTTCACTAACTATATAAATAGAAAACTCACACATTAAAGTTGAAGCTGGAATCACTGAAGACAAACAGGAAATAATTTAAATGAGATAATCGATTTTCAACCAATGTTAAGAGATAAAAGAAGGAAATAGAAAGTATACTCACATTACTCATTTGCAGTATTATTCCAAAGCAAAAGGTCCTACTTTCCTAGTCTGTTTATAGCTGAAGATAGTGATTAAAAATTTAGAAACCTTTAAATGCCGTAGAGAACTATAAACTACATAAGCCCGTTTAGTATCTGTAATTCTGTTATCCTGTAACAATTTAAACGACTTTGTTATCTCATAGGCATCTGCATACACAAGAGTTCAGTTTGTTATTTCAGATTATAATTAACCGAAGGATGTTTTCCGCTAATACAAAGAATTAAGAACTTGAAACTAAGGGATACTTTTTCTCTGACGACTCCTAATTTACGACTCATTTTTATTGCATATACACAGTATTATCGAAGAAAAAAAATGGAGTTCTACATTTAGTGAGAAACATGCTTTTAAAGATGAAAACTTTGACTGTAGTATCTACAGTTGAATATCTGCAATACTATGCTTATCCTAATTGCTTAAGTGTTAACTTCCACTCTGTAAATTCCAATACGAGTTATTTGCTTGCAGCAGTTTTTCAGCTCATTTCACCTGTCAGAAGTCATCTTAGGGTACTTAATTGCAATCTGTTTAGATTTGATATCACCATTAGCACCCTCTTTGACAGGATAATTGCCATATAAGCAACGTCAAAGAGTTCACCCTCCAGGGACTTAATACCGGATCACATATATGATTGGTGAGTATTCTACCAGTGAACCACCAATGTACACAAATTAATACTATTATTTACCAGACAACTTTCTAGACACAATTCATTGTTCATAATCATTATCAATTATTGCATACAATTATATCCAATATTGCCAATCTGCTTTTTATTTAGTTTAATAGAAGAAATGCGTAATCCAAGTATTCAGGCAATTATATCCACCTTACATTATGCGAAAGCCCGTGTAATCAAACACTGGCGCCAGCTGGTACGTTAAAAATCTTATGATACAGTATTATGTTTCTTTTTGAAAAACAAGAATTATGGCATTGGTTCACCTTATTTCAATGAATTTTACAAACTAGAGCAGGATTCGCAAGTTGTTTCATAACTTCATCAAGTCAGCGAACTTCATTACACATTTCCTAATAAAAAGAGTTAACATACAAAGATTGGAAAAAGTTATCATACGAATAAAATGTTTCAGAACGCTCCTTCACAAGGTATCAACCAATATTATAAACACTTAAACTGACACAAGAATGCTACAACTTTTTTACAGTGGATTAAAACAAGATTATCCGTAGATGCTGAATGACAGAGGAGACACATAGTAAATGTCTTGCTCACAACTTTGTTAATTACGCTTACAAAGTACCCTAATTAACAACAGTATGAAAAAGATTTGACTTTAAGGTTTATCGTTTTACACCATGATGATCAACAATAAAAGTGAAAGCTGGAAATTTCCGAATAATTAAACCTGTAGTAAATACCAGGAAAAAGGAACCGCTTATTTCTATTTGAAGTCAGTCTGAATCACTTAGTATTGTTGTATGCCTAGATTACTGAAGCTCTAAGATAAAGAAAATGAGAAGCAAATTCTGTATAACACATTAGGAGCCTGTCCTTCGGAACTGCTATTTTTCTTATTACTAGGTTTCCAATGACTGGTGAAATCTAAAATGAAAACTACCCAGTCAATTATACAGATGTGAAGCTGGATGTTATTTGGTCACTAACTTGAAACATACAAAGATGTACTTTTCAGCTGTATGCAAATCAACATCTTTCAGTAATCCGTCGAAGCCTTTGGAAGTTAGTGACATTAATATTAGGTGTGAAGAAATAGTTTAGACAGCTCTGATTATTATTCTGAAGTTCACAGAAATAAGTACATTTCATGAAGATCTTTAATTTCCTATCTTACTTTTCACATTGTTCTAGGTCAGTTAGTGAGTAAGCATGATTGCCAAAAGTTCGAAGGTAAACTACTGATTGGAGTCTGACTTGATGAATATAACTTGCTGAGTTGCTTTAAATTACTGGTACTCATATCAAAATTAATAAAATATAAGTACTGAAGAAAACAACTAGCTGGAGTGGAAAATAACTATTTATTATAACTTACACTACTAATGTTTACTCAAGTTTTGACCTATCTTGTTTGTGGATTATTTTATAGTTGGGAAAGTTATCACTAAGCCATAGTAGAGGATCTAGTTCTCATAACCTATTCTGAGGTGTGGATACACTTGCAAAGTTGGTTAGTAAATATTCCTTCCCAGCAAGGTGGTTTTTTATTATTATAATTTGAGACAGTAATGTGTTATTATTTCTATCAGTGAATAACATTATCCTTGAGAATGTTAGAAATTATAGATTAATGTCTTAGGATTCAGCATGCTGAGACAGCTTCATTCCAATAGGTGGTCAATAGTCATATAGTCTATATTCTGCAGTGATTCTATCACAGTGACGCTGTTCAGTATATCTCACCTGTAGATGGAATGTAACTCCAGTTTGTTATAGACTCGTTAATCCCTTCACGCATACACTGCTGATATCGTTAAGATTGGATAACGAGATAGTTTCTCACTAGTAATGACTTTTTTTATATAAATTACTATTGCATCAAATTAATTTATTTTGTCAATAAGTTGTGTGCTTTCCTGTTGCACACTTTAGGATGACCGTATTATCAATGGTGTCAATGAAGCGAAAGACAATCTTAAATATCTTTTTACATTGGACAACTTTTTTAGTTCATTTTCCAATACAAATCCAGTAAGTATCATAAAAATTCGTACCAGTCTATTTATAACTGAATAAAAAGCAACCTTTATCAAATAACAGTCTGTGATTATAAAACTTATCAGTAGTACAGAGGAAATAATTTGTCTGTTCATTTTATTCAGACCACAAACCATCCAAAATTGAACTGTCTATAAGAACAGGTGTAATTTAGGAAACTGAAGTATTGTGACCGCCCGGAACAGGCTGGATTCAGGAGAAACAAGTCATGCATTGATCAGATCGCCACATTACGGATCATCATTGAACAAAGCTTGGAGTGGCAGTCACCTCTCTATCTCAACTTCATCGACTTTGAAAAGGCCTTTGACAGCGTCGATCGAGAGGTGATTTGGAAACTACTTGGCTACTACGGGGTGCCACCGACAATTATACATCTCATCCAACAGCTGTATGACAATGATGCATGCCAAGTAATCCAAAACGGGAAACTTACGGAACCCTTCGAAGTGAGGACACGAGTAAGGCAAGGCTGCCTACTGTCGCCAATGATTTTCCTGATTGCAGTAGACTGGATAATGCGACAAACAGCGGGCAATGAGGAAACAGGCATAAAATGGACTCACACAAAGAACTTGGAGGATCTGGACTTCGCCGATGATATATGTCTGATTTCCCATAAACTGGAAGATATGCAAGCGAAAAGCAACAAGTTGGCAGAAGAAGCATACAGAGAAGATAGGACTTCAGGTGAACATAGAGAAAACAGAGGTGATGAAGATTCCTGTCCAACACCAACAACAGTAACAACAACAGACAACAATCAGCATAAATGGAAGGAACCTGAAAGAAACAACCTCTTTTACCTACCGACCTGGGAAGCACCGTTTCAACTACAGGCGGAACTGATGAGGATATCAAAGCAAGAATCGGAAAAGCAAGACCAGCTTTCACTACTCTCAAGTCTGTGTGGAGGTCAACAACACTCAGCATCAAAAATAAGATCCGGATTTTCAACTCCAGTGTGAAGTCAGTGCTACTATACGGATCAGAGAATTGGCGCGTCATAAAGAGCACCTCAAACAAACTACAGACCTTCATTAACAGTTGTCTCCGCTCAGTACTCAAGATCAGATGGCCAGAAAAGATCAGAAATAGAGGTGGGGATCTCTGGGAGCGAACCAACCAGGAACCACTTGTGAAACAAATATGCAGAAGGAAATGGAGATGGATTGGTCATACTCTGAGGAAACCATCAAGTGACATCACTAGACAAGCCATCGCTCGAGTGGAACCCGAAAGGGAAGCGGCGAGTTGGTCGTCAACGCAAGGATGACATGGAGGAGGTCATGTGAAGAGGAGATGAAAACGTGTGGGTAGACATGGAGCCAGGTGAAGACTCTAGAAGAGAACCGAACGCAATGGAGACGTTTGGCTGAAGCCCTATGTTCCTGTAGGAATTAAAGGATACAATAATAATAATAATCTAGTTTACTTAGTCTGTAAGCACCTTTTATTGGATTATAATGTTCGCAGTTTAGACTGGGTGTCACCTAATTCAAAAACATGTTGAAGTTCCCCAGACAATTAAAGGATGTAGAAGTGAACCTTATGATCCACAAGGAAGGGGGAATACTAGATGACCATATTTGGAAACTGATATCTACAATTTTGTGAAATGATTCTTAACTAATTCTACATCAGCGAACAAGTTATGTTTGATAACTAATAGAATGATTGTTCTGTAATAGATGAAGAAGGAATTGAAGATTATAATTAAAATATTGAAGTATTTCATCGTAATTGTAATTCAGAAACTGGAAGGTATCTGTGATTTGTAGTAACTCTTGTCAAATAAGCTTTATATGGTCTACAATAAAATAGGTTACGACATTTGATCCATTTGGATTAATAAATCTACTCAGAACATGGATGTATAAGGTTTCAAAATGCAAAGTCAACCAACTTTTACAAAAGGCATTGTTAAACCAGGATTCAACCTGGTGGGATAAATCCATTTACATTCTTCAGAAGAGATAACACTCTTCGTTCACATGACAAACTTAGTGAAGAATGAGATGGAATGTCGCTAAACTTCTAGTCTTAATGAATAGCAGTCCTTAGAACATTTCAAAGAATAAAGTTTACAGTCTCATCTTCATTCTTTCATGGGCTATGACATAAACTAAAATAGCTAAAACGTGTTGCATTGAACTTAACGTCTGATCTTTTTACGTCTGTCTACCTGAACAATGAAAATTAATTATTAATGACTATAAGAATAAGATTTGGGCTAAGTAAAACTCTGTAAAAATTAATATTTGATATAACATACAGCGATGCAGTATTATTTATTCATTATTAGTAAATTAATAATCTTATATCACCGTGTTTTTTCAAGTAAAACTATTCTATTATTGATTTAGTTAGTCATTAAGATAGGAAATTTACTTATAATAATAAACATGAATAACCGTGGACATGACTTCTCCAGAAAGCTTATAGAATGGATCGAAATAACATGGAGAATATTTGGAATCTTGGTAGTTACACAAGGCAAATGTTCGCACTGCTGGGACAAGGCAGATTTGACTTGCCTGGTACACACGACTAGTCAAATGTATTAAACAAGCAACAGTAACATGAATTGTAACGCAACAGGGAAACAAGCCCTTAAGAAGAAAGCTAGTACCCACCAGATTAAATTAAGTTGTAAACCCAAACTTAGCGTAGGAGAGGCCTTAAAGCTTCTACGAAAACAACTGCAGACCATCCATAGTCGAATTAGTGAACTTTGAGTATATAGCCTATACTATAATAACAATAGGTGACATAAGTTTTAATCAAGGTAGTTTAGCCCCAAGCTTTTAGACCAAAATAAGCTTGAAACCCATGTTCTAAGTTAAATTTGAAAAATCCAGTAATTGGCTTTCCTTTGGTTTTCAATTTCAGTCAAAAATACGTCAGCAACTACCTGCCTTACTTAATGCTATCCGTATGATCTATAGTATTTCTGAATATTATAATAATTCAGAAAGAATGACGTCTCTATTTATCAAAATAACAAATCAAATGATTGTTGCATGCAGAAAGTATGTGACGGATGGTGTTAGTCGAATATGGGATTTACCGAGGTATGAATGTTTTGTTTCAAATAATGTCATCTATCAGTAGATTACTGATTTTATGGTATACTTCACAAGGGGTTGAATACGTTTAAAAGAGGGAATATTATAGTGTGTAAACAAACAGCCTAACGGGTAACTAATATATTAATGAAATATCTGCAGAAAAATCCAAGTGTGATTACTAGCAGTGGAGAACATGACACCAATGCATTGTTGGTTTCGAGATCATTTTCTGAAGAGCTTTCCTCCCTTGAACATAATCTCAGATACTTTCATAAGTGAAGTTGAATGTTGGACAACATGGTGGAGTATGCTTCCGTATGAGCTCTGTTTTCCACTAATAGTTTCCCTGATAATTCGGGTGAAAATGTTTGCGGCGTGTAATTAATTCATTTTATATGACTGTTTACAGCATACAGTGCACTAAATAGGGAGAGAGAATACAACAGACGGAAAACTGTAAGAAATTTATTCTCAGTTGCCATGACTGAACCACAACATTTTCGAAAAATTCTGAAATTCACGGAAGTGACTTATGAAAAACACATTGGTTAAACAGTTAGCACATTTAAGATATGCAGTTGACGTCAAACAGGTTTCCAGAACAAAATGTCCATTCACAACTTTAGTCTTCCATTAAAGCCTTTAGTGTTAACTGACAACAAAGGTCAGAATTTACTGTAAGTTAATAGCAAAATAAATCAGAGTATGTGAGAAATAACAATATGTGAAAATTGGTGAACCGTCTTCCGTAACCGAGAGGGTTGACAACTAATTAGTTAGGTGATAAATTCATCATAATTTTTATTCCCTTGGGTTCCGTATGGAACACATGGATTCAGCGGCATATTTCCATTTCATCCTGTTTTTTCGCAGCTGGCTTTACGACTGCCAGTAAGCTCTCACCTACTCCTCACACGATCTCTTTCATGTCACTGTCAGAAATCCAACTCTCCGTTTCCCATTCTTGGTCCATTAGAGGGCCTAGTGCGAAGAACGATTATTTGAAAATAACTGATCGGAAACAAAAGAACAAAGGATTGAAAGTGGGTTGCAAAAATAAGAAATAAAAGACGACTACACGAATTTTTTCATAGGGCAATTCAGGAAAACAAAAATTGATGCTAAAGCCATGGTAGTAAAAGAGACTGGATAAAATGTTTATGAATACCAAGTCTAGATTTTTCCTTATGAATCGCTAAAGTCCCGGCTGCATGAAGAGTAAGCAAAATCCTTTCGAACGGCTTGATCGTACTTCATTCAGTCATATACATTATCCACAGTTCACTTAATATGTAAAAATTCCATAATCAGCCGTATAAATGTAAGGGCGGAGCCTTTGCGAACTCTAAGTTATAAATGGATCCACAATCAAAAGGAAACATGTAAGATGGGACTGTAATGCACCGTGGAATTTAGTTTATTATTAAACAATGCTCTTTGTGGTTGTTTGTACTAAAGGAAATACTCTCATTAGCTGGTAGCTTTATTTCATGTAGCTGTATGATAGGATGTGTGGTTAAATATAAAAGCCAGTGATACGTGAATTCCTCATTATATTCAGCTACATATTAAATTATGAATACATTTATGACTTAACTTTACACGAAAAATGAATACAAAAATGAGGAGTCGATTGGTGAGTTTATGTACGTCATTACTGATTTTATCGACTTTTGTATAGATTTCCACTGCTAACCGTCATGTAAAATCTAAAAAATGAGAAAATTACAGGTGTCAATAAGTAACTAATGTTGCCTGTTGCAGAAAAGTTAACCTAGTGCACAACTCTCTAGTGCCTCATATGAACGATTTTGAGTTTAAACATGGAACATTCTTCTTTCCGTCATCTTGAGTGATCACATTTTTGTGCAGTAAGTACATTCGTGCCTAAATATCTGCTTAAGAAATATGCTCCATTACTGAACTAGAATGACTTAAAAACAACGTTGAGAACTATATTTTTTTAATTAGTCACACAGTGGTATTGATGTTTGACAGCTCATTATACATCTAAAAATGAGTCATGTTTCGTTTTCTTTATGTTTAGAGATACTTTATTCGAGCGAATAAATGAGTGCATCCAACTGAATGATGACTATCAAGAAAACTTTCGTAAAGTTCGATACAGACTTCAAGAAAATTCATCTGGTAAACAATTTGACTTCAGGTAATTGATTGCACATAAATTAAATTCAGGAAGTCATCTATAGACATTATTATTACTGTTAGTGTGATGCTTCCTCTTCATTGTGTGCTGCAAACATGAACCAAAACTAAATCACTAATCAGGCCCTAACTACAAAAAGACTAGCATTTTGTGGGTAAATAGAGAAACTCAGAATGCAATATGAATACTAATAGGCAAGATTTCTCAGCTAAATTCTGGGTGACCGACAGATTGATACAGGACGGAATTAAAGTAAAATAATTGGAACAAAACTGCAAATATTAGGATTTGGAGATATGTGAGGCCTGGATAAATCAATACAATTACTATTTGATTAGAACCATTTAGCCTACAAACTTCATTTATGGGCTCATCTCAGCAAGCTGTCATGGCTGAGATTTTGAAAATCAAAAGCTTCATCAACTACAAAAACTTGTTGTCATTGCCTTGATTATTTTCAACTTTATCTTGCCTTAATAACAAGCCAAATTCAGGAAATTTGTAAATCGAAAGGTATACACTATTTAGTCAACTGCTGTAATTTATTTAGCTAATACTGTACTTTTAACACCTTATTTATGCAGATGACAGTTCTAGTATAAAAAAACTACTAGTATAAATAGGCCCAGTGTTCAGCTACAAAACAGAATTTGTGTCCCTTCCTTAAGCCTCAGAAGCAATAAAGAGCATTTTCATGTAAGGAATTTCAGAATGAGTATTTTTTCAAACCAGTTTGTTTCCAGTCTGTAAAAGTCGTTTTAACTGTTACTATTTCAAATATCACTATGAAGCAAATTTAGCAACGAATTATTATTGCATGTGAGCTAACTACTAACATTTACTATTCTTGTGGAATTTATCTTTTCAGTGAAAACTATATATTTGGTAAATTTGACGTGTACACAACAAGACTCAAAAAAATTTTGACAATACTTGAGTGTGTGGACAATTTTAGTGTACTACTAGATTTTAAAGCTGAAGGTATTGAACCAATAGTTGTACGCTACAAAACATTCTATGATAACCTTCGTAAAAGGAATTTTGATGGAGCTGATCAAATAAAACGTGATGTAAGTTGAAAATCAGCAGTTTGAGTCATTTCATCTTATATTTTATATCCTGAGAACAAATAAATAAGATCCAGTAGTCCAGAGTTGTGTGCTTAGTTAACTGGACAACCAGGAAGTAATTCTAAGAAAAGGTATTCTTAGGGTATGTTTAACGGTTGGAATTCATAGTTCAGATGACAAGCGACTTGACAGATAATTCGAAATAATTCTTTGCGATGTTTATATTGGTTCAACATCTGTTACGAAATGATTAATTTCCTGTGTAAAATGCTTCATAAGATGAAATATAAACCTTCTTCGATAGGAGAAAACTGATTTTCCCATAATATAAAAAACGTAATTGTCGCATATTTTCAACTTATTGTACACTTTACTCAGAAGTTAACACACTTTTAAATATCGTGATGAGAACTGTCAGTAATAAAAAACTTGTAGAACTGTATTTACATATGCATTAGGATCAATAATAACAAGTATTTACAGGATTTCATCATGAGCTGACATCGGTTAGAGAACCATTGGAAGACAGGGGAGTACTGGACAGCTGTTATGCCCTAGTTTGGAAATCTTCATCAGTACGCACACTTCTGCCAGTTCACGAAAAAGCAGTGAAGCATAATTAACAACTGGATGTTGTTAATACTGCTTCACTGTGCGATATTTAAAATAATTACATTATATTATATTCTACCACAATGCTCATATTCTACACTTACATTTACACTATTATCGTGTTATATCCTCTAAATTATGCCATGTAATTTAGTGCATCAGTTTTCTCACTGGTATAAATATATTAATATTTCTCCTCTTGACATTTCAATTTCGTTTTAGCTTGACAGGGACTTGGACGACTATAAAAGTCAATTTGATATGATAGCACAACAAGTCCGTGATTTCCTTGACACGTGGTTTAAACAACCTGCACCCGTAAGTTCAGATGTCTTACAGTCCTACCATTTATTTTTTCAAAGAAGTAGTCAGTCATCATTAAATTAGTATTCCACAAAAATCATTAATAATATTGAATCACCAGTAACTTTTGTAGTAATAGTAATAGCTTTATTCTGAAATTATTTTTATATGACATATGGAATTTTAAGCCTAGTTTATTGCACAATATTTTCTCTTCGTCCAGGATATTCAAATAAAACAATAACCAACAGTAGATAGTGTGAATCACTTCTATTTGACCTAGAGAGCGAACCAATCAATTATGAAGTCTCTTCTTTTACTCCTTCGAGAAATACACGACATTTGCTTGATTGTTAATCATAAAAAGTTTAGGGATACATTTTGTGAACCAAATACACCAATTAGGAAGGGTCATCCAATGTATTGGGATAATCTACCATCGAGGTTAATGCTTATTCACACGTATAGTAGAAACTTGCGAATCAGCAGGTTGTAAATGCTTTAAGTACTCACCAGAGTAAACAATACCATCAGAAGTCACATTTTACTAAATTTAAACAAACCGAATAAAAGACTATATGCAATATATTGATGGAGGTTTTCAGTAGCCCAAGTTTTAAGTAGGCCGCATAACGACAGGCAGATTAGTTGTTCATTTTTTTAAGCAACAAGGCCAAAGTTCATTTTCATTAATAGAAATTAAAACCAAGTGAATTCACATTACGAAGTTATAAGATACCGTGATAATATGCACAGAGGAAAGTACAGACTGAAATCAAGCAATGAAACAAAAGTTCAACACAAATGACATGGCTTGTTTTAATTATTTTGAGTGACGGTTTCAAACAACATATTTTGTGTGAAAATTGGTCTTCCTTCAGAGTTAAATTTACTGTTTTCAGAACTTATGACATTAATTTTCAGTACTTTTTGTGTAATTCGGCATTCTTACCTTTATAACTTTTATACATTCACAAACCGTCCTTCATTGTTCATTAATCAAACTGGAATTTTTCGAACTGAAATGTAATAGCAGCGAAATCCGACGGGTCTGACTTTAAGATGATATGGTGTCGTAAATACACACTTCTGATGAGCTATTTATAGGACAGATATATGATATTTTCCTCGGATCTCTATATCTGATGACATATTTCACCACAAGTTGTGGTAACCTATCCTAAAATCTGGAGCGTGATGTTACCCAACGGTCTCCTTAGCGTATGTCCAATCCATCTACCTCCATTTCCTTCTACGTATTTGTTGGGCAATAGGTTCCTGATTGGTATGCTGCCAAATTTCTTTGCTGCTTAGCCTTTCCGACCAGTCATTTTATCTTTAGTATGGAGCCAAGGCAGCTACTGATAAAAGTCTGCAGCCTGTTGGAAATACTCTTCGTGAGGCTCACCAATTTTTCGAACCGTAGAGAAGCAGTGACTTGATATTTGTATTGAAAATCAGAATCTTGTTCCCTATGCTAAGTGCCACAGACTTCCACACATATAGAGGAAACTGTATACATCTGCTATTTTTTATCTTAACTTATGAACTGCTAGGAATGTGTTTATAAATTTAGCACAGTTATATCACGTATTATTGTAAGTGAGTATTATTCAGAATACTGCTTCATATTCGTTGTCATCTGTATATTTTCTACTCGACTGCTGAATGTAGGTCGAACGCCAATTAAGAACCTTGGAAAAATTTGAACAAATCAAGGGTTGTAATTTAGATTTACCCTCAAAGTATGAATTGGTTTTGAAGAATTATACAAGTGAACTAGAAATGATTCGTCAGTTGTATGAAAAACAAAAGTATGATCCACCAATAGCTCGAAACATGACACCGATTGCCGGTAAAATATTTTGGGCTCGTCATTTATACAAACAAATTGACAAACCAATGGAACAATTTAAAGAAAAATGTCCTGAAGTATTGTGGGTAAGTTGTAAAATTGATGAAGTACTTCTTTGTTGATAAAAATCAGTATTTGTGATGACCTTCTTAAAGAGATCTAGTACGGATGCTGTATAACATTACCTCTATTGACGGTATATCTATGGGCACAACTTAGAGAGGGCGGTCAAAACAAATGGATTGCTTAGAAAAGTTAACTAAACTGTGTCAATAACTAGTTGAAAACTGGCAACCCCTAGCTGGGATTAGCTGAGTGTCAACCAAGTGGCAACATTTTATGTGAATATAACTTAGAGAAACAAAATAATAAAGTTACGTGGTCAGTAATAGGAAATTAAAATTAGCTCCTCCTTCTCCCGGTTTCTTACCACTATTACCACGAGTAGACATGATTCAGAGTGACTTAATGAGCATCAACACGAAGTTAAAATATCAACTTATATATTCATGATTCTTTGGAAATGTCATAATGACCGTATACCTAAGTGAAGAACATATAGATGCTTTTTCTGGTTGAAACCTTATACTATCAATATCAGTTTTTAAAAATGATTGTTACTTTTCACAGTTTTAAATTATTGACCTTCATCTCTTAAATTACAGGGTCAGGAAGGTCAGAAGTGTGTAAAGAATTTCAATCGTATTGCAGAAGCACTTGTACAATTTGAATTAATTTATTATCATCATTGGTGTCAGACAATCGAAAATGTACATTCTAGTTTATCGTCTTCGTTAATTATACGTGATCCTGATACAGAACGTTATCACGTAAATTTTGATATAGCAATATTGGAGTTGGTTCATGAAGCTCGATATATGTCAAGTTTGGGTTTGAATATACCAATGGTAGCCAGCCGTTTATTGACTCAAGAAATTATGCTTAAACAAAGGCATAATATGTAAGCCTCACGTTTTAATTTTTTTTAAACATCAGTACGATTTTTAAATATAACTGCTGTCATTTGCACGAAGATAAAGGTAAAAATATCTGATGAGATGATTATACGGCCTGCTTTTTGTGCTTAGTAAAATAAATGAAGCTCATATTGCCTGAGAATAGAAAATATACATACTTCTCTACTTCAATAAGAGATGTAAACTGGTTTGACGATTACAATACACCAGAATGTACATAAACTTATTTTCAAAGTAATTTTCACAACCTAATTTTAGCCTATTGAAATACTACTCAGTAACCAATCATATGTAATTAACTGGATGTAAAACCGGCTGTTCTGATAAAACATTACATGGCCAATGTAATCATAGCATAGCTTGTAGGAAATTTATGATACCTTTATGATCATATAACCGAAAAAGTTTGTTAGTATTCCAATAACAGAAAGTAAAAATAATGATTACTTCAGTAATAATGTGTTACCTGACTTGGATAGTTTAATTGTGAAACTTGTCCTTCCGGACATTATCTTCAGCACCTAATTCACTGTGAAGTCAACTTTTGGAATTCTTTGTGGTTATTAATGCAAGTGCATAAATTCAAGTTAACGCTGAAAATGTTGCCCAGAAGGACCGTGAAAGCTTCCCGATGAGATCTTGCGGCCGAGAGAATACAACGACGATCAAACACATACACTTGATTTACAAATCTTATCCTTTTTCACAAACAACAAACTTTGAACCCAATAACTAGAAATTTCACGAAGTAAATTAGTTCATAATAATAATTGTTATTATTTTGAATCTAAAATTTATGCTAAAAATGCAAAAGTAAATAAAGTTTCACAGCTAACGAATTTCAGTTAAGCGCTTCCCTAGGGCAGATTTGGTCAGAAAATGAAAATTTACCAACTCACCGTGAAATCACGACTACCAGTGTAAGGATAATATCATAATCAGATTATGATTCTTCTGGTCTGACAAAATGTTAACAAAATGATAAGAAATTCCTGATTTGTGTAAATACGAAGTAGATGCATAGTCATAGTGTTTATGAATGATAGACATTTAGAAATGCCTTCCAAATGAGATTGACTTGGAGGATGACTAAAACTCAGTGGGAAATTGACAAATTTTTGAGTTGGGTGATTATCCACCAAGAAACTAATTAATCAGGGTAAGGCCTGTTTACTGATGAACAGCCCGTTTGAACTAACATTTTTAATGCAAGTCCATTATTAGTAATATTGTGGTGGTGTGATGCAGGCAATGTGTTCCAACAGAAGGTTATTCTCACATATTCCCACAGTTCAATTCGGCATCAACAACAGAATACGATATATCTATTTGAACATTCTATTTGATGTTGGAGGCAGAATACATTTCTCACTGTTATATACTGCATCAGCAACAGAATACTATGTATATTTGAACATTCTGTTTCTTGTCGAACCGATTGTGAAACAAATAGGCAGGAAGAAATGGAGATGGATTGGTCATACTCTGAGGAAACCATCAAGTGACATCACTAGACAAGCCATCGCTCGAGTGGAACCCGAAAGGGAAGCTGCGAGTTGGTCGTCCAAGGGTGATTTGTAGGAGGTCATGTGAAGAGGAGATGAAAATATGTGGGCAGACTTGGAGCCAGGTGAAGACTCTAGCAGAGAACCGAACGCAATGGAGACGTTTGGCTGAAGCCCTATGTTCCTGTGGGAACTAAAGGAAACAATTATATATATATAAACAGATAAATGAAAAATTTACCTTGGCTTCCATGTCTTGCCTTCTATTGTTACAATATGAGCAGTGAACACTGGATGTTTTGTTCTTACATTCATCTAATAAAACAAAAAGGTGGCAACCCCATTCATTTATCTGATAAAACTTCTCTAACCACCATTCCTAAGTATGCTTTGTCGAATATTATAATACCGCTTGGCTGCTTACTATGAACTAGGTCGAGTAAACAGTTGAATTTGGGACTGGAAGTTATGTGTTAAGGCAAATGAGTCATATAACCACGCTGTGTAGAAATTTGAATGAGTGAAAACCAAAAGTTGTTTGTCGATTTTCAGCTATACAATCCTGCTTCTCATCTTAATCTCTTCATCATATTTATCGTGTCTATCAAGTATTCGGATGAAATACCATGTTTCATAAATACATTCTTCAAAAGATAATCACGTGATGTTTATCTACAAAACATTAACGTTTTCGATAAACTGACGTACAATTAATATTGGTGTTATGTGGTGACACCTGGAAAAAATTCACTTCTGTAATAATCTGTAGTTAATTCTACGACTGCTTCGAAATTTGGAAATGCCGGTTAACAATACTACTACTGCTTGATTCCTAATTATGTAAATATTGTGTGTGTGTGTGTGTGCTTGAATAATTTAACGCTCTAATTGACCGTTCATAAAAATCTGATACTGGATCAGCATTGCCTTAAATCGAAGTATTTCTGATGTAGTAATAGATAAATGCATTTATTTTGCATCATGTGGCTAGAAAATAAAATTTAATAACGTCTATTTTATAGACTACAAGAATTACTAAATGAAATTGAAGAAACATGGTCATCTGTTCCCAGTGTACTTTTGCCTTTATTCCAACCATTCCGTGAACGGATATGTCAAGCCCTTAGTTCGGGTATTTATTTACTGAACTGGAATTCTACAAGCATAGATCCATGTAAGTTAAAATACTTTCGAACTGTTGTTAGTAGTTTTACATCGGGTATCCAAAACTGGTAATGTTTAAACCGTTTCAGGTTGACACTAATCATGTCAGTGTTGTAATTACCATTTGTATAGTAATCACAGTGAACTTTTAACTAACAATAAGAGCATAATCTGAGCACGGTCGGAGGGCATAATTCCAAAACAGGAAAATTTTATTTGAAAACGCCATCGGTAGATAAACAGTACTGTGTCACAGCTGTTTTTATCAAGTAAAATTATTCTGTCACCAATTTTTCACCCATCGAATTTATTTATCGCTGAAGACCAGTCTCTCAATAGTCATCAGAAAACTAATGCATTGGTAACATCATACACTTATTTCCCTTTATGCATTTGAATAAAAGAAGAGCAACAGTTTGTGCCGAATAAGATGGTACCATATGTAGACAATTCAATAAATAAATTAGGTCAAATCTTAAAAGTTATGTAATGCATTACTATTATTATCATTATTATTTGATTCACGAAATCACTGTTATTGGTTGGAATTTTTATATATAAATTTATGTAAATTAGAGTAGAGTCTGAAGAAGATCTAATTTACATAATCACCTTTCAGGTTGTAAGCAGCTGAAGAGATTCTGACGATGACCTCATATTATTCTGCTCAAAACAAAGCGTCGGTGGCACAGCGATAGAATGCTCGGCAACCACGTATCTGGTTCGCGGTTCGATCCCCCGCCGACGCACTGCTAAGCTTCGCTAAGCCATTAGTAAGACTGGTAAAGAGGGAAGGTTGGTCGTAAGGCTAGCGACCTCATCCCATAAAAAAGAACACCTTACTAGCGAAGCTTCAAAGCTTCAGATTGAAGCCCTATGTTCCATTGGGAAAGTATAGGGATAAAAAAGATGATTACATATCATCATCTTACTCATTTCTTACTTTTTTTACGTAACTCCTTTGTCACTGTAAGCAAACATTTATTTTTCTTTAAAGTTGAACTCTCTGGGAATTAACTACATAAGTTTAACTTTCTGAGCACTGTTTATTAAGTTTGGAGGCTCCTGTCAACTGACATCAAGTAACATTTGCAAGTATGTTAAAAGTTGTTCCGTATATAAACTTACTAATTTTTTTAGGCTGCACACGGCTAATGAAAAGCCAAAGGAATAAATGATGGTACTATCTTATTCCGCAAAAAATGTTGTCATTGCTTTATTGATAAAAGGTAGCTGTGGAAGAGTTCGAAATCTTGTGAATGACCTAACAGAGATTTCTTATACTTGTTCAAAGTTAATTGGAAACAACTCTTTTCTGAAGATAAATAATGTACCTTCATTATATGTTCAAACAAGTCATAAATTTAATTTCTTGGATATCTCTTTTCAGAATTCAGAAATTAACACGCATGGACTTTTGTTTACTAAACATACACAATAGTATAAACATCATATTTCTTGGTAACTTTGAGAGACAATATATTAACTATGTGAACAGTATTACATAACGGTATTTGTTTATAAATTCGGAGATCATTCTGTTCACCTCGGAAAATGTCTGTTAGATATCCGCTTTCTGACTACAAGTATTCGACAGCAAAATATGAAGTAGCTAACTTTAATCGAGTAAATTCTGCTTGTTAAATTTTCCAAACAATAATCTCCAGCCTCCTAAATTCTTTATTGGTTTGAATAGCCTGGACTTTCATTACAAACTACATTTCTTGAAAGAGCAGGAACTATACTTGTGCATCATTTTTGAGTTGTAATGATCTGGCAGAATTTTTATGTGTGTATATTTATTTTATAGGCGTTACTAATGGTAAGCCTCCAAAACGTTGAGTCTATGATTAAGAGAAAAGTAACCAGTTACTTCCAAATAGTTCTAGTTCGAGAAGTGGGTTACTAGGTTGAGGTGCACCCTGACTGGGGTACATTGATGGCAAAGTTTTCAAAGACATATGGTAACGGGAGAAGATGAGGGACTTGATAATGGATATTTACTAAGAGAAAACACGTAATATTTATACATTCTTAACCACATTAATGTTCTGCTAGTTCAGAGGTGAATAAATTGTTCTAAATGGTTGGTTATTGGCTCAAGGTTAAACAATTTGTCCGGTGAGCTTATTCCATGTCCACAACGTAAACTAAATCCATATTTGAGGAGTAAACATTTCTGCTTCTGTAGGCATTGACCTAGAATTTTGATTTCAGTTTTCGCCGTTTTGTATTAATCTTCATCACGCTACAATACTAGTTATCGTCTTCAATGAAAATTCAGGAAAATGTTTTTCATTCTCATGTCATTCTAAACTAGCCTACTTATCTATTGAGTATTCAGCGCTGCCTCATACTGGTTTTTATTAATTTTAAAATCCACTAAAGCTAAGTTGTTTGAAAGCACAAGCCACGATGTAAGTAACTTCAGACGACTAGAACAAAAAATGTAAAACGGCAACCGGTTGACTGTTTCTTTTGTTATAGCGAAAATATTCATTCAGACATTCAGAAGACAAAAGAAAATTTGAGCAAAGAATATCCTTTTCGATAATTTCCCCTTCTGGATCTGCAATCATGTATAAATGCTATAGAATAACCGTCATTAACAATATTGGTGTTTTTTTAATACTACGAATTTGTTAAGATCAATGAAATTACTGTTCAAGAAAAATGCTTGAGTTATGATAAACATGAAAATGTAATAATAAATGGAGTATAAAATAAAATTAAGGAAATCTCTACAATAAATTAAGGATCGTTAAATCCTTGTTGGCCAAGGCAAGGAAGGCATCTGAACCGATTTCTTTTGGATACATAGATTAGGCTTCTTAATATAGATTCCAACCTCCTCAGCAACATGTAATAGCCAAACTCGAGGTAAAACTAAGATTAGTTGGAGTACTGTAGATAACTTTGAAAGCGGCCTATTTTACATCAATTTTGTGTTCTGTATCCACAAGATGAGACATTATAGAACTGTGAATGGACTTTGTTTATCCCTTACTTAACCGCTCAGGATGGTGTTTGGAAATCCGACGATAAACTCACCTAATTGTCCGGGCTATGTAACTGGCTTCACAGGATCAGTCAAACTGATAAATGCACATAGAATAGGCATAATTAGGTAGTTTATCTTTAACTCCTGAATGCAGAATAGGGGTGGTTTTGAAGATACAGCATACTTCAGCAGCAGTGAATACTCTTTTTACTGCATTCCTTATGCGTTGTGTTAATATCTTACTTATGTTATACCCGAGGAGCTGAATTGTATTGAATGTTTTTACTGTCAATCGTGCAGTCGTATGTTTTTCCATTTCTTGTAGTCATGGAGAAAGTACTCAGTGAACTTGACAGACTCAAACTTCTAATTAAGCGTACAAGTGACATATTAAACTGCCGCATTGAAGATGTTTTCGAAGATATGGCTGAAACAAGTTTATGTGATTTACCGGAAGATGATCAAGTGACATTAGATCAGTTCATCCAGATAACTGAAACAACTGTTGCATGTGCAGCGGAAAGTTTATCTCTGTAAGTTGAAGTTCAAGTTTCGCAGTGTACATTTGACAGATTAATTGTACAATGGTTTTCTTACTACTGTCACATAACAAAAAAAATCCTTGGAATTAATATTTCAACACTACTTCATATCATAACACCTGAAGGAAGGGAAGTAACTGATGACAAAAATAAGTAAAAATACTGTTTTCAGATTAAATCTGAGGCTGGAATGAAAGAAATCGCCGTTGTGCTTATTGGTTTCAAAGGCTCTTCAACATGTGTGGTAGTTATTTTCACACTTTCTGACATGTTTGATAACAAATTTCGAAACATTATGCTGTCTGGAATACGATGAGAAACAGTAAGGAGTGTCTCATCACGGCTCAAAAGCTTCCAGTAGTTTGAACTATTACTTTATACAGTGACTTGACTCTTAATTTCTTGTTTATACTATTTGTATTTATTCGAGTCTGCTACCAATTACAATAGAATCCGTCATATTTATACATGTATATATATATATATCTGTATGAAGCATGATGACAAATTTTAACAAATACATTTTGCACGTAGAATAACAGTTTAGTTATGGGGTGACAAAATAAATAGTCGTATTTGTGTGACAAACTTGCTAGGCTGCTGAATTCAATCACAAAATATTGTGAAAGGGGAGACAATGGTGGTGATTGGTCACAATAGATTCGTAAAATGTGGGGTAGGAAAAATTGACAAGTGTGTTCGCTTACGTCTCCTATATACAACCTTTCATTGCAGTCTTACTATCTCCTGTTTAACACAGACCACTTTGTGCTAGCCACTCTTACCTCTTTATTAATTTCAAAATAAATAGTGTTTTGTGACAAACGTGCTAGGCTGAAATCGATTACAAAATATTGCAGAATCATTCCCATTGGATGATTATTTGCAATAGATTCGTAAAATATGGGGTAGGAAAACTGACAAGTCAGTTCAAGGTTATAAAAGGTGTCAGGTGAGTGGCTAGTACAAAGTGGTCTGTGTTAAACAGGAGATAGTAAGACTGCAATGAAAGGTTGTATATAGGAGACGTAAGCGAACACACTTGTCAATTTTTCCTACCCCACATTTTACGAATCTATTGTGACCAATCACCACCATTGTCTCCCCTTTCACAATATTTTGTGATTGAATTCAGCAGCCTAGCAAGTTTGTCACACAAATACGACTATTTATTTTGATGCCTCACAACTAATCTGTTATCCCACGTACAAAACGTATCCGCCGTATAACTGGCCATTATTGTAACGACAATAACTATTATATTTTATAATTGTAAGAAGCTGAAGAGAAAGTGAACGCAGTTGAAAATTGGTGTAATCTAACCCAACTGAAAAAAATGATGCCTAAAGTTAAGCTATTCACATAAAGATAGTATGACCCATTGATTTTCCTAGAGAGAGGTCATAATGGTTATGTACAAACACCAACAAAGCACAACAATATAACCTTCGGAATCGAGTGCTAATGCACAGAATGATACGTGAGATTTCACATGAATGTGAATTTACCAAACGAAAACTATTTAATGTTTTATTTTTACAGTAAAAGTAATCTTGCAGAAACGGCTGTCAAAGAAATGCTGGACCTTATAAAAGCAGATATGGATGAAGATCATTTGAAAAATTTAAGTTCAGAACATGGTTACGAATGCATATCACAAGATAAGCGTAGAGGAAGGTGCCTTGAATGTAAACCGTGTGTATTTTTCACATTTCTGAATCAATTCACTCAACGCAATACTGAGGCTTTGATCAAATGTAAGTACTCAGTACTATGTAATATGAATATTTTTTTAAATACAGTTAAGGAATTCATTTGGTGAACTAGGACATATCAGAGACTGCATGTATGTTGAACACAGACTTAATGTTTCTTTTCAGTAGGGATATAAATTACTGCAAAACAAACCTTCTGCATCTTCGTGTCAATGTACTTGAATAGGTGGAACGGAGGTGGTCAGTTATGACTTGAATTTTCGGAGGCAGTTGGTTTTATGTGGTTTCGTATTACGTGCTTAAAGGAATGCTGTAATCATATCAAATGTTTGGCTGTTTTAAAGGTGTTATATCAACTTATTATACAGCTGAAATAACTGTTGTAGTGTTTGCCATACTATGCACGAAAATATGTCGCTACAGGTCTTATCCACACCAGTTTCTTCTGGTTGTTTTTTTCTAAATTTCCTCACTTGTCACCAATGAACACAAATTAATCTCAGATTAAAATAAGCAACAAGTATTAATAAAGCAGGACTTAATGGATTTATCAAGTCCTGAGATAAATACTGTTCATACAGTGCTAAATATTCTGTGTCAAATAAACAATGAGGTATGTTCATCGCATTGTATCAGTTATAGGAAACGAGAAAGGTGAAGATACGCTAGTATTCGAGTGAATAAGATGGTGTCTGGATACGATATGAGAGATTGAAAATCAAGATTATAATGGGTTACAGTTCAGTTATGTCACAATAATACCCAACTAGTTATGGAAGAGAGAACTTGATAATATTGGGGCTGTACAATGAATGATATTAATGAAACGGTTGAAGAGAGACTTAAAAGAAAAAACTGTTTCGATGATACTGACAACAACAGATAGTTTTAGCCAAGATGAGAGTGCCGATAAATAAAATGAAATGGCAGGAGGGAAAGTAGTATGAGATTGCCTACTAGCATTATCGAGCATGTGCCCAAATAGTTGAAAATGAATCCGAAACCAACACTATACTGATGCTGTCAAGTCATTCACCACTGTTTGTAGATATAAAAAACACGAATACTTCACTTGAAAAGCAATATCCAAGTTATTGTTCAGTAGAAATCTATCCAAGGCTAGTAACTGAATTCTTGATGAAATTGGAGGAATCATAAACAGGTATTTCTTTAGTTTATATGAACTCTGATTGGTGGATGGTGATTAGCAGTGGAATCCAGGATGCGCATTTCGTCCTATTTGGGACTTGTCACTGGATGTACCTGCATTTCTCAGTGAGTGATGATGTTCCCACCGAGGCTCGAACCCAGTGCCCATAGTTTCAAACACCAAAGCGTAATCCACTAGACTCGTTGGGCCACGAGAGCCACCTCTTGTGCAAGTAGGATGAAACGCGCATTAAGGGCCCGGACATCGTCGAAGCATCTGCTCAAGAAGCCAACATTTCAACCTGAGACCGAGCACTTCGGTCCAATCAATCGATGCGAAAATCTAAAATTCAATTATATGAACTTTGATCGAGATTTGACCTGATAGTTCTGAAAAAAATTGGACGCTGAGTGAAAAGTAAACATCTGAAAGTTATGTGTGTAAAAATCTGAAATGTGTAATTATTGATCTTCTAGTATTCTGCTTCCCCACAAAAGACAATATCTATAACTAGTGCTTCGACAAGAATAATCAACATAAGACTTTAGCTGAGCAGGTTATTTTGTGTTTTTCATTTTCTGTCTACAAAGTAGAACTGAAAAAGTTTAGCATGTCGTGACCCAGTCAGTGTACCTTAATCTCGTCCGTATTGAGTTTTCCTACTTAAACAAAAAATTTGGTTAGTATCTGGCCAAAGGATAATAGTGACTACTGTGAGTGGTACACACTTTGTCGATTTCCTGTTTCACTCACTGGATTAGCATTTTTCATTTACTTGTTCATCTTAGGACGGAGAGATGTGGAATACATTTACCACGTTAACTTTATGTAGATTTAAGAACACATTATAAATGACGGTTTCCATATAGCACACTACATATCTACCACCCGTTAACTTAAAATGCGTGTTCCTTTCTCCCATATCTATCAAGGTACTAGAAATACATTGGAATGCATAAAACTTAGAATCCAACCAACTGCATTAAAATTCCATCAAGAACGAAATCATGAAAAAGAAGAGAGAAAAGCACCATTATTTAAAGTTAATCTTATCCTGTCAATACCAAATGTTGTTATGCAACCATCTTTGGATGAATTACAAACAGGTTTACATAAAGCAATGTCGATTATTTTAAAAATGTCGCAAAATGTTAAACCATGGAAACACATGTTACTTGCACAGAAACAACAACAAAAAGTAAGTGCCTTGTGATACAAAAACAGTAGCCAACTTTTATGCTATTCACTTTATCTGATATCTACAACCTGTTTTAGTAGATCATTTTGTTAAATGATTTCTCTTGACAAGTAAATGCCTCACATTTATAACTAACTGAAGACTAGTTATCACTAGAGTTTACTATTCGAAGATCTCAAAAAGAAAACAATGGGAAGAAGTTGCTACAATGATTCCTTGTATTCTATAGAATAGATTTCAATTACAAGCATTTTAATATAGCTAACCCACAGGCTAGAAACAAGTTCGTTGTGTATCAAGCACATGACAAGTAAGCCAGGTAAATAAGTTATTCAGTGATCGGCAAATACATAAGTACATATTTGATCAATTTAATAAATAACTGGAGAGTTCATTGGTCTTTACACAGACATTTTTGCGCATCCAACTAAAGTTTATGTCTGAACTAAATGGTTAACTATCCTCAAATATAATTACTGTAAAACAGAGACTGTGAAGGTATTTCGCTACTTGAATAATACTTTCATTGTGGTCCAACAACTAGTCACATCAACAGCCTGAAGTATTACTGGAGACATACTTTAGAAACACAAATGGTAGATCAACTACAAAAGTTATAAGAACAGCCTTGTTTACCAGCATCATACCCAAATGATGATGTAGTCATCATTTATTTCCCAACGAGTAAAAGCTCAAGCTGAACTTCTACAAGCATAAGATAAAGCTGTGCATTCTGTTTCTTCAAAAAATTACTTTCTAGGAACTTGATCAATTAGCTGAAGCTCAAGGCGAGGAGGCGAAAATATCTTCAACAACAATAAAACCTTTACATCGTATCATTGCTGAACACAAAGATGTTGTCAAAGTTTCAATCCAGCTGAACACAATATTTAATGCATTCAAAGAACAAATCCAGAAAGTTACAAATGTCTACAATGAATTCGCAGAATTATGGACAACAGTGAGTACTGGAATATTTGGTATTAATATTATATTTTATTTCACTACACTAAACATTTTGCGTGAGAACTGAAAACATGATCGCAATACTGAATGGAAAAGTATGCTTAAATTGTGTCATAAAGTTTTATAAAGTTTAACGACTGACCCGAGTTAACTGAAAACAGTTTATTGGTTCCCGCTATTTTAGCCAAACCCATTTCAACTAATGACTGCAAAAAATTCCGCCAACCCGGTTAAAAAGCAAAAAGCTCAGCAATTTCATTCATTTGTGATTAACCCTTCAGTGGTATGTTTTGATTATACAAGGGTCACTCAATTATCTACTTTCCACATTTTGTCTAAAGCATGAAACGAAGTCAACTGTTGCTTTATAAAAGGACACTGACAGAATACTGAAATAGTGTAACAACTAAAGCCAACATTTATGGATGAATACAACTTCGAAACTGAAGTAAGCTTTATCCATAAAATGAACTGACTTTAAAATATATCAGAACAAGAAATATTTAAACGAACAATTGTTTTCACTACCTTCTTTGTTAGGTAAATCTAATAAGTTACTAAAATCGACTAGTTACCAATACTTGGAACATCAGAGGCCACGATATTTCGCAGAAAATAGTTGGAAATGTTTGCGCATAAAAAAACAGGTCCAACCAGTATTACTACCCTCGTGTGTTGTGAATTCCATGCATTTAGAAACATCTTGCAGTATCAGTAATGACAATCCCATAAGTATATCCCCTCACTACTTTCTTCTGAATCATTCATCCATATTTATTCACACTTATAACAATAAACCTCCTTCTACTTAATTTATCCTTGTTTGTCTAACTGCAAGTGAAAGTGGCATTCACACCCAGAAAAAAACTTAGAAACAAACTATGTCGTTTGAAGGATCCTGTGGAACCCATTAAACAAACTAATTTAGTGTACTTAATAAACTGCAGTGATTTTTATGTCAAATCCATAAGTCAAAGTGTTCTACTAGCTTAAAACCTAGCGAAATATGGATTACACTAAATAAAAAAAGCCATAGTGTAATCAGAACAAGATGATTTCGAGCGAACATGTATTTTCGATAGATTATTCCTCAGGCACTACAGTTACCAAGCCATCATTACTATAATAATACAAATAACCATTCACAGCATGTGAAACTGTGTTGGGGGTGGGCATGTATAAGATGAAATGTTAGTTTGTTAGTTGATATCGTCAACTGAATGTGAATAGACATGCTAATGTATTTACAGTGAACAGAATATAAATTTAATGAGGAGGGAGGGGGAGTGCGTTGTATTCACTGGTGTGAGAGATATGATTACCACTAAATACATACAAACAAATACCCATAATTTTCAAGTATTGGTTTGGTAGGGATTTTGTTTAATTGCATGGAGGATTTCACCATGAGCTGACATCAGTTAGAGAACCACTGGAAAACCTGGGAGTCCTAGTTTGGGACTCTTCAGCAGTACGCGCCCACCGGGATTCGAACCCAGGACCTTCTGGTTACAAGGCGAGCTCGTAGACCATGGGCGCGTACTGATGAAGAGTCCCAAACTAGGACGAAACAGCTGTCCAGTACTCCCAGGTTTTCCAGTGGTTCTCTAACTGATGTCAGCTCATGATGAAATCCTCCATGCAAATACCCATAAGTGGAGAACATTAAATGTAAGTGAAGAACTGACAGATATGAAGTGCGGTGATAAAATAGAGGTTAAATTGTGAAATGTAATTAAATACTGGAGACATGATAACGTTAGCGTAAATTACAAAGACTGAGACAATAAGGATGATGATGGAGTGAAGTAAACTACGCGGAAAGGCATAAGAAAAGTATAATATGAAATGAAAATATGGATGATAATGCCTTCGATGTCCCTATAGTAGGCCAGGGTATGCAAAGAGGAGGAATGCGCTTTTTTGGCATACATTGGTCGGGTTTCTTCTTATTGATTTATATAGCTTCAGCTAAAGCTAAGAGACGTAATTGTGTGCCTTTAGACAGATTGTTTAGTACTCGATATACAGCTGTAAATGATTCACCTATTTTGATGTAGTGCTCGATATCCACTAGATGAGATAAAATGGCACCATTTATTGATTTAGCTACTCTTTTTCCAAGCCAAACAGGAACATGTTCACGAGAGCGTAAGGATTAATTTCTCTGAGTTCGACCTATGTGGCTAGCTCCACATGAGCAGTTGAATTTGTATACACACACTGACGTGGCCATCTTCGGTAATTTATCTTTAACGCACTGTGTCACTATCGGTCTGGTTGAGAAACTTATGTGTAGATCTGCAGCAGTAAAAGTTCTTTCAACTGGTTTGATCAAACTGTCGTTTAACATATCACTTCATATTTCACCTTTGTACTGTACTCTCAAATAAAGCTTTTTCTTATTCGCTGTGTCACGCTTAATTTTATCAGTTCTTACAGAAATATACTTCTCTACAAAATCGGTAGGATAACTGTTTTGTAACAGGGTACTTTTAGGATTTTCGATTTAATCTTCAGTACAATCCTCAGTGCATATGCACCTTATTCTATGATTAGGACGAATCAAATTCCGCTTATATTGTATGGATATGAAATTATGGAAGTGGATTTATTGTCCCTTCCACGTCGCTTTTCTGTAGACATTTTGCTTCAATGTGCCTTTTTGTTAGAAGAAAATATATATAGGAAATGACACCTTAATATTCTTCACTAGTGGGTTTAATTGCCGGTGCACATTATTCAGGATTTATATCAGATATTGTTTATTCAAATTCTTGTCACAAACGATGAATGTATCGTCTACATAACGGCAATAATATTCAAGTTTGCTTAACATCTCTGTTAGAGGGCCATTTTCTAATTTAACTTGGAAAATGTCAGCCAATAAAGAACCTAGAAGGAAACCAACAGCAACCTCATCTATTTGACGGTAAAACTCCTTGTTAAATACAAAATGAACATTTAAAATACATTTTAGCAACAATTCTTTCAATTTCATAGGTGTGATCCCGATATCTACATTTTTGTCTACCACTTGTTCGCATATATAATCCACTGTTTCAACCAGGGGAGTACTGGTAAATTTTGGAAATTGATCATTCAAAAATGATTGAATTTTGAATAAAATTTCATTTCGATCAAATTTGGACGATAGAACTTCAGGTAGCTAGAGTGTGGCTCAGCAGCAGTGCGATATTTATAAGGTTTTGATAAATCAAAGATTAGTGACGTTACATTCAACGATAACATGGTTCTGTCTACGAAGTTCATATCTTTTATGTTGACAACATAAGCAAAGATACCTTTTACACTATATTCAAGCAACTCCCAGTGTCGTGGCTCAAGCAGATTTACCAACCATTTAGCTGTTAAATGAAATGACGAATTCGGCACATCAAGGAAGGGGCATAGATGAACGCTCTGTATATGGATCTTCGACAAACCATAAGTCTAGGTATATGAGCTCGGGAGGGTTTGATAGCAATGAATATAGAATTGTTGATTAGATTTTCATCATTTAAAGACTTCAAAGTCTTAACAAACTGGCGTTCCGTAGCTTCATTCAGTTCTTCACTACTACCCAACTATTGAAACTTAGGTTAGATTAGTTGACCCTGATGAGATAAGAAATCTAGAAAACTGTATGCACTCCCTGCAAATACACACAACTATACAGTAGGATGAGATAAGATGAAATCCTGAAATCTAACGTAACTGGGTGGAGGGAGATACTGATAACGGAAGCTTTATTTATCGAATCAGCGGAAAGTATATGCTTGTCTCAGGCATCTGGAAAATTCTATCACCTCTACGACGAAGAGGAAGAAATAAAGAAATCTATAAAATTGAGATTTCGAAGCTGTGTAGTTATAATTGCTATGGCTATCAACAATGAACTGGGTTTGAAACGTCATCCATTAAATAAAGCTGTTTCACTGTGTAACATATCTAGTATGGAATTATAGAAAATTAAAACAATTGATTCAGCGAATTTATTACCAAGCTGTATAATGGTAGGTACACGGTTTTAAGAAATTATATCCTGAGAGGAAATTGAAACTGGGGCGGGAATACATAAAGTACTAATTTAATTGAATTTTAGGTTTTCCCACCAATTGATTGGACTGAAGTACTCGGTCTCATGTTGACATGTCGGCTTCTTGTGCAGATGCTTCGACGTTGTCTGGGCATTTAATTAGAATTTAATTGGTGGATGGTGGTTAGCAGTGGAATCCGGGATGCGCATTTCGTCCTACTTGGGCAATGAACACTGAGTTCGAGCCTCAGTGGGAACATCATCACTCACTGGGAAATGCAGGTATATCCAGTGACGAGTTCCAAATGCGCATCCTGGATTCCACTGCTAGTCACCATCCACCAATTAAATTGTAAACTAATAATAGTAGTATGAAATACAATTAAAAGGTTTGTGATTATAATTGTAGGTAAATATCAAGTCCCAAGACAGGTATGGAATTACCTACTACCACAGTGTCCAAGTTTTACACATATATTAATCTTATTTAGACTTACGACACTAACACGCTTAGTCTTGGACTTCACATTCTCATCCCGTTAAATACGGTTATTATTCATTTATATTCTCTTATTCATTTAATTTTATACGCATGATAATCTACATGTATTTAGAACTATTGTCTTATTATATACGTTTATCCACTTTCATACACATACATACATAAAAACCGTCTACCCTCTATCCCTCATCATTTACATGATGATTGCAGACATAGTGAATAACATGTTAACATTCCATTCTAACTCCAAATTAAATTGGATATTGTGTAGTATCACACGAGTATCTGCTTTGCATGTCAATTGAAGTTAGAAGTGAATGAAGAGAGTGGATTTGTTAGCCTTAGACTATATCGGTAAGCAATTCAATTTGAAAAATGTGACCAATCTGGAAGTGACACTGACAAAAGTTCATCCGATTACTGAACTTGACAAATTTCAATTGCGTGATAAGAACACTTTTTGCAGGATAAGGTGAATTTATTTTACTTCATAGGATTTTCATCAGCCACATACAACTGGAATAATAAACTATCTAAGCAATAAACGTGAAGTTATTTAAAAATTTAATAATAATAATGGCTTTATTCTGAAATAATGTCTACATAAGGTACAGAGTTTACCGCATAATATTTCCTCTTCGTCCAGGATATTCAAAAAAACAATAACCAACAGTAGATAGTGTGACTCATTTCTACTTGACCTAGAGAGCAAGCCAATCAATTATGAAGTCTCTTCTTTTACTCCTTCGAAAAATACATGACATTTGGTTGAATATTAATCATAAAAAGTTCAGGGGTACATTTTGTGAACCAAATACCCCAATTAGGAAGGGTCATCCAATGTATTGGGATAACCTACCATCGAGGATAGTGCTTATTCACACGTTTAGTAGAAACTTGCGAATCAGCAGGTCGTAGATGCTTAAGTACTCACGAGAGTAAACAATACTAACAGAGGTCATATTTTACTAGATTTTAACAAACTAAATAAAAAAAGACTATATGCAATATATTGATGGAGGTTTTCCGTATCCCAAATTTTAAGCAGACCGGCTGATTAAAATCCTGTGAAATAAAGTAAATTTACCTTATCCTGCAAAAAGTGTTCTTATCTCATTATTCAAACTAAAGATCAGATAAAACCTGCAACGACGTAAAATTTTCACACCATTGGTAGGGAAAGATCAGCAACAGCTGCTATCCTAAAACAATTTCAGTTTTAACCGTTTAGTAGCCATGGTATCAGCAATACTTAGTGCACTTCAGTTAACATGATCTCTTTTTGTGCTTTAAGGATCCTCAGGCAAATGTAACTGATTTCATGAAAAATGAACCAATACTGTCCGAGATTAATGCACAAATGAATTATTATTCAGTAAGTTATTTGTGATAATTTCGTCGTTTTTCTCCTAAATATTTTATAAATAGCAAGATGAGGAAACTAATTGTGTTCTAGAATAGCACTCTTTATAATAAGTATTGGCTGTTAAGTGAAACTCTCAGGGTTTTCATTTAGTTTAAGTAGACTGAATATCCTCAAATAAGGTTATCATTAATATTCAGGACTATAGACGTTGGAATAGCGGCTCATCGATTACTTATTGTTCCAAATTGTCTGTTTGTTGTTGTATACGGCAGTGTAAAAATATTGGGTTAACGCAAACATAAAATTATAATCGTTTGATTCCCTTATTCAGCTGAGATTTGTATATTCTCAATGTTCTGTCAACCTTCACACTGCATACTTAGGCATGCATAGTGTTCATGACATAAGCAGAAATAAACATATCACAGTGTTTCAGCCATGATAACATACGAACGTATGCGATGGAGAGGTATGAAAAATGGATAAGGAAAACTCAGTTGATTAGGGTCGAGTCACTTCACTCTGAAAAGAAATAATTAGTAACTGGACAGAGGCTAATAATAATAGTAAGGGAATTAAAGTTATATGAAGTCAGTAATATTACAACCCATCATGTAGGTACAATTTTATGTGTTGAACTGAGCCACGGTTAATGCATGGAGGCTTGAGTAGTTCACATAATCAGAGTTACTTTATAATATGACGAAATCTTTAATACCTTTACAAATTTCAAATTTACACATATCTCATGGCATTATTAAATAATCTACCTTATTTGTGATAGTAAGAAAGTTCCTCATTGGAAAGAGTTGCATGTAGCAGTCTTCACTTCCACAAAACTGAAAACAATAATTTTTTGTGGTCTTTAGAAACAAATTAAGTGATTTGTGATTCATTATTACGTTTTTGTGATATGTGCATAGCTCCCATTGCATTACATACCGTTTACATATAATTATTAGGCTTGTGCATCATAAAAAGTTAAGAATCATTGAGATTAGAATTTTCGCCATAGAGGTGATTTCAAATAGAATTTAGGAAATTGATCATTCAAAAATCATTGAATTTTGAATAAAGTTTCACTTTGATCAAACTTGGACGAAAAAACTTCAGCTAGCCAGAGTGTAGCTCAGCAGCAGTGCGATATTTATAAGGTTTTCGTTTACACATAATTCATCACCATTTATTGACAATATATTCTCCATAATGATATTAGCACTCATACAGTCGAATTGTCAGGAATAGATGAACCACAGTATCTGGACCGTTTCACTGCAACCATACCTTTAGGAATTTCCATTTCATTATAGTTTATTTACGAAAGCAAAATGCTTCAGATTTTGAAACGGTAGATCCTTCGTTTAAGATTCGACGGCAGACTTAAAAAAACTTTTCAGTTGTCCACATTTATTGAGTGGCTAATAATTAAAAATGGGTTTTCTAGGTTCTATTATTCGCTGCTACCAAACATAATTTTATTAGCTTGCACCCAGTAATGCATTCTTTAATTGGCCCTACTTAATTTCAGAAAATGGAAAAAGTCATTGAATTAATTCCTTCATCCAGTCAAGTCGGTTCACTTGTATTTAAAAGCGACGAACTCAAAGGGAGTTTAATCAGAGAATGTCAAACTTGGCGTCGTACATACGGTCAAGCGCTCAATCAACGATGTGCCACAGAAATGACCAAAATTTTGGAACAGTTTGACAGTCTATCAAAACGTCTTGGTCGACCTATTAAAGATTTGGATGACGTGAGAGAACAAATGGCTGCACTGGCTGACTTAAGGGCATCTGAAATCCAATTCGACATGACTATAGGACCTATCGAAGAATCCTACGCTTTACTTAATCGTTATGAATTGTATTTCAATGATGGCAATGCAGAACGAGTAGATGCGTTGTCATACGGTTTCTCTAAACTAAAAACTCAGAGCCAACAGGTACAAGATCATCTTTTAGAAATCCAACCCAAATTTAAAAATGAACTGGTAGAAGGAGTTGAAACATATAAACAAAATGTAGATGCATTTGTTTCTGAATATGACACAGCGTAAGTTTTGTTTAAATATAAAATGTTCATTCTTTGGAAAATGCATTCAAAAGTGAATCTACTAACGTATATCCCTCATTTATAAGTATCATCTTGTTCGTGATTATTTCATATAAAAATCAAGCAAAAGTGTTTCAACATACTTATCTCTGCTGAGGGAATTCCTAAAAATAAGAGTTTCCAGGAAAACTTTTAACTGTTCACTGTAAAATTACTTTAAAGCTGGAGCCAATTAATCAGAAATTGGTGAACTGTATGGCATTTCTAGTTCCATACTCAAGAGAACAGTGATTACTTGAAATATAAAAATGGTTTTGGTGATGACTGATTCTGGTTGTATTAAGTAAGCTACACTAGTCATTCCTGAAATGCATAGAACAAGTTTTAAAAAGTGGCAATAAAGTCGAGGGATCAGTCACTAATTTGCGTATGAAATCACAGTTTAGTGAGATTAGTGATTATTTTAAAAGTTAGGCTGATGGTATACAACATGTTACTGTTATATTCTCATTAATTAGAACGAAGGTGCCCAACGCCTGATTCACCGATACTTCTCTGTTTCTGAATGACTTAACCATATTTTATATACCGTTGGCAAAATGTTATACTTCTAGGTTTTCAAAGGTCAGAGAATATTATTGTTCTTAGTATGTCTTAATGAATATGACATGCATCTTACTGACAAGTGCGATTGCTTATAAAAACTACATACAAAACTACCCATCGACTTCAATCATTCACCTAACACAGAATAAAGTTAGCATTCCACGTTTCATAACAATATGTATAAGACATGTAACTTAAATAAAATTATCATATTTCATTTCTGCTTACCTTTATTTAATTATTTTAGCGGACCAATGGAACCTGGTATTATCCCACATGAAGCGTCAGATCGTCTGAGTTTGTTTCAAGCTCGTTTTGACGATTTATGGCGTAAATATCAAACTTATTCAGGGGGTGAAGAGTTATTCGGTATGCACATAACAGAATATCCTGATTTACAAAGAGTTAGAAAGGAGTTAAATCTACTACAAAAACTATATCAGTTATATGATTCAGTATTGGATACTGTCAGTAGCTATTATGATATTCCATGGACAGATGTTGATATTGACTCAATAAATCAACAGTTATTAGATTTTCAGAATAGGTAAGTGAATAGTGGTAAGGTTCACAATGGCTTATGCCTTCTTTTTCAAAAGACAACAACGTGGAACTATTGTAATACAAACAAAATATTATTTGAAAGATAGGTTCAAGTGACTTTGTGTTTATATACTCAATGCTTTCCAACTTACATGTCATCATTTAGGCTCATTATTCATGGAGTCTTTCAGCAGACAATGTATTATTATTCTTACTGCTAATTTTATAGGAAACATTATGAGAACATCTATTTTAATTCACTGACTAACTGTGAAGCCCCATATAGTTCAAAGAACATTTATTTTACCGAGTTTGCCATGAAGCCAATAACAAGTACATTTGATAAATATGGGAGAGAAACCATAAAGGTGTCATGATATATTTCAAGATTTATTCTAAAACTGCCTCCCTCATGGTTCTACTCTCTCTACTTACGCGTAGCTATTAAATAACTTATGTATGCTGTTGTGTTTTATTGATGCTTCAAACAAGGTAATCTCACAACACGACACAACTGATATAAGACTGATATTGGGATTGAAACCGTACTGAATATGCTGGGAAAACTCATGATCTTAGAATAACTGAAATGATTTGCAGTTCAAGTGGTCCTTTTTAAGGCTTTTGCATTCCGCCACCTGGGTTATTTAGCTGCTTTCATGTTTTTTTTTATGAATAACATCTTCAGCGGTAAATTCACTTTCAGGTATGACACTGATTTGAGTAAAATAATAAATAAATAAAAATAAGTTAATATTACTGTATAACACTGTGTGATTTATCAAAATAAAATCTTATCCATAATGGGGTTAAAATAATAAAGCTCATAGAAATGCAATTTAGTTGGTAGAAGTATGTACACAGAATACGATTAAAGTCAAATTAAAAATGAAAAGAATGAGAAGGGAAATTTATAATTAAAGAATGTTATCGAGCGCAAAGATAGGAAGGAAATCCGAATTTTTTGTGTTTATATTCAAGGAGACCTTGGTGGGTCTTAAAAGATCAACGCGAATATACAAGATGCATAATCCATTGAATAGTCTGCGAAAAGAATGCAAAAGATTGAAGATGTACAATATACTAGTTAAGGGATTCATTTACTTACATATAGACTGGATTCAATCTAGGATCAAAATCCTGTTATTATTTTATAATCAAGAAATAAGCTGTAAATCGTTATCCTGTCAACGTAGTAAACAAGATTTTCTTCAGATTATTGTTCTTTAACGTTGAGTACTAGTAACCGTAAATAAGGGTTCAAATTAAACACTGGATTGTAAATAAGCAGTTTAACGCATTAATGGACTTCTTTTAGCATTGTCTTACTATTTTCTCACGCTTAATTTTCCTTTGCTTTTAGGTGCCGAAAGCTACCAAAGGCACTAAAAGAATGGCAAGCGTACACGGAACTTAGTAAAACAATAGATGACTTCAATGAAACGTGTCCGTTACTGGAAATGATGGCTAATAAGGCAATGGCTACCAGACACTGGGAAAGAATAGAAGAATTAACAAAGCACAAGTTTGATGTCGAATCAGATAACTTCTTACTACGTAATATAATGGAGGCACCATTGCTAAAATACAAAGAAGATATTGAAGTAAGCAATAATTCACGTCATAACTTTGGTGGTATACTTAGATGGTTTTAAAAATGTGTTATTCAGTTTACACACAATTATTTTTAAATGATTTTATGTTTATAACTTGAAATCGTCTCAGTAATTACTGTGAACTGAAAAGTAATGAAAAGCTGTTCACTCCCATATTGTGACTTTAAGGCGATAGAACAAAGTTCGACAGGTTAACTCTAGACCACTCAATTATGAACGCGTATCTGGTGTTTGTCAATTAGGAGAAACGAAAGTGCTTCTGCAGAATATCCAGATCTTTAGGAACTACTGGACCAAAATTTGATAATTTTTTCAGGAATATGTCGCACAGTGGAAGAATATTATTTGCATTTCAGACATAGTTTATAATTTATAAATTATATTTGTAAAATCTCAGCGAAATTGAAATGATTAATTCCAACGTTTCGTTCGGCAATCTGGTCCGAACTTCTTCAGGGAAATTAGTCGAATTAACATAACAGAGGTTTATATATAAAAGGAACAACTCATGTTTTTAAATTTTGTCCAATCATGAGTCATGCAACAGTCATCAACATGTATAATAAATAAATAAATAAAATAAAATAGTATGTTTTATATATAAAAGTACATCTCTTTTAAATTGTTTGTCCAGTCATGTGAATCAAGAAACAGCTATCAATAGGTATAGTAAACAAAACAAAACAAAATTTTTAATATGAACATTTACCTGTCTGGAAGGTAAATGTAAGAGTGAAAGAGCATAAACAATGTCTAAAGGTGGTTCCAATGACCTCTGCAGACTTGAGGAAGCTAGAAAACAACTCAGCGATTGCACTGCACTCGATAGAAACGGGACACAAAATCGACTTTGATAAGACTAAGGTTTTACAGAAAGGTTTTGGTTCATATAAAGAAAGACTGACTGCAGAAGCCCTACATATATGGGTGAATCCCAACAGTTTGAACAGACGTGAAGGTGTGATCTTAGCTGATGCATGGCAAATCCTGACTAATAAATAAATTGGATATGTTTCAACAACTAGTCACACTTGATCAAATTCCCGATTGTCTACGTCATTTTATGGAGAGAATAACAAATTTATAAAATTATATTATATTTGTAAAAACATCTCAATTATTTTGCAACTATCCGGTCAAATCTTGATCACAGTTCATATGAATAGTTTATAATTCATTGCCATACCACACAACTCCGCGAATTTTAGATCTGATTTTCATATACTTAGATTTCCTCTTTTTCTTTTTCCATCATTTTTCACTACTCAAATCTTTTTGTATCACTGAATACATGCTACGCTGACAAATTTGGTGTTTGAAGCAAAAGGGGTTAGAGTAAAAAGTAATTTGAATGAGTATTAACCCACTGTGGAAACCACATATTTGCAGCAGCAATTCTGAGACAAAACTATCTTGGTCTTGTTACCCTTACTGACGAGCTGAACTAGGTGACGAAAAACTTTATTCAGAATTCAGTACAATTTACGTACACAAAACAGACGAAAATTTCAAAGAAAAAGTGAATTATATTAGATATTGTGCTCATATCAGTCCTCATTTAAATGCTTTGCTTAGAAACCCGATTACACTTTCTGATAAATAGAAGCACACCGTTAAACTTGTGATTAGGAACGCCCTAGTTGCTTCGGAATCTCCATCAGTCAGTAAGCCTTAATGTTTTCAATGTATGGTGTAAGTAAATGTGTATGGTGTTCTCATACTAACAATATCCTGCCTTTTGCTAGGTCACTCAAGCGCATATGGATAGTTGTGTCTAATCTGTATTTCAAGAAAGCCTGAAAACAAACCAGATAGGTATAGCCCAATCATAATTGTTTTAATATATATCTTTAACTGAGTAATTAGGTGGTAGTAGTCTCATCTAATTACCTGACTTACTTGACATTAGAATATTTATTCAGCTGCTTTAAATCTGTACTTCATTGGATAGACATTAGTTGCACATGGATGCATTTGTTTTTGTCATCATCTGCTTGGTTTGTTTCACGCCAACAATCGGACTGACAAAAGATGCAGAATATGACCTCTAAGACCTCATTTTTCGTGTTATAATTGTGCGCACACTTGAATTATGGTAGATTTTATTTACCATCCCTTTGTGAGACTAGTATTTTAACATTCACGTTTACCAACAAAAACACTCATTCCTTGCAAATTCGAGATTTTACACAAAATTTAATCTTGTTTCTTCCTACAGGATATTTGTATCTCAGCAGTTAAAGAAAAGGATATTGAAGCCAAGCTAAAAACTGTTATTAATGACTGGTCAAGTCAGAGCTTTCAATTTAGTCACTTCAAAACGCGTGGCGAATTATTACTTAAAGGTGACAGCATTGGTGAAGTTGTTGCCCTCATGGAGGATTCCTTAATGATGCTAGGATCGTTAATGTCAAATCGATATAATGCACCATTCAAGCCTAAAATACAAGAATGGGTACAAAAACTTACTACAACTAGTGAAATAATCGAAAATTGGTTACAAGTTCAAAATTTATGGATTTATTTAGAGGCTGTATTTGTTGGTGGTGACATAGCCAAACAGTTACCTCAGGTGAGTAGTATGCTGCTTTCACTAAGTGGACAATGCTTTCCCATTGTCGAAAATGACGTGAATGGGTAATGGGTTGTTTAATTAGTTAGAACTAGTCTTTGAAAAGCGAAACATGTCAACCAATACTTGAAACTCCAAATAAATTTTGGACATGGATCATGACACGAGATAATTTCTCCTAATGTTGTCATTTTTAAAATATTTCAGAAATAAGACACAATGCTTTTGCTGAACACTTAGTGTGGGTGGCCAAAAATGTGTTAAAGCTCTAGATAATTTGTATGTATATATTCCTTCCTTCTCTAACTGAATCTGCGTTTATTGTCCTTATCTTATATTGATGTCAAGGTTAGTAAAAGTCATCGATTCTTTTCTTCTCAACATTTTACTCTGATCTTTTTATTAAAATAAATAAATGTTTCACTTAGTATGATTTTGTTTTCATGAATTGGTAGTGGTTGCTTTTAAGTGACCTATATATGAGTTGCAATTCAGTTAGCTTAAGGGAAGAGCTGTACATGAAATCAATTTAATTACTGTCTGAAAATTCTATAGCCCCTTCCGTCGTCTCTATTTCGTCCTCCAAGTTAACTGATTTCATGACAGAGTGTTGTTTATTATGCCAAATACTCTGCAGCAATAGATTCCAAATATGTTCTCGTTATTTTGTATAGGGCTGTTTAATCACATCCCAGTGTATATAATGTCTCCGAAATTTCTCCAATTTCCTTGTGATATTATTTACACACAAACCATATACATTTAAAGCTGTACTTTTGAATAAATTTCTTTTAGGAAGCCAAGCGTTTTGCTAATATTGACAAAAGTTGGCAGAGAATTATGCAAAGAGCTCATGAAATGCCGAACGTTGTCAACTGCTGCACGGGTGATGATACACTGAGTCAGCTATTGCCACATTTATTAGAACAACTGGAACTTTGTCAGAAGTCACTGACTGGTTATTTGGAGAAGAAACGTCTTGTATTTCCAAGATTCTTTTTTGTCTCAGATCCAGCATTATTGGAAATTCTTGGTCAAGCATCTGATTCGCACACAATTCAAGCACACCTATTAAATGTATTTGATAACACTAAAACTGTGACATTCGATGATAAGGTTTATGATAAAATTTTGGCTGTTAATTCTCAAGAAGGAGAAACTGTTCACTTAGTGAATCCAGTTATGGCACAGGTAGATTTGGAAATGCAATATATATATATATATATGTATATATATATATGTATAATATCTTATTATATATTATATCACTGTCACATTTTTATACAGAAATATTACATAATATGAATATGCATTGATGTAGTAGCAATTTACGGTGTAGGCTATTGAAAATTTTGATAATTTGTGAATGATCTGCTTTCACCGACGGAATGTCTAACGAATGCAAATACACAAGCTAAATAAATTTTTTGAGGTCCGTAAATTCGCTAAACATTTTATCCATCAAATTATTCAAACAAGTGGTGTATGCTTAAAAAGTTTGTTTAAGAGATGAAAGTTTGATAGTCTTATTGTTGAATGATTCACACTTTGTCCAGATAGTTTTGGAAAATAAAATGATGTTGGAGATTAGGTTTCATTATTTACTTGATAGAATGTCTGTATCGTATTCATAATGCTACTGAATACCAAACTGCCTACCACATGGTCAATTAGAAGATGTTAGGAAGACTTAATGATAGGCAACTATTCGAATCAGTGATGCATGATGATGTTTGTGGTGAGGAAATGACAGTATCAAACATCTGTTAGTAAAATTACCATATCCCAAAGGTGATTGGTACCAGTGTATACACATTCTTTTTTAATTACTGAAATGATGTTACTACTGTTGCAAGCTGCGCATGACTGTTCAAGTATTTGTAGTGGTATACAGAACTAAAGATATCTTATCAGCAATTTTGGAATACATTAAGGCTGAGGATCTTAGACGTCTTAAGTCACTCAAACACGGTATTATAAGTGTATTAGAATTAAGAAACCTGTTTTTATGTGTTTGAATGACTTAGAAACATATCCTAAACCGCCTGTCTATAAAAATACACAGAGGTTTTCTGTCATTTAGCTCAACAGGTATTTGTACCAGATAGTTAGTGCTATAAACTGAAGTATGGGATGCATTACAACTTAGTAACTGATCTGTTAGAATTAAGTTGTCATAACAAAACTAAATACAGATACTGATCACCAAGTTTATCACTCACTACTTTGTATTTTAATAAGTTAAAATATTAGATTACTACATAACTACATAACTGAAACTTAGATTTAATCAAAGATTTCTCAGTATAAGGTCATTTAACAAGCCATACCAACATGTCAAACTAAATATTTTCAAATTTCATTCCACTCGTAATTCTGTTTGAATGGTTTGGTGAGATGCTAAATACTCTTTTCACAAGCACGAGGATAAAATGAAGACAAATGAGAAGCAATTAATTCAGACTTGTTTTAGTAACTGTTGACACCTTTCTTTCTAGGTTTTCGCGGTACTTGCGTTATGCATGTGTAGAGGCTGCATTCGGTGGAAACGAGAACTGCTGCCAAAATACAAAGATTTAGTTTATATTCATACAATATCGCCCCTATAATAGTCATTGTATTATTATAATAAATTCAAAGAATAGAACTACACACAGTGCGTCACCACCAAGCCTATTGTCTTCCACCGTTAGAATAGCATACATCATAGAGTATTCTAATTAGATAAATGAACTGCACTAATCAGTAGTCAGTTTTAGTAACAGCACTTTACTTAAAAATGGGACGGTGTTTACCTTTTGTTCTATTTAATTCTGTAATTTTCAAAAAACACTTTCATGATTTAGTTTGAAGCTGAGCTTTAGACCTTGTCACTAGAAATTTTAGACTTCATGAATGTGTTGTATGATGCATGTAAGCCACTGAAGTTGGGTTATACTGCCAATGTATGCGATTTTTCAAGTCTCAACTGAATCCCCTCTGCCATTCAGCTAAATGGGAATAGTTAGGTAGTCCCAGTAATTTGAAAGTTAGCTTTTATCAGCAGCCGACATCAGTTGATTTGTTGTAACTCCTGAATTGTGAGGAATAGTATGTTTTTACTGAAGAGAAACACTTTCACTAGGCATTCTCTAAACCTGAAGTATTATTATTGTTACTCAAGCTGCTCTTGACACATTAATCTCAGGGCAAAGAAAGACTGATAACCACCTCTTTCTGAACACAGATCTGGTTTCAGGCGCTTGATGAAGATCGCTTCCGCAAACTTGAACTCTTTTGCTGGTCGATAATTTTGAACGATATTGCAACATCCACCTCATGACCCATGTCAAGGATATGTAAGTGTTCTTCAAAAGTAATAAAGCTTCCGGTAATAGCATTGATATCATTATTTCTATGTCAAAATGATAGATGGTAGATCAGCTGTGTACATACACTAATAATTGGCAGTATAATTTCATTCCCTACTGACTGCTAAAGCAAAAAGTCAATGTTTATCGCTGAAGTTTGAATATTTACTTTTATTCTATGTTATATCTTTCAGATTATGATATATATCTTCTATTTACATGATTGGCATTGCATTTATTTTGATTTTAGTAGTATGGGTTAATTTGGTTTTTAGTTACTGAGTTCAAAATACCCAAAATCATCGGGCATAAATCTTATCTGCTTTCAAGACAAAATATTATGAAAAGGTGTAGATTTCATTTGCGTTTTATGCAAACCTGCAACAAAAGAAAGAATAGACATGTAACATTTGCATAATCATTCTTTTGTCTCTCCTTTTCTATTCTTCTAGGGTAACGTTGAAGTATGGCTTGGTGATTTATTACAAATGTCCAGGAGTTCACTGCATTCTATTATAAAATCAGCATATTTTGCTATCAATGATCAACAATTCAATCTGTTAGAATTTGAGAATTCCTATCCAGCCCAAGTAGGCCTACTTGGTATTCAAATGCTATGGACAAGAGATTCACAAGAAGCATTGAGACAAGCTAAAAATGACCGAAGAATTATGAACACAACAAACGCTTTCTTCTTAGAAATATTAAATGAATTGATTGGTGTTACAACACAAGAACTGTCGAAAATTGATCGTACGAAATTCGAAACTTTAATCACAATTCATGTGCATCAAAGAGATATATTTAATGATCTTGTAAGTAACTAATGAGCAGCCTTCAATTTTCTTGTTCTGTATCTTTGGTAATTGATGTACTATTTTCTGCTTTCCACCATGGCTGACAAAGATTTATACATTTATAGATTTTAGGTTATCCTGCCGGAATAGTATAAAACTGATCAATTCCAAATGACTTTTCCTGCAGGTCATATTTCGCTTGATTACATTCAAGCACTGAGTAAATAAGTTTCTCTTGACTAACACCTCTCGTTTGGATGACTAAGAATGACTGACTTAGAATGGAGTGTATTGCATAGTAAACTTCGAAGTGTCCCTTGCTTACACCGATCATTCTACATAGTTGCTTTCCACTAGAAAATAAGGTGCCCTGTGGACGATTGTCATCATTTTATTGAAATGTATACCAAAAGCGTTAGAAACTAAGAATGCCTATGATGATAAGTGACTGTAACTTGCATACTGGATATGTTAGTGAATTTGTTATAGAATAAGCTAATATGAAAGGCACAATGTTTGAAACTAATTTTAGTCATATAGACATTGGTATTAATGTGCGCAATGCAAATTTAGCAAACTTATTTGAATATAATGGTCCCTTACCGAAATTTTTGACTATAACACATTTTTGAATCTGTTTTATTTCATTTTAGTATTAAATTTAGTTTTCATACCAAGATCATGTTAATTTGTTATTGTGTAACACAGCTGTACAATTGACGGTACAAGACATGCTGACAGGCTATTCAAATACATTCGAATAAATTTGTGCAAATTCTAGTTCGGTTATAATTTTGTGTTTGAATAATTTAGCAACACGTCTTATAGAGTCAACTCATGTAGTAGTCACTGGTCCATGTTGTAAACTTTTATCAAATCGTAACATAGAACAGCAGCCATACTTCACCATGAGGAAGCAACCAATGTCTTTTGATTTATATTTTGCGCACTAAACGTGATCCTCAGAATTGTTGATTTACATTTTAATGTCACTTACTTTCTGATGCATCGATTCACTACTACACTTTTATGTTTTCATCTTTTAGGTCCAAATGAGAATTAAATCGCCAAAAGACTTCGAATGGTTGAAACAGTCAAGATTTTATTTCAATGAAGAAAATGATCAGTGTCTTGTTAGTATTACTGATGTGGATTTCATTTATCAAAATGAATTTTTAGGATGTACAGATCGATTGGTTATTACGCCACTGACTGATAGGTATGACTTTTTTAGGATAAAAATTAGTAGCTATTTATGGATCGTTTTCGAGCATATTATCCCCAAGAATAATAGATATATAAAAGAAAATGATTAAGACTACCACTGTTCTAGTTTTGTTTTGTTTGAGATTTGTCTCTGACTAAAATCTTTCAAGGAGTGGGTTAAGTGACGGTTTCAGTATATCTCTGTATAGGCTGAACCCCTAGAGTGTCAAATGGTCTTTGTGGGTAGTGATCACTGAAGTAAATAGAAAAACTTAAGCATGAAAGTATGTCTGTCGTGGAGGTGTCGTTGCTGTTTGTTAACATCAAGCAATGATACTAGAACCTGTTTGACATCTGAAGAACTACTACTTTTAAACATGCTCTAAACTGAAGTAGCACCAAACTAATTAGTGAGGTATTTTAAGACGATGAAATGACTGATGTGGGAAAGATGACAAATACTTCGAAATGATAAATTCATATGCTTCACGAATTTTATCAAATAATACCTGTTAGAGAGTATTTTATGCCTTATTGAAGCAAAGTAATAATAATAATAATTTACTTTATTCCAAAAACAGTACTTATAATACAGAATGGAATTCTCAGCATTTGTCACAATATTGCATCTGATTTACTCAAAGTGTATATAAAATTTAAAATTAGAACAAAAATTAATCGGAGGAATTTGTCCACATTAACGACATAATTATTAGATATAATAATAATAATAATAATAATAATAATAATAATAAATACTAATAACAGTGAGTTTGTTTCAAACGGTATTGTCGATTCAGTTTAGAAACTTTAGCATGTTATGGACAATTGGATCTAATGTTCTGTTGATATAGTATAGTGAGGTGAAATACAAAGTTAACAGTCATAATACAGCTTAAAATTATGTCCACACTTATGAAAAATAAAATAAACAAAACGAAAAAATTGAGAGGATTATAAATATAAGAAATACAATAGCAATGAAGTATGATGCTTTAAGGTTGAAGGAAATGGTCTATTTAGTGGTGCTAAGAAGGTTAGTTAGTTCATTTCTGACACTATTTTCATCACATAGAGTACGTGCTAAATATGGTATAGTGGAATTTTTATACTTAGACGTACGTGCATAAAGTCTTCTGAAAAGACTTCTTGTTTTACCTGAGGAGACACAAGGTTGGAGCTGCGGGTAGAGTGGGTGCTCAGAGTCTGACAAAATTCCCCTAGCGAATCTGTTGCATGACATCAAATGCCTATCGGTGACAACGCCAACGATATGGCCCAATGGGATACCACTCGTCCTACTGACAGTCTTCAGAGTTCTGCGAAGTGTGACATAGTCCTTTTTTAGCAATCCAGGAAAGAATAATGGTGAACAGTAAAGAAGAATAGGTAAAATACACGAGTTGACAAACTGTAAGAGGAGTGGTTGGGTTATGCCTGAGTGCCTCAACTTCTTAATGTAAAAAGTCAGACGAAATATTCTTTGAGAAATCGCTAAGACATGAGAAGACCAAGATAGGTCAGAAGAGAGAACTAATCCAAGATACTTAACTTCAGACTTGCTTTCTATATCAGTATCATCGATTTTGCAAGGGTCATAGGAACCAACAGCTTCATTTAACTTTCGTTTACATCGGAAACTGAAATTAACAGTCTGACATTTGGAAAGATTAAGTTTAAGGCCGTTAGACGAAGACCATTTGCTAATTTCTGACAGAAAGTTGTTAATCTTAATACAGTCAAGTTGAGAGTTAACAGACATTGAAATAGTTAGATCATCGGCATACTTAACAAAGTTGATTTCATCGGAGTGAGGCAAGTCATGCAAGAAGAAAGAAAACAGAAAAGGAGAAAGGACAGCGCCTTGAGGGACACCAGCCTCAGTAAGCAATGAAGTGGACGACTTTCCCTGACATACAGTGTATTGCTTTCTTTCTGAGAAATAAGAATGGAGCCATTTGACAACCCAACAGTCAGTTTGAGTTTCAGCAAGCTTGTTTAGTAAAATGTCCCTAGGTACTGAGTCGAAAGCAGATGTATAATCTAGAAAGGTGCAGCGAACAAATTTAGCCCTCTTGTCTAAGCTGGAGACAATGTTATGATACAGGACTGCAGCTGCGTCCAAAGTACTTCTACTATGTTTGTAGGCGAATTGTTTGGGATCGTTAAAGGCTTTAAGTGAAGGTTGAAGATTAAGTAAGAGCAACTTTTCCATAGCTTTCAGAAAAGGGGAAGTAATAGCAATGGGTCTGAATTTAAAACATGTCGCAGTAGACGACTTAGGAATAGGTACAATTTTAATGTCCTTCCAAGCGGCTGGCACGACATTTTTGGAAAAAGAATCATTAAATATGTCCATGAGAGGATAATACAGTATATCTGCACAATTTTTAAGAATAACACCAGGCAAACCATCTAGACCCAGGCTACAAGAAGGGTTCATAGACTGGAGACATTTTAGAACGTCATTTGTAGTAAATCCAGGGAAGCAGGTTTCATTAATACTTGTAACACTAGAAAGTTTGGCATTCGTGGGAGAATGTATGAAGGACTTGTTTAGTTTGGAAACTTCAAGGGGAAAAGGAATACAGTTCATCTGCTTACCACCAGTAATTTCTTTGAAAAGTTTCCATATGTTAGACGCATTTTTACAGGATATGAACTTTTGGTTGTAAATTGAATTCAATCTGTGCATTTCGGACTTTATTAGGATGTTAATTTTTTTCAAACCAGCATTATCCTTCATTTTATATAATTTTTCTTTCTGTCTGTAGTGTTAAATGATGGCTTATATCTGGTATGTGACTGCTGGGAATACCATTCATACATTGAAAGTACTTCGTCAAAACCCAGTGTGTAAGGTGTTTCCCTAGTTGGATACACGGTTGTGAGACTTCATCAAAATATGCAGATTACAACATAAGGTACATTCGATACTGCAAACAGGGTTAATATTTCAAGCCTAAATGGTACAGCGTATAAACTGTTAGTGTGGTGGTGTGATACAGACAATATGTTCCAACAGAATATTATTCTCACATATTCCCACTGTTCAATACGGTATTACCAACAGAATACGATATATCTATTTGAACATTCTGTTTTTTGCTAGAGCCAGAGTACTTTTCACTCGGTTATATACTGCATCAGCAACAGAATACTATGTATGTTTGAAAATTTTATTTCATGTTGTTTGATTTAAACCGAAATAACACGCTCAGTGATTGGTTAACGAATGTAAACTGTAGATAAATAAACAGCGATTTGATCAATGAAAAAGACACCTCGGCTTCCGTATGTGAATGCAAGTAGATTGATGAATAACGGGTTTCAATCTATTTAACATACTACGCTTTCACTGTGCTGTGAAAGACCCACCGTAGCTAAGATCTAAATTATGGATGTTTATTAGATGTCTATCCATTTTAAAGAATAATACTGATCAACGGCTATTGGCTTAAAGACTTCCGAGTACAAATAGGTTCCAAACCACTCCCAAATGAAACATGTTATAGGCATTGAGGAACTTATCTGGCATCTGTAAAATAATTAGAATGCTGACCTTATTGTTTCAGGACATTTTATTTATACATACATGTTGGTTGGATTTTTTCGTACTAGTTATCAATGGAATCCGGGATGCGTGTTTGTGTCGATTTAATATTTACCACCTATTTTCTGTGTTACAACGGGTTTAAGGAAATTCTTATTTCTTCATTGAATGAAACTGTTACTTGTTTGGTTGGAAACTGTTTGCTTAGAAAGAGTCTTATACCTTTTACAACAGGTGTTATATAACATTAGCTCAGGCTCTTGGAATGTCACTTGGTGGTGCACCTGCTGGACCCGCCGGTACAGGTAAAACAGAGACAACTAAAGATATGGGTCGTTGTCTTGGTAAATATGTTGTTGTCTTCAATTGCTCTGATCAGATGGATTATCGTGGGTTGGGTCGTATCTATAAAGGATTGGCACAGTCAGGATCATGGGGCTGTTTTGATGAATTCAATAGAATTGAATTACCCGTATTATCTGTTGCTGCACAACAAATCGCCATTGTGTTAACGTGTAAGAAAGAAAGAAAACCACAATTTATATTTACTGATGGAGATACAGTTGAAATGGATCCTGAATTTGGAATATTTTTAACAATGGTTTGTCAAAATTATTTTGTATATCTCAGCCAATTTTATATTCATGCCACTAGCTTTTAAAATTAGTTGTTCATCAAACCAATTATTTTGCAGTTGGTAATGAATGCAACTGTATGTTATTTCTTCTTATTTAACTGGTTTAAAATATTTTCTGTACTAGAAAATAATAAGAATCTAGCAAGCTATTCCATTGGAGTAATAAAGCACTGAGAACTTTACTGAACTACGATCTCTGACTGTTGTCGACAGAATTAGTAACAGTATATTCATATTGTATTGAAATTGATGACCTAAATATCAATGAAGGTTTCTGTCTATACAATAAATGTTCAACGAACACTCATATAGCAAAAGCCAGTAGTCAGTAGAAACCAAAGTAAGAAAACAGGGGTGGATGTTTCACTTACATTATCGGCTAACTGATGACTGCTAGTGCATACGCATACTAAATTACAGTGAGCATAGGCTCACAAAGGTATGAACAGAGGTTATGTTACACTGAGCTTGTAGGGATAATTTTCAATAAGGTATTTATTCAGCTTTGTGTTTTATGCACTTTTCTCCTTGTATCAGTTATATTTACCCAGGCTCCGATGAACTGTAAAACGTTTAGTATATGACCATTCCATTAACGTATGCATACAAATACTGATATAAAATTCTTCCTTCAGTGGCATTCAGTGTGACTTATTAAAGTGCTTAGAAGTATCCTTTTCACTAAAAGAGAAAAAGGTGGACATTATGAGTTTCAAACTGAGTAATGGTATTGTACAATTTCGATTTTACAAATAAGTGCTTGATTTTTCTTTAATATTTTTGAAAATAATTAGATGGTTAGATTGTTTGCTGTCAGGTTAATGAAATAAATTCTAATAACTTTATGTTGTAACATACTGACCACATTTTCAGAAATGTCAACCAGCCAGTTGGTAAGTGTCTCACACACTGAAATATGTGTTTGTCATAAACAGTTCTGTTCAGCTGGAAGAATAACAATCATACTGAGATCAATTGTTACTACTAGTTACTGCTTAGTATCCAGTCAAAGTATCCAGTATAGTTCTACAGGGAGTCTCCATCTCGAATAGCTCAGTGTTAACGTGTCTGACTGCGGCACCGGGTGTCAAGGATTCGTATCGCAGAGGAGACATAAGTCCCTACAAGACTGCAGACACGCTTCGTTGACGAGTGCCAACAAGCACGAATCCTTGGTACAAGGTATATTGTCCATTGCCCCCAAACATCTAATATTCATTTATTTGCTTATCATAATTATTTTTACTTGCTAGGGTAAATTTCTACAGTATTTAGTTTGACTATCGTATCAAAAGTCATAATTTCATAATGAAGTTTTTCAGTAAAACTTATAACAGATGCAGTCGCTTGTAGGTGTGAAGTGGCGGCAGTTACACATAAGTCACATGACCAAGCTTTGAAGCATATTCCCTCTTCTAAAAGATCCCAGTGACATTTATAATGTGCATGTGCTGGCAATACTTCTTTCTCTTTATTACATATAGTCCTTCGTTCGGAATGAAATTTTCTATTAAAAAATTTTTTTCTGACCATACTTGAATTTCATAGAAGCCACCCTATAATCCGTCGCGTCAAATTCCATATTATCAGTTAATTACGTAAAAACAATATATACAAGGTTTTTTTTTATATTTCTGCCTTCTTATTACTATTAACTCATAAAAGTCATTTGTTGACCAAGTGCTTGTATGTTCCAACTATATATCACATAATTTATCAGTGAATTTTCGTATACCGTTCATCCGATACTTTATTTTGTCTCATTACGATTTTGACGTTCACCTACTTTAAGAAACAGAGATGTCAATATTCTATGAATGCAGGATCCTATAATTTGTATTCCCTTCCTGAAGCGAATATCAGTCAAGTTATTCTTGTTTTCAGTATAACAACAAGTAAAACATCGTCAAAATCATTACTTAAAAAATTATTTTTCTTTGATTTAGAATCCTGGTTATGCTGGTCGTCAGGAATTACCAGAAAATTTGAAAATCAACTTTCGTACAGTTGCTATGATGGTACCAGATAGAGCAATTATTATGCGTGTTAAACTAGCAGCCTGTGGTTTCTTGAATAACGTGGACTTGTCTAAGAAGTTCTATACACTTTATAAACTTTGTGAAGAACAACTTTCAAAACAAGTGAGTGATTATTTGGCGATGTTTGTTACTCCCTGTATATTTCTGTCAATGATACAGATATAATTGTATGAAACGTTTATTCAGTACATTTTAAAATATTTTTATTGTCAACAAAGATACGGATATAGTTGAACGAAATTCAAATATCTTGCTCATCCCAGATAATCAGTCGTTCATCATTTTGTGTACAGGATTGAAAAATAGTTTTCATTGTCTGAGTAGTAAGTGTCCCACCATTCTTCCTGGTAGCAGAAATAAAGTGCTGCGCTTGATGTGAATAGTTTCAAAGAGTCTCCTATGTAACAGTAAACAGCTGTTGTTACAACGGTTTTACAAGAGTAGTTCATAGATTTATCATTAATAAATTTCATTTGGATTCATGCTGTACTTAATCAGCCTACAGTGATATTGACCTTGATACACAATACTTGCAATTTACAATCTTAGTAGAATCGCTGATGTTTTATTTTACAACTCCATTTGTTTCGGCAGTGTTTGGATAAATTTACTGATGTGACTGTTATGAATAAAAATAGCTATTTTTATGTGGTTGTGTTCTCTCAGCTGGGTGATTTAATTGCCGATCTTCCATTGTTCTTCTAGACATCATCGTCAGTGCAAGATTCAATATGACTTTATATTGAAGGCTGCGCCGAAGATGTTGTCTAGATGGACAATGAAAGCTTTTCAATCAAATCACCCAGTAGGGAAAACACAACTACACCGGGTTCATCCACCTGAGAGCTATAAATCTACATTATTTCAACAAAAAGTACAGTATTAGTATTGGGCATGAAGTATCCTTATACACACTGTAACCCGAGCCAGGAGCTGGTTGCTTCATACACTACACTATTGTTTGCTTCATTAGTGACCTGCGATGAATGCCACTATTATAATTTCTCATCACTGGTTTTCGAATAAAAATGACTGATCCGTGTTGGTAGATTGGTATCGTGTGCCAACACCTCAGAACTCTTACTGATTTAAACTTGATATCATTTGATGAGTGTCACTAGAAGTGTTGAGAAATAGATTAAACTAAATATGTATCAGCCAAGTATGCTTAAGCCTTTCTCATAAAGACTGATTATTGACGTACGTAGATTTTGTTCAGTAATAGAAGAGACATTATATTAAAATTGGGTTAAAATCTTTAGTAGTTAGGCTTAGTGAAAGATTCTAAGACAAATTATCACACCTATATCTTTTATAATTTATTCTATAATGTTTAAGCTTTGAAGTTACGAAATTAAAGTGTTTTTGCATAGCAGCAGTTTCTCTTTATCTGAATGAAATACTATTTTCCTTAAGGGAACTGAATTTTTCACTTCTGAAGTTATCGCAGATTTGATAGTTCACTAACTTCCATCCGTTTACTGCAATAAAGAAAATCTTCATATATAAACAAAGAATTCTTTGATAAATGAATCACTTGCTAATAAGTGCTCACCTGATATATACGTATCCCTTGTATGCTGAATGAGGAGAACCTATAATCTGATGCTCACTAATACTTGTTTGTGAAGTGTGCCTACTCAGGCCAGATGTCTGTCAACTGATAGAATCTGTGGATATGCTTGCTTTCTTGAAGTTGGTTTTTCCCCACGGTATGATTTTTTCCACTTTCGCGAATGAACTGTTTGTTAAGCTTAATAATTTTCACCTGTTGGATATACAGTGAATCATCGTCCACTAAAATGTGGAATACTGGCCTAAATGAATGTAAGGTGGTCAAATGGTATATTGACCAGGCAAAGTTGAGGGATCAAGACATTAACTCATATTCGGTAGTCATGAGCTGACTGAAGAAATATGGATTTTTACAAAGCGTCCCAGGTTTTTGAAGTACATAAGAAAACACCACTTGTAACATGGTTCAAAACTGGATTGACAGCCTGCCATAATCCAGAATATGTTGTTATTTCTATCTTTTAAATTCTATAAATTTTCTCATTGCATTTTAGTGCTTTTAAAGTCCTTCATCATTTAAATGCTGCGTTTTTAAAGTGTACTGGACTGGAATAATTAATTTCTTTGATCTCATTAAATGTTAGATTTGAGCAGTTCAGCACTTTGTTTCTTTCCCTCAGGAAAATTGGCCTATTTTCGAATGCTTGGAATAACTCTCTTGCATTTAATCTGTCCATATCTGAATAACAGATATGGAAGATAAATATTTTTAGCCTGTAACAACTATCATTTTTGATGACGGCGGTTAGTTGGATTTCTTCAATTTCTGAACAGCTGTATACAACTTATTGTGCTATATATATTTTAGGTTATCTCATATTTAATACCACGTTTATACCTTATCTTTATAGGTACATTACGATTTCGGCTTAAGAAATATCCTATCAGTTCTACGTACCTTAGGCGCCTTTAAACGCGCTAATCCACAAGATTCAGAGACAATGATTGTCATGCGTGTGTTACGTGACATGAATTTAAGTAAGCTAGTTGATGAGGATGAACCATTATTCATGTCTTTAATCCTGGATTTATTTCCTGGAATGCAGTTAGATAAAAAAGGTTATCCTGAAGTCGAAGCTTCACTAGAGAAACAGGTAAGTTAGTTTCCTGAACAGCCATTAAATTTCATTTTCGAAATAACTTTGAATAGAATTATGGTGCAAAAACTTTGGTGAAGAGGGTACTTACCAAAAGAGTTTGTCAGCATCTACTAAAAAAATATGTATCGTTGTAAAGTGAAAAAATACCCCGCGGTAGCCTTGATCCAGATCACACATTTTATCTAAACACAGCATTTCATGTGATTACGAGACTACTCAATGATTGAATTTTAAACTACTAAAATATACCAGCAGTTAGCTGACTTAAAAATGACCCATATGTACAAACGGAATCGTCCTACATTGCCAAGGTCAAAGTTTCTGATAAAAGAAGCCTAAATTCCATCTGCATAACCATTTGTGGAATTTATCTTTCGGTAGCTAAGCATTAATAAACTAATTTTCAAGAGCTCGGTATGTAGGGATTAAATTTGTTTATACGAGTTTGACCACGGGTCGATATCAGTTAGAGAAGCAGTACTCCCTGGTTTTCAATGCTTCTCTAACTGATATCAATCCGTGGTCAAACTCGTATAAATTAATAAACTAAATCTATTCCTAAATATCGTGAACTAAATTATCGTCTTCAAACAAATAAATTCAGAAATGTGATGAGCGTAATCATATTGGTTGTACCGACTGGCTTACTAAAAGCCCTAGTAGCATTGAAACGTGGAAAATATTGAATCACTGTAGTAATACTTCATTTACTGTAGATTCATAGTTAAACTACTCATCCACAGGTAAACGAAAATCGGTGGATGTATTACAGGCAGTCCTACGACGAAAAAACCCTACTTAGCTTTCTGAAATATAGACTGAAAAATAAGACACAAGCAGTTAAATCATCATTTGATCGACGGGAGTGTGATATTATCAACAGAAAAAACATGAATGTAGCTGAGAGTTTAGGCAGTTTATGTGGGAAATTGTGTACCACTTAGTATAGAAATAATTTATGGAAAGGTACTAGAATATATGGAATTGAAATAGTTAGAAAAGGCTAACAAACATTTCATCTGTGTTTACCCTTCCCATGTTGTTCTTGCTTTTTGAGGATATTCATCAACTTAGTTCCTACCATAATATGCCAGTGTATTTTGCAAAATAATTACGTTTGTCTATTTAGACTATCTTGAATAGTTGAATTTGAGTGACATAAGTACTGTTTTTGAAATAAAGTAGATTATTATTATATTACTATTTTGACTGGAAATTATGACCTCATAACTAGTAATTGTTTCAAAATGGTTGTATACTTACAGTATTGTGAAATTATCTGAAGAAAAAGAAGACATGACAATCACCATGTTTAGCACTAGTTTTAATTTATTCTTCACCGTCTTTCTCCTTTTAGATAGACCAACTTGGCCTCATTTATCATCCACCATGGGTGCTAAAATGTATACAACTTTATGAAACTCTTAGAGTTCGTCATGGTGTAATGACACTTGGACCGTCCGGTGCTGGCAAAACAAAATGCATTAATGCCTTAATGAAAGCAATGACTGAAACTGGTGATCCACATCGAGAAATGCGTATGAATCCAAAGGCGATAACAGCACCTCAAATGTTTGGTAGATTAGATGTAGCTACAAATGATTGGACAGATGGTATCTTTTCAACCTTATGGAGGCGTACTCATAAGGTTAAAAAGGGTGAACATATATGGTTGATTTTAGATGGACCAGTAGATGCAATATGGATTGAAAACTTAAATTCTGTACTGGATGACAATAAAACACTGACATTAGCCAATGGTGACAGGATACCAATGGCGCCGACTGCGAAAATTTTATTTGAAGTGCACAATATAGACAATGCTTCACCGGCTACTGTATCCCGGAACGGTATGATTTTCATGTCAAGTTCTATAATGACTTGGGAACCAATTTTGAGAGGTAAGACTTTCTTTTCACTGCAAACGTGGCGTGCTATTTGATAACATTGTGTTTAACTTAATGGCACGCCATTAGACACAACCTACCTTGCTTAAATTTTTTTTTCATTGATGACCTCAACTTCAGGGACGCTCTCACAAACGAAATATATTATTCCATATTAGTTTGTTTATTTGATATATCACACAGTGAAACAGTATTATTTACTGGATGACGTTTGGAACAAAATTTATTGTTCATAATCATATCAATTATAATCACACGACTCTGACACTTGAGTTTTATAGTTTTCTTTGTTCTCTCCTATTTGTCATTTCAAATATATTATTCATTGTAATCTTCATATATGGTAAATTCACATTCCCCTACCCCCTGTTGAATTTTGTTTTCGTTGTATTCTTATTAACTGTCACCCCTCTGGTCAAATAGACCAATCACATCATGTGTAATTCGCAGACAAGTATGCAGCCGTCACACTAAGTACTCTGTGTGAAACCTACTCTTTGCTGATTGGTTGGTTTCAATATACTATGTCGAAAGAGAGTGCTATTTTTCAGCATTACCCGCAGCAGTTAGGCATGCAGTGCTTATTTTCAGCACTGAAGGTATTATTTCAGATGCTGATCTTTTTTTAAGATTTTGTCTCATTAATTCAGCACCCAGCTCTCTTTTTAAGCACGACCAGCGTTATTTAAGAACATAGTGGGTAGATAAAATATTCATTTACCATAAAAAGGCATTATCAACGCATAGGTTAGAATAAGTTTAGAATTGTTGTAAGCTTGGGCATTATACCCGTAATCAAAAGGAATGAAAAGTCTATTACCACTAAAAAGGCAAATGTCAGTATGGTAAAGATGTGAAATGTTGCTGGAGGAAATGACAGCGTAAAAAACATCTTTGTTGTTCTTCAGATTGCACTATAGACACCAGAGTGGTTGAGGCATAAGATAGCCGTTTTGCTCGTCTGGAGTCACGGTCATCTATTCTAACCCAGAGTTTGGTTACTTACAAGCTAATTGGGATTGATTACCGGTACATCAAATCTAAGTAGTCAATAAAACATTTAAATATTTAAAAGATGGTTCATAACATAGAATATATGTATTCGATTAAAACACACAGTTATGAAGTATTATTTACTGATGATGTTTCGGACACAATCTATTGCTCATAATCATATCGAAGCACTCACATAACGTTTAAACTTGGTTTATGTTATTCCACGATTCCCCATTCTTTGATTTTATTGGTAGCAAAGTTTTCCATATCTCTGGTATTGGCGTTGCGTCAGTGCTTTTGCACATATTAGGTGTCGATTCAATGAACAGAGATTCAGTTATCAACCTCTCCCTCAATCTAACTATTTTATTTTTTCGAACTGTAGCCCTTTCCCATCCTGTTATGTGACTGTGTTAGTGCAGACATCTGGATTTCCGAGTTTTTCTCCAAACTGTCCATCTTGGTAGGGTCACTCATTCTACACTTAGCTAAATTCTTATGATTCGATAATATAACTACCTTCGACCAACCTGGTCTGACCTATGTAGCTGACCTCACAGTCATTGCAAGGAATTTTGTAGGTTACATTATTTTGTCTGATTGGGTCAATAGGGTCCTTTAGCCTACAAAGCCTGTTAGTGGGTGAGTTAGGCTTAATGTCACCCTAGTCCCGGCTTTATTAAGAACCCTGAGTAGGATTTCAGACGTCCCTTCCTATTATGGTAAAAATGTTGATGCCTTAAATTCTTTCTTATGATTAATAGTTCCACTACTGCTGTTCCTTTTCTTGTGAGCTTCCTTGATCTTCTCAGTGAATTTTATAGGACAGTTATTTGGCACCAACGCTTCTTCAGGTTTCCTGATTTACTACTTGGAGTTTTTGCTCAGTTTGTTTGACACTTAACTTAGGCTGCCTTTACAGATAACGAGTAAAATGAATTAAAGCCCCTTGGAGTGCGTTGACTTTTTGTAAACGCTAGTGCATAGCTTCCCTTCTCCTTTTAGTTTACAGTCTACCATGGCTAATTCTCCTTGGTCATTTTCTCAGTGCGATCTAAATTTTATTTCCTCTACCATTGAGTTCATATGTATGGAATAGCTAGAGATATGTTCTGTTTTTAGTGCCTTGAAACTTTTATTAGCATTACTCCACCATGTCTTTCGGGTGGGAATAAGTGTTTTAAGAGTCACATATCTGTTACAATACGAACGTTGATGATCCTGTTGCTACCCCTTTTGTCTGCATATATATTTTGCTCTGGAAGCTGAAAACAGTAAATATGAGACAATTGAATTCTTAAGATAAATTACCCAATGGATAGCTTTGTTCTTTTAGTGAGTTCGTAATTAACAGTCAGTTCTTTTCTAACTGCTTCCCAAGCCACACTGGTTAGTATATCAGTATAAAGACCACTTATATGTATAAATGCTTGACAGTTAGCAAGTTTTCGTCCCATTTTCAAAATTCAGTTCACTCTAAAAGTAAACTACGTTTCAGCGCAAGTAGATGGTGAATCTATACATCTTATAACTTTGAAAATGCTAAAGCAGCTGATGAGAAGCCAACGAAATAAATGATTATACCATCTTATTCTGCACAAAATCTCGTCCATACTTTATTCAAATTCATGAAAAGGAATAGGTGTATAAAGCACATATGTTCATAAACTGTGCGTGAGTCACGAATACGTATTGGCTGATTTAGAAGTATCGTATTATCATTACAACAGAGAATTTAGTTATTTGAGACACTGACAGACGTTGAATGGTTAGAAAATGCGAATTACATTTGATAAATTGGTCTCGCTTGCGACAAATGCGAGTGTAACTTTTACCACTTTGCTACCTTAATTTACCGTTGAGAAAATCGTCCACAAAAATAAAGATTTTTAAGTAGTGATCTGCAGGGATTTTGTCTAATTTCAGGAGTGATAACCAAAGAGCTGTCTGGTATTCCTTGGTTTATTTAATTGAAGTCAGTTTATGATCAGTCTTGAAAAATGAAGGTGGCTGATAATCTGAAACACAACAACATATCGCGCACACCTTACTACTTTAAAAGGTAAATTATTTTCAGTCTGTTGACCTATTAAAGAGTCAACTGCGAGCTTATAAGTTTTACTGAAGATGAGGAGATTCGAAAAGTCACTGCTTCAAATAAGGTGAGCTTTAAGAACAAACCTACGAAATAATCTAGCAGGTAAACTACTAGGTAACAAGATGTTCTTGTGGTTACCTTTTTACTTGTTTCAGTCTAAGAGTGAAGCGCCTTAGATGCCTGACAAGGTAGAATGTAACAAGACACAATTCTTAATCATACGAAAGCCCCCAACAATATATGACAGTTGGATTAAAGTGCACGCACAGTTATCCCCTAAGTTTAATAATTCATGGAAGAAAAAACCTAAACAGGATTGAACTGTAATTGCCAACCAAACATGAATCACTTTTAACTGCCTAATAATTAGATAGTGATAACCAGATGTTGATGAAAGTATAATAAACCAGAATTACATAATTTGAGCAATCCTCCTGTTTACTTGTTTTTTTCCAATAGGATGGCTTAGAACTCGTTCCCCAACTGTAACAGATTCAATATTAAACACCTTCAAAGGATTTTTTGAAGATACTCATCGATTTGTTACACAAAATCTAGAACCAAAGATGGAAGTAAGTACTCAATAGTGTTGATTTCATACCACTTTTAACTTGAGGTGAGTCACAGTATCATCCAAGAATGATATCTGAATCAGTAAAACGTCTGACTCACATGAAACGAACGTGACTGGTATCATTTTAAAAGCATCAGCATAGATAATGCACACTGTGATCTATCCGTATTTTTTCAGTATGAATAAAAACCTTTAAAAAATCTATAATCTGTGCTCTTGTTTTCAATACAACCCTTCAATGACCATGACTTAGTGTTGAGTTACTTGTTAACTTATGAATCACAACTGTATTTAGTTATCTTCGTTGAATAATGCAAGTTTAGAACATAGAATTGGTGAAAGAAATAAAGAAAACTACCATCTAGTGACCAACTGAAACTAAATATTTCTGTAACTAACATCTAAGTTGTAGTTATTCTTATAATTACAAGTTTATAGGCCTATCAGAATACAAAAAATTGTTTTTGAGGATTAACCTAGAACATATTCCCTGTAAATATTAATATCATTTAGCACAAAGAAATATTGAAACAGAGGAAATAATCATCACACCGAAAAACTTCCCATTCTCAATCACAAAATGTTTAAGGTTTCGAAACCGTATCCAGGATGAGACCTGAGTTTTATAAGTACTGTTTCTCGGGAATCTACACATATATTTCTGTGGCTTACAAGCCTGGGAAATGTACATTCAGCTTCTGAACACAGTTTCATGTAGAATGTATTAAATTACATCCAAATTTTGAGTTGAATTCTTCCGGATGCAGCTAAATAATAAAATCTCATTGATTAATTTTTGAATTCCATAGGTATCAGCTTATTTGAATATTTTATTTATTTATCCTACTGTTGTGCATTTACGTTTTAAAAACCTTTGCAGACTTTACAGTGCAATTACATTCGGCAGGCAATTAACCTTCTTGAAGGTTTACTACAAGGAATGGATGAAAAAGATATCAAACAACTTCATATGGATAGATTGATCACGTTTTCAGCAATGTGGTCCTTAGGTGCTCTGCTAGAATTACCAGATCGCTTAAAGTTACAACAGTTCTTAGTGGAACAAAAAAAATTACCACTACCCAGTTGTGGAGTAGATGATACAATATTTGAGTATATGGTGGATGAACGTGGGGAATGGGCACACTGGGAGAGTAAAGTACCAACCTATGCCTATCCAGCTGACTATACACCTGAGTATACAGGGATTCTTGTTCCAAATGTGGATAATACAAGAACAGATTTCTTGCTTGATTTAATTACTAAGCAATGTAAACCAGCTATGCTGATTGGGGAACAGGTAAGCCCTTGTTTTGAATAGACCTTGGAAAAAATAAATCACCTACTAGATTTGAGTAACTTTTTACTTGAAAGACAATTATATATTTTTATTTTGTAGTTCGAATAAAGCACATATGATATCTCTCTCTCAAAACAATGTTTCTTCTTTTTGCATTTGCAGGCACGTTTAGTTACTGGTTGCGGATAAATATACAACTTTAAGAGTAACAGTTCACATGGCAGCTTTTCGAGCATTTAGCATATGCATTACATTCTTTTATAAAATAACTGAAATTTATAATTTATAAGCATAGAAGAAAGGCATCACTATCTGATTAGCAGGCGAATTTATTTATATTTAAATTAGTCATAATATATGAGCGGATAGATAAAGTATTAAAATTCACGAAGCTCTAGATATTTTAATGTCAGCATTCACGCCTTACTGTTTTTATCCGATGGAATTATCGAGTGAGCAACCTTAGGGCTTATTCTCAGTTTTAAGGATTTACTGATTTTTGTCTGAAGTGAGCAAAATTTTCCTTTACCTGGTATCCCACTGCCTGTATTAGTGAAGAAAAATATATCCAAAGTTGATGGCGTATTTGTGATCAGTGACTGACGTTTTGCCACCCATTGATGAATTTCGTGCAACCTAAGAAGTGTCCTAATAGCAGTATGAATCATCTGAATACTATATATTCATGTCACTGTTTCTCTCTTGAAAATGATTATCGCAACTTTTGATTTCAGGGAACAGCAAAAACGGTGATTATCAAAGGATACTGTGGCAAGTATAATCCAGAGGTGCATACATTCAAATCAGTTAACTTTTCAAGTGCAACCACACCGAACATGTTTCAACGCACTGTTGAAAGTTATGTGGATAAACGTATGGGTAGTACATTCGGGCCACCAGCTGGAAAGAAAATGACAATATTTATTGATGATATCAATATGCCAATTATTAATGAATGGGGTGACCAAATTACCAATGAAATAACTAGACAATTGATGGAAATGTCTGGTTTCTATAGTTTGGATAAGCCCGGTGATTTTACATCAATTATTGATATTCAGGTAATACTGAACTGCTAAATGTGCACTATGCGTCTCCATAATTATATAAATTTCACCAGAACACTTAACTTGGCTTTTCATTCTTAGAAATTCAATGCAAAAGTTATAAACAGGAGACGTAGAAATCACTGTGTCCTCCCTAGAATTCCGTAACCCAGCAAATTGGCCTTTTAAGGTACAGTTTTAGTAAGTGAGTGATTGAGTATCGTTGATAATGGTCTACAGAATAGTAGAGATGTGTCAAATAACTAAAATTCAAGAAAACGACTGAAGTCAGTACACCTTAGTGTTTTCTGTTGTAAAATGAAAATAGAGATGAAGTGGTTCATTCCGAACCTCGCCTAGTCAACTAGCTTGCTAGCAATCCTACACCACAAAAGCTATCAAAGTGCCTGAGAAACTTCAACTCACAAAAATATTAAAAGTACAAAAATTCAAATCTTATTCTTCGCTGGAATCGAAGCGGCGAAATGACACAGCGGGCTGGTGAAAACCAGCCTTCAGGAAACCAGTCAGCCGACGTGTCTTCTCTCAATGAAAACAAGAATATGAATGGGGACGTGGAATGTCCGTTCGATGCACGAGACTGGGAAGGCTGTCCAGGTAACCAAAGAAATGCGAAGATATGGTATACACACTTGTATGCTGGGTATCTGCGAGAGCAGTTGGAATGGATGTGGATTGTCAAAATTATCAACTGGAGAGTTAGTAATCTACTCTGCTCTGGTCAACCGAACGACAACCACGAGCACACTGAAGCAATGAGTGACTATCATGATGTGACCAGTGACAGCCAAAGCCCTAGTGCAGTGGGAACTAATTTCATCCAGGAACACAATAGCAAGATTCAACTCAAAAGGAAGGAAGGTCACAATTATCCAATGCTAAGCACAGTGCTACAAACAACGCGGAACAAGAGAAGAAGGAAGATTTCTACAGACAACTGAAAACAGTAATGGACAATCCCAAATGGTGACATCAAAATCCTCATGGGCGATATGAATTCCAACCGAACTGGGAGCAGATAATACAGGAAGAGGACTCATCATATGTCGGGGGCTCTCACCTGGCGAAATGAATGACAACGGAGAATTATTCGCAGACTTCTGCGCTTTCAATGATTTGGTGATCGGAGGGAGCAGGTACAAACATAAGGATATACACAAAGCAACATGGATTTCGCCTGACAGACACACCACAAACCAGATAGACTTCATCTCAATATTGCTCAAGGAAGTGGAGATGGAGCGAGCCTACTGAACACAAAGTCGAGAAGGGGAGCAGATGTGAGCTCACTCAGACCATCATCTAGTTCAAGGGACCTTCAAGGTGAAGCTGAAATCCCTCAAAGCAAATGGAGACAGACCACTGTAATTCAAGTTCAACACTCAGAAAGTGAAGGACAAAACTACAAGAGATGCCTTAACTTCGGATCAGATCAGGACATAGTCGGATACACTATGTGGCACCACCGAGGAAACACACGTGGAAGAACATTGGAACTAACTCTCTGAAGGCGATTTTCAAAGAAACGTGTACACCTGTTCTAGGAAGAAGGAAGAGACATGACAAGACAAGACAAGGAATGTTTCTCAACGGATACCTACCCGGAAGTTAATTGGGTAGAGGAGAGGAGGATGGTGAAAGAGAAGATGACTCAATGTAAGGATAGGCAACAGATAGAGAAGCTGAGTTCAGTGTAGACTGCATTGAATAAAGCAGTAAAGAATAGTGCTGGGAGAGACAAAAGACAATTCTACTTCACACTGGCTGGTAACTGAAGCAGAACAGGTAGGTCACTGGTAAGAGGGACATCAGGACAATATATCATTATATATTTCTATCTGGGAAGAGATCAACCCAGATGATGAAACGAACAAAAGATGTTAAAGGGAACCTGATTAACACAAAGGGGGAACATAAAACAACGGACTGATCAGATTAAAGGACTCTTGAATCAACCATCACCTGCAACTCGCCCAGAAATACACCACCATCAGCAGAACGCACAGAACTGCCTGCCGGTCGACACCAATCCTCCAGCGAAAGCAGAAATTCTGAATGCGATCAATCTACAGGAAGGCGGAAGGGCCAGACGGAATCCTCCCCACCAAAGCACTGAAAACGAACTTAGAGGCTGTGGCGGGTGCGCTGACGACGTTATTGCAAAAGGTCTGAGAGGAATGAAAGGTACCTACCGATCGGAAGAAGGGCTACCTCGTTGAGCTGCCAAAGAAGGACAACTTAGGCACGTACAAGAACTGGTGTAGAATAATGCTTTTCTTTACACCAAGTAAAACACTAAGTCGCATCATCCTAAAGAGGATAAAGGATGCATTGGATACAGATCTCCGCCAGCCCGGAACAACCTGGATTCAGGGAAGGCAAATCATGTGCTGATCAAATTGCAACTCTACGCATCGTCATCACGGTATAAAGCATAGTATGGGAGTCAGACCTCTCCCTACCTCAACTTCGTCGACTTCGAGAAGGCCTTCACCAGACAGCCTTGACCGAGAAGTAATTTGGAAACTACTTCAACACTATGACGTGCAGTGTCCAAGTCTTTATCAACCTCATTCAAATGTTGGCTATATGACAATGCCTGTCATGTGCCAGGTGATCCGCAGCGGAAAACTTAGCCAGGCATTCGAAGTGAATACAGGAGTAAGACAAGGCTGGCTACCTATTATTACCGATGATATTCTTAATTGTGGGGGAATGTATTATGCGTCAGACTGTGCATGGGGAGCGAGGAGTCAGGAATACACTGGACCACCGACAAGAAGACTCTAGGAGATCTGGATTTTGCAGATGATATATGTCCGGTGTCACACAAACTCTAAGACTTACAAGCAGGCAGGCGAAAATCAACAAGCTGGCTGAAGAATCAGGAGGCGAAGACAGGACTCCAGTTAAACACAGAGAAAGTGGGGATGGAGGTGATGAAGATAAGCAACAACCAACAGCAGCAACAACAACCAATCACCATCAACGCGACAGATTTGACAGAGGTTAACTCCTTCACTTATTTAGAAAGCATTGTTTTAACCACGGGCATTCGGAACGGATGAAAACGTCAAGGCCAAATAGAATCGGAAAGCCAAGTTACGCCTTCGTCAACCCGAAACCAGTTTGGAAATCTTCTGCACTCCGCGGCATAAAGAACAAGATTCGGATTCTGTCCAACACTAATGTGAAGTCGGTCAGTTCTTCTATACGGGTCAGGAACTTGCACTGCGTGACACGAAAAGGATTTCCAACAACTCGTTGCAGACTCTAATCAACAGCCGCCCCCTTCACTGGCTCCATATTAAAGGTGAGATGGCCGGCCGGTCGGCCAGAAAGAATTGGCAACAAGAAACTGTGACTGGGAAGAAACCGACCAACAGCCTATTGCTCGACAAATATGTAGGCGAAAATGGGGATGGATCGAGCATACTTTGGGGAGGCTGCCGAATGACATTGCGTACCAGGCCATAGCTCGAGTGAAATCCAAATGGGGAGCGACGAGTAGGTATTTGCTGCGAGGGTGACATTAAGGAGATCGTGCAAAGAGGAGATGACAGATTATGGGCAATCGTGGATCCAGCAGAAGACGAAAATAGGAGGAAGGAGAGATGTGTCGCTGAAGCCCTATGTTACACTAGGAACCCAAGGGGATAATAATAAATAACATAATTATAATGAACCATAATCACATTATAAACAAACACTGAATAATTAAGTATGCAAATTATAATCTTACGTAGTATAAATGAAATCACTAAAATTGACATTTACCAACGGATAAGAAATCTTCAGTACGTATACTTATTTTCTTGGAGTGGAACTAAGTCTTCTCAGATAAAATATTTGATTACAATCCCTAGAGATGATTGTAGCTCCAGTAGGGAACGAAGATCATCGTCTGTATTATTTGTCTGGAATTACAATATGTCTTCTATTAGCATAAATCTTCATTTACATTGACTTGTTTTTTATTTAATTTGACCAATCTTTTTTGTAAAACAGTTTGTGGCCGCTATGATTCATCCTGGTGGAGGTCGTAATGATATACCTCAGAGACTCAAACGTCAATTCAGTATATTCAACTGTACACTACCTAGTAATGCTTCAATGGATAAAGTGTTTGGTTCTCTGGGATTGGGTCATTTTTGTACCCAAAGAGGTTTTTCAGCGGATGTTATTAAAACTATTCAGAGTCTGGTTCCAGCGACCAGGAAACTTTGGCAACGAGTTAAGGTGAAAATGTTACCGACCCCAGCTAAGTTTCATTATGTATTCAATCTACGTGATGTTAGTCGCATATGGCAAGGAATGCTACGTACGACTTCAGATGTTGTTCGAAGCGCATCGACAGCATTAGCTTTATGGCAGCATGAATGTACTCGTGTTATAGCTGATCGCTTTACTGAGCATAGTGATCGCGAATGGTTCGACAGAACTTTGAAACAAGTTGGTGAGCAACAATGTTGTATTCATTTGTTTTTAGGAATTTTTTTTTATTTCCTAGGTATTTATTTCAAAACCCCCCAAATTCAGGTACTGTGTTGATCACAGAACTGCATGATACTCGGGCTAATAATTGAGTATAAAACAGTATAAAACATCTCTTGAGAAAATTAACATTTTAAAAGTTCTTTTCATCTGAACTTTTTGTTGCATGGTTAAATATGACTGAATGGGGAACTCAGTATAGTAGTGGCGGGTTTTAAATTAAAAGTTATTAGCAGTCATAATTGGTGTGTTTTAACACTTTTCAAGAAATAGTACTGTTTTTCAGCTAGTGAAGAAGGACAAACTAGGATTTCAGTATTGACGAGTTCATTTTGTATTGTATCTTAGTAAAAATTTTAATTAAAATATCTAGATGTTTATCGATCTATTGTAATGTATACCAACGTTACTATTGGAAACGATAACGACAAATAATTTCATTACTGTTAGATGAAACTAGTTCTACTTTATTATTATGGCTCGATTACCGTCATTTTTAATCACATTACAAAATTATGTTTTCTCATGGTTAGAAAAGTCTCAAAAATTACTAATTTTATCTGTCTTCAACCTTCTTTGGAACTAGGAACTGAAGAATGTGGTGCTGTAGCAAGTCAAGTTGATTGGTCAGATCCTTATTTCGTTGATTTCCTTAGAGATGCTGCAGAACCAACTGGTGAGGAGACAGATGAAGCAGATTTTGAAGCACCAAAAGTATACGAACCGATAGCAAGCTTTGAACAGTTGCATGATCGCTTAAATATGCTAATGCAAATGTACAATGAATCCGTTCGTGGCAACAAACTAGATTTAGTATTTTTCAAGGACGCTATGACTCACCTCGTGAAAATTTCTCGAATTATACGAACACCAAAAGGTCATGCGTTGTTAGTCGGAGTCGGTGGGTCTGGAAAACAATCTCTTACACGTCTAGCTTCATTTATAGCCGGTTATAAAACATTCCAAATAACTCTGAGCAGGTAAGATTGATAAATTTCTAAATCTCTGTTTTCCAGTGTATTAATTATGAGAACAAAGATTTATTGCCGATGTTATAATATTTTAGATGAATTCTTAAATGTAATGACACTCCCTTATTTTCCATTATACACGTGAATTTACATGCAATTATACTGTCCTACTCATGAACTAAAGATGAAGATAGATAAATATTGGTTCACATCTAATATTTTTGAGTGATAACTTCCAAACACTGACAGTATCCAAACTGTACACGAATGAATGCTGTTAAAGATGATTGTAGACTAGTGTATGTTGGACTTGCAGAGAAGAAGTCTCCTTGCCTGGCATAGCTGTTGAAATAACAATATACCAACACACCAAACTAAGATAAGGCATCAATTTACCCGCATTATTGAATGTTATAATTTTATCCTAAACATATGACTAGGCTTGTCTGTAATGATGATCAAGATGTCACATCTAACAACGCTTGTTTACTACCAGCTTTATGAAATCGGTAACTGATTTTAATTACAGCGTAACTACTTCTATCCCAGTTTGCCACATTCATCTTTTAATCATCATGTAGGGTACAACAGACAGTTCGTGTTGTGAGTAATATCCTGATGTAATTATTGTGACCTTAACATTCAGTAGGTATGATATAAGTATTATACTGCTAGTCCTTTCTAAATAAAGCTGACTTAATGTCACGGATTTCAGTGCTTCTCACCGCCAAAAATAGTTTTTTAGTTTATTCTTTAACTCAATTTTTTTCTCGTTGATGTAGGTCATATAATGTTTCAAATCTCACTGAAGACCTTAAGTATCTTTATCGAACAGCGGGTCAACAAGGTCAAGGGATAACTTTCTTATTTACAGATAATGAAATCAAAGATGAGTCATTTTTGGAATATTTAAATAATATGCTTAGCTCCGGTGAAATCGCTAACCTGTTTGCACGTGATGAGATGGACGAAATTCTACAGGAATTAGTTGGTCCCATGAAACGTGAATTTCCTCGTCGACCTATTACTAATGAAGCTTTGGCGGAATATTATTCAAGTCGAGTTACTCAAAACCTACATGTTGTACTATGCTTTTCTCCGGTTGGACAGAAGTTCCGTAATCGTAGTTTGAAATTCCCTGGACTAATTTCTGGCTGTACTATGGATTGGTTCCAGAGATGGCCAAAAGATGCGTTAATTGCTGTTTCAAATCACTTCTTGTCAAATTTCGACATAGTTTGTACGCCTAATGTAAAGAAGGCAGTAGTACAAACAATGGGTGTGTTTCAAGTGAGTTAAAAAGAATGCTAGTATGCTTATTAACAATAACAAATACTTATATTAATTTCAGACTAATGAATGAAGCATAAAAAGATGGTTTATAGTTTTTTTCTCAACAAATACTTGATTTAGTTTTATAGTTGTCTGTTAAGCTGAATTCCCTAAATACTGGTGAACAGGGCAACAGACTAATTGATTCTTTGACGGGAAACTCCTATAAGTTAGAAAAGGAAGTTGAGAACTATAAGTTCATTGTAACATTTCTGGAGATAACTGACTATAATTAAGACAGGGATTAATGTCAAACTTCTGATTGATATCTTCTATTGGACTGATGTAAACAAGGCGTTATTGTGATTAATCCTACACATGTAGTGTTCTGCCTTCTAGACAGAACAAAAGCCATTGGACTTCAGCTGGATAACCAAAACCAGTTGGTACCACCATATGTACATTACAGGAATATGAACTAACACTTTTATGAATTCTTCTATTATGACTGTCAACCAAGTGGAATCTCTGGAATCGCAAATAGTACTGCTATTAATATTATTGTTATTGACTTAGAGGATTTTTAAAATTATTATTTTTATTGTGATTTCGAAATGCGCAGCTATTGTTTTATTAATGTTAGTCTTGTGTGTTATTGTCATCTTTCTAATATCTTAATTTTAATGATTACTTAGTTATTAACCTGCCAATTGTTAACTGGCATTTTAAACTATAACATCGGATATTCTATGTGTTAGCCTAAAGTTATGACAAAGAGATAACGGAAAAAACAAAATGTTTTGCTTTTGGCAACTAAGATAATCTTATTGGGTATCTGATGATTATTGTTAAATTTCAGTCATTTTAGATACTTAGGTATTTTCATGCTAATCGTTTTAACACTAAAAATTTACTGGAAGACAAAGTTATTAAAATAAGAGCCGAAAATTTTTGAGTAGACTTGTTAATAATTAGTTATTTCATTTCCATAGATTCAGCATGATTTTGGTTTCATTCGTTAGCATAATATTGCAGTGCAGACCAGTAACTATTATTCAGAATACATATTTATATTATTTAAAGTGTACTGGCGTTACGTTTTTTTGTTTCCTTCACGTTCCCCAGTGGAACATAGGGCTTCAAGCTTGTGGCTTGAAGTTTCCGTAGCAGTGTTCATTTTTACAGGATGAGGTTGCTAGCCTCATGCCAAACCTTTCCTCTTCACCAGCATTATTCTGGCATAGCGAGGTAAAGGATTGTGTCGGCCGGGAATCGAACTCCGAACCATGTGCATGGTCAGCGAGCGTCCTAACCGCTATGCTGTAACGACAGAAGGCAAGAGTCAGGCAACAGATCATTTATTAAGGAAATCAACGCATATTTATATATGTTTTCATGTACATTACTATGGGTATGTAAACAAACAAACACAGTCTTCTGATTGGTTGTTTCTCACGACAAATCTTGGGAACGTCAATATTGACGTAAATTACTATCTACCAATTTGGCTAGTAGACAGCTCTCACCACAATGCCATTGACGTTAAGTAGGGTTCAGTAAATATCTGAATAAGAGATTGATAGTATTCTTCTGTAGGAAGAGAAATTTAACAGCTTTCAACTTCTCAAGATTGAACCAAAGAAACTGTTCTTCATTTGTTCACATTCTTTTTGTTAAAATTCTAAACAGGATTTGGTCGCTGAATCATGCATTGAATATTTTCAACGTTTTCGTCGTCAAACTCATGTTACACCTAAATCATATTTATCTTTCATTGGCGGTTATATGGAGATATATAAATCAAAACGTGAAGAAATCGGTCAATTAGCAGAACGTATGAATACAGGTCTAAAAAAATTAGTTGAAGCTACAGAGTCTGTCAATGAATTAAGTAAAGAATTAGTTGAAAAGGAGAAAGAACTTGCCGTTGCCAATACAAAATCTGAAGAAGTCTTAGCTCAGGTAACAGTACAAGCTAATGCAGCACAGAAGGTGAAAGCACAGGTACAAGTAGTTAAAGATAAAGCACAAGTTCTAGTCGATGCTATTAGTTCTGATAAAGCAGCTGCTGGAGAGAAATTGGAAGCTGCAAAACCAGCTCTTATGGAAGCTGAAGCTGCATTAGAGACAATTAAGCCAACACATATCTCCACAGGTTAGTGAAACACAGTTTCCGTGGTAAATAATTCACTTCCGATAAACGTAATATGTGGTTACTATTCTGTTAGTAGTTCAGCATAACGATTTTCTAAAGACAGTTAGATAATGTTTTGGGGAAAAATTGTCTACATACTCCTCTGTAACCAAACATATGATTCAGTGGATCAATAAGAAATTTTTGATTATTGTGGAGACTTTATAAACATCTTTTGAGACATGGCTACATAAAGCATTTGTACTAGAATACTCAGTTTAGTAATAGATGTGTATTCTAGGCCAAAAAGAACACTAGTAGTTGCATTTACATCAACTCAAGGTATCCTATGTTACAACAAGATTGTATGACGGCATCAGTATATATACATCTGCCTTGTAGATAACTTTAAAGACAGAGGTCATAGAGATATGATGGCCAGTGACGATCAGATGTCTATTTTTGATGCTTCTTACAACTCCATTTCCACCTTTTCGTAACCACCCTATTGAACGAAACTCCAATTGAATGATAAAACACCTAACTTCACAGAAGTAGGTACACTGATAAACACATAATGAGTTTGGTGGGTGTGATCTTGTGTGATCTTCCAGCCATTAAGCAATGATAGTCGACTGAGAAACACTATCCTCAACGATGCTTCAGTGAATGTCCTTTGAAGGGACTGTGATATCTTTCTTTAAAGGATGTCTGAACGCAAAGTTCATGTAGACGTCAAATCACCTTTAATAAGCTTTTTGTGTATATGTCTATAGATACCCATTTCCGATATTCATTTCGTTAGTGTTATTTTTCCAGAAATTGTGTTCCACTTCTCTAATCTACACGGTAATTTATTTTTGCGTCGTTTTAATCAAAATTGCAGTTGAAACAATGGAGATAAGTAGTAGAAGACAGGAAACTAAAATGCTGACGCGGACACCACCTATATTAGCGTTAAAATAGTAACATTATATGGCTGAAAATTTTTCACATTCCTAGTGACTTGATACATGCTACAACTTAGAAATAAGGACTAAAAAACATAGCTCTACTAATTAAAGCTGGTTCTTCGCAGTTCTCAGAAGTTAGACGATCTGCCAAGCCTTTCAAAGTGTCTAAGAACATAAGAAAGATTGAATTTTTAAAAAACGGAAAACAGAATTTCATAAAAGAAACTTGACCACTGTTCTCTTGGAAATTCAAGAATTGTGCAGTTAAATGAAATAATAAATGGAGGGATAAAAATGACACACAGAAAATTGGATCGACAAATTCCTGTTTATTTGACTAGATAGAATTGATTTGTTGTTTATTTCAGGTAATTTTTGCTTAGTTCGAATCCATAAAATAGAATGATTATTGTCGCGAGAATAAGGTGGGAGAACTGCATTTCTCTCTCTCGTATTTCGTAAGCAATGCACTATTTATTCTTTACTGCCTACTGAAGATCCCAACATAGGACTGTTTATTTAATGTCCCATTATTCTAGTGGCGGCATATTCTGATTTCAGCATTACAAGCGTGTTAAGTCCTTGTTGAGGTATTCAAATAATACTTACCTGCAATCCCTTTGTCAGCTTTAATTGACTTGTAGATTTCTTATTCCTCGCGGTTGGCACAAGAGACGCAGATGTTGAGCTCAAGTACAGTTAAAACACAAGTGACTTATCTTTTATCTCTGTGTTTCTAAAATTAAAAAAAATATTAAATAGGCAACACAGTAATTAATATGAAACACTTATCCTTCAAAACAGAGACGGAAACATGATGAACATTATTAGCACATGAAACGAAATATTTACACGTTAATAGATGGAACAGAACAACAAACCTTTATTTTCTTATGGTAATCGAATACGTCATTATCTGATGTTTTGGCTCAGTACCCTCAGTATCAAAATGAAGAGACTCGCCAGGGTCTGGATAATGCCGGGAAGTCTTCTACCTTAACCTTACCATCTAATTGATCATGTTATATGTGAAAAAAGAGCAGTGAAAGTGGTAAGTACCTCTCAGTGGTTCCTAACACAGAAGGGCTCACTTTTCTGTTTCCGGACTAAACCTCACCTCAAAACACAGGCAACTCACGTGCCTGGTGTTTTGGTTTAACTGAATGGTACAGAAGTGGCTTCTTAGCTTCATATGGAGATATAACGAAGGCTCTTGGTCAAGGCTGACCTTGGCGAATTGTCAGGACCAACAATAGTTAGTGTGAGACCACTGAGGATGGAGTATGCCCAGAGTGACTTCACAAGGACGTGTGGATAAGCCAGCTATATCATATACGGTGCCTGTGTAAATTGTTGGTAGTATGGTTGTTGAGATCTTATTCCCTGAGGCACGCTAGGATGCTCATGGCGTGCAAGCGTCCTAATATGACCCATTGTTTGTAGTCAATAAAGGATGCTTCTCGGCTTCGTGCTGTTAGGAAAACAGGCACTAGCCCAGTCTGAATGGTCCGTGGTATTGTGTTGGCTTGCTTTTACCATTTGGCGCACAACTACTCATCCTGAAGTGGAAGTGTGTATGTCTGACTTCTGTCACTACTATCTACTGAAATAACTCTAGTCTCAACGACGGTCGTCTTCTCAAGAGTAATCAGCAAGTTACACGACTATCTATTTGTTAATTAGTGGACTGTTTTCTGTTGCAATTAACACTTTTTTGCCAAATAATTCAGACCTAGTGTCATAAAAAGTATGTAAATATGCAGCCGCTAGTTAAGTAACAATTTTTCTAGGTTTCTTGGCCTTGCTAAAAAATATACATTTCATGAACAATGTCTATCTTTTTTTATATTTTAGTCAGAAAACTTGGCAGACCACCACATTTGATTATGCGTATTATGGACTGTGTATTATTACTGTTTCAAAAGAGGTTGGATCCTGTGACGCCAGATCCAGAACGTGCTTGTCCTAAGCCCAGTTGGGCTGAAGCATTGAAACTTATGGGTGGTTCTAACTTTTTAAATGGATTGTTAAATTTTCCGAAGGTAAGAAACAAAACTTCAGTGAGATTTTTGAGTTTGTTCTGACTCATTGTTTCCTCATTTGAACACTAGGCATAAATAAAGGTTGTAAGCTCTCAGCTATTTCAGATCCACAAGTCACGGACGGAAAACTTACTCAAAAAGCTATTTATCTATTTATTATTTATCGAAATTAAGAATGGGAATTAGTTGTTTCAGAGTTTATCAGTGGTCACCAGATAATTTGTAACTTTCTGTATAAATGTATATTTTACTTCAGATTTCATAATGCGAGATTGAAGAAATTTTTCACATTTAACTTGTAGAGAAGTATGCGAAAACAAAAATGACTCTGGGACTTAAACTTTCAGTGGTTGCTATCACGTATAAAAATGTTGATAATACTGATTAGTGTATATGCTAAACATTACTTTCACCTGAAACACTTGCTAAAGTGGGGAATGGTGGCGCAGGGATTGATTTCCGCTGTGTAACAACAAGCTACAGTCTTCAGAATGCTTCTTATCTGGTTCTTTCAATACCTTTCTAATGAGGCGAAAGCCAATGTGTGTCTATGTAAAAGCACGCGAAATATGTCATGAAAGCATTAATCACACAGAATAAATTACTAGAAGATATAAGTTAACACTTATTCAAGAAAAGTCTGAATTATTCTGACATAAGACGATTGATAAGTACTTCAGTAGCAAATATAAATGTGATCCGAATGTATTTATTAACTATCATATTAGAGGTCAGCATTACTAACTTACGGAGTCTTGAGTGAAGCTCAGATGCTTCATTCACTTCAGTTCGAAATTTATTTGCTTTGTGTACTTCTACCGCGTGCTATGAAACGTCTTTTGGTTACTTTGTTAAGTGACCTATTAGTACATTATAGCTTTGTATACTAAACTACATTCTATACTTAATTTGGTGAAGAACGTGAATTCTACTATCATTAGAGCGAATGAAGAAGGATCAGGACACATCGCCTGAAAGTTTTGAGTTTAAATCACCAAGTAATAAATTTACTTCAGTATGATAAAATGAAAGATAGTTAACTACTTAGTGGCAGAATTTTAAAAAAACAGCGTATCTGTATTGAAATGATAGTGAAATACTTTTTTTGCAATCTTATGTACTTTTGTTATCCAACAATGTCTTTTAATTAGGATACAATTAATGAAGAAACAGTAGAATTAATGGCACCTTATTTTGAGATGGAAGATTTTAATATGGAACAAGCCAAACGTGTCTGCGGTGACGTGGCCGGATTATGCTCGTGGACAAAAGCTATGGCTTCATTCTTCACTGTCAACAAAGAAGTTTTACCACTTAAAGTATGCATTGAATTACTCTTCATATAATACACTTCACTTTAATATAAGTTATTTATTTACCTATCATAAAAGATTGTTGGTTCCTTATTTATTACATTTGCGTAGATCACAAGATAGGTTGTTTATGCCTTGAGCAATCTAAAGAAATACAAGTACAGAAAGGATGAAGTGCAACATATATTACAATTTCAACATCACCATACATCACAGCATAAAAAAGAGAACACAACTTTCTATTTCCTGAAACGCATGATCCGAATTCCCAGAACAGAATTACAGAAACCTATGCCAAAACAAAATACTTCTCCATGAATACAAGATTACAGAATCATAAGTCATTCCAGCCTACTAAAATACAACCAATTAAGGAAAAATTAAAAAATTTCTCTCAGTTTCAGCCACAAAGAATGAAAGAGAGTTAATCTCTTGATTTAAAGGCACCATGTTTTTACAGTGAATTGGTTTAGATTACCTTAGAGAAAGGTGTTAACATTGTAACTCTACCTAAAGTTAAACACTTAAAGGCATCTAGATCAGAAATATTAAATCAGTTAAATGCATTCATTAAACTAGACTGACATTATGGACGTGCAGCTCAGCCACCAAACACATGTGAATGAAGATAGGAAAGAATTTCGACACATTTTTTCTAATGTATTTGAATAGTTTAGTGATGTGTCTTATTCTGTCACTTCCATCGTCAACATTGTACCGGTCCCGATGTTTCACGCCCCAATCACCAAGTTTCCCTGATAGCAACTAAGGTTTTCTAGTTCGGCCTGTGGAATACAAAACGATAACATCTGACTCATGTGTATGTCCACGTTAATCAGCCGATCTTATTGCACAATTCACAAAAATAAAATAACTGCTTTTAACTCCAGAATCTGTATAAACATACAAATTTGTGAACTGTTACATCCTAATGCGAACTAGTTTAGCTGTAAATCAATGGCTATTTTTTTTATGAATTAAAAAAAAACTTGGTAAAATATCGACATCAAGAAATGATCTGAACAAAAATAATGAAACAACATAGGGTAAGTAGAAACTGACTAATTGAGGGACAGTAGATAAGCATACTGGTTTAAAGCATTCAAGGAAGCGTTCAATACTTCATGTTAATTTCAGAAAAAGAAAAGAGGAAATCGCAACAGTTTCGCCAGTGATTTTGGTTCTCAGTAGTATATGACGACGCCTCTGACCACTGACTTAAATCAGCCGTCGAACCCCTGGAGGGAGTTATGACACACTAACGGATGTCAACCCAATACGGTTACCCTTCAACCTACAGCTCCACTTTATAGACTCTCTCCCACTTTCCATTTAGCCCTACATATAGTAAACGATGGACGATATGGAAACCGTTAAGATGACATTCGTAGCGAATGTATATATCGCCGAAGCCTGTATCGCAAGATAACATCAGTCATTATGAGTCAATCACCAACATGGCCAAGTTATTAGGCCTTAGAATTACTTGCACTGTGGTTTCCCAGGTAGCCAGCAATTTTATTAAGACAGAGATGATTGGTCACTCCAAATTTTCTCACATCATCAGCTTGATGATGCGAGGTATCATGGATATAGGGAACTACTGTACTTACCAAAGCTTTGTAAACATGACGTTTGATAGCCAAACTAATTTCTCGACGGTACCATAGCTGGCCCAGAGTGACATTTACTGACTCAGATTTCATTGTGAAATTAGAAGTTACACCTGCTACACCTTCGTTAGCAACCATATAACCACCTAGGTACACCACTGATTCTGATGACTTACATATGTAGGTGAACGCGAATACATATCGTGGCTTTGTTTGTAAAATTATTTTGCACTTAGACGGCGCAAAATGAATACCATTCTTACAGAAACTAAGGAAAAGACTGAAATGAAGCTTAAAAGTAGATCTGTGTGAAAAAATCATTAACTAAGTCTTCACCAAGTCAGTGTACTTTTTATTTGCATATACTTATTTCTGATGCCCATTAAATTACGGTAGGAGTTTGATGGTGTCCGACATGAATACTAAGTTCATAGAGTTCATTAAATTAGTAAGGCGCATGGGTACCACACTTAGTACAAATAGTGAACTAAGCAGCTAATAGACAGACAAATAAATATGCAAACTGTGATGCTTAATTCAAATTTCAGTAACAGATCTGATAAATTAAAACAGCCAAATCATGCTCTACTTCAATAAGATCATCACTGCAAAACCATATCAATGAATTCATTAAACTGGTCATCAGAAAACGATAGGCTAATTGGAGATAATCCACTGAAATTAGTAAACAGATAGTAAGTAGTATGCAAGTTTACTTTTTTTCTAAATATGACGCAGATCTGACAACTTTATTTACATTTTCAAGCTCCACATCTAATTACTCCAATCTAAAAATATTTCTGTACCATTAGTACTGAACACTAAATAAGCTAGATGTTCCAACTAAACGTTTCACTATTAGGTGAGAAGTTGTTAATATCTGTAGGTCCCATATTTGTGCACAATCTATGAATATACTGTCCAGTCGGTGGTGGTCTAAAGTCCTGGACGTTGGAGTCTCGTGAGTCCTAACAATTATCAGTCAGGACTTTGCCATATATCTAATCCGAACTCATTCCTTCCATCTACTTAGTTTTAAGAAACATTTGACACTAAAGCCACTGTCAATCATAACCTTATCTTGCTCAGTAAAATAATCGATGCTTTCACCAGTAATTCTTGTTATTATTTGAAACCTTGATATAAAATTTAAAAACAGAAAACAGCAGGCAACTAAATATGGACATTTTTAAATTTGATTTTTTCCACCATTCATATATATTCTTAAATGCTAAAGTGACTGTTAAACAGCACAAACTTTCTTTATCGGTTAACAGGCAATGTTAGCATTACAAGAAAAGCGACTTGAAGGTGCGATGGCTGAACTGGCTGTTGCTCAGGGACAATTAGACGATAAACAAAGGGAATTGGATGTAGTCCAAGCAGAATATGATCGTGCAATGGCTGAAAAACAAAAGCTTTTAGAGGATGCTGAAGGGTGCAGAAGGAAAATGGGTAACGCCACAGCGTTAATTGAAGGTCTTGCAGGTAAGGTTTTAAGTAGGCAGAAGATAACCGAAAATTCGCTGAACTTAAAGAATAAGTTTGTAATATTAATTCTCATGAACAAATATTTGTGAAGTTTCCTTTCTAATTGAAGATAAACATGAATTTATTGTTGACTGCGTTGTTTCAATATACTGAATATGATTTTCTGATGCGAATGTCTAATGACGAACAGAAGTATTAAATTTATCATTCAAAGTATTGTGGTAAGCTGTCAGTCATTTATTATAGATCCAGAGTCCTGGTTGATTCTAGAGCATGACAACTATCGTAATGATCTTGAATGATAATGTAGGTGTATTCAGCCTATTCGTTACGGAACAAATCAGTTTATCCTCAAGTACCTGCTTGACGTTTTTCATCAGCAATAAATTTCACCAACGACCATGTCTTGAGGTTATTTTGCATCGATGAAACTATGAACACCTAGCCATTACTTCAAGCTACTTAGTTTATAGAATGGTGTTTACACATACAGATCTGAAACCAGGTTGAATCTTGATAAAACTGATTCATAAGAAAGGACTATAGGCAGTTTACAATAAGTATTATTATATAAACTGAACCAGTTTTTACAACAATTTCAAGTAGTTATTTATAGTGCACTCAAAAACCAATTGAAGTATCAATGTGGGCATAGAAGCATAATGAAAAACCCCTAGAAATCATGAATATAGCTCCTTGGAGTATTCATGTTGAAAATGCTAAACATCAGAATACACAGTCGTTTTGATGACTACTGTAAAGATAAGACAAAATGTTAATTACCATCTGCCGACAAAATATATCTGTTTTCGATAAATTTCATAATTTTTATCACCCTTAAGTGACATGTGTGACACAGGCTTATCCTGATCTCGTAACTGGTGATCAAGTGTAAATAATGTACGAATGGTAAAAGTATAGCATAGTAAACGTTGAAGTGAGCTCAGAAACACGATCTGCAGTTACTATAAATTTCTCATGAACTAACAAGTTGTTACAAAGCATATAGGTGCATCTTTAGATCATATCACTCCTAAAACTTCAGCTTCATTGGTACCCGAGATAATCTTCTTTAAAGTATGTTGTAAGTGACCTGAAGGTTGAGATTATGTAACAATCTTTTGAGTGATGTATAAATATATACCGTAGTAGTTTCAGCATTGGCAATATAAAATGTGTATGTACGCATAGATATAAAAGTCACTATCTATTATGCATTTACTTTTATTTACATGACTTTCTCATCCACATTTCAGGTGAACGTATCAGATGGACAGAAGCAAGTCAGACATTCGAAGAACAAATTAATCGACTGGTTGGTGATGTACTTTTGGCTACTGGATTCCTTTCATACACAGGACCATTCAATCAAGATTTTCGTAATTTACTAAATCAAAGTTGGCGTCGTGAGTTGGTGCAAAATAAAATACCATTTTCTGATGTAAGTTGAACAACTGCTTATATCTCTTAACACATATATTATATTCCTAAGGTAGCCAGTATTTTCTTGAATCATATTAACTCTTCATAGTCAGCATCTCTTGAGTTGAGTTCATAAAAAACCTTTATGAACGTGTTGACGTTATAGACACATGATCTAGTAAATGTTGGTAATATGGATGTCAGGGTAACTGAATTTCTTAATGTTAATTTCAGGAAAAATAAAGACAAAGTTCCCTTCGATGACTGAAAAGAGATAGAAATGTTCAAGTAATTTTTTCTTATTCCTTTGCGTTCCCAATGGAACGTAGGACTTCAAGATAGACCTTTGAAGTTTCGTTAGCAATAGTTTTATTTTTACGGGGTGGGATTGCTAATCTCACACCAAACCTTCCCTCTTTGTCAGACTTATTACCAGTTACACGAGGTTTGGGAGTGCGTCCACTGGGGATGAAACCCAGGACCACCTGAGTAGCTGGCGAGCATTCTACCTCTGTACCACTGACGCACGTTGATGAAATTAGATCAGGCAAACGTTGACCAGCATATTCTTCTGATGTGCTGATTTTATTTTTAATGCCTAGATTAGTTCTTTGGTGCTTGATATTTATTATGCAATTCTATTTTGTTAATTTTCTTCCAGGATATTAATTATATCACAATGCTGGTGGATAATGCCACATTAAGTGAATGGGGTGTACAAGGCTTGCCTAACGATGAATTATCAGTACAAAATGGATTAATTGTAACACGTGCCAAACGTTATCCGTTGTTAATTGACCCACAAGGTCAAGGGAAAGCCTGGTTAAAACGTAAAGAAGCTGATAACGAATTACAGGTTAGCTTAAATTAACTAGCCATGTTCTACGTATTATTAAAATAACTGGCGTATAGTGATTCTTTACTTGGAAAACCAGGAAATTTCTTTGAATAAAATGTGCAGTCTACTTGTATCATTTCAGTAAAAGAAGTAGATGCATGTAGTGAGAAGCTAAATGTTTCCCTATTATAATTAATCAACTGGTTACCCTATGACACTGTTAAGCAAATATGCTTCATTTAAACTCTGGGTTTTTATTACTAATGAATGTATTGCTTACACTTATATTTTGACAATTATTTTGTAGGTGAACCGAAAATTTAATTGAAACAATGTCATATCATTTTATTCCGTAAACTATGAAAGAATGTAGACATGATGGATCTTACCCACCCCCGAACTTATTAAGTAATTAATCCTTTATACACGTGTGAACACTGTGTTAAATGCAGTAGACAAACAACATGACGGCCTACCAATCAAATGTCACTTATATCTTGCCAACCATGGATGTCACATGATTGTTACTTATCCTCACACTAACATCCATAACTAGGGTAACTGTGTTTCTGTTATTTTCACCACCTAATAAACCTGTAAATGTGACTTATTAAATAGTTTGCTTCACACGTCAATTCAATCGGGAATGTTCCTTTTTTTATTTGAAGGAGAATTATCTTGTAATTATTTCCTCTCTGTAACTGCACTTTTTTTTGCATTTTAGAAGCAAATAGAATTTTAGGACATAATACAGCTCAAACTCTTTGTTGTCAGTATTAAATCCTGCATTATCTGTATATCCATAGTTTCGACAAAATAATTACGTAATAATTTGCTCCCCATAATTACTGAAATGTTATGTACATACATTACGATTACTCACGAGTTGTATTTATTTATTCTACCTCATTTACATAGATAACATCACTGAATCACAAATACTTTCGTTCACACTTGGAAGATGCTTTGTCACTTGGACGTCCATTGCTAATAGAAGATGTTGGTGAAGACCTTGATCCTGCTTTAGATAATGTATTAGAAAAGAATTTTATTAAATCTGGCTCCACATATAAGGTGAAAATCGGTGATAAAGAATGCGACATTATGAGTGGATTTCGTCTTTATATTACAACAAAATTACCAAATCCGTTATATACACCAGAAATTTATGCTAAGACTTCAATAATTGATTTTACTGTTACAATACGTGGTCTGGAAGATCAACTACTTGGTTTGGTCATACTAACAGAGAAAAAGGTAAGCCATTGAATAAACATCTTAAATCAGTCTTATTCTACTCTTTTAAAGAATTTGTAAATCTAAAATAAAACAGTTAACAAACTAGTCACACATGTCGACAAAATTAACTTTCTGTGAACTCATGAATTTTAAGGTCAAATCACGTAGACATTTGTTAAAGTTTGAGATGCTATGTGCCAGATGTTTAGCTAAATCTGCATAAAGGACTGAAGATTCATTTCAGTAAATTAACAATAAAGTAACATTATTGATTTAAGGATAAAACTTGGGCACTGCGGTAGGGTATGACTTGATTATGGATAAAATTGTATTCTGATAAATTCACAGTGTTATACAGCAATGTTTACTGATATAACACTTTTATCAATGTAAAGTTTTATCCAAAAAGAATAAAGTAACATACCTTGTGTGAAACTGTTAATTTTCGAAAAGGATTGATCATCACGACTCACTAATCTTGATGATTCTACTGTAGGTAAACAATGTTGCAATTAAGTGCTACTTTGTAATTCGAAAATACTGGTTTAGCTGAAATTCGACAGCAGAGGTTGTTTACCACCAAATTAAGCCTTTTAAAGTCCCTGAGATCAAAAGCACTAACTTTGTTCACAGGCAGAATGTAAGACGTTATTGATGCCTACTTTAGTACTTCATAACATATTCAAAATTATTTAGGTAATAGCTAACAAGTTTAACACTTAGATACAGTAGCGTATTACATTATCTGCGTTGCGTCTGCGGGGTACATTTTTTCCAATTTTGTAATTGTTAGATCAATGAACTTCGTTTTAGAGAATGTGGGTTTCTTCATGCAGCTGAAAACACCAAGACGTTGTCCAGTAGCCTACTGAATATTAATACTTGTGATTTATTGATGCTTATGATATTTCATTACTCTTTTTAATGGATTCAAGCGATTTACCTCTCTCCGTGTATATGGTGCTTCACTACTACCTCGAATTCCGTTCAGATAAATATGAGGGAATGATGCATTTGGATTACAGCGGTCACTTTTAAGCCACATCAATTAAAGGCTCTAATTACGTATTTTAATTTTCTGGCTGATTTTAGTCAGAGTCTGAAGCCTCCTGCAAAATTCAAATAAGCATTTAAGAATTTTAGGAACTGGCACCAACAGCTTCCATAGAAAACTGGGTACGTATTGTGTAGATATTTGTAACGCATTTTAAAATTTGAGGAGACTTATAGTGAGATACAGTTTAGTGAAAACAATGAGAGATAAATAATCGTCTTATTCTAGAAGTGACACAGCGGTAGAGTGCTCGCCGACTACGCAGATGGTCCGGGTTTCGGTCCCTGGCCGAAGCACTGTTTTACCTCACTAAGCCAGTAATAAGACTGGTAAACAGGGGAGGTTGGGCATCAGGCTAGCAACCCCATCCTGTAAAAATAATCACCACTATTACAGAAACTTCAAGCCTCTAGCTTGAAGCCCTATGTTCCACTGGGAACGTAAAGGAATAAAAAGAGAAGTGACACCGTAAAATCAACAATTTAGATAGTTTTGATTTTGAAAAGATTACATGATCTGCCACAGTAGAACTGAACATGTTTCCGTTTTCTATTTTAATGTCTTCCTGAAATACTCATGAAACCTACTGTGATGTTGTGATACAGACAATGTGTGCCAGTGGAATATTATTCTCACATATTCCCACACTTCAATTCAGCATCAACAACAGAATACGATATAGAAAATCAAAACAAGTGATTTAGTGAAGAGACTTTTTTCAACGAATTTATTATCAAGCTGTACAATCGTATATATATATATATATATATATATATATATATATATATATATATGCTTTTTAAGAAGTTATATCAGGTGAGGGAATTGACTCATAGGTATGAATGCATAAAATAATAGTAATAGTATGAAATGCAATTAAAAAAATAAGATGTTTGTGATTATAATCATAGTTAAATGATCATATTTTTTAATTGCATTTCATACTATTACCATTATTTTATGCAATCACAGCTATGATTCAATTCCCACATAGAATATAACTTCTTAAAAGGCATATATATACGACTGTACAAGTTGATAATAAATTCGTTGAAAAGAGTCTCTTCTCTGAATCACTTGTTTTGATTTTCTATGGAATACGATATGTCTATTTGAACATTCTATTTAATGCTAGAGACATAATACTTTTCCCACGGATATTGGCAACAGAATACTATGTATATTTGAACATTCTGTTTCTTGTGGTTTAATGTAAACCGAAATCACACTCTCAGTGATTGGTTAACGAATATAAACTGTAGATATATAAACAGAGGTTTGATTATTGTCTTGTTTTCAGTTGTTACACTACTACGTACAGTACATAATCGATGTGCATCTTATGTAAATAATTGACTGTTTGTTTCACCTGTATTTTAAAAGGAACTAGAAACAGAAAGAACCAAGCTTCTTGAAGATGTAGCAACTAATAGACGTAAAATGAAAGAACTAGAAGACAATCTTTTGTATCGTTTAACAACAACAGAAGGGAGTCTCGTTGAAGATGAATCATTGATTGAAATGTTAAATATCACGAAGACAACGTCGAATGAAGTACGTGAAAAGTTAAACGTTGCGGTCGACACTGAAGTGAAAATTAATGCAGCACGCGAAGAATATCGTCCAGTTGCTTCACGTGGTTCATTACTTTACTTCTTAGTTGTTGAAATGAGCATGGTTAATGTAATGTATCAAACATCATTACGTCAGTTTCTTGGATTGTTTGACTTATCAATGGTCAAGTCACAAAAGTCACCACAAACGCAAAAGCGTATAGCAAATATTATTGATTATTTAACATTTGAAGTGTACCGTTTTACAGCCAGAGGATTTTATGAAATTGACAAGTTTACATTCACCGTATTGTTAACACTAAAAATTGCAATGCATACAAAAGAAGTGAAACCTGAAGAATTTCAGATATTTATAAAAGGTAATTGATTATTACTGTTATTATTATTGCTATCCTATGGTTTGTTTTTTCCTCTCAAAAAGCCGATTGTTTCGTCTACCTAAAATGTAGTTTTCACGAAATAGTAGCATCAAAAGAAGAAACAGTTTAAAGTGAGGTAACTACCAAGCACACTTTCAGTTCGTGTTTTAGATATGTCTTAATCTGTTAGTGAGAACTTCTGCGTATTATAAATAGCACAACTGTCATGGGCGCTTGGGTAGTAATCTTGTGTTTCTATCCTACAAAATGAATTCATTTTCATTAGTTAGAAGCCTCTAAGCGGCAAAAACAATTGATAATCGCTGAGTTTAACTTTGACAGAAGTGGGATACTGCATTTCACGTTAGCTATAATGAAATTCATTAGGATTCTGAAACTCTACTTTGGGGAATCCCTAACGTATCACCCTAAGACTAAGAGCTTTCCATTTCAGTTAACTTTTTGTTATTTTCTTAGGTATGCTTCAAGAGCTGATGATATAAACTGTGTTGTAAAGCTACTCATATACGTGGAAATAAATCTGTCGTACTAATTCTTTGTTGTTGCGAAACTTTTTTAAGAATACTTTTCAAAATATAGATACATATAAATATACGTCGATCCACATACTAAATGGCTTTCTGCCAATCACCTCTGAACGCCTAAAAATAAATCAAATTGTTCTTCTATTCAGAATATTGTTTATATTAAATATCCGATTATTTCACTAAACAGTTGTTGTAGGGAGGAGCAGATGATGTGCATAATGCAATAGGAAAGGAGTTCTCCACAGCTTCACTGGTTTGAAGGTAGTGTTCACGACAGTCAGGCTGAATAGAATGATTTCGACAGAAAACAAGAGGAATATTCCCGGAAATTAGGAAATACTGCATATGGATGAAAGAATTTATGCTGTTCTTAAAAGTTCCGTGCAGTTATGAAACCTGGATTTAACTTTTTAAATCAGGTTTTGATTACTTTTGTTCTCTTTTATCTCTTCCTTTAAATATAAACAGGAGGTGCTGCACTAGATCTTAATGCTGTTGCACCTAAGCCTAAAAAATGGATACAGGATATGACATGGTTAAATCTTATTGAGCTGAGTAAATTGAATCAATTTAATCAACTGCCGGATCAAGTGGCGGCCAATGACAGAGTAAGTGAAACTTTAGGAATTTTCATTATTATATGAGATGGAAAAGGAGTGGAAGGGATTTGTAGCTCCAGTGGTCTAATTTAAACCACTTGATCTCAAAGAACAAATCACATTAAAAAAGACTGCAAAGTATTCAAAATGTGGTTACTTTTATCTCTGATGTAGATAATCTTTAGTAATTAGTAATAATTTCAATCGTTGACTGATTGTTGAGACGAACTTTCACGCGACAGACCAACATTGTGGATCGGCATCTTGATACAAAGACAGAATATTAAACAATAAAAGCAGTTAGAGGAAGTTCAATGCATGTAGACTTACCGAATCCGATGTATTATGAACATTCAGTTCACATGTGATATATTCATTGGTTCTTAAATATTCAACCTAGTACTTCACCAAACACTCTGGAAAACAGTTGTTGTTGTACAAATCAACAATCAGAGAATTTATTAACTAATTATATATATATATATATATATATATATATATATATATATATTAGACGTTTATACCTTGAGCACTTTTATGATTTTACTTTAACAAACATAAAATGTCAAAGTATCAGGAACTGTACTTATGTGATCGAAGCCTCTCGAGATCACTCCATTTTTTACTACAGTAATATTGTTAGTCGCAAGTGACTTTTCATATCTTGAACTGCATTACTGATTGAATTTATTTTTCAACAAAATTGCTGTATTTACTTTCGTATACGAGGACAACCTGTTTATTTACCGACTTAGCCTAATTATCTTTGTCACTACTGAGAGCAAACTGTAATCTACTAGGAAGTTCTGTAGTAACTCAGTCATCAAGAGTATTTTTGTCACCAAACATTTTCCATTATTTAGGTAATCAACAGTTACCTGTTACATTTGAACACTTAAAGAGTGAAAAATGGTCACACTGAATGTATTTTTCTGCAAGTTATACATATATATCGGTAATGTTGCTGAATGGAATGAATGTGAATCCTGTGAAAACTTAATTACCTGGAATAAAGCTGGAAATTGTATGAACTGTGCTAAGTATGGTAATTATTCCATATCTGTAAAAATGAGAAACCATTCTCAACTATGGATGTTTATTTCTAGCATAACTTCAGTAAATACAAGAATGTAAAATGGTAATTACTTCACTGACTCTTCTCATTTGTTTTATTGAAACTCCGTCAAATAGTTCAAATACACAAAGGCATTGTTTTTTATTTTAACCGACTGTTGGTTGATGATATCATCGAGTACTATAAAAACCTTAATATTATTACCCGCTTGACTGTATGAAACCACAGAAAGAAGATTAGTCAAAGTACTACAAACATCTAAAAGCATTCAGATGTTTGTGAACATCACTAAAATTGAAGAATAAGTTCCAATTTTTTGTCCCCTCAGACTGCTATGATTATGTTTTGGTACTCCATCATGTTGACTGTATCGGATTACTTATTTTTCTCTAAATTAAAAGGCTTGGAAAAACTGGTTTGATACAGAAGCTCCAGAGGATTCTGTAATTCCAGATGGATACGAAAAACTGGATACATTTCATCGTTTACTACTGCTAAGGTCATGGTGTCCTGACAGATGTATTCCGATGGCTAAACGATATATCGCCGAACGTATGGGTGCAGCGTTCGCTGATGGAGTCATTACAAACTTGGAAGAGATGATTGAAGAGTCTGACACTACTACACCAATGACGTGTTTCTTATCTATGGGATCAGATCCAACTGATAATATTGAAAGACTGGCCAAAAAGTTGAATTTAAGTAAGTCTCATTTTATACTTCGTAGAGAAACACAACAAAGAATCACAATCTACTTGAAGTTATAATAGAAGACTTAGAGTTGCAGATAGTATTTTAACGTATTTCCAACAAATCTGAAATCGTCTAAATAGACTCAGATTATTATTCAAAACTTACTGGAAAAAAATCGTAACCACGGTGTACTTGAGACTGGTTTTGTTCTAATCTGTAGCCTTTGACTAACTGCAAATTAAACGTAGTAATATGAGTAATTAAGATGGTTTGTTGGTACTTAAATCCCACGTGCGTATTTTTTGTTCACCTTTAGAATATTGAAACTTGTACAATGCACTAGACAATTCTATTCATTTTAACTGAAAAGTACTATGTTGTGGTTATGTCATCATTAGAAAGTTTAAAATTAATGAAACGTGTTTTTGTCTAGCTTTTGACTTTATATTAGAATTAATGTATCAACTGATTGCTTTTGCTTGACTATTTATTACATACATACAGATGACCATTTGGTTGTAATATTATTGTCAGAATTTATTTTTTATGCTTTCGTCAGTTTGAGGTTTGGATTGTGTTAAGCGAAAAGTGGCATTACCACTTTTTGTCCTCTTATCTGGTCTTGAATCACTTCAAAGTGTCACAGTGTGTAACACGGTGGGAGACTGTCGAATGGAACCCCAGTTACATTTACTGTCACTGAATCATCCCCATTTTTGGGATAAGAAAGTGTTATTTGATCATTTTTTTTGACTTGAACTCGCTTGTTTTTCCTTCAAGATCTCCAGACTCACCTTCTGGCATAATTTACTGATCCACAGTAGTTAATTAGCCCAGCCAGCAACGATTTCGGGCGCATTGAAGACTTTTTAGAGCAGACTTCGGGAGCATTGCAGATTTTTTGGGCATTTGTAGGAGCGGTGATTGGCTAGAGATCAACCAATGGGAGTAACCCATATGTACTTCCTCAACCAATGACAGACTTAGGGCGCACTGCAGACTTTTTGGGGCAGACTTAGGTTCAATTTCTCAAAATCTGCAATGTCCCCGAAGATTTTGCCCCAAAAAATCTGCAATGCGCCCGAAAATAATGCTAGCTGGGAAGTAGTTTATGACTGAAATAGTTTACTGTAAATAAGCTTATAAATAAATGAAGTTTCTGGTTTTAATATCAATAAAGTATTTCAGTGTTAAATGACCACCTTAGTGATAATTTCCTGCATAAAATTCAAGCCACAGTACACTACATATATACAACTTTCAATTAACGTAACACAGATAACAATATAATCAGTTACCAGAATAATAAAACTTGCGGTTTGTTGTAAAGATAGACATTGAACAAACGTAATAAAGAAGTGAGCTTTTTCGTGAAGCAGCACTCTAGACGCTGTCTAAACCAATTTCCCAAGACTTGTTGACAAAATTTAAAGTTGGAGCTCGATAACGTTCTCACCGTAAGCCACAAGTGTTCGCAACAATATTCAAGGACTGACTTTTCAGGATAATACGCATCAGCACCATTAGGGTAGGCTGTTTCATTTTTACATAGTAAACGTCGTTGAGACTCGGAGTCACAATCTGAATTGTTTTCTGTTCCCTTACTAGATTAACTTATAGATTAAATGAATCAGAAGATATTTTGGAAAGCAGTAACAATTCAGGACATGAACTTCCAGATATTAATAAGCTAAAAGAACTTTAGCAACAAGATAGACACTACTAACACTACAATATTTTCAAAATTCCTTGGGAAGAATTCAATTTATTATTTATTTTATTCCTTTACTTTCCCAGTGGAACATAGGGCTTCAAGATAGAGACTTGAAGTTTCAGTAGCGGCGGTGATTATTTTTACAGGATGGGGTTACTAGCGTCATGCACAACCTCCCCTGTTTACCATTCTTATTACTGGCTTAGTGAGGTAAAGGAGTGCGTCGGCTGGGGATCGAACCCCGGATCACATGCGTAGTTGACAAGCATTCTACTGCTGTACCGCCGATGCCTGCGAAGAATTCAAATTTGATAAAAATTCACTGAAATATCAAGCTTTTATTCAGGACTTAGCGTTGTATTGTCACATATTCATAATGACTGTTGAACCATTCTCACTGTGTATTGCGTTTACTTTTAAGTGATTCCTTGTTAATGATAATAATTATAAAATTTATGTATATCATTACATTTAATCGTAGAATGTGGTGCAATTTCAATGGGACAAGGTCAAGAAGTTCATGCTCGACGTTTGTTAAATATAAGCATGCAAGAAGGAAGGTGGGTATTATTACAAAACTGTCATCTTGGATTAAGCTTTATGGATGAACTTACAGAAATAGTAAGTAAAAATATACCAATAGTAAACTGAGAAAACAGATTTTTTGTATTTAAAAAACTACCACATACATCCATTTTCTGATGACTAGGCTGATATATCCACAACTTACCTAGCTAGTCATGAATTCCAACTACTGAATTTTCTGCTTCAAGATTATATGAATTGTGGAAATATGGCTCATTGATCTAGGCACTCGACTTTTAACCATTAATTCGCCGGTTTGAACCCAACTTCACCTAATGAGGTTTGGTTAGCTAGGTAGTACCATTTACCCTCAAGAAAATAGGTTTTAATTGCCAACTGCATGGAAGTGAAAACTGTTGCTGAGTGAAATATGTTTGAGTATATGATATCATTTAGTCGTCACGATATTTAATTACTTGGAATTATTTGTAGTTGTCTTATAGGATTGATTCCAGGTACTGTAAATTGTTGGCATAAATGCTACAGCCTTACAGCAGGTTGGTGATTTCCAGAGTTTCACAAAGTTAACATCTCTGAATACTGAAATATATGGGTTCAGATTCTAGGGAAACAACTGGCTTTTGTCAATACTCCGACTGTGTGTTTTCTTTCCTAGGAAGCATGAAGCTTAAGTTACGAAAGTTGTTCTACTAACTGTCAAGATACTTTATACGTCACAATTGCTCAAATGGTTGAACCCGGACTTGTACATTTTTACTCCATACCACAAAGGTTGCGTACAGTCGTACGGATTACATGCTATTTCTCACAAATAGAAGGCTTTAAGTCCTCTTGTATTTTACTGGCTGCAGCGCGCAGATGTAGAGTAGTTGTTTTCCTTCTATTAACTAAAGCTATGGTAACTCTCGAAGAGGTAATTTATCATCAGATTTGTAGCATTCAGTAAAGTTTTTAGAACAAAAAGGTAGTGAAACACTGTTTCGTCACTTCATAGGCACTCTGTGCCACTACACAGCGGACGATAACGTTTTTAAACAGATAGAAGTCATAAAACAGTATCGTAGTGACTAATAAATAAATAAAAATTGAATGGTTAGTCTATTAACGATAAGCAATGATGTCAGAGCGTATCACTTATTTAAACAAGAATTGGTATATTTTGTTGATGTGCACCAGTTTTTTTTTTTGGTGAAACTTAGATCAGTTCGGCCTGTACTTCAGTGTTAGCCTTTCCACATTAAATTTAATCATCAGGCCCTCATTATTAAATATTAAAACTTTTTTAACTAGGCCAATGTGTGGCTGAATATAATCTGTATAACCTTACACCAGATAAATGTTTTTCTGCATATTTTCTATTTTTTATTTTATGTAGATAACTACTTCTAAAGGTTCACATGAATCGTTTCGTTGTTGGTTGACTACAGAAGCTCATCCACAGTTTCCAATTAATCTGTTACAATCTAGTATCAAATTCACTTATGACCCCCCAATGGGTATACGTGCTGGTTTACGTAGAACTTATGCTTTGTTAACACAAGATCAACTGGATATTAGTAATCTCCCACAGTGGAAACCGTTATTATATGGTGTGGCCTTCTTGCACACAACAGTACAAGAACGTAGGAAATTCGGACCTATTGGTTGGAACATACCATATGAATTCAATCAGTCTGATTTTACATCAACGGTTCAGTTTATTCAGAATCATTTAGATGAAATTGATCCTAAAAAGGTGAGGTTACCCTGCAAGTAGAAAAGTATGATTACTATTTAAATAACTCTTTGTCCTCATCTGTCAGGTAAAATTATCCAAGAAATAGAAGTTGCTGCATTGTGAACAACAAAGGTTGATGACGAAAGTGACTCTGTTAGATAAATATACACGTGTTTTGTGTTCGATGTCTCGCATTTAATCTACAACAGTAACTTTAGAGAATGTAAAGCAGTGGATGAAGTCCCTTTGCGTAGAAGCCTAGCTCGCATTTCATCCCAAATGCTTCCTTCGCAAAAGAGACTTTCGGCTTTTGCTCCTATAGCTATCCAATGACCTCCATCTGATCTTCCTATTGCATCGTTGTAAAAAAGTACAAAATAACCAGATGCTTCAGACAGAGTAGTTATATTCCAGTCCACAAATATTTATAGTAGAAGAAATTTCTAACTGGGACTTATATGTGATGTATGGATTTATGACTGCGGATACATTTGTGTATTTATTTATTTCTGGGGAGTACTTACATTCAGATAGAACCTGTGCAATGTTTATAAACGTGACTGCTCACAATTTAAATCTCAGTTTTGAAAATTCCAGATATAAGTTATCCACAAGCGATATTCAGAGGTAATCAAAGTGCCACCCTCCTTGATTGTTTGATTTATCATTTGTTATTTTCAACCTATTTTCCTAATAAGCCTAAATATTTGTATGGTGTTGCCATCTTCACTCACTACTTTCCATGATCGTTGATGAGATTTCCAGGCAGCTCACTACGTAGCCGCTTTTGATCCTCATCATATTTGTAACCCACTGGAGTCAGCCTTACTGAGTCTATCAAATTGAATGCAGCTGCAGAAATTCACTGGCACTTTCTAAACTTCAGCTTCAGGTTATCCACAGCCCTTACTATTTCTGTTTCGAATATGCTAGATACAAGTTAACTATGAGTCTGATTCCGATGAAATTTTGACATTCGACAACTTTGTTATTGTTCACCTCTGAACTACAATCTTTGTGTGTCTACAGAGTATTGGTAACCAGAATAAGGTAGAAGCTATTCAACGGATAGTCCAGTTGATCTAGAATAATCATCTGATATGAATTTTGCTCGCAAAGTAATCCAGTAAATAATAATAATAATAATAATAATAATATATATATATATATATATCAAATAAGCGGATCAGCATAGAACTACTAATACTACCATTTAGTCTAAGTTTTACACATATATTCAAAATTTACTGCACACTCTATGCTCTTCTATTGTGAACGACTTTTCATCACGATGAATCAAGGTTATGATTAAGAAGCTTTTATAAACCAAAAAGTAGGCCTAAATAAATGGAGCGAGACTAAAACGGATCGCCTGATGGAGGACTTGACCAGTAACCAAGAAGCTTCTGATAAAACTGTCACAACCAAAGTTTTCGAACGTTGACGCTGAATGTGGGGACGATTCTACCAATCAAGACAATATCATAGCCACATCAGTAACAACCGAATTTAGTATATTTCAGAATAAAAGGATACGAATCGAAACGGAAGTGTACAACATACTTAACTCTCTCTTTCATCGCTAGTGGAAGCTGTAAGACGAAAATCAAGTTGGAGAATAACTACGAGGTCATAGAGCAGATGAAAACAAATATGACCACGGGTCAGAAACAAGATTTTATAAGTGGATCCTATTCTTAAGACCACTTCTTTTTCAGTTTATATTACTACTTTTATATGAAAAATTTCATGTTTCCCTAAATGCATATATCTACTACTAGTTTTTCAATGAATATTCTCACAGGGGATTTCATGGCCTACTGTTCGTTATATGATTGGGGAAGTGCAATATGGTGGTCGAGTTACAGATGACTATGATAAGCGTCTACTTAATACTTACGCCAAAGTATGGTTTTCTGAAAGTATATTCAATGATTCATTCGAATTCTACCATGGTTATATAATACCGAAATGTAGAACAATTGATGAATATCAAGTTAATATTGATAACTTACCGTTGGTTGATTCTCCTGAATGTTTTGGTTTGCACCCAAATGCAGATATTACGTAAGTTTTAAAGACTTATTTCAAAAGACTGATTAGTGAACAAAGAGTATTCTCTTTGATAACTTCTTCATCAATTTTTACAGTTATGTGTTCACAGCAGTTAAAAAAATATTTGTTATTGATGACATTTATGTCTTTTAAATAGCGCTGAAACACTAAGATAGAAATTCCATTAAGTTTTCTGAATAGATTACAGTACAAAAATGTTTATTTGCTAATATGCATTTAGTAGAAAAGTGAACGTCAGATAAAATAAATGATTATGAATTACGGAGGATATGTAGTTTATGAATGTTAGTGATTACTGTTCGATTTGACGATAAACTTCAAATGAGTGAATGACATCAACCAAAAATGGAGACGAAATGTGGTAGGAGGCTGTGTGTGTGGTAGTGTGTTTGTAGGACAGAATAAGTACATACAAGTGATAGAATACTTCCAGTTTTACGGGAGGATTGTGCATCTTCTCACGCCGTCCAGTGTGATTGGAATCATAATGAACGGATATTTTGCGTGAAAAACTACTCAATGAATATCAAGAAGGCTTCTGAGTATTTAATTTTTGATTTCTACATTATCGTTGTCTGTAGGAGGTGATCTGACTTTACATGTCGGGAACCAAACTATACTCTTGGTAAAAATATTTCGTTTTATTCTCAGTGAGATAGGATACTTCTTCAGATAGCAGTCTGAATAGTACTTTGAGTATAAAACGAACTGGACTTTGGGAGAGGAAGAGGAAAAGAGAAAGAAAATGAGTAGTAATCATTGGTGTAAATCAACAGAATTAAAAATGTCGTCTGCACTCCAAGTGTTTGTCCAACAACATTAGCTACCAGCTGGGTTCCTTAATACGAACTTAACATACATAGTTTATGGTTATCATAGATTTAATTTACAAATGTAGAGGATACAATTTAGTAGAATTGAATGAATATCTCTCGATTGCATTTTAGGTATTCAACAAATACTGTTAATTCAATGCTCACTACAATCGTTAATATTCAGCCGAAAGATAGTGGTGGTGGAGGTGGTGAAACAAGAGAATCTGTTGTCTACAAAATGGCAGATGATATTTTAGGAAAATTACCGCCTGACTACAATCCTTTCGAAGTAAGTTCTGATAAAGGTGAATGTGAAAATTCATACTGATTAGTTGGAAACTGTAGACAGTACTACTTATTAATACTCTCATTTATTCATTCGTTTAGTTGTTCTAGTGATCTTAAACATTTGTGTTTACAAAATTATTTCATAATGTCCTTTAAATATGAAAACAAAGTCGTATTAAGACCTTAACCCTTCTACTTATGATGGAAGCAGAAGGAGAAGAGTGACAATGAACACCGGTATTTTCAGTCTAAGTGGAAAATAAGAAGAGATGTAATTAATGAAGATTACATTATCAAGCACAGCTTTTGCTTCAGAGGATAAAACGTTTTGATAGAAGTTAATCCACATCGTACGCTTCATATTATCAACTAGTAGTGCAGATAACGTGTATGTGGATATGTTGTTAATTGGTTTAATCAAATCACAACCAGACACTAAATTCATGAATTCACATTGCTTTCTTTACTGTGCAGACTTGATATCACTATAAGCCGCTATTGAAAAAAACCTAACTTATAACCCGGTAAACATACCGATAGTAAATCGCAGTGTAATTCATTTTAGTCAATAATTAATGATGTATGGATGATAAGAGTCTTCAATGTCTCAAATGCTTTTTTGAGCACTAATAAAAACATAACCCAAATGCTTCTAGATATTAGATTGGGTTAACTTTTGACTAGTTTATACTTGTTTCACTGATTGTGACGTAATACTTTGATTTAACAATTCACATTTTCAAACTGTTATAATCCAGGTAAAAGAACGTTTAGTTAAAATGGATCATTTGAAACCGCTTCACATATTTCTTAAACAAGAAGTAGATCGTATGCAACGCGTAATTACAAATGTGAGAACAACACTGACAGATTTAAAGTTGGCTATTGACGGAACAATTATTATGTCAGAAAATCTACGTGATGCTCTAGACAATATATTCGATGCACGTATTCCTAGTTCATGGAGGAAGGTAAGTTAATTTATGCCTTTCAGAAATTTCAGTTAGATACTCAAATTAATTCTGTATTAGAATATAGTGCATTAAATGTTCTGAAGATGGTACTCTGCACATTTAAATCTCACGGTGAATACACCACTGTTCAGAAAATGTCTATTACATTTGTCACTATCACTTAATGTTGAAGCGTTAATTATCACCTATGCGTCTCTCTCTCTCTCTCAGACCATGTGGTCGTGTGATACGGTTAGTGCTTAATGTAGAAACCTTACGGTTTATTCATCTAATCACATTACAGCTAACTTCTTAATTACTCCTTTCTAGGCATGTGCGCATTGGGTGACGTTATGTACATAGCATGGAAACAAAAAATTCGGAGGTGAAAATTAGATGTTAAAGATTCGTGAGAGGCTTGGGAACTGATGGCATGCTGCTTTATAAACGAACCATTTAAATAATAAAATAAGGAATCATACTATGGAAATGTATTCTGGTAGGATATGATATCATCATATCAAATAATGGAGACAGCTAAGAAATGAAATAGATAGGTGTACCCATTCTAACCACTTTATTGCATTAAATTTTATTGAATATCACTTTCACTTGCTCGATTTCAGAAGAATTAAATAAACAAAACTTTTATAACCAGCTAAAGGCATCAGAAAGACGACCACCGTTCATTAATCTTTGATGAACAGCGATTTTTTGGGTGGAAAATATATTTTTCGAAGTCTTTCAAAAATTCTGTTTACAATGTAAATGTATTTTTCAGATGTCTTGGGAGTCCGCTACCCTTGGATTTTGGTTTACGGATTTACTCGATCGAAATGCCCAGTTCAGTAGTTGGCTTTTTGAAGGTCGTCCGGTTTGCTATTGGATGACTGGATTTTTCAATCCACAGGTAATCATTTTATCAATTAATAATTCCCATTGTAACATAAAGAACACACTATTAAGCGAAGAAACTCTTTTCAACGAATTTATTATCAATAATAATAATAATTTTTGCTGTACAATGTATATATATATATATATATATATATATGGTTTTTTTGAAGAAATTATATCCGATGAGGGAACTGAATCAAAGGTGTGAACACATGAAATAATAATAGTATGAAATGCAATTAAAATATTTTTGATTATAATCACAGTTAAATGTCAAGTGGCAAAACAATTAACGTCACATATAGAATAATTCATAAAATGTATAGATGTTGGAAAGGGCTTATAACTATAGGGTTAGTAGGCGAATATAAAACGTTACATTACACTGTGTGATATTTGATAAGATAGAATTCAACATTGTAAAAATTTTTGGACTTAAAATGACAAGTGGAAACAATTAAAAGTGAGAATAATAATAATAATAATAGTCGTAGTAATAAGGGAAAGGTGCATAGATTAACTGAATAAACAAAATAGATAATTAAATAAATGTCAATCCTTCTACGGCCAAGGCAGAAGTAAGGATTGTTCATACTTCTTTTGTGCACAAGGGTCATGAATAAGGTTTTCTTTGGAACTGAGTCAGTGACCAGTTTAGGCCGCTTATCTTTCGTGTTTCTGTCAATAAGTCGGTTTACGTAACTGTTTTCTGAGAGCGTGGATTTTAGGAAGGCAAGTTCTGAGTCAACGCATTCAGAACTACAGATGCTTTTTATCTAAATACAGAGCGAATGAATTAGGTTCCTTTTCCTGGAGATAGGCACCCAACTATAAAAATTAGTTAGTTGTCCATTTGATGTACGTTTCCGGTGGATGGATCTTTTGAGAGAGCAATCATTACTTCTACTAAGGTACACATCAAGAAAGGGAATACTTAGTTCAGATTCCTCTTCTATAGTTAATTGTAAAGAAGCATGGCAGTTGTTGACAGCAAACGAGACATCATCAAGAATTACGTTATTGTCACAGATAAGGAAAGCGTCGTCTAAGTATCTTCTATAAATGTCGAAATGACCGATGGTTTGACTAAGTTGAGAGTTTTCAAGCTTTGCCATAAAATAATCAGCCAGCAAAGGACCTAGTGGTGATCCCTTCTCTCTATCTAAAAATCTCATTATTGAAGACGAACTGAACATTCAACGTGCATCTCAATAAGATTTCTTTGAGGTAGGTTGTTGGCAACCCTATGTGCATCAATATAATTACATATATAGCAAACGGTTTCCATGAGAGGTACATTGGTATATAGCTAAGTCACATCTAATGAGAACATTACTTTGCAAGAGACAATACAATCTTTAATACTGTCAGTAAATTTAAATGTTTGAGTAGATTGAAAATCCCCATTGAGTCATATGCTGTCTGATTAACTTTGTCTCTATACTACATCATTCTTGTATTAACTAATAAATTATCTAAACTTGACAAACCTCATGTACACACACACACACACACAAATATTTATATATAAATGCGATTGTACAGCTGTGTGAATGAATTCGCCGAAAAGAGTCTCTTCGCTGAATGTCTTCTCTTTTTCATAAATTTAAATGTATCATCAATGGAAAACTTAGACACTTGCCTTCTAACTGGTTCCAGTATTTCAGTAAGCCACTGAGCGATTCCGTGATAAGTAGAACCCGTCGAATCGAGAACTGGGCGGAGGAGTAATCCTGTCCAGTGAATTTTCGGTAGTCCATACAAACGCGGTATTACGGAGCCTACTGGTCTGATGCGTTTATACTGATCTGACGAGATTACAGATTTATTTCACATGTTCTTCAAAATATCTGTCAGCTCGTTTTCGACTAGATGTGTCTTGTTCGTTTCAGCATCGGGTTTGGAGTATTTAATTTGGTCAGAAAGAATCACTGAAAATCTATCATTATAATCTTCGTAATTCATCCTACAACACCTCCGTGTTTGTCTGAGCGGCATATGATAACATCATCATTGTTCTCTAATTATTTGTGTTTGTCTATATGCTCTTGGGTCAGAAGATTATTCGAGACATTTACTTATCTATTTTGTTTATTCAGTTAATCTATACGCCTTTCCCTTATTACTACTATAAAAACAGAAGACGAGGGGCAGGCAACAGATCGTTTACTGAGGAAAATGAACACATATTTATAGATTTTAATGTCCATTATTGTAGATTATTGTTAGTATAAAATACAGTCTTTTGATTGGTTGTTTCTCACAGAAAGTCAACCTTGCATCTCTTTGTGGCTGTGTTAGATAATCCATATGTTAACTGTATCAGCCTACGCAAAGCCTTTGTTCTCATTTTCTCACCACCAATATTGGGGACATAAACATTGACGTCAATTACTATCTGCCAACTTTGGCTAGCAGCCAGTTCTCACCACACTACGACTATTATTATTATTATTATTCTCACTTTTAATTGTTTCCACTTGTCATTCTAAGTCCAAAAATTTTTACAATGTTGAATTCTATCTTATCAAATATCACACAGTGTAATGTAACGTTTTATATTCGCCTACTAACCCTATAGTTATAAGCCCTTTCCAACATCTATACATTTTATGAATTATTCTATATGTGACGTTAATTGTTTTGCCACTTGACATTTAACTGTGATTATAATCAAAAATATTTTAATTGCATTTCATACTATTATTATTTCATGTGTTCACACCTTTGATTCAGTTCCCTCATCGGATATAATTTCTTCAAAAAAACCATATATATATATATACATTGTACAGCCTGATAATAAATTCGTTGAAAAGAGTTCCTTCGCTTAGTAGTGTGTTCTCAATCATTTTGTGACACCGTTTGTTAATTTGGGAGAGTATGCAGACGAAATCCATGGTTTAGTCAATGATCATCTCTCTTTCGGTGCCTATTGGAATGTAAGTCATAGTGTTACATTCATAACTAAGTAGTATTTTGTTAATTTGCTACGTATGTCAAAATATACTGAACTGTCAGTAATTTTATCATTATTGTTACTATTATTACCATTCATTTAAGGGATTCCTAACTGCTATGAGGCAAGAAGTGGCCAGAGCGAATAAATACGCATTGGATGATGTAGTCTTAACAAATGATGTAACAAAATTAATGCGTGAAGAATTAACCAAAGGTCCGTCTGAAGGTGTTTACATTCATGGTTTGAGTCTAGACGGAGCTGGTTGGGATCGTAAACAGGCGAGATTGATGGAACCTCCACCGAAGCTTCTGTACACACCACTTCCAGTTGTTCATGTATCTGCATACTCTCAGTCAATTGGTGAGAAAAGTAAACCAGGAATATTTTATTCCTGTCCAGTATATAAGAAACCTAAACGTACAGACTTGAATTATATATTTCCTTTAATGCTGCGTAGCGCAGTAGATGCAGACCATTGGATTCTACGTGGAGTTGCATTATTGTGTGATGTTAAATAGATAAATTTTTCATTTTACTTCTATGCGAACAGACACCGATTATAAACAATTAACACTTTCAAATATTTCGTTGGTATACGATGTTTCCGATTTTATTATGTAACATTGCATTCTTCCGAGTTATATTAAGAATAAAAATTTATGAAGTACGTAAATTAACCTAATTGTGAGGTCTTCTCTCCTGGACCATACTTTCAAACAAACTACTACTTAGAGTTCATGAGCCTTAACTATTATGCACACGTAATTATTAAATTTCAACTGAAATCGTATTTGTCTATATATATACTATCTAGCAGATTTCCGAATATGAATATGCATATAACATAAATATATTCACAGTCTTCCTCTAATGAGTTTATATCAAAGACAGGGTCCACAACAGTGTTTTGCTTTGAATAGATAAGTGAAAAAAGTCAACATCCATGATTTCATTTCCACAAAATGCTTATTTATTTAAGTGTTGAATTAAGTGATATATTAGAAGTATGAAGTGGAATAGTGAATCCACCCTTAGCATTACCTATCACAAATGTCTTTTGAGCGATGAAAACTGGAACAACTTTGTGAGCTTACACTATGTCATTTTTGGTGAATAAAGGTGAACTGGAGGTACCGTATGTTGAAATGCTGATGATCAGAGCTATTGACGAGATTTCACTGTGAAATCGTAATCAGTAAGCTCATAACAGCCATAGGCCATCTAATCTAGATGACTCGACACCGACGTGATTTACTTTTCAACTTTGATAGAGATAAACGGTCTTTGGTGTCACAGTAAAATTTACACACTGTGGTAGGAATTAATTCCTTAGTAGAAAAGTCTATATGATACAACGCACAATGACACAGAGTTAACAACTGGTGGACACTTTGAGCGCAATATTCTGCTCAATCACATCACTGTGTCCAACCAACTTACCAACTTGCCTTTTATGGTCTTACTGTCTACTGTTTTTCGTTTCCATTTCCTGTATATCCCGGATATGTGTTGTGTCATTTCTATTGTATGTTGTATATTGTGCTGATTTAACGACATGGGATTTAGTAATTAACCTCTCTCTAAAACTAATTATATTACGTATCTTAAGCAATATATGTTAGTGTGTGCGTAAGAATGGCCGGGCCTTTCCTAAATATTTCCGTAGGTTCTTCACATGTATGAACTCAGTAGTAGGTGGAAACCAGTTCTCTTTCGAGTTCGAAAATAAGGAGGGCGAGATGGCCGTGCTCGATTGCAAAATAAAATGAAAACAAGATGGCGGGTTGATAAGTAGCTTCTTTAAAGGGCTGTCACATTCTGACAAGTGTTTAGGCTGTCAGTCAGATCAACCTAAATCAGTAAATGTGGATTCAGTTGAATACTTGTTTAATGGTTCCACAGGCGCAACGAGCGAGTCGGAAAATTTATATAAGGAGGACATTACTGCTGAATAACTACCATCTAGAATTTATCCCCAAATTTATTAAGACCCACAAGAAAATATGGATGTCAATATAAATATATGTAAAATAATGAATTCAATAATAAAAAGGCGAACACCAGGAGTCCTGCATGGAATTCGTAATAAGGCTGGAATTAGGCTGTCATTCATAACAAACAATTCACTCCGATACAAACTTTGTCAGCCTAAAGATCCAATAGATCCCATCGGCCAAAATAATATCATTCATCAAATACCATATACACACTTTGAGGTCAGTCACACATATCAAATCAGTGAATTAGGGTGAGTTATGTTATCTGGATAGGATTTAGCTAGATGCGAAATGATTGACCATGTCAACTTCGCTAATCTAGAAAGAGGTCCACTATTGTTACAAGAAGCATATAAGTGTAATCACACAATAGGATGCAATAGGAGAGAAGTACTGAAAAGTAATGTATTTCGTGGTGACACAGATTAGTTACCAAACCCTAATTCATTGAATCACTACCAAATGCATGCAACCTAGTGACACCAACTATCCCAGATACACATCAGAAAACAACAAAAAACAGCAGACAATAAGGTCGTCTAAAGAAAGTTAAGGAGTTGTTTGAATACTGTGATAGGATTATGAGAGGTGAATTGTGACTACTAGTTGTTAACATTGTGTCACTGTATGTTATGTTGAAAGTAAACTTATCCATAATGAAAATTATTGATCTAGGAAACTGTTTAATTTACTTCCAGTCATTTCCATAAATGTGGTTTGAACAGAGTTCTGCCGAAAGTTATCTAGTTTGCTTCTAGAAGCAAAACACAGACGCAGTCATCTTCGCGTGTGACTTCATTTCTCTGGTGGGGAATCTGAATCACTTCGGAAAGTATATAGAAGTTATGTAGAATCTCCCATCCGGATGAACCGACAGCGACGATTCTTTTTACAATTTTGTAAAAATAACTATTTCTTACTGGCCAGTAAAACATTGAGATATAAGAAGAGACATTATCGTGTCTGGTAACGTGGAAAACAAGCAACCGCAAAATCTGTACGTGTCTAATTTTTGATGAGAACAGGAGCTCCGTTTTCAAAGACCAGGCGAAGAGACATTTGTATGACTGGTGCTTCGTGAATATATAGAATGACGATACCTACCATCTTCGAGAGACTTCTACCTATTCTACCACTAACTTTGAATATATCGTCTCTTCAGGTTGAGTGACGAGTTTTGAGAATATGTTCAATAACAGTACTTCTTATTTATCCACCTATGCAAATTTAGATACACGCGGGATAATATTCCATAATTCTCCTTAACAAAGCCTTTAGCGAAAGACAAACAAATAGCGGATGAATCGCTGGATGAACATAGAGCTGGTAAAAATTGCAAGATTATTTTTTGTGATGTCAGATAAATCTAGACAACAAGACAATACTAATCTCAGTATTTAAGTGAACAATGCTCCCGAAGAGAAACCAATACCCTTTTTCTGAGAATGTCAGTTGATTAATCACCTTTCAAGTCTGAGTGAATGCACAGTACTTCTGTTGGAAGGCAGGTGAAGATGTCTGTCAGGCCTAGGCCCTAAATTTTCATCTATCAAGCGTGAGGAATACTCGTTGTTAATCAAGGATCTCTCCAGAAACGGGAGCCCAACGTCCAACAATTCTGAGCGGCAGACTCTTCTATGCCAATAGGTAAGATATAAAACTATGTGCTTTGCGACTTATGGAGACCCAACTGTGAAAAACCTTGTCAATATCACATTAATGTCCTCTTTATTAGTCGTAAATCAGGAAAAACGTTTTTGTCTGTTTTCTACTTCAAAAGTAACTTTGGCGGATAGACTACAGCCTTCAAGAATCTGCAGAACATGATTGAGACCATATTTGCCATCATATAATAATACGATCTGTTACATGTCTTTCGTAAATGCGAAAAACGTAGATCATCGATTTCAATGCATTGTCTTCTGTCATATTTGTCATGAAACAACTTGCGAGTAGTAGGCCTCTAGATAATCCGATATCTGTACAATGCACTACTAGGTGTAAGTTGAAAAATTGGGGTACACCCAAGTACTGGTTTATAGTGATAGGCGACTCCGCAGAATTATTGGCTGCAGCATTCGTCACTGAATATTGGATGCTGACGCTCACTGTTTTAGTCGATTTGTTTAGCTGAATGCTTCCGGTCAAGCATCCGCGCCATTTAGCAAGCCGTCGTGTTACGTTCGTTTGTTCGTGAACGATCCCTAGCTAGTTAAGCAATCATCTCGCACTCCGATTTGGTCCCGAAATATTCTTCGTAATTTGGACGATCAATTCTGGTGTTTTGCTTTGCCTTTGGTCTTCGAGGGGCGAATACTACAGAAGTTGTGGGTATTGGACCTTGCGTCAGTATACTTCGTACCATCCATAAACGTCAACAACCTCAGATTCTAAAAGTTCTTTCAGTTTTTGTTTATGTATACCGTCTTGCATGTTGTTATATTCTACACATCAGCTAAGGAAATAAATCTTTTCTGAAGGTGCAATACTTTTTAAAAGAGATATTCCATAATGAAATCATACATATTATCATAACATCAAGTTCTTTAATGCAGTTGGAAAACTCAGAAGTCTCGCCAAGAGAATGTCCAGACAATTTTCTCCCAAAGACTCAAGTGGTTTTGTAGGTCAGTTTGGAATAACCTTTGTGTTAATAAGGTAGTTCACTGCTTGCCTAACAATGCATATGTAACTGTAGAACTTTTATCAACTTTTAAATGCTTCCCTTCTCAGATCACATGGTAATTAGTAAGTTTCGAGAATCTCAACATATTTACGCACATATGTAGATTGAAAATGAATGAGAGACTCCCTAACATTAGCTTACAATAACTACTCCAGAGAGTATCCAATGTCCAATATCGTTTTTACGAGCTAGTATAAACCAATTTGATTTCTTTGTGCTCGCCTCTTGATTGTGAGGTATAGGTTCCTGATCTTCGGTAAACTTCTGCGTAGCTCGTCCCGCCGCTCGACTGTCGTAGCTTTGGTTGACTCCAAAAGGAGTAGTGTTGAGATTAATTATATGTGGTATGTAGTATGAGGTGTGCTAAGACTGTTACTACTGTGAATGGAGTTGATCCTTTCACCAGTTAGTCCTCCTGTATCGTCGTCAAAAGAAGAGATAATAATAATAGATATAATTAGTGAAGGTATTCACACTAACAGACAGAAAAAGAAACAAGAAAACGTAACATCAGTCAGCTGATTAAATTTGAGGAGTAATATGAATCATATATATATACATATAGTGTCACTGAAGCTTGGGGATGTATTATAGCCTCAGTTTGCTGTCCCCTTATTGTTCGAGGTCTGCTTTCGCAGCATCGTATGTGTCCTCCCACTTTTCCCTTGGTCTCATACCACCGTTGAAGTGCTGTGGCCAACTGCTATGGGGAGTTGAATGTGACACATAGCGGCTGTGGAGAGCTAATCAGTGTGAGATGAGCGGGGCGAGGTAGTCGGAAAGTGGAGATTGCTCCAAAAGCATCAAGGGCCATCTGAGATGATAGCCATCTCCATTGCTGGGCGTCATGCATGTGTACCACCATAGAGGTAGAAGGTATCAGTTCCGGTAACTCCCTCGCCATTTGTCTGAAAGCCCATGGTCTGTCTTGTCTCACCCTTATGTTCGAACTTCTATCGATGGCTCGTACCTGAGCCTTTAATAGTATTCTTTCGGCCTCTTCGGTAGAGTCCAGTGTAACCCTTAATGGGGGGGTGGCTTACCCAGAGGCGTGTGGACACCCCTGTACAGCCTGAACAATTTCAGACTTAATTTATTGGAAAGTTGGACTACTGTTCCTGATCAAACATGGCCCGCTGTTCAGGCAAGCTATCCTTGCTCACAGGTACATTAAAAAGGATAGGAGAATTAGACCGACTAACCCCAGAATTAAGTTTACCTTTGGCTGCTTGCATTCCATTGCAGCGTCAGTATCCTCTGGCTTCATCAGGTTTTGGCCAGCCTTTGCTGTGTTGGCGAGCTTGCTAGTGGATACAAGTGGTGTTTTAGCAATTATACCTTTCCATGATGTTGTGGGTGCAACCCTGGGAATCTTCACCTTGTGAAGATTGGCATTTCCAGTCAGTTGGACTGCAGTGTCCTTCTTACTGTCTGTACCAAGTTTTGGCAGTGTGGTGTTAGCAGGTGGGGAGCTGCATGAGACTGTGTTGGGACACAAGATTGGCGTGTTGTTTCTGCTATCCGCAGACACGCTCTGTGGGACTGTGGCAGGGCGACAAAGTGGACAGATGTACCGAAACCACGGGCATGGGTTATTTCTCATAAACTCGTAGTATGATTTCGGCACCCCTTTGTCACAACGGCAGTGTACTCATCGTTTGCAAAAATTGCATTCAAAAGCTGAGTCAGTTTTAGAAACGATGACACTACACGCCTAACATTTGTCTCCCTTTCTTGATGACGCTTCGGGTTCTTATGACGTTTTCAGCACTTCCTTTTAGTTTTGCTGTGTTTCACGCACTGGCTTTCATTGGATGCAGGTGTAGTATCCTGTAATAGGAATCTCCTTACCATCATTCTGATTGGAAGTGAAACTTTTTTAACATTTAAATAGGTAGATTGTCTAATAATCCCAGGGTTTTAAATTCAGGAAAAGAAATTTTTTGTTAGAAGGTAAAATGGCTAGTCACCAGAATTCACAGAAATAAGCTTTGTCTCGTTTAAGAAGGAACGCAATGAGTATATAGATGGTTCTGTAACGTTAGAAGACGAAAGACTAAAGGAATATTTACTTGCGATTTGGTGTCTCTATATGGCCAGATAATATACTCCTCATCTTTAGCACACCATTTGCACAGATCCTCGTGTTGTGGTACTTCTGGACTTCATATTGCGTTGCTTTGCGTTCCTTTCACGTCTCCGGTGTACCTCATCAATGCTGTGTCATTCGACATACGTTTGCGGATGATGTGGTGTTGTTCTGATCTTCTTCATACCTAACCGTTGCAAATGGGAAGTGGATTCTTCACCTGCAAAACAAGGGCCCCGGTCTGTCAATATCGCCTTTGGTACATCATGGTCTGCAGCTGTGTCGAACCACTGCGCCAGCCACGGTGCTCGCGCGTTGATCAGGGATCGTGATGACGTCTATCCATCGTGTACCGTGTTCCACCATAACCAAGGCTTACTGGTTGCCACTGGATATCTACGGAAACGGACCCATCACATCTACGGACCACAATTCACCTACTTCGTAAATGGAATTGGCTTCAGAGACGGTCGTATGCACCAGTCTCCTTTGATCAACTGGCACTGTGGACATCCCAGTACATATCTTGCCACATCTCTCATACTTGGCCAGTACATACTTTGTCTTGAGAGGCTGGTTGTTCTGGCCACCCCTGTACGTGCTAGCTGGTGACATTCTTGTATCATCTCCTGGCACAACGATCGAGGTATTATGGCCAGCTAGCTTCCAACGTTCCCTCACCAAATCAGAGTCCTGAAGGTATTCACTCATAGTTGATCTCTCTAAGTAGTGTGGTTAGCTCCTTATTTGCGGGGGGCTGACCAACTTCAATTTCGTTGGTAACCACCTGTATGACTGTATTAAGGGCAGGGTCTGAATTCTGACTGCGTGTAAGTCTTATTGGGTCTTGTTTCGATGCTTGCACTCCATAAACAATCTCCGGTAACTCTGCATCGTCTTCTGGTCTAGATAAAAGGTCTGCCAAAAAATTTTCTTTTCCACGGACGTGTGAGATCGTGAAGTCACGCTCCTGCAGACGCAACATCCACCACGACAATTTTCCACGTGGGTTCCTCGCTGTCCTCAGAAACTGCAGCAGCTTGTGACCAGTTTCGATGTGGAACCGTTGGCCGAGTAAATACCGTTTCCATTTGTCAACCGCCCTTACTATTGCTTAAAATTCCTTTTCTATCGTTCAGGACTTCTATTCTGTGTAAGTTAAAGCACGACTGGCATATTCAACAGCTCCTTTAACCTGTACAAGTACTGTGTCATAGCCGCAGTCACTCACATCTGTTCAAACTTTGAGTTGTTTTCCAGGTATTGGCAGTTTTAATGTCATTTGCTGGTGGTTCAAATCCCTTTTAATACTGTCAAATATCTTCTGGGAATCTTCCGATCAAACGAATTTCGACTCACCTAGTAGCCTGTACAGGAGGCAGCTATCTCATTGGAGTTTTCTACAAAACGCTGCTCTCCCCAGGAACTGCCTTAGCTTCTTCTTGGAATTTGAGGCTGTAATTTTCCTAATCGAAAAGATTTTCTCTGGGTGGTTTTATCTCACCGTTGCCTACTTTATGATCCAAAAGAGTAATACTACGTTTGGCTATCTGAGATTTAGTTTTTTGATCCACAGTCCAAACTCTTCAATGCGCTTTAACACGGCTTCGACACGGTTCACATGGTCGCTTTCATTTTGAATGTAGATGACGAGGTCATCACCGTACACTTCTACATTCTTCAGGTTTCTAAGTAACGGCGTCACCAGTTGTCTGGAGGTAAATGGTGCACCTGCTAGTCAAGATGGCATGCGTTTAAACTGGTACTGCTTATGTCCCACAATGAACGCCATATTATCTCTGTCACTCTGTTTTATTGGTATCTGCCAATGTGTTGACCGAGGGTGGAGCACTGTAAACAACCTCACGCTTTGTAGACGATTCAAGGTTTTTACTACAATTGGCATGGCACACAGTTTCAGCTCTGTCATACTGTTTAGCTGTCAGAAACTGACGCGGAATCTGTACTTCGTGTCTGCTTCCTTCATTAGGAGAACTGGACAGTTATACGGAGTGTCAGCTTTTTCAATAACATCTCCTTCACTCCACGCTCGTTCATCGCCTCACAAATCACAAAAGACTCTTTGTGTTGTGAATGGTGCCATTTTTCGACCGCTCAGTGAGATTTCATGCCTCACCCTATCACGATAACCTTAGGAGACCTCATCTTCAGTGAATATATGATCGTATTCTTAACTAACACAGTCATATTTTGTGCTTTAGACGCTGTAACGCTTGCTATCTCGCTTGTCTTATACATTCTGATTGTTCCATTCTTCGTAGTCACTGCTGTCTCCTTGGGGTTAATTACCATTTAGATCTCTTGCCGAAAATCACCGCCAAGCATTGTTCGCCGTAACTAGGGCGCAACAATGAGCGAGAGCCTAACTTCGCGATTGCAAATAAAAACGCTACAGTTTGACGTGCCGGCGATGCTAAGCACCTATCCATCTTCCGTTTGAACTGTCAATGAACACGGTCTGACGCTCTGATACAGCTTCTTATCCATTAGTGAGACCGCCATGCCTGTATTTTTCAGGCATGCCATTTCTCGGTCCCCCTCTCAGCAACCCGCACTACTTCTAGTCTAACAGAAGAGAATGAACACACACTATACCGTCTGGAATCTTTTATTCTCCTTCTTTCTGGATATTGCTCTTTCCAGTGTCCTGCTTTTCCACATTCAAAGCATCGGTCTTTCCTGACACTCATTAGCAGTGTCGCTACTTCACACTGCAAATCTTCAAATTTCTGTTTCCATAAGCTCAATTTCGGTGGCTCCATTGTTGCTACCATTTTACTTAGCAGCTGTCTGGTAACCTCCAGCTCATTGATATTCATGGGTTGTATAGCGCTAACCAGTATTAGTTGCTGTGAAATGTGGTCTGCGACTCCAATAACTGCTACTTCGACACTTGTCTGAATGTGGGGAGTGCTTCACTAACAAAACTAGCGGGTCTTTACCCTGTCCCAGCTTCGCTGCATGGAACCGCTTCACCACCAGCTGCCTGTCCTTCGAGCTGTAGAACTCCGCCATCAATCGTCGAATCTCCACCTTCCAGGTCTCTGTTCAATCTGGCCGCTCTATTCTGTTGTACTCTGGTTATCAGAATACACGGAAATAAGCTTTGTTTCGTTTAAGAGGGAACGCAACACGTATGTCGGTGGTACGATTGTGGGATATTCACGATGAACTCAGGGGGCAGGAATTCGAATCTCACTCGATGCATAGTTACACCTTTAGTTGATTGATGGTATCGAACGTTCGCGAGTTGTACGGATTATACTAACGCAAGATCTTATACCAACAACCACTATAGTGTTCGTTCTTCGAGTACCAAATGGTAAAGCAAAAGACCAGATTTTGTCGTCCAAATACGATATATATTTTGGGACCAAATCGCGGGTAGGAATGAATGCTTAGCTAGCTAGTAATCGTGCACGCACGTGACACGACGGAGCACCAAATGGCGGGGATGCTTGACCGTAAGCCTTCAGCTAAACAAGTCGACTTAAACAGTGATGGTCAGCATCCAATGTTGAGTGATGATTGCTGTGGTTAATAATTTTGGGGAATTATTTACCGCTACACACCTCTCCTAGCCTGGGAAGGATTGTAGGTCGGGTATGAGGTTGGCATCCCCATGCTTCTAGAGAAAAAAACATTACCGCTAATGAAACTTAATAAAAAGCTTGAAGCCTTGTGTTCCACTTGGAACATAGAAGAATGAAAAAATTTCGTGTCAGGGTTTATCCGTATATTTATACTCCTAGTGGTGCAGATAATGGCACTGGAACATTCAAGAAAACTTCACTAGAACAAGAGTTAGGTGTTTTCTCTGCACTCAGCTCGTTATAAGTTCTGTAAACTATGGAAGCTGTGTATCCTAATCCAATGCATGCCGATATTTTCACCGGCGATTCTACTTCAGTTCAAAGGAATGAATAACTTGTACAGCTAAATGCCAATCACTCAGCAGTGGTTTCATTATTAACCCTGGTGGCAGTTTGTTTTCGATTTCTCGAAGAATCGACTAACACCTTTGAGGTGAAATTGAAGGTATGGTGGAGATACTTGATGAACTTTGAAATAAACAAAATCATTTATTCACGCACAATCATCTCTCAGTCAGCCAACGGATATCATACCGTAAATGCCTCACAACATTTATTTCCGACTACGCAGAATTAGTTGATTCTTAGGAATCAAGTCAGGTGAAAACTTTCAATGCAATGAAATCAACTACTAATGAAACTTGACCGTTACAAACTAAGGGTGCATCTCAACGTAAATCATTTCTATTTTTGAATGCGTTTTTCAAAATTTAGTAAAAGCTGTTATCAAGCCATGAATTGTAACAATAGAAATTTTAAGATGAATTTCTGTTCGATTTCTTCCACTAGTAAATTGTAATGTAGCTGGAATGAAGGTGTTAGTGTAAAATTACTTTTCGCTTACCAGTGGGCGTTCTTCAATGAACTTTTCAGATGAATTAGGTTTGTGAAAAAATCTATCCCCATGACGATGAAATTCATGTAAGTCTAAATGAATATCAAACGAAGTATGGAGTCAGTGGCTGTGTAGTACATTCGACCGCTCTTGGTTAGTCAGATATCTCGTTTGGTTCATAGATGGAACGATTTGATGAAAGTCAAGTGTATGTTCTGTATCAGTGTGGGATTTAAGCGGTGAAAATTGGGGTGGTTTGGATTTAGGGGATTTTAGGGAAATTTCTGGGGAAAACTGATGCATTTCCCTAAAATGGTTGCATTGATTTGCCTCAGAAACTCCTAGGCCTTTCCATTTGAATCACAGTACAAGCGCAATTCAGTTCACATGACGTGACGAGTAGGGATGCTCAGACCACCACCAGATACTGACCTCAAATCTGGCGCCCTATGTTCCAGACACTGAGGTACAACACACAGTAACTGTTCACCACCGCGACTTGAGTTCCTTTGCGTAAAGGCGTAGTTAATCCAGTATTTGAGTACTCCTCAATGATCTGCGGCTAAATACATGGACATCAGAGGGTCCGTGCTAAAAATATTCAACGCAGTCTTACTAAGTGTCTACTACGCATCTGTAGAAGTCTTAATAACGAGGACATGTGCATGAAATACGTGTGCTAGCTTGCTCGTCATCCTAAAATCTAGCATGGCAGCTTTAAAGAATTGACGCCACAGACAAGTGGCGTTGAGCCAAGAAACCGTTTGGGCTCAGTTGGAGTATCATGGGCGAAATCACCGTGACCTTGAACAACCGATCAGAATTCAGGTACTAAAAGGTCGCTGATCGTTGGCAAATGCGATAAGAGGCACTGCGAACATGACATGGCGACTCAAAATTACAGCAGCCCAAAACGGGACCACCTAATGCACAGACTAATGACCTTGCGCAATCAGTCAGATGCGTCCGTAGTATGTAGGCGGAATTAGGAATACGGTACATGAATCACGTGACAATTTGCATCCGAATCTAGTATTTAAGTACTACTTAGACAACAGGCTCACTGGAAGGGAGAAAACATGAAGCCAACTGTCATCCTTGGGCTATGTTCACATTGTGGTCATTCACATGACTGATTTCGTTAATCCTTTTGACCGGACTCCACAAATTCCGTCGTAAGTTTCTAGAGTCACCTAAAATCAAAGAGCAGAGAGGTGAGTGAGTCAAGAAACCCGATGATTAACATTAGTCTCGACGTCTTAATGCACAGAAATTGGTTTCACGCAACTATGAAGACTCTTATGTGAAATTGGGAGGTTTCCTTAAGACACACGTAAGGACAACATCCTGTGTAAATGCTTCGTAATACTGAAATACTTACATATAAGTAGTCTTCTAATATTACGCACTTTTACTCCGGATGCATCTGATTCTTTGACGGAGATTGTTTGAGATATTTCATAGGTAGCATTGTTTCAGTGCTTCTGCTGCCTGCCCACAGAGGCTTCAGGGCCGTCAAACTTCGACCTGTTATCACTAAAAATCCTTTATCTTTAGGTTGTTCTCGCCGTTTCGGCACCCTTCGCCTTATTATAGAGCCACAGACTGTCTTTTGACGTGGTTTCCTGGTCATAGTCTGCACGGACGTAGGTATCCCATTTAGGTCTGCTTAGTGAACTTTGGATTAGACCAACGCTTATGTGGGTGGTTTAGCGACTACCTGATGGATAAAAAGCAGAAGGTAAGGGTTAATGGTATACTGTCAAGCTGGAAGGCAGCACTAATTGGAGTACCTCGGGGAACTGCACTTGGCGCCCTGCTATTCCTATTATACGCAAATGAATTGCCGAAAATTCTTACGTCATCTTCGTTACTGTTTGCGGACGATATTCATATATGGAAAGCCGTAAATAGTAACGATGATAGCTTCGTGCTACAGAACGATCCAGATAAATTAGCTGAATGGGCTAACCTCTGGAATCTGGAAATTAATTCTAAGAAAAGTGAGGTTATGCACCTAGGTCAGAAGTCTTACACGTCGTACTCCCTGGGAGACACAGAACTACCAGATGTTAGGGGATAAAAGGACTTAGGGATTATTGCAAGCCATGACTTATAAAAAACAGCAAATTGTGATCGAGCGGCATCTTAAGCTTTTCGAGTGCTATGGGAGCTTCGAAGGGCTTTCAAACGATTAGACGAGGGTAAGTTCCAAGTACTCTAAGCAACATATGTCAGACCTCATCTAGAACACTGCATACGAGCGGTTAATCCATGCTTCGAAGATGGGGCACATATCCTGGCAAGAGTACAGAGAGTAGGAACGAAATTAGTTCGTGGTATCTCACACCTTCCTTATGATAAGAGGATGGAGCATTCAAATATCTTCCCATTATCATACCGAAGGGGTAGAGGTGACTTAATTTCGACTTACCGTTTATTAAAGGGTGATTTAGGGATTGATCATTCAAACCTTCTCTCTACCTCTAGAATACATTTACGACGTCACTGAGGTCGAATACAATATGTGTGGAATACAGATTCCCTCACAGAGTGGCTAACGACTAGAAATCTTTAACTGATTCAGTAGTAACAGATCCATCGGTGAACGATTTCAAAGAAAAACTGGATCTCTGCAGAGACATACATCGTAAGGAATAACATAAGCAATAAGAACCTTCTATCTTCATGATCCGAATGTGAATACTTCCTCAAAGTCAATATGTGAGGAATCCTAGCTTGGGTTATGAAATTTAACACTGACTGAGAGAGTAATAAATTAAATAAAGAGACACGAAGCTTATATTGAAATCATTATCCATGCATAGCAGTAAGCCCATTCTATTATTTGCCAATACAAAAGGATATTGAATGCATCAAAAGAATTGAATCAGGAAAAAGTGTGTGAAAACAAAAGGTTTGTGTGCACTGGCGCAAAACATTCAATCTTTAATACGTGAAGATTTACCTGAAGCGGAAGAGGGTGACCCGCTGAATAAATTCTAGGATGCCAGTCCCCGATAGAAAGGTTAACATCACTACTAGAGGAACTGCGGTGTCATTATCCTTCCCTACTGCCTAACCCGCTGACATTCAGGAGGACATTTGTTGAAGAGATGGAAGATGTCGGCCCCAGGACAAGGTGTTGTGAAAACGTTCATCAAACTAGTTTAATCCAGGAATATGATACATTTTCCGCACTTTTAGGCCATCGTGAATTTGGACGAGGAAGAGGTGCATTATGTACAAATACTAGTTCTCCGTGAATCCTTGTTAATGCTGGGACAATGGTAATGGATGTTTCAACTTTTTAAAATATATATGTCATGTTAATGTCACTTGCTTCTGATATCAAGGTATCGTTTAGTTGGGATAAGAATGGTGCGTACTGGATGGGGTGTCTGAACTTTCGACAAGATCGACTAGGGTGCACTTCGGGGATTTTAAGAGCTTAAGGCAAGAGATTCAACCGCCCTTGTATACAAAACGAGTTTTGATGTTTATTTATCCTAATGTCTCGGCAATGCACCCGATGTTCTAGGTATCTGTGCTGTTTTCTCAGAGATAATATGTATCGTACATAGGGCAGATACGTTTATGGTGAAGACTAGGAAACAGGATGCGATGTACAGCGTTATTGTGCCTTGCGAATTTTGACTTTCCTGTTAGGCTTTATATCATCGTTACCGAGTAACTCCTAAACAAACACCAATATTATTCACTTCAGAAGTCTTAGTTTGAGAGCAAGAAGTTCATTTGTTGTCACCTGAAGCTGCGAAGACTGATCTTTTGTGTGTCGTAACTTTTAATCACTTAGCGAACCAGGCGTTTGCGAGAAAACAAAACTGAGTATTTCTGTAGGTGTTGTAACTTCAAAGTTTTCGCTTGTTAAGCTGCGAAGGGAAAACAGTGGGTTGAGTCTACAATGAGTTTGTGTCTTTGCCGTTCGTTTAACGTTATCTTTTCCAAATGAAGTACACTTGTTCTCCTCAGTCTCCGCTAAAATCTTGCAAATAGTTGTGAAGTAGGTGTGGTGATTGACAGCTGCTCTTCTATATAAGTCGCGTGATAAACAAGGAGGGAAATGATTGATGCATCACGCGGAAAACATTTTTGGCACTCGTAAAAGATGTCAAGAACCACACAAAATGTATCCTTCGCGGAAAGTTCAAGACAAAACTCCACAAAAAGAAAAATACACAAAAAACCACTCAGGCAAAATAGTAAAAGGTAGCGATGAACGGAGTATACGAACAAACAGGGAATTATCAACTAAATCACGATGAATCCCACACATATATTGAGATCACAGCTTGCTCCTCACCAGGTTTTCTAGTTTTATCTGGATGCTGAATCGTCTATTATGCCTGGCTGAGAAGCGTTACCATCGCAATTTAGAAGGAACAGAGCTATCCATTTGCCAGACTAAGATGAAGATTTATCGGTTGGGGATAGAATGCTTGAAGACTTTATTGATCCTTCCCTAATGTATGTCTGTGCTTGTCTAATCCCTACTTGAAATCCTCAGCCAAGGACTCAGACACCGCTTTTCATGAGAGCCGCTTCCAGGAGTCTATGGCTACGGGAGAACCAGTGCTCCACAGAGACAGTTGTTTCTTGGAATTTTAACTCCACCTCTATATCCTATGATATGTTCTGACAAGATGGGAAGTAAAACATAGGATAGATCCAATCCATAGTAACTTCTCAGAATTTCGAACATTGTGATCAGGTCTCCCCTCTGCCTGTGATGTAATAAGGGGAGACGTTTCGGACTGTTAAGCCTTTCTTTACATGACAAACCAGTCTTAACTAGGAGAATGCGTGTGGCCTTCCTTCGAGGGTTTCCTACAAGGTATGAGCCTATTTTAAGACACAGGCCGCCCGTCTGGGTTCAGTTAGTTGGATTTCACCTCCTCAGAAAAGCAAAGAACTGAACTTTTCACTCGTGAGTCTAGTAAAGGCTCTGCATATTCCCCATGGGAATCTAAAACTTCCAGCCGCCTCCGAGCTAGAGCAAGCCATAGTCTTTAGGTCATGATTTACGATGATGGCTAGACCCATATACCTCTGAATACAGTTCATCAACCAGTTTACCAACCTTAAAGTAGCTCTGCTGAGGTTCATCGTTGAAATTCATACAGAAGGTATTTGGTGTTGGTTACTGCAGTCTGACTTCTCCCCTGTTTTCAAAGGAACCCGTAAAATACATGCGGAAGAGAAAGACTGAGTGTGCGCATCTGCAGCTAATTGCGTCAGAAACCTAATCTAAGGGTTGGATGGGAGAAGAGAGCAAGGAGAAGGAGACATCGTCTTCGTTGTTGAATATTCCCACAATTGTATAAAGTATGGATACTGAGATGCACAAAGCTTCTTACAGTGGTTCAGTTATAATATGACTAACTTAACGCTAATTCTGACAGATTAGTGAGTATGCAGGTTATACTGGTATGAAGGAGCGAAGGCAGATAGATTCATCTTAAAATGTCAGTATAATGCTATTTTGAGTGGTAGTTCAGGAAACTGGTTAGTTAGGTGTTTGAACGACTTCGGTCCCACTTCAGGTAGTTTTCAGCTAGAGATAACACCCAGGGTTGACGTGTGGCCATCTGTCCTGTTAGGCCTGAGCTTTAGCACCACTACTTTCTTACTCTTTAGCCTGACCCACCTAACCTGCTGGCCAGGCTGCCATTAACACCGCCCCAACTAGTGAAGTCAGAGTATAACTCTCACGGCGACTATACGAATACATTGTAGAGATATACAATCACACCGCAACGCCATCGCTCAGCTCTTGTCACTAGAAAGTTATACATTGCCCAGCATGTGTTCTGATCCACGCGGATAAATAAATTGATCGTTGACAGTGAAAGGAGTGAATTTTAACTGATCTGATTAACTTTCTTGATTCCCTACAATAGGACACCCTGCTATATCTCCGGTGTTCCGATTTTCGAGTCCCGATCACCTTACTGTTTCTCCTGACTTAAGCAATAGTAATTTAGTAAATCAGTGGAGGCTCTGTTTAGGGCTGGTGAAACAACTTCAACAATGCTGAATATTTGAGGCCCTAGGCGTGAGGTTACATGTTTCTGCTGGGCACGTAAGAAATGAAGAAAGTTGTTGCCTTGGTGCCAGTAGTTAAGCAGTGTCCTTAAACAAAGACCGATTCGCGTGTTAGTAGGACGATCATTTGGAAACAGACTTTTACACCATTATAATTAATGAGATTACCAACCGATGACTAGTTATATTATAGAAATCAAAATTTTCTCAAGAACCTTTATTCTCGAAGCTACAGAAGAGCGTAAGTGAAGCGAAGATACCCAGTCGAACAAACGGTAGAGCGCTCATCATTCAATAGATAAAGAAAGCCTGAATAGTCATAAAGATACAGTTCATACTTGGTGGCTGGTTCTGTCCTGGTGAATGTCTCAGTCATTTAATAAATCCGAGTGTCTATAGCACATCGTGTCATGGGGGCACTGAGATCGTACAGGTCCTTTTAGCTGGTTAGAACGAGGAAATGACTAGTCAAACAGTCTTTACACACCTCATACTACATACCACATATAATTAATCTCAACACTACTCCTTTTGGAGTCAACCAAAGCTACGACAGTCGAGTGGCGGGACGAGCTACGCAGAAGTTTACCGAAGATCAGGAACCTATACCTCACAATCAAGAGGCGAGCACAAAGAAATCAAATTGGTTTATACTAGCTCGTAAAAACGATATTGAATATTGGATTTGTAATAACCTATTTATGCACACGTATGCGTATATGACGTTAGCACTACTGAGAACGTCCTCATGTATCTGTATGTCTGGTGATCAACTGGAAAGCATTTCATGAAAGCTATAAATACGCAGTATGCTGTGTGACTGAGACAGGCTCAAAGCAGTGTAGTGCCACGACTGCAATTATTGAGAAAACATCTGAGAGCTTAACATCAAAAAAGGAGGAAGGGTGGCGCATGCCGATTAGCAGATGTGTCTGACGTAGCAAATTTGAGCTGCCCTAGTCTGTAAGACAGCAGCGTGTGATTTTGACAGCTGCAGGACTAAACAAGTACTTAGATCCTTAACCTAAAAAGCAATAATGCGTCTGCTCCTAACACCTACAAGTCTTCTCAGTTTCTTTTCAAGATGCGGACCCGTGGACCCTACACAGATTCGTGAAACATCTAAATGATAAGCCTGTCCTATATCTTCTAGCTTTTTGGTTTTATGAGGCTGCTTCCGACTAAACTATCATATATACATTTCGTAATAATTTTTTATCTAAGCACCATTATATTGTTATATTTGGGCTGTTTATGTCTTTAATTAGGCTGAAAATCACTATTTTTTATCTATATTCTTCTCCTCCTTAAGTCTGGTTGTGCTGATGGGAAGAAAAACAGCATTAATGTTTGAAGAAAGCTCTGTTTTCGCAGCGGACATCATAGTTTCTATGGTAAGACCGAAGTGGTTGGCATTACACCTTGCAAGTGTAAGTTATCATTTCAGGGATTCTATAACTCCTCGTGTACATCTTGTATATGTACGTTCAATGATACACTATCATCAATCGTGCTTTGCAGCATTTCGCAATCTTCTAGACTTTCTTTTCTGCCTAACGTAGCTTTTCATCAGGTGTGGGCATATCATTTACTTAGATATATGCTGTCCACTGGTTGACTATAGTCATCGGCAGGGGGTGACTTGATGGGGACCATAGTGAAGGATTTAACACTTAAAATTAATACAGACTTCCTCTGATCGCTTGTATCATAAATCAGCTATCAAGCTATCGCAAAAGTGCTATTTTATTGATATTTCATGATTTTAATTTATATCATGTTTGATCGTGCCTGTTAAAATGACACTCATTTCTTCAAAAATTACCTGTTTTAATACAAAATATAAATTATTATTAGAAGTTACTGGGAAAGGTTTACCCAAATCTATTTGTCCTTTTGACATACACATATCAAAGGTTCTGTGGGTGTCCCGCTATGTCATTGTGGAGAAGCATTAGTTTGGAAAACCTCGCAGGAATCACAAATTTAAGATATTCTTCCTCTGACGAGGCCACAAGTAGTCCATGTTAGCTACTAGCATAAATTCACCAGAGGTGGAGTGGAAAAATTGTTAGTGAAATGAAAAAATTTTCGAGTGTCCTGCCGACTACTTGGTCACAAATGGACGAAAATTTTCGTGCACTTCGCAGCAGTAAACGATGCTGTCGTCATGTTGCAATCGCCCAAAGAAATCACAAACAATAAGTTCCACAAACAATATTAATAAATTACTGTCCAGTGAGTGCTTGCTTGCCAACTCGAAATCGATGATGAACGACAAAAATTTCAAAGTCTGAGTAATATTACCAGATTTATACAGTTCTGCCAGTCAACCTAACATCAGTCGTTTCACTGTCAACGATCAATTTATTTATCCGCGTGGATCAGAACACATGCTGGGCAATGTATAACTTTCTAGTGACAAGAGCTGAGCGATGGCGTTGCGGTGTGATTGTATATCTCTACAATGTATTCGTATAGTCGCCGTGAGAGTTATACTCTGACTTCACTAGTTGGGGCGGTGTTAATGGCAGCCTGGCCAGCAGGTTAGGTGGGTCAGGCTAAAGAGTAAGAAAGTAGTGGTGCTAAAGCTCAGGCCTAACAGGACAGATGGCCACACGTCAACCCTGGGTGTTATCTCTAGCTGAAAACTACCTGAAGTGGGACCGAAGTCGTTCAAACACCTAACTAACCAGTTTCCTGAACTACCACTCAAAATAGCATTATACTGACATTTTAAGATGAATCTATCTGCCTTCGCTCCTTCATACCAGTATAACCTGCATACTCACTAATCTGTCAGAATTAGCGTTAAGTTAGTCATATTATAACTGAACCACTGTAAGAAGCTTTGTGCATCTCAGTATCCATACTTTATACAATTGTGGGAATATTCAACAACGAAGACGATGTCTCCTTCTCCTTGCTCTCTTCTCCCATCCAACCCTTAGATTAGGTTTCTGACGCAATTAGCTGCAGATGCGCACACTCAGTCTTTCTCTTCCGCATGTATTTTACGGGTTCCTTTGAAAACAGGGGAGAAGTCAGACTGCAGTAACCAACACCAAATACCTTCTGTATGAATTTCAACGATGAACCTCAGCAGAGCTACTTTAAGGTTGGTAAACTGGTTGATGAACTGTATTCAGAGGTATATGGGTCTAGCCATCATCGTAAATCATGACCTAAAGACTATGGCTTGCTCTAGCTCGGAGGCGGCTGGAAGTTTTAGATTCCCATGGGGAATATGCAGAGCCTTTACTAGACTCACGAGTGAAAAGTTCAGTTCTTTGCTTTTCTGAGGAGGTGAAATCCAACTAACTGAACCCAGACGGGCGGCCTGTGTCTTAAAATAGGCTCATACCTTGTAGGAAACCCTCGAAGGAAGGCCACACGCATTCTCCTAGTTAAGACTGGTTTGTCATGTAAAGAAAGGCTTAACAGTCCGAAACGTCTCCCCTTATTACATCACAGGCAGAGGGGAGACCTGATCACAATGTTCGAAATTCTGAGAAGTTACTATGGATTGGATCTATCCTATGTTTTACTTCCCATCTTGTCAGAACATATCATAGGATATAGAGGTGGAGTTAAAATTCCAAGAAACAACTGTCTCTGTGGAGCACTGGTTCTCCCGTAGCCATAGACTCCTGGAAGCGGCTCTCATGAAAAGCGGTGTCTGAGTCCTTGGCTGAGGATTTCAAGTAGGGATTAGACAAGCACAGACATATATTAGGGAAGGATCAATAAAGTCTTCAGGCATTCCATCCCCAACCGATAAATCTTCATCTTAGTCTGGCAAATGGATAGCTCTGTTCCTTCTAAATTGCGATGGTAACGCTTCTCAGCCAGGCATAATAGACGATTCAGCATCCAGATAAAACTAGAAAACCTGGTGAGGAGCAAGCTGTGATCTCAATATATGTGTGGGATTCATCGTGATTTAGTTGATAATTCCCTGTTTGTTCGTATACTCCGTTCATCGCTACCTTTTACTATTTTGCCTGAGTGGTTTTTTGTGTATTTTTCTTTTTGTGGAGTTTTGTCTTGAACTTTCCGCGAAGGATACATTTTGTGTGGTTCTTGACATCTTTTACGAGTGCCAAAAATGTTTTCCGCGTGATGCATCAATCATTTCCCTCCTTGTTTATCACGCGACTTATATAGAAGAGCAGCTGTCAATCACCACACCTACTTCACAACTATTTGCAAGATTTTAGCGGAGACTGAGGAGAACAAGTGTACTTCATTTGGAAAAGATAACGTTAAACGAACGGCAAAGACACAAACTCATTGTAGACTCAACCCACTGTTTTCCCTTCGCAGCTTAACAAGCGAAAACTTTGAAGTTACAACACCTACAGAAATACTCAGTTTTGTTTTCTCGCAAACGCCTGGTTCGCTAAGTGATTAAAAGTTACGACACACAAAAGATCAGTCTTCGCAGCTTCAGGTGACAACAAATGAACTTCTTGCTCTCAAACTAAGACTTCTGAAGTGAATAATATTGGTGTTTGTTTAGGAGTTACTCGGTAACGATGATATAAAGCCTAACAGGAAAGTCAAAATTCGCAAGGCACAATAACGCTGTACATCGCATCCTGTTTCCTAGTTTTCACCATAAACGTATCTGCCCTATGTACGATACATATTATCTCTGAGAAAACAGCACAGATACCTAGAACATCGGGTGCATTGCCGAGACATTAGGATAAATAAACATCAAAACTCGTTTTGTATACAAGGGCGGTTGAATCTCTTGCCTTAAGCTCTTAAAATCCCCGAAGTGCACCCTAGTCGATCTTGTCGAAAGTTCAGACACCCCATCCAGTACGCACCATTCTTATCCCAACTAAACGATACCTTGATATCAGAAGCAAGTGACATTAACATGACATATATATTTTAAAAAGTTGAAAAATCCATTACCATTGTCCCAGCATTAACAAGGATTCACGGAGAACTAGTATTTGTACATAATGCACCTCTTCCTCGTCCAAATTCACGATGGCCTAAAAGTGCGGAAAATGTATCATATTCTTGGATTAAACTAGTTTAATGAACGTTTTCACAACACCTTGTCCTGGGGCCGACATCTTCCATCTCTTCAACAAATGTCCTCCTGAATGTCAGCGGGTTAGGCAGTAGGGAAGGATAATGACACCGCAGTTCCTCTAGTAGTGATGTTAACCTTTCTATCGGGGACTGGCATCCTAGAATTTATTCAGCGGGTCACCCTCTTCCGCTTCAGGTAAATCTTCACGTATTAAAGATTGAATGTTTTGCGCCAGTGCACACAAACCTTTTGTTTTCACACACTTTTTCCTGATTCAATTCTTTTGATGCATTCAATATCCTTTTGTATTGGCAAATAATAGAATGGGCTTACTGCTATGCATGGATAATGATTTCAATATAAGCTTCGTGTCTCTTTATTTAATTTATTACTCTCTCAGTCAGTGTTAAATTTCATAACCCAAGCTAGGATTCCTCACATATTGACTTTGAGGAACTATTCACATTCGGATCATGAAGATAGAAGGTTCTTATTGCTTATGTTATTCCTTACGATGTATGTCTCTGCAGAGATCCAGTTTTTCTTTGAAATCGTTCACCGATGGATCTGTTACTACTGAATCAGTTAAAGATTTCTAGTCGTTAGCCACTCTGTGAGGGAATCTGTATTCCACACATATTGTATTCGACCTCAGTGACGTCGTAAATGTATTCTAGAGGTAGAGAGAAGGTTTGAATGATCAATCCCTAAATCACCCTTTAATAAACGGTAAGTCGAAATTAAGTCGCCTCTACCCCTTCGGTATGATAATGGGAAGATATTTGAATGCTCCATCCTCTTATCATAAGGAAGGTGTGAGATACCACGAACTAATTTCGTTCCTACTCTCTGTACTCTTGCCAGGATATGTGCCCCATCTTCGAAGCATGGATTAACCGCTCGTATGCAGTGTTCTAGATGAGGTCTGACATATGTTGCTTAGAGTACTTGGAACTTACCCTCGTCTAATCGTTTGAAAGCCCTTCGAAGCTCCCATAGCACTCGAAAAGCTTAAGATGCCGCTCGATCACAATTTGCTGTTTTTTATAAGTCATGGCTTGCAATAATCCCTAAGTCCTTTTATCCCCTAACATCTGGTAGTTCTGTGTCTCCCAGGGAGTACGACGTGTAAGACTTCTGACCTAGGTGCATAACCTCACTTTTCTTAGAATTAATTTCCAGATTCCAGAGGTTAGCCCATTCAGCTAATTTATCTGGATCGTTCTGTAGCACGAAGCTATCATCGTTACTATTTACGGCTTTCCATATATGAATATCGTCCGCAAACAGTAACGAAGATGACGTAAGAATTTTCGGCAATTCATTTGCGTATAATAGGAATAGCAGGGCGCCAAGTGCAGTTCCCTGAGGTACTCCAATTAGTGCTGCCTTCCAGCTTGACAGTACACCATTAACCCTTACCTTCTGCTTTTTATCCATCAGGTAGTCGCTAAACCACCCACATAAGCGTTGGTCTAATCCAAAGTTCACTAAGCAGACCTAAATGGGATACCTTATTGAATGCTTTACTAAAATCGATAAAGGCAACGTCCAGTAGATGGTTGTTATTCCTGGACCTCTTGGGTAGCAGTAAGTTTGTCAAACAGGATTGTCCCGTTTCGAATCCATGCTGTTCCACTGCCAGTAATCCATTTTCCTCCATGTGAGCAATGAGCTGATGCCTTATGAGTGTTTCTAACACCTTTGCTATAATGCAGGCCAGACTAACAGGCCGACAGCTAGATACTAGCTACTTGTTCCCCGCTTTGGAGATAGATCCTATAAAAGCATCTTTCCAGTCCCTGGATAGCCTAGCCTGGGTTAGAGACGTTTGAAAAACCTCCGTGATTGGAATGTATATTACATCCACCAAGAGGATTAATAGTCTAGGGTGAAGTCCGTTAGGTTCTGGCTTCAGCTTAGACAGTAGTTTGAGAACCACTGCATCCTCCACCACAATTGTAGGTGTTTTAGTGGCTAATCAGTGACCTTGCTACTCCCCTGAGTGTTACGATTAGGCGAAAAACCATCTCAGTAGTATGCCGAGAGCTTTCCGGTTTTTGTTTTGTCTGACTCGTCCGCCTCTCAAGTATTGCCTATGAAAGACGGTATACCACTGTCTGTTTTAATTCTGCGTTTGATATGTGAGTAAAGTCTTTGTGGATAATGCACACAATCCAGTGCTAACGGTCTTTCATACTCTGTCCAACTTTTATCAATCTTATACTTACAATGGTTTCCGATTCTGTGGTATTCCATCCGAAACTCATCCCTCCCAGTCACAGTAAACCGGTCTTATAAGTCCTTTCGTTTTCTTAATAACCTAATGATTTCATTACCAATTCAAGGTGGTTTATGCGATAGTTTTCGAGGCGTAGACCAAGGTACAAAGGGTGCATCGACGCAATCTAGTGTATCCTTAAATTCCATCCAAGCCTTCTCGACGTCTGGCGTGTATCAGCAGATCAGTCAGCTAGGGTTGCTGCATTTCGGATTGCAGATATATTCGCTTTCCAAAAGTTTAGACGAGCAGCTTTTGACCCATGTATGACAGCGTGAATCCTAAACATAAAAGTGATAACTATATGGTCACTACTGCCTATCGGCGCCAAACACCTAATTTCATTGACATCCTCCTTCTGGTGTGTCAGCACCAAGTCTACAGTGGGTGGGTCATATTCAGGGTAGTATCGTGTTGGTTCATCGATATGCTGCACAAGTGCCCATTGAAGTCCTGCCAGTTTGAGTTCCCTGTTGAAACAAGTGTACAAGGTAGTTGATGTCAATTCCTCCCAATTAATATGTCAACTACTATTAGGCACCTATTTCTACTACTCCACGTCCTGAGGTGATTTGATACTAAATCGTCAGCCTGGCTAGCAGGACTTCTATAAATAACACCAGTTTGTCACAGTGCCCGTGTTCAAGTTAATGACACAACTTGCTGTATAAGTGGAGTTAAGTCTACACCCACCAACAAACCTGTTTCAGCTACAGCCATCACATCAGGTTGTTGTCATTCAGACAACACTCCTAGTTCAGGAAGCTTATTCCTAAGACTGCAAGCGTTCGTATAGCATACTGGGAGACCTGCGTGTTCATTCGACTTACGAACAGAGGTCTGGGTGACATTGGTTTCCGAGACCTCACCATCCGAAAACCCAACGGTTTGAGGTCTTTTTCACCTTTTCATATCCAGGCCTTTAATTCAGACACAGCTTCTCTTCTCTTAATTCTAACTTCCAGAGACCAGTAGGGCCTAATACTCATCTTTTTGGCCTTGTTTGTTCACTCCTTGTTGATCCCGTGTTACCTTTTTTAGCCATGAGGGATAATGTTATTAGACTCCTTTAGATGAAACACGCATCAAACGACATTTATTTCTCACTCAGTGTGAGCGACTAGATTGGTAGATACACATCTAAGTGTTCAAATGCAATAGCTTATCTTTAGAGTTGGTGAAGAACAATGGGTGACATGAGAATACCAGATGTAGCATAGCAGCAGAGAATGTTCATTTTAGGGCGTTACATATTCTCCTCATTAGGATTTCTACCAGATGATCACCTTTGAGCGACGCATTCGTGTGGCATCTTCTTCGGTACGGAGATGGGTTGTTCACTATTAATTTTAAATGTCTATCTTTTAAAGCTCGAAGAATAGCCATTTTTAATTAGAGCCTTCCTCAGCACATTAATCTCTTTTTAACTGATTCACAGCTGAAGATTCTTTGGATTCTGGTTTCGAAAGATATTATTAGGTTCTGCTTGCAAACGATGATGCAACCAACAGTGAAAGTTTTTCATCTGGCTGTTCCACGCTGCTTTTTATAAAATGAGCTGTTCAAAGTTTCGTCAGCCTCCTTTGTTAGCTGGAAGTTGAGAAATGAGTTTGTCTGTCCGGTTTCTATTTCAGTTGTATACTTGATGGTTGGGAGGCTGCTGTTAATTACTTGGATTATATTATTAAGGTCACATTTTTTTATCACAAATGATAAAACCGTCATCAAAATATTTATTGCACAGAGAAAAGTTGTCAATGGTGGGTTTAAACGAACCATTGTCTGAACTTGCCGTAAAAATACCTGTTCGTAAGGGATCATAGCCACACCACGTCGCACCAAATACTTAGGGCAGCCCGTACTCGGAAGTAGGTCATTTAATCAGCTGATACCCACAACTTACGCCTAGTGAGGGAGCCTAAAATATTGTAAGTATTCCTTTTGCTACACATTTATGTACTTTTCTGCTTGTTAAATATGAGTGGAATGCACTGATATATGCACGAATAGCCAAAAATAATGTTCTTATCCGGACGTGTAATGCGTACAGTTGCAACATGCACTAATTTGTCTCAAAAATGCCAACCTACACTATTGAGCACTATAACGACTTTTGCTGATGGTTATTTACAGTCGAGTTCCACAAACGGTGATATCATCATGTGAGCAGAGACTTTCATACATAAGATAATTAATAAAACACTAGAATGATGCTTGTTTATCATTTCGTTGTCTTAATAACTATTTTCGACCATATCTGACTCATATAAACACAGTACTGTGTTTCTAAAAGTGCCGTGAGTATATGTTTGAAAGCAGTCGAGACCTCTGAATTAAAAATATTGATTGACGTTAGTTAACACAAAACAACAGATTTGTAGTATTTCTTCGAAATTCAACTGATTACTTTTAGTCTTAATGGTAATAATCATGTATACATCTCTTGCAATTTGGGTTCCTTCTGTAGAATATTGCTAATTTGGGAGGATTAATGTTTTTGGTTGCTGAAGAAAGTGATTTCCACATTCTTACTGGATTTGCATTTTATGTTCAATCATTAATAAATGTATTTCTTTTGTTTGCATGGATATTCTGCTTAATAAGACAGAGTGTTAACTTTAGCCAAAACTGACAGTTTTCACTAGTTGGTTTGTAAGGATTAGATCTGTTTTAAGAGTTGACCACAGATTGATATCAGTTAGTGGACCATTGAAAACAGCTGTCCAGTAGTCTCTGGTTTTCAATGGTTCTCTAACTGATATCAATCTGTGATCAACTCATAAAAAGGTGACAGTAACAGAATTTATGAAAATAGGGTTATTTATGGCAGTGAGTTGTACATTTAGACGAAACATTCGTCTCTAAATAGCACTGCATGCAAAATGCAGTCCATTTATGCTGTAGTGATAAAAGTACAAGCAGCAATTATTACCCACAGTGGCATTTCGAAAGTGTGAAATAAAGATTACCTTGCAGTGCAAGTAAATCAATGTGTTCACTTACCTTAAATGTGTTGAGGTCTCAAAGCGTTCTGACTTACCTGTCGCTTACTGACAACACTTAAACTGAAAGTGTACTTTCGTCTTCTAGATGTCACAAGTGCCATGGGAAGAAAACAGTATTCATAGGGTTATGCACTTCGACACGCGATGCAGTGCAACGACGGAATTAAAATGAGTCCAAAACAGCCAGCCACAGAACACACTACATTACTATCAAGTCGCATCAAAAAGTGTTTCCTGGACGTCGCATTACTTCTTAACTGTTCTCCCTTAATTTTCGCCTATCCTTTTCACTAATTTCGCAAACTAACGCTTAGTTTCCACCCGAGTACCTGTTAATAGTGTTACGGGAACACAATCTCATTGCAACAGAAAGAAAGCAGACGCAGTAAAAAACTGTGTAGAAGCTCTACCAGCCACTTTTCAGCTTTTCGTTATTGCGGTACGACAAGTGCAAAATAGGGCGCAACGGAAGTCCCTGTCTATTAGTTTTTGGTAAACCTTATGGTTGGGGTATTACTGAACCGTTTGGTCAAAGTCTGTCTTAGACATTTTCAGAAATAAGTTGATCGCTTTTCAGTTTTCTCAATATCTCAGTTATTTACATTTCAAAGATTCAGTGATGTTTTTCACTCCACATAATGCTCTAGACCTGTAATGTAATTAGCTGCAGAGTGAGGTTAATCAATGAATTTTTGTTCGTCGATTCAACACCTGACACTTGTGATTGGAATGACGCAACGCTCATACCGGAGATAGGAAAAGCATCAACAAAAAACAAGTAGAAGAGGGAGACTGAGAAAGAGGAAAAATATATGTGTATATAAAACAGACTGTGAAGCTGTGTGACGAAAATGACATGATTATAAGCAACAGTTTATTCTCGAAACATCGTCCAATTCCCAGTACTGCATCACTGTGTGATATTTAAAATAACCTTATTTAATATGGAATTACATTCTAGAGTAGTGCCCAAGTTCTACATCTAAATTAACAAGAATTTTCAAAATTTCTCACTTAACTGAAAACGTTGGATGAAATATTTTCTATTCATTTTGTTAAGCACCTAAAATGAGAACTATGTAAATGATTACACTTGGCTGTCTGACAGAGATGGTGAAAAATATAAGATAGAATTGCCTAGTTCTTGATTTCGGATGAACTTGTAAAGGAAAAATTATTTTGAAAATGAGGTGTGAAGATAATATTATGGCAAAAATTTGTTGCATTCGCCATTCCAGGCATACGATTCCGTCGAGCAAGTGGTAATCCGAGTTATGGAAACAATATTTTACTTACTTACTTTACTTTGATTTACAGCTTGATTCCACACCGTATTTTCAGTACAAGTGTGGAATTTTCAGCATGGATACCGGTAGCCCAAATTCAGGCCGACCATAGATATCGGGTGTGCGCCGGCAGGGGATCGAACCCCGGACCATGTGCATGGTCGGCGAGAGTCCTAACCACTGTGCCACCGACGCACAAAAAAATATGCGGAAAAAGTACCATAAGATAACTTTAACCTAACTTTTATAGTTATAGTGCCTGTTGTAGCAAGTGAGTTATTGAAAATCCACAGGATCTATTTCCAAATAATCAAGAAGACTAATCAGCTTGGTTTGCACTATCTCTTGCGGAAAATACCGAGCGACGGACTAATTTTTTCTCATTTAAATTGTTTGTTTGTTGCCAACAGATCAAAACTTCACAACCATGAAGTGAGCGCAAAGAAATAAGTTGATTTGCACTAGCTTCTACAGAACGATATTGGATATTGGACAACATCTCTGGAAGTAAGAATTCAAGTTTTCTCAAGGCCATTGTTGTATAACGGAATGTTCTCATCAAGTTGTAATAATACGAAGCTGAGAACGAATATAAAACTATGCATTCAGCGACTTGAACATGTGCAGAAAAAGAAATCCGAGATATCGAAGAAGAATCGGCGAGATATTGCAGACCTATTAAAAGACGGTAAAATTGATCGCGCTCGTATAAAGGTGGAACAAATAATTCGGGATGACTACTGCGTTGAAGCTATGGATATCATCCAAACATATTTAGAAATGATAAATGATCGATTTGGTTTGGTTCAGGATTCAAAGTAAATTGGTTTGCTTCGCATTACATAATTCAGAGTTCCAGATGCGTCTCTTGAAACTCCTATTGCAACAGTATTATGGTCTAAATCTCGCATCAAGAACGAGGTGAAAGAGTTGGACATTGTGGCTGAGCAGTTGCTACATAAATTTGGTAAGAGCTACGTTCATGAGTGCTGTGAAAGGGCAACTATGGTTAATCGCACTGTCATGACAAAATTGAATTCTATTGTGCCTGGGGCAAATCTGGTTGAAATGTACTTGGTTAGTACCTTATTTCTATTTCATATTTGTATCGTTCAACTATGAATCTTGGAATTATGAAGTCATAATTTTATCACTGATTTCCTGAATAGATAGCACTCATTGCTCGTATTGAAAGATTGCAGATTATATAGATTGAATTTGGATTTCAGATTTATATATGTTGGTTTGGCATGGAAGGCTTGGGGCCTATGTTAATCTTTTTCTAGTAAATTTCTATGGTTGTCCAAACCCCTCTTGAATGACTCGAGTTTGCACCTGATGTAGTAACAGGTCTGAATGAATGTGAAAGATGATTTTGCATAAGAGTATCTTAAAATTTACGGATATCTAGCGATTACATTTCTCGAAAGTATTGTGTAATTCTTCTCGGCCTTCACAAATCCTATGTTAGCGTTATTTTCCTGAGGATGGTGTGAGAGAATTGTGCATCAGAATTGATTTATTCACATCTCGTCATTCTCATGTGAGGTCCATTGCCGCTGTCTTGATTTGATGTATGGCTGAGATGCAATACTTAGCACATACAACATTGTGAATACCCGCAAAAGACTAGGTAGAGGTGCAAGAATTACTTCCCATTGTAGTTGAGTCTTAGTCTATTGAATGTATTGTTGATGATAATTGGTACAGATTGCTTTGAGTCCTATATTTACACTTAGGTAGTTGTCGGACTACTGTTACTTTTGGGTTTGATCGTTTAATGATGCTAAGTTGTATGTTCAATGCTCTTCTGAATTTTTACGTAATATTCTACTTTAAAGAATAAGTTATGTTCGTATTTCTAAACGTATGTGTTCTATTTTACAACACAAAAGCTATTGAGAATGCTTGAGTGGGTCAGCTGGAATTTTCAGAAAATATTGTGTTCTTAAGACACCTGTTATAAGGAGTTCGCACGTTTTCGCTTTCACTGATAGAGAAAGTCACATCATGTATAAGTATTATAATACTCCCGGAGCAAGGCTGTACTCCTTGTTTTGCTTAGAACAGCATCTTTGTAGAACCTATGCATATCATTTTATTGCTGTGGAGATTTTTACTCATTGGGATTAACCATGAAAATAATTGGGGATCTAATGTTACGTCAGTTCAAGGAATGAAGGTTGGGTATATCAATCTACTAACAATTAGTTCATTCTTCAGAATAAATTGTAAAGACCTAAGATCTCAGAACTAATAATTCTATCTTTGTTTCAGTTAAGCAGGTAGTATCCATCCATTACGTAGGATGAGAACAAACATGTATGCTGATGTTAGATGGCGTTGCTAGTTTGAAGTCGTGGTTTTCTCAGACTCAATAATTTCACTGGGACTCCAAAGATCTACACAATGCCTTAAGCTACTTCACTGGACATCCTGAAATATGCATAAATCCAGGTTAATTAGTGACAGTTTAAAGAAATCATCTGGAGTGAAGAATTTCGGGACAAAATAACTCATGCGTTAAAGCCAACAAATAGATGAGAATAAGTTTTCAAACCAATGACTTTAAGTTCCCTAAGAATCCCGCATGGATAACTCATTCTCATTGTAGACTAATAGTGGGTTTGTGCGATATTGTTTATCTTCAGAAATGATCAAAAATTGTGTGAAATTTAATTCAAGACAGTTAGAGGCTATTTGGGTGCATGAGTGGTTGAGGTTATAACTGTCTTTTTTGGTAAGTAAAGTGGCACCAGTAATTGTGTTTCTTTTGAGTATTGCTAAACAGTTTGGTGTCTTCATAATGATCTGTTTTTATTGTCATATTTTTTTCAATGCGTGGCAGTTATGTTTATAAAGATTTTGGAATATAGATCCAAAAATAAATGTATCATTTTCGTATCCTGCTTGATACATTTTTTCGTACTTCAAAAATATTATGTCTTTTCCAGGTGAAAATAAGTGTTTTTAGCTGTTTTCGGTTTTCGCTAATAATAGGTTGAAATCGCCAAAAGTTATGACGTTGAATTTACTCCGGATACACATGTCATAATGGACAATAACGCACCAGGTGCCGATGATAACTTAATTGAATTCAAATCAGAGTGTTCTGGTGGTTTACCTAGTATACCCACTGATTTTGGAGCTTGCAGTATGCCCTGGCCTAATACATCAGTCTCTGAGAAAGCTCCCTATCCTACAGACTTTGTAAATGACCCTGGTGTTCAACCACCTCTACCGCCGGGTGAACCGTCAGTTTCAGGAACAAGTAGTATGTTTTTCATTTTTAAATTAATTTCAGTATTTAATTGTTAATAATACCCTGAGTTCGTTTACTGTTTTTGAAGACATTTTACCTCGCCTGTTTGCTCAGTGACTTACAATTTGATAATCTGTCATATCCAGTTTCGCATCTTCTACTGCAAGTATTTGCAGGATATAAGTTAATATCCTTACTCTAATCTGCTACCACGTCTTCTGGGTTTTAATTACTTTCACCTTCCTGTTGTGAAATTTACATTCATATGTTTTGAGAACTTATCTATTTTATACTTAGCTTTGTAATTGCCTAGAAGTTTTAGTTTTGTGGTGAAGTCGTCAGTTCATGTCGTTCACACCAAGCTTATTTGCCGTTCAATCGGTGATTAGTACAAGTAGTTTATTTTGATGTATATTGACTAGATTTTGTTGTCACTCACTGTTTCTCTTTCCAAATTTTTCACTGAATCCCAGTAGATAGTCATATGAATACGGTTCCGTTAAGCGAAGGAAGGACAGCGTTACCCGTCGTTGTCTTTTCATAGTCTCCCCTTACACCCCAACCGACTGTAGTTCGGATAAACTAGTGGATGGTTTCTACCATAAAATGTCTAGTTTGCTGCAAAAAGCAAAACGCTCAGATATACTTGTTTTAGCAGGCGACTTTCTGGCCAAGTTATGCCAGACTGAGAAGTATGTAGGTGGTACTTACGGATTTCCCTGCCGACGAACTGACAGCGGTGATTGCCTCCTACAGTTCTGTTCAAATAATCACCTGGTTCTAATTAGCATTAACTTCAGACACAAAGGCAGACATTGTCTAACCTGGCAACCACCGTCACCAAATCAACGTTGGACTCAAAAAGACCATATAGCGATGGTATATCGTTGATGAGGGTCAGTAGAAGACTACCGCTCCTTCTGGAACACATGCGTAGACTCTGATCACGCACTGGTTCGCGCACGTTTATGGTTTCGATTAAATGGACATAAAAAGCTTGGCAGCAAAGCAGTTACGCCCCCAGCTAGATCAATACACTGAGTCCTTATTTAAGGAAGAAATAGCAAAACGAGTATCAGGTTGATAGCAAGACTCCTCCTAAGGAAGCCTGGCACGATATATGGTTAGCTGTAGACACAGCTGTGAAGGTTGTTAATGACATAAAACCAAAAGTTAGTAAAAGCCAATGGATTTCTACTACCTCATCCGAACTGATATACGCATGAAGACTGATTCCTGCGAGCTCCGAAAGTGATGATGAGGAGCGAAAGCTACTCAAATGCAAACTAACAAGAAGTCTTCTCAACGACCGTGGATAGTGGTGGTTGACAAAAGCGAAAGAGGTGGAAAAGGAATCGGCGATTGGTAACACTAGATAACTGTTTAGACTTAATAGGGAAACAGGTGGTAAAAGGCAAATAATAAGTGAAACAATCTCTGAGAAAAATGGCACCATAATTAGCTCCTAGGATAGACGAATAAAACTCTGGAAAGAACACTTTAAGGAGCAGTTTAATTGGGCTACAGCCACTCTCAACTTACCTAGCATCCAACAACTCTCTGAATGACTCCATTATAGATAAGATTTTATCAAAATAAAATAAATAAAACTTAACAAAATAAAATCTTATCTATAATGGAGTTATACTCTACAACAGTTCCCAAGTTTTATACCTCTCTGAATGAGATATAGACACAGGTCCTCCGTCCCTAACTGAGGTTACAAAAGCTGTCGCTTGTGCGAAACGGGGCAAAGCAGCGGGACCTGATGAAATTACTCCAGAGGTGTTTAAGGACTGTGGAAACAGCTTACTGTCTGCTTTAAGTGAGGTACTAAGCAGCGTCTGAGAATCAGAGATATTCCTGTTGGGTTGGAGTAAGTCATTGATTATCCCGATATGCAAGAAGGGAGAGAAGTCTTCCTGTGATAATCACAGGGGGATTAGCTTAACCAATATGATATCTAAAGTTCTAGGCTCAATAATCATGCGTAGACTATGTGGTGCTCGGGAGGCACAGACACAAGAGAACCAGGCAGGCTTCAGACCAGGAAGAGGGTGAATTTATCATATCTCCACCCTTCTACAGATCCTAGAACATGGGTATACTTATTGGCGTGTAACAATCATATTTCTTGACCTGAAAGCGGCATTTGATTCCGTCGGCCGAGAGGTACTATGGCTATGTTTGGCCGTGATGGGAATGCCGAGGAAATACATCGAACTGATCAAAGCACTCTACTTAAACTCATGCAGTCAGCCAGGTGAGAACCTACGGAGAGTTGTCATCTGAAGTGTTGACAACTAGTGGTGTCCGTCAGGGATTCCCACTATCCCCATTTCTATTCAATTTCGTCATAGATGTACTAATGGATTTAACCTTAACTCACTTCAGAGACTCAGGGATTGACTCGTTACCAGGGAACAATCTCATTGACTTGGAATATGCGGTTGATATGGTTCTTCTAGGTTAAGAGGCTGACAAAATCCATAGTCTTCTGAGAACCTTGATCTGCAATCTACAAATGTTTTTCATGCGATTCGCTCCCGTCATATGTAGAATGATGCTACGGGACTGGAGTACATCGACTCCTAGCTAAGAGATAGGGAGTGAAGTGGTTGGTGGAGCGTGTTGACCACTTCATTTACTTGGGAAGTTGCATCAACCAACACCAGTGGGTTGATCGTCGATGAAATCTCATCACGGATACAGAAGGCTCATTTGGCATTTACCAAATGAATCCATCTTTGGCGTATACATGATATGCAGCTTTCAATCAAAGGACGTGTGTACTACTGGACAGTTCTCTCTGTCTTCCTTTATGGCGGTGAAAGTGGAAGACATGAAAAGGCTAGCTGTCTTTGATCATAGGCGCCTGCGTCCTGTCTCCCGTATTAAGTGGTATAATAAAGTGAGCCATATTAAGGTTAGGCGTCGAGTGCTAGGTAAGGAGGGAAATTCAGTAGACAAGGTTGTAAAGCTACATCGATTAAGATGGTTAGGACATGTGTTACGCACGCCTAGCCATCGTCGGCGGGCAATGTTAGCTGATATAGGAAGGATCAGGTTGGAAAAGAGCTAGTGGTAGTCAAACCAAAACAGAGCATAATTCAATGAAATTCACAACAGTTATTTTAAGCCAGTCATTTAGGGAGGTATAGACTGCTGTCTAGTTGGGGTCCTCGCTATGGTAAGAACCAACGAAGGCTGAAGACAATTGGTGATATGGCTCAAAATCGTTCCCAATGACAGTGCAGATGCATTCACTCTTTGTCAACTGCCATATTCAATAAAACTCTGTTGTTCTTCTGTATTACCATTCTTTCTCTCACACCTTATTTTTGTTTATTATCTCTCTTTACTTTCTTTTCTTGTTTTGTGTGACGATCCATGACGACTTCTTGGCACTCGAGGTTATTTGGCTTCAAGTTTGTCAGAATAATACACAAGTGTTCGTACCTTAAATCTAAAGAAGTCTAGCGTGATTTTATTCCCTTTGTCTTTTTGTTTGCTTTATTTCCTTTTATGATATTTTTATTTCCTTATCTTTTTCCTTTTTCATTTCGTCTTGGTGTGCCTATATGAGGCATGTTAATGAAGTTTTATCAGGTTTTTAAATATCAATTAATGTTCCATGCACATATTTTAAGACTGTATACAGCTGAGTAAATTTTACTTGTCGTTTAAATGTAGCACAGAATATGTGGTTCGGCAGGGGGAGTATATACATTACAGGGATAAGGTGTTATGGTATTGATCAAATGGTATTAGTCATGTTCTTCAGGTGCGACGGTGGTCCAGTAGTAGCATGCTCGCCGGCTGGGGTTCAGCTTTCGGCTGAGGCACACCTAAGCCGCTCTTAGCTAGTAGTAAGCCTTAAATAAGAGGGGATTTTGAGCGTGAGGCTAGACGAAAAACAACACCGCTTCCATCAAAATGCAAAGCAATGAAAAAATATTTTTCAAATAACAGGCTGATTTACCCAGTCTTATGAGGTGCATTGAGTTTCAGTTAGTTGAATGTAATTATCAAGATAGCCAAGTTGATGTATTATTTTATCTTTTAATAACTCATAGCAAACAGTTTGTGTAGTATTGATTAGGTCAGTTTTGTCGCCATGATATAATCTATTGGGTTCAGGACAGTCTATTTGACCCAACAGTTTTTCGTAACAGCTGTTTTTCATATTTGTATCAGGTCTTTTCTCTTATGTTGCTTTTTTCCCCCAGAAACCAATGGAGATATAACAATGCCTCCACCGTATGATATGACTATGTCCAATGGGCAAGGTGGTATGATGCCTTTTAATTACAGTGGTCCTGCATCAATGCCGCCACAAGATAATTTTTCTACACCACCACAAGATAACTTTGGTGCGCCACCACAAGGTAGCTTTGGTGCACCACCACAAGGTAACTTTGGTGTGCCACCACAAAATAATTTTGCTGCACCACCACAGGATAATTTTGCTGCACCACCACAAGGTGGTTTCAATGTGATGCCACCAACAAATGGCCCTACTGATAATACGGATCTTCCAGATGATGAAAAAGCAGATTTTGAAAGTCTAGCAGAGCGTTTTGAAAAGCTAAAGAAAAAGTGACATTCATTCACCTGTCATATTCCAACTCTTTTTTTACAAAAGATTTCATTATTTAGAACTCATTGCTCTTGATCTCTAAATTGTAACAGTAAGATTCATTGAAAATATAATGCTGACTTTGTTGTACGTCTCTATTTTTTACGGTAATTAGTACATAACTTTAACTTTGGGAAGTTTTTATTTTTTTCTCTGATACGCGTTTGTCCTGCATATAATTATATTATCTTATTTGCCTTCGATTCAATAACTGCTAATTCAAAAATTTATTATGGTATATTACAATGCACTTATGCTCAAATATGCTTTCGTTTATGCATCTATTTCCGACAATAGGACATGCGTTGATAATTATTTTCGTGCTGATATCAGTCTGTGATGAAATCTACCTTGGAATTCATTAAATCCTTACAAACTTAATATCTGAATGTTGAATGTGATGTTCTCCATTGCAATGATAAACTGTCATTGGTTTCCTTCATATGGTGTTTATTATAATGTCCGGTGAATCTCCCTGAAGTTTTATTTACACTGAAGCTATTCCATTACATATAAAAAATGTACTGAACTGTAGGAATTCAGTTTGGATGATTCTGTATGTAGTAATGGGATTATAAAAAATTAAAATGTTAGGCATTTTCGATTAGTGAAATAGCTGTGGCTAATATGTAAGTGGAACAACAGAATAGAGTGTTGATTGGAATTTTTAGATGGAGCTATAAATAGAAAATTTACATTTGAGGCATACAGAACAATTATTTTTCAGTGATCAAAGTACGGACAAGTGTGCATTGCTACTAGTTGTCATTACCTTAAAACAACGCAGAAAGATGGAAAAGCATAGTGCAACAATAAAATGAACACGTCGAAGTATGGTCAGATAGAAAATATAAGGAGTTTGTAAGGGTAATGAAATTTCTGAGAATGTTTAAGATAGGTTAGGACAATTTTTGGACTGTTTCAGTAGGAGTATCAATCACTAACTACTCTCACTATGAGGGCACCAGTCAAGAAGCTAATATTTTATAGTCTATAAATCAGAAGTGAGTTGCAGCCGGTCTTACAGTAACTTGGTTTGTCATTTTCCTGGCTTATATAATGTGATTGCCAACACTTCATCGTTCCATCCCTGCTTATTGAAATAAAACTCGGTGATATATACTGAGATGCGTGTGGCCTTATTAAATCCCATCTGTGAGTGGAAAAATGAATTATTTCATTCAAGTGACTATGAAATACTGCCAGCTGAACTTGATCTATGTTCCATGTCTGAAAATGAAAATTTTAGGATTGGCGTTAGTTTAATTTCCTCGAATTAGAGGTTGAATATCTTAAGCCTCCACTACCACTAAACTACAACACAGTGATTCTGCATTAACGATGAAAGATAACAATCTACAAATCCCATTTATACACTTGGGAGAAAGAACAAATTGGGTGAAGAAATATTTTTCTTTTCAGTTAGATTCTCACCAATGACTCCACAGTAATACATAATTTTACATTGAAATTATACCCATAAGTGAGTGATTGTGTGATGGCCTGTCGCTAACCCCTATAAGTTAACTGGTGGTGTTGAATTCCGTAACTATTTGCACCTCTCCTATACCTTAAAACGGATATTTGTTATTGTCTAATACCACCACATGATCGGTATAGTTTCAATGTAAAATTATATGTTGTTATTATTATTGTTATTAATGCTTCTTGATTGTAGCGTCGAAATAGATGGCATTCTTATACGGTGTCAGTTAAGGAAATGCATTGTGATCTATCCCACACAGGTTTATCAAACTTCTGAATAAAACAATAATAATAATTTGCTTTATTCCAAAACAGTACTTGTGATACAGAATGGAATTCTCAGCATTTTTACTACAGTATTGCATCCAGTTAGTACATTATCAATAAATAGAATTCTACATAGATTGAGGAAACCACAGTTCATTATTACAACAATACATTGGCATGTCAGTAGCAAAGGTAAAGCTGAAACAGTGTTTGAAGGTGTTAGAAAAGTGGGAGCTGTCTTATTAACTGGCGTAAGCGAGAGAAAGAGACAAAGCAGCACATAACGGAAAAAGAAGAGAGAGAAAAGGAACAGAAAGAAAGAAAATGTTGTACCTATTAATGAAGTGGGTTGGAAAGAGGAGATCCAGTTGTACCAATGACTATTTAATGAATTATAGGTGTCACGCCTAATGCTTTCTTTATCACACAGAACACGAGCTAAGTAGGGTATGGTTGAGTTTTTGTACTTGCTGGTGCGAGCATATAGTTTTCTATATTGGCTTCTTGTTTTACCTGATGAGATGCAAGGGGAGAGTTGTGAGTGAAGAGGGTGGTGTGAGTTAGATAAAATGGATTTGGCCCATTTTTCACATGAGTCCATGTGCCTGTCAACCAAAATATTAACAAGCTGGTTAAGTGGCACGTTGCTTACTCTGCTGATAACATTTAACATCCTGCGTAATATGTTATAGTCTTTCTTCAGTAGCCCTGGAAAAACTAAGGGGGAACAATAGAGAATAATAGGCAGGATGCGAGAATTAACGAATTGTAGGAGTAAGGGTTGGGTAATACCAGAATGTTTTAACTTCTTAATGTAGAAGGTAAGACGGAATATTTTCTTAGAAATTGCTAAGATATGAGACGACCAGGAGAGATCAGCAGATAGAATGACACCTAGGTATTTAATTTCCGATTTAGTTTCTATTTCAGTGCCGTCTATGTTGCATACCTCGTGAGAGCCAAACAGTTTGTTTAGGTCGGATTTATGCCTAAAGGTGAAATTGACTGTTTGGCATTTGGAGGGGTTTAGAGTAAGACCATTTTCCTTGGACCACTGGCTGATTTCTGACAGAAAGCCATTAAGTTTAGAGCAGTCGCTTTGACATTTGATAGGCAAAGATACAGACAGATCGTCAGCGTATTTGACAAAATTAATGTCATTTGAAGATGGTAAGTCATGTAGAAAGAAAGAAAAGAAAAGAGAAGTGGGGAGAGTACAGCGCCTTGGGGGACTCCGGCTTCAGTGAGTGCAGCAGAGGATGATTTACCTTTGTATACGGTGTACTGCATTCTGTCAGAGAAGTAGGAATGCAACCAGTTAGTGACCCAGGACTCAGTTTTCGTCAAAGAGAGCTTATTTAGCAGGAGACATCTAGGAACAGAGTCGAAAGCAGAAGTGAAGTCAAGAAACGTGCAGCGGACATATTTGGCACCTTTATCTAATGATGAGACGATGTTGTTGTGTAAGACAGCTGCAGCGTCTAATGTACTCCTACCCTGTCTATAGGCAAATTGTTTTGGGTCTTCGAAGTTTTTAAGGGAGGGTTCGAGTTTAAGAAGTATTAGTTTTTCCATAAGCTTTAGGAACGGGGAAGTGATGGCAATGGGTCTGAACTTTACGTTCTTGCCGTTTCCAGGTTTAGGGACAGGGACAATTTTGATGTCTTTCCATGCATCAGGTACAATATTTTTGGAGAAAGAGGCATTTAGGATGTTGGTTAGTGGAGAACAATCTGTATTTGTGCTAGAAAACTGTTTCAGTAGACGACCGAGTAGTTTGGATATCACTCAACGATTTCGTCAGTGTTACTGTAGACGAATGAATGGTGTATGTCGAGAGCTGAACGTCAGATAGAAATAGAATGTGTTTATCTGACCATGGAAATATGAGGTTGTGTAGAAGTGGATGAACAGTCGACAACTTATTACTTTAGAATAGGTGTTTAACTCATTGCAATTTGTGTGTTGTTTTCTACTGACCAGGTTGAACAATATCCATTGAATAACACATTTATGTTGGATAAGATTATAAGGTGATGAACTGAAATATGAAATGAATGCGCAACATTTTTGACCGTACGTTGTTAGGCTTGGCTCATAGCAGCATTCATTTCATTATTCTTTTCATGTTTGTTTCTTCTGGCATTGTTTTGCTTGTGATTTTTTAATTTTTTAATGGCGTATGGAAGTGTGAAAACGCATCCTGATACACCCCCTTTTGAAGGTTCTATTATTCACTATACAGATTACGTTAACCTTGAGAACTTTCAGTGTACCTACTGAAGCATTATAAACTTTGGTCAGTAGTGTTTGGGTTTCAATTACCTATTTACGTGAACAATACAGATCTGTGTATTCTATGTTAATGGTAACAAAAAGCCGTTTTTTACGACTAATGTCAGGTGATTGAAGACAAACGGGAGTAAGACATTTGAGTGTTCAGTATTTAGAGTTTAGTGTAAGACGAAAATAGGCTGTTTCAGTGAAAGAGATCTTTGACTACTATGGTTTAGGTCTTTTAATACCTATTTTGCATGTCCACTAGACTATATTCTCGAAAGGTCTAGATACGTACAGCTTGTTTCGTAAAATTAGTTGATTTTGATTGTCTGAACTTGTATATTAGTCTGATGAAAGAAATGAAGTTTGACTTAATAATTTATTGATTTCTAAATTAAAAAACAGGTGCCAAAATACCATACCTTGAAAACATCGTTTTAAATAAAATTCTATCACATTTTTGAAATTTCTGAGAAAGTGAAGGCTCCTATTTTTATCACTCTTCCTGTCATGTTGCAGACATAAGTCCAGCGGATAAGTCACCTGACAGGTATGCTGAATTTGTATCGAAGTCCTGATGTTGGTCGCCTTGGTTTTCTTGCTCATAATTTGTTAGATACTGTGCTTTGCTCACTAGTGATTTGAAGTTTGTATGTGATAAATGAATAACTGGTAGACTGAATTGTTTCATGGGTATTGGTAGGAGACGTGATAGTATTGGAATAAACAATTGGACTACTGTATTTAATTCTTTCTCTTCGTCGTGAATCGATGCGGTCAAAAATCTTTGGTAATTTTGTAAATCTTCATTGTCCATATTGCAGACAGTGTAAGGTATACTTTTCTTGAAGCAGTTTCGCTTTTTCATATTGGTTAATTTTACTCTGAGAGTTTCAATCTCCTTGAGTTTGTGTTCCAACTTTTCTTTAAAGGATTGATATTTATTAAACGGTAGTAAATTACATTCTGTTGGTTTTATGTGTATTTTTGGTGGGAAATGACCTGTTAATGCATTTTTATATGATCTCCATGGTTGGGCGTAGGATGGTTGCGTTGGGTCACGTAGACTCTGACTTACTGACATAATATTTTGATAACTGCTTTGCTCTGCAGTTTTTATCCATGGTTGTAGAATATTCTTCATCCTCTACACAAAAAGTCAAGGGTAAGATTTAGATGTAAGGTATTAGAAGTGTTTAATGGAGTATATAGTTTCAAAACCTCTTCTAAGTAATACGAGTTACAGAATTTGCTCTTGTGACTTGGTCATATTTTGTGGTAATGGTAACACCTTAAATGAAAATAGAATGGCGAGAAACAGCAATAGATGTCAGTCCGACAGAACACTTCATCTAGGTCCGAGGTATTTGGTACTAAGCATCTAAGTGAGTCTAAGGCCTTGATTCCATGTAAAGTTTCTTTTCCAGAACTTTATATGAACCTGGATTTTAAGGGAGGCTTAACTTGCGGTATCTTTAAGATCAGAATTTTATCATCTTTGAGAAGAGCATTCTTCGCAGCAAGAGTAGTGTTCTCCACTAGTACCATTGGTCTACAGACGCCTTAAATTAAAAGATATCGCATGTGACCAAATATATTGGTCGTTCAACGCGTATCCTGTCTAAAAGGGTTCACAAGAACACTATGCAGCATGCTTACAGAAAGGTAGCAGTGGCTGTATAAGGAGTGCGATAATCGAACTTCGTGTCAACTGTGGTCATTCCATTTAAAAAGAAACCCCCTCAAAAGCAATCCACGGAATAAAGAACAACCTACCAAAGACAATACTCTTTCGTCTCTGCATTGCTGAACCTGTTACCATTCAAATGGAGAAAACGGAGCTATACATACACAAGTGAATTACGCGACCACTTCCATTATTATTGCAACAACCCTGTCGATTTCTACTAGCTCAGTTTCATTTGTTTGTTTGATTTTTAACTCCATACCTGTTGTAATATCTTTCGAAAACTTACATAATTTCACATTTCCCTTCGTTGCTGTGTACCTTGTGATTACAACTCATTCACTAAATTATTCATCTTATTACGCAGCTCACATGTACTTACTCAACTCTTCTTGTGTACTGACTGATATTCACAACCATCATTATGACAACTGACCACTTTCATTATTACCAGTCTCATTAAAACATTGTATGTAAATGCTAAATAAATGAATTCGCCGAAAAGAGCTTCTTTACTAAACTATGTGTTCTGTTTTCGTTATTGTCTGGATGGTGATTATTTATGAGTTAAAAAGATACAGAATTTCTGTATGAACGCAGATAAAATCATAATACCTTTATGTGTTACAACAGTCCGCATATCTAGACACTTGGATTTAGCCATAGAAGTAGGTATTTTACACACCTGATGAAATAGTCACTAGAAGATAACCATTCCAGAGTTAATGGAATCGACTGACCTGTTCCAATGGGTATATTTCCATCTTCACTACCAAATATATAAAGACAAGTAAGGAATATCTATTGAATAACTAAATTATAGGCTAATAGTTGATGCGCCTATAGGATGTATGCAGTCAAATATATTAAATTACTACTGATTAAAATAAGATTATGAGTCCGTTGTGTAGAAGACAAGTTTGTTGCTATCAAATTTGATAAACGATGCCTATTTTTAAGAACCAAATTCACTAGAATGGAAGAAAACAAGAATCAAGTAACCCTAGGCGTTCACTTTCTATCTGTCGTGTAAAGTCGTATAATATGGTGAGGAATATTGAGGTTACACGTAAAGTGTTTGGCATGAATGAGGTTGTGTTTTTACATCGGTCGAGATGGCTACCTACACATGTTACACATGCCAAGCTACCGCCTTTCTCGTCGAGCAATGTTAGATGATATTCTATTAGGTTGGAAGAGTTCGGGGTGTTCAAACCAAAAACTTTCATCAGTTTATGAGTTCTTTGACTGTTGGTTTGAACTACACAGGACTGAGTAGACTGGTTAGCTGAAGTCATCAAGACGCGAAGAAAGGATGTTTTGAGATTAGGTGACATGGCTCAAAATCACTCTCAACGCCATAGATGTGCTCATTCTTTGTGATTTCCAAGCACCTTTAAATTGTCATGATTCTACATTTAGTAAGCTTGGAGGAAAAAAAGATACCTGTTTATTAGGAGAAAAGCTACCTAAAACAACTACCAAAGAAGAAAGAATTAGGCCTTTGCAAATTTGATGTGGAATCATGTAAAACACTAAGTCGGATTGTTCTGAAGAAACTAGAAAATGTTCTGGATGTTAAACTCCTCCTGGAACAGGTTGAATAGCAATTAGTGTGTGGGTCAAATAGTAACCCGGCGCATCATCATCAGACAAATCGTAGAATGGATCATACAGAGGACTTCAACAGCGCTGGCCAAGAAGTGATTTGAAAGCTGCTTCAACACTGCAGAACGCAGTGCCACAAACACTAGTCAACTTAATTTAACAGCTATATTGAAATCCCACATTCCAAGGGATTCACATGGGAAAACTTAGTGATGCCTTTGAAGTGAGGACAGGAGTTAGACAAGGCTGCGAACTGTCACTGATGATGTTCTTGATTGTGGTGAACTGGGTCATGTGACAGACCATGACACACATGTTACCGCGAAAAGATCCTGAAATATATGGATTATTTATGTCTGGCTTCATAGAAGATCGAAGATATACAGGTGAAAATCATCAAGTTGGAAGAAGAAGCAGCAAAAACAGAAATTTAAGTGAACCTAATGAAGACTGAGGTGATGAAGGCACTTAGCGAACAACAACAAGCATTAACCAACGTAAACGAATAGGATCGTTTCAACTACAGGTGGCACAGATGAAGATGTCAAAGCCATGGTTAGAAAGGCAAGATGAACCTTCATCAGTCTGAAATCATTCTGGAAATTTGCCAAACTTAGTGTGATAAAAAAGATTCCAATTTTCAAGGCTGCTGCCAAATCAGTGCTTCTACTTGGTTCAGAGATTTAGCGTGTCACCAAAAGCGTTTCGAACAGGCCTTATACCCTTGTCAGCAGCTTCCTTCGCTCCATGATAAAGATCAGATGGCGGCTTGGAAAGGATTAACAACAAGAAACTATAGTAGTACGAAGAACCAACCAATAACCTATTGACCAAAAAATATGCTGTAGAAAAGGAAGACAGATCGGATATTCTCTGAGGAGACCGTTAGGTGACATCGCACACCAAGCCCTCAGGTGGAAACCGGATTGGAAACGAATAGTTTGACACGAGTCCGAAGGTGACATGAAGGAGGTCGCGTGAGGAGATGAGAACCTTTGAGCGGTTGTCGAGCCAGCCAAAGCTGACTTCAGGAAACAGAATGAGGTGAAGATTTAATGCTGAAGCCCTTTGTTCCACTCGGAACCTAAGGTAAAAATAGTGATAAATAGTAGTAAATTATAACCGTAATCACCAGATACCTGGTCCTTGTATGTTATACATAAGTGGTTGGAGAATGGAGTGATTGACTGAACCCACAGAAGTACACACTTCGATAAGATGAACATAAAACGAGAGAGTAGAAGAGTTGTAATACTATAGCGAACAGATATAAGTACAAAGAAGAGAAAACTATGAGAGATTCTCAAAATGTCGAAGGCAATTAGGTGAGAATACTCCCGTACAACTGCAAACGATCATTATTTATTAACTCATAATATCTTGCTGAGACTAGTCATTCAATCTACGTCTTTGCCGCCTGACTAATTTCAACAGCTAATTACTTGGTGGATTGATGCCAATCTCTTCGACACGGTTCCTTGACTTAATTCCACTTTAGCCAGTACACTCGTTATGGTAATGTGGGATGTATACTATATTCTGTAGCCATATCAGTTGATTAGGGTTCAGATTCTCATCGATTGGAAACTGCTTCAGAACAACGGAGCATCCTTAATCTTTATCAGCTTCGTTTAACAGCTGTACGATGATGCCAAATGACAAGTGGTTCAAAACGGAAAGATCAGCGAAGACATTTTATTGAGGATAGGAGTAAGACAAGGCTGCCTACTACCAGCGATGACTGCGTTAGACCGTGGACAGCATACGTTGGACCGGCATGAATGCTCTAGAAAATCGGGATTTCAAAAGTGACTTATGTCCCATGTCGCATAAACTAGAAGATACGAGAACGAAAACAAAGTTTGCAGAAGAGGTAGTGAAGACAAGACTTCAAGTGAACATAGAGAAGACAGGGTGATGAAGATACCTAATCAACAACAAACATCAGTCACTATGATCGGGAGGAATCTAAAGGAAGTCACCTCTTTCACTTACGTGGTCCTGGAAGCAGAGTTTAAACCACAGACAGCACGAATGAGGATGTAAAAAGTAGGATCCGAAAAGCAAGGCTGAAATTATTTAATCGAAAATCAGTGTGGAAATCTGCTGTAATCAGCATCAGAAACTTGGCTTGAGCTTCATGGAAAGAATTCCCAATAGGCTTCAGACTTTTATCAGTAGCTGTATTCACTGGTTTGATACGTAAGAGAAGATCTCCAGAAAGGATAAGCAACTATGAAGTCTCAAAACAAACCATCCAGGTACCTATCATCCAACAAGTATGCAGGAGAAAGTGGAGATGGATTGAACGTATGCTGAGAAGATTGTTGGGACTGCAGTGCTCCAGTGGGACCCAAGTAGTCTAGTGTTCGATGGTGACGTGTAGGAGGTGACATTTCATGGAAATCATGATACTAGCTAAAAAGAACCACAGAGAAAATAGTGAAATGGCTGAGTGTCACTGAAGCCATATGCTCGACTCTGAACCCGAGGGAATGACAGTAATAATTATTTATGTAGTTATTCTGACACCCGTACATTTCCCTTTATTGTAGTTTTTTTGCATTCCATTCTGTCTACCTTTTTTGTACTTTTATGAAATGTGGTGACTTGAATTTATTCACTCTTCTAAATAGTACGTTGAAAATTCAGTTCAGTTGAAATAACAAGTAGAAATTTCACTGCAGTGCGTTGAGTGTTCAGAAATCGGAGAAAGATCACCCGGTAATACTATTCCATCTCATTTGTATGGCCCCGTCGATAAGTGAATCCGAATATAGTGTACTAAATACAACTTGAGTGAGAACGAAAATGTGGTGGTTTCCTACATCAGTAATATCAATCAGCAGGATGAGAGAATGGATCAACCCTGCAGGAAAACTCTAAATAAACTTTCACGAAATCAACAATGAAGACACAACTAGTGTGTTACCCTCATGAAGAGGAAAAGACGACAACTGATTACAACCTAACTTTCCTACGAGGTAAGTAGAACTAACTTACACGAAATGTATCTTTGACGAAAAAATCAGTCACAAAGAAAAGAATTTTTGTCAACATTTGAAATTCGAACAAAAGCATAGGATTAGTAATGATGTGGAAATAAGTTCCTCTAAATATCAGTGAGATAATAACTACATCCACAAATTACTAAATCTCACTAGTGGTATAGTTGTGTGATACAGACAATGGGTCCCAACAGAATATTATTTTCACAGTAAGAATCATTGTATTTGTTGGTGTTAACGTCTGAATACTATTCCCTCAGTTCAACAGCGCATTAGGAGCAGAATGCCATATACTTTGACTTCTGTGTCTTACCTTCTTGTGTTACAGTGGTTATATTGTCTTAGGCACTCGGATTTCACCAAATTATTCGTTAGTTCGAGTCCCGCCTTGCTTATAAGAGCATGGGTACTGTGACTCATAGACTGGTAGATGAAAGGACCGTTTCAGGTAACTGAGTTCAAACAAATGATACTGGTGGTTACTGAGATGAAATTAGAAGATTTGTCTCCTATCAAACTATCTCGGATAACACCTTCAAAGCTATACAACTTCCTGATTATTATGTTATGAATAAAAATCTCTTCAAATTTTCTAATGCATTAGAACCCTAGTCAACTTCGTGTATCAATGTTAAAAAAAACTGCATCTTACTGCTTTTAACTAATCAAAGTACATTATTTTAATAAATAAATCAAACGAATTCCATACCAAAGTTTTCAAGCACTCAAAAGTGAAGTTTTTTAATGCCCAGGAAAGCCGAAATGTGCCACATTCTTTTCTCATACATATTTTTACAGAAGATTCCAACACCTTTAAAATTTGACTGTTGACTAGTTAGCTGACATATTACTAAACTAAACACACATGTTTACTTTCTTGCACAGTCTTTGTTGACAGTCAAATTCTCAGAGTTGGTGCATTTCTCTCAGCTACATGAAGAATTCAGAGTATTTCATCACTTTTACATTTATTATTACAATTGATTTTATATACGAACTAGCTACTGAGAACCGGTTTATCATAAGACATGAAATGAGTATAAGAAATTATTCCAGACACTGTACCATCTCAATTTCCTCATTTAATTGAATACTTAATGTAAGTGTAGAACTTGGACACTGTGGTCGCATGTAATTTCATATTAGATAAGTTTATTTTAAATGAAAGGAGACTTAAGTCAATGCAAGAACTGGCGCAGAATTATGCTCCTGTCCATCCCAAGCAAAATACTAAGCTGCATCATCCTGGAGAGAATCAAACATGCCAACCTGGATGAAAAACTTCGACCGGAACAGGCTGGATTCAGGAAAAACAAGTCATGCATTGATCAGATCGCCACATTACGGATCATCATTGAACAAAGCCTGGAATGGCAGTCACCTCTCTATCTCAACTTCATCGACTTTGAAAAGGCCTTTGACAGCGTCGATCGAGAGGTGATTTGGAAACTACTTCGCTACTACAGGGTGCCACCGACAATTATACATCTCATCCAACAGCTGTACGACAATGATGCATGCCAAGTAATCCACAACGGGAAACTTACGGAACCCTTCGAAGTGAGGACAGGAGTAAGACAAGGCTGCCTACTATCGCCAATGATTTTCCTGATTGCAGTAGACTGGATAATGCGACAAACAGCGGGCAATGAGGAAACAGGCATAAAATGGACTCACACAAAAAACTTGGAGGATCTGGACTTCGCCGATGATATATGTCTGATTTCCCACAAACTGGAAGATATGCAACCGAAAAGCAACAAGTTGGCAGAAGAAGCAGCAAAGATAGGACTTCAGGTGAACATAGAGAAAACAGAGGTGATGAAGATTCCTGGGCAACACCACCACCAACAGCAACAACAACAACAGACAACAATCAGCATAAATGGGAGGAACCTGAAAGAAACAACCTCTTTTACCTACCTGGAAAGCATCGTTTCAACTACAGGCGGAACTGACGGGGATATCAAAGCAAGAATCGGAAAAGCAAGACAAGCTTTCACTACTCTCAAGTCTGTGTGGAGGTCAACAACACTCAGCATCAAAAATAAGATCCGGATTTTCAACTCCAATGTGAAGTCAGTGCTACTATACGGATCAGAGAATTGGCGCGTCATAAAGAGCACCTCAAACAAACTACAGACCTTCATTAACAGTTGTCTTCGCTCAGTACTCAAGATCAGATGGCCAGAAAAGATCAGCAATAGAGGGATCTCTGGGAGCGAACCAACCAGGAACCGATTGTGCAACAAATATGCAGGAAGAAATGGAGGTGGATTGGCCATACTCTTAGGAAACCATCAAGTGACATCACTAGACAAGCCACTGCTCGAGTGGAACCCGAAAGGGAAGCGGCGAGTTGGTCGTCAGTGCAAGGGTAACTTGGAGGAGGTCATGTGAAGAGGAGATGAAAGCATGTGGGCAGACATGGAGCCAGGTGAAGACTCTAGCAGAGAACCGAACGCAATGGAGACGCACGGCTGAAGCCCTATGTTCCTCTAGGAATTAAAGGATACAATACTAATACTAATAATAACAATAATAATAATATGGAAGTAATCGAATACTATTTTCTGTTCACTTTATATCAATATCAAAGTAATAATTTAGGAAGGTTACCTATACAAAAATATCTGTAATGAACTTGAACGACAGTGCATAGAAGGAGCATACTTGACAATCCAATCCAGTTGGATCGGGTGCCAGTGGCTTATTGGTGTACGAGCTCGCCTTGTAACCAGAAGGTCCTGGGTTCGAATCCCGGTGGGTGCGTACTGATGAGGGGTCCAAATCTAGGACAAAACAGCTCTCCATTACTCCCAGGTTTTCCAATGGTTCTCTAACTAGTGTCTCCTCATGATGAAATCCTGTAACCAATCAAATCCCTACAAACCAACACTTGGAAATCCAATTAGTTAATGATTTTCAATGCAATTGTGTTAATTAAATTAAAAGATGTTGAGAAATACAAGACATATTGATCAGTACTTTTGTGAAAGACAACCGAAAGAGGCTTAATTTATTTTGATCAAATGCCAATACAAGATTGACAGATTCATTGTTAGCACACTTTATTAAATACTGAGTGGGCTTAAGTCCATTTCTCATCATTCCTACTCATATGTGAATCACAATATAAAGCATTTTATTATCAGTGATGTTGTTTGTTAGTTATACCTGCACAAAACTTTTGAAACTGATTCTCTTTTTGTGAATAACATCTTCAAAAAATAGCTTTTATTGATTGACTAACTGAAAAATACCTACCTACGTATACAAATCACATGCATGTTAACATTTCAACTGCATTGTGTGAAAAAAATATTGGTTAATTTCTGCTAGACTCACATTGAATGGAGTCTTTAAACACGACGAGATTAAGTGACTGGTGATTAATTGCAGACCTAATAATTGGAATGCGAATTCTCCGACCTTCAGTGAGGCAATTTATATGGTAGAAATACTTAACTAAAGTGGCTGTCTCGCATAAAACAAATACTTACAGCCTGATTAAAAATGTACAATATGTATAGGAAAACAAGACGTCTGAAAGGCAAGGTTGTCCCCTAAGTTAGATTATAAGATTCCCTATGAGATGTGTTGCTGAATATGTTCACATATAATTTTGGAACAACAAAAGACAACCATATATATATATATATATGCGTGAGTCGTACTGTCTGTTATTGAGTATTTTTGGCTATTGAATAGTACAGTAACACCTACTTAATTAAACATTGAAAGGACTTACTTTACTTCTAGTTACTTTATTTTAGACCATACTGAATACAGACAGGCTTTATTCTCACATAGAGTTGTGCGGAACAGTGAGGGACTTTTACCAAACGGAAATACGACTTTTGTTCACTGCTTATTATTGACAAGCTGGAAAATGAATTCTTTGAAGTTCTATAAATATCATCAGTTGGATTAGCCAACCAATATGTAGCGATAATCAACAAATGGGGTTTCTGCTGTTTCGTAGATTGTTAAAATTAGGTAATTCTTCCCTGTTAAAGTCAAACATTCAGTTGAATAGCAGCATTCTCGCCCTTAAATCTAAACTGTCACAGCTCTAATGAGATTGCATATGAACATTACTGAAGATACCAGTAATTGAGACATTGATAGTTCATTGCTGTTTCATTCTTAACAGCTTTTTAGCTGTATTCGATTCGTGCAGAAGCATACCTAAAAATCAGTGAAATTCCTAAATGCTTATTAAATGTTGTGCAAATCCAATGGACACTATACTCAATGAAGTAACTAGTAGTACATAATGACATACAGTGTCCACTTAGTATGCAAAGTTAATCCCCATATGATATTATGACATTTTGGAAGCAATAAAAACGAACGGAAGCTTACGCGATATTTACGCCTTTCGACCACATGTGATTCACCTAAGCGTACAACACAGCGATCTACTTCACTTAATGGAGGTAAAAGCATAACCATTTTGTGCTTTCCAGATTCTTCACCGTCTTGCAGTGTTTGAATTCGTTGCTTTGAAACACTATTAGTTTCTGGTTTTATTGTAGTACTTTTTATTGCTTGTTCTTTGGCCTGTTCACGTAATTCAGATAATTTTTGCTGATGACACCAGTCAATGAACGCGTTTAAAGCCTTTATACCGTCTTTCAAAATGGGATTCTCATTGTTGTCACTATCGCTTTTGGTCCATCGCACACCTTTTTTAACCGTTCTAGATGGCACTGTTGTAAGTAATATACTTTTTGTCTGCTTTGCATATCTGGGCGACTTATCCTACAAAAGATGAAATGTAGCCACAAACAGTATGTGAAATACAGGAATTTATTACGTAAATTTATAATCTAGAAACATGATTTTATTTCCAGTGTCATCTGCAAAAAGAAATACTAGAAATATAGGTTAGAAGATTATATTCTGTTTATATCTCCAGTTATGAATCATAAAAGTGGACGTTATTGCTAATGAAGAGGATTGTGTTGTGTTTATTGGGGGAGTATTTATTTTCCTTATTATAAACTGGAATGATTAACGATCTCCGCCAATCTTATGGCATTATTTAGAATTTTCATATTCTGTTTAATACCTTAGTCAACAATTCATCCCATTCAGATCATTCAAAACCGCTGAATTCACATTATCAGATTCCTACTCTTTCATTTAGTTTTAGCTAAGACAACTGTTGCAGCCTCAGCTACAATTGGTGGACAAACGTTCTGATCACCTCTACTGATAAGTTACTTAACTTCCATTCTTTTCGGAGGTCATCTTACTTAACATAACATTCTTAGAGCCTGTTTCCTTAATCAGCCTAAATAGTCGAAGGAAGTTACTTATTTCTGATGTCCTCTCAGTCTCTTTTGCTTCGACTGCTCAATACATTTCGTGGTCATTGTGAGTACTTATGGTCAGCTAACGTTTGATTAAATTTGGCTATGCGTCATGTATGGAACCTTCAGGGATCAGTTTCATCACTGTAAGTGTAGGACTTGGACACTGTAGTAGAATTTAATCTCACATTAAACAAGTTTATTTGAAATAAATGCATCAGTGTGCGTTATTTCAAACAAACTTATCTGATGTCGAGTTAGTTTCATTATATCTGTTATTTCGGAGGAAGCTGCAGGAATCATCAGGTATTAATAACCTTTGGTTACAGATATGAAAAGTCATTTATACTGTTTCTACAGCAATCTGAATAAATTGTCATTCTTTGACAGGATGAGTACTGCTACATGTTTTTTTACGTTCTTTCAGTGGCAGGCAAACGTGTACACAGAATGATGAAGGAAATAGATATTTCAAGCGTTTGGCTAACAACATTTTATAAAATATAAATTCAAGTGAGTCAAAACTTACACTTCGTTAAAATGTTCCTAACCTTCCCAATTTTATTTGAATGAATGTTAATAATATAAACAAATAACAGTTTATTCATGAGTGACGCTCTTTATTTAAAATTTCATACCAATACCGCTTGTACTCAATCATGAAAACAGTGATGTTTCTGTTAATGTAAAACTTTTAGGTAGACATCTAAAAATAGTTGTCATAGTGATCTAAATGCTTTAGGGTACACATACCGAATGGTTGATATGAGAGCTTGGATACCACTCATACAGGCTTTCTAATCTAAGTCAAATCGAATACACTGCTGATCAGCTTGGTCCATAGCCTTCCTGTGTTTAGACCATTTCGGTTTGTCTATCGACCACTAAATGTTAATGTGAGTGGTATCTGACTACTCATATAAGTCAGTCAGCAGTATATAGCACCATGCATTCATGCCTATTTTCCTGGTTGTCATTTATGAAGTAGTGCAAATCCCAATGTTTAAAGACTGCCTTAATTTGCACTTACACGAACTGGCTACAACATCGTTTTGCGCTTTTCCATTGTGCTGGCTATACGCACATTCCTTAAGTTTGTAATAAAGTCATATCAGTTAGATAATGTTTACCTTTTATTTTACTCAAATACACGCCGTATTTGAGCTTTTTTCCTTTATAAGCAAGTCTTTTTAATTTGCGTTTTGTCGCCAGTGTTTACATATAAGGTAGGGTACTGAACTGTTGGGCACACAGGTAAATTGAGTTAATTAAGGACTGGTGAAGTGTGGCTTATCAACACCTCTACCAGGACTTTACAGTGGCATCACGCAGATCACATACTGTTATCTGAATAATTTTGGTTTCCAAGGGAAACTGTGGTAAAATTTCATCCCAAACTGTGTAAACTGCAAATTACAAAGTAATTTGCTAGTCACGACTTCTATCCAAGGTGATCTAAAGGTTAATGGATCAATTTCTGGTGATTATATAAAACAAGTCATTTCGAACTCGAATATTCAAGAGAAAGTCTGCCTAGTAACGCGAACTTCCAAGATTTTGCTACTGAATCTCTTCATCTTATTCTTGTAAAAAAGTAAATTAATGCCAAAATCTTAAAATCGTTAATAAAAATTGATGATTAAACGAAGTATATTAAAAATAGCCACAAACCTTTAGTAAATTTCCATCACTTATTTCATACCAGTTTTCGAGCCAGAAATATAATATTCTATAGACTTTAATCCAATAACTCAACGCATCAGTATTGCTGACTAAGTGGATGCAGTCACTTATGTGGAGAATTTTTCCCGATATGATGGGTTTTGTACATTTATCCAATTTATTCAGTAGACTCAGTTCCTCTTCAAGATAATTATAATATTTGCTTTTAAATCCAGCCGACTGAAGGGAAGTATGTATATATAATAGCAAATTATTGTTAGTGATTTCTTGAGGATAATGTGTGTCACCTTTTTCAGTGGTTAACAGTACTTTCACATATAACAATAGTAAAATAACTACAGTGTCAATATCATGAAAACCGAAAGCAACTAAGGTCTTACTAATTGCTTCCAGCATTTTCCATCCTCTAAATTCATCGTTATTTTCTAAATTATAAACAATACACTTTGTTAGGCACAGACGCAATTCATTAATACATTCTTCAGGTAACTGAAAATCTGTATGCAGCAGTTCCATATCGTAACATAATTCTGAAATAGTCTGGCATAGATATGGATCTTCATCTTCCATACAAGGTGGGACTTTTTGGGAACATATACTGGGTAAAATATTTGTCCATAGCATCCACTGAATGAAACAAATAGGATGAGAGCTTGCATTGAAATCCATCCATCCTTCTGGTCTGTGATTATTTAGCAAACCTAAAGCAGGTAACCATCTAGAAGTCTTGAACCTATGCAAAAAGACGGGTAGTATGAATGCAGAAAATGTGTCCGGAGAAACTGAATTTCTAAATTCAGTTAAAAAGACAGTGTTTTCTCGTTCGTATTGTGGACGGTGAAGTGGTGGTCTGTCAATTAAATTCGATAGTAAATCCTTTTCCTTTTGCCTAGACTGTTCTGCTTGTTTAAGTTCATTTTTAGTTATTACTTTCCATTTATCCGAAGATGGCAGTATTTTCTCAGCATCGGCAGGTTGAATTTGTTCTAGTTCGCTATTCATCTGATCTTGTAAATCCAATAGGCTGATGTGTTGATCTGAACTACTTTTTTGCAAGAACTTACTTGCAAGTAATTTTTCTTCCATATTCTTATCCATTTCATCAACCTCACTCAATTCTTTACTAGTCATAGTTAGTTCCTTATCAGATTCCACTATCCAACCTGTACTGAAGTCAGAAGTTATTGTGTCTTCCAATGTGTCTTTTTCCATTTTGTTAATGAAGCCTGAATTAGCTAATCGAGCTTCAATTTCCTCCCAGTTGACTTTAGCTGTTTTCTTAGTATCATATGTCTCTGACTGACTCAGTTTTGAACAATACTTGCCGAGGAGTAAGGAATTGGGCGCCCAGCCGTATTTGGAACGACCACTTTCACGAAGAACAGTCTTAGGGAAGAATCCATTCGGTCTTTGTATTGGCAAAATACAAATATCACTATTGGCTGTCGGGCTGGTTAACTTAATAGTATCAGGAAGTTTTTCTAAGTATTGATTTGAGTTTAAGTCAGGAGATGCTTGTCTTTTTCTAGCAACTTTAGACTGCTTGGTGTGCTTACACTTCACATTTGTTGGTTTGTTTTTGACTGCTGCTTCACATTTAATTTGTAAATGAGTTTGTTCAGTGGTCATTAGTTGTTCTTTTAGTAAAACAATTTCCTCGTCATCATCAGGATCTAACTCTTTTGAATTTGGCGGTACACTCAGACTGTGTTTTGACAGTATTTTTTCATAATAATTATTAAAAGCAATTTGTTGGCCTTGTTGAGAAGTAATATAGGTATTATGAGAAGGTTTTATCCGATGCTCTACAGACTTCTTTCTCAATATTTTATCTAGATCACTATCCCTTTCTTTTAGTTTGGATAAGATTTCATTTTTTTCACTTGCTTTGTTTTCATCAGATGGAAAGTCTGCTGTAACACGAATGTTACAAATCTGTTTTAAGGGTAGAGATAAAGAAAGAAAAAGCGGTTTATTTTAATGTACGAAGTAGAAACTTTGATATTTTTAATATAAACAATGGTTTGCTGCACAATATACCTTTAAGAAACTGGTGACTACTTGCCCTCGAAATATAAAAATAATTACTTTTCCCGTCAGCCAACTGCATCGCAATTTCTTTTGCATGAAGTAGGTATTCAAAAGTAGACAGTCAGCAGTAAACAAGTCTAGAAATGTTATAATTAATTATTACCTAATAAAAAGTCAAGCTAAGGTTGGTAGGCGTGCTAACTAGACTCATACTTTCTCATTACCTTCACTTTGAACTCTACAGTTATATATTCAAATTAGGCAAATAATAAGCTTATTCATATCAACTACATATAGCAGCAAATTATTATATCAAATAAATTGTTCTGGAATTAACAATGTTCACATTCAAATGCTGTTGGAGTTCAGTTCAAAGGAAATACATATACGATATCATGTTTTGTGTGGAATTATACTGTCAAGATTAATTCTATCAGAGTTTCTATCCATTGAGTGTACTATAGGTGATAATAAGGTTAATGAGAAGTACTAATTGTGACTCAAGTTTGTGGATGAATTTTATTCACTGAAGCTATGGACTCCAGGTGAATAAGGTAAAGGAAAAGTAGGATTATGAAATACTACAGAGTAGGGTCTCGTTTGCGAACAGTCTTGCTTGCGTAGGTGTTAAGGCAGATAAACATTCGAAGCTGAGAATGTACATAGGGAAGTAAAATAGGATAGGATGGAATGTTAAAAATTGTTGAAGATCCAAATGGTTTCATTTATATGACACTGAGGAATTTCCCTTTTCTCAGTGATCTAATTATATAACCTGTGTATGACATCCTTTTTGTTTACCTATTTATTGTTTTAGAATTTCCACGCTTTCCCGGTCGACATTGTAGTTGTGCCTGTTTATATCTGATGGCAATAGTGCTGGAATATCATTTCGGTTGATCGCTAGCTTATATTGATGAAATAACCAGATTAACTGACGAGAGAACGTAATGTTATGGTGATGATGATAGTTATTGTAATCACATAAGACATCCGCCTTTTGTTTTCTCTAGGCTTTGAATCAGCTGTTTTGGACAGCATATTTCGTAATTATCTGTTTGACTTTTGTTTCATCCCGAGGTAGCATGCTGACAGTTTCTGAAGCTTCTTCTGGCCATAAGTATTTTCAATGAAGTTTACAGGGTAACCACTGAACAGTAACTCTGTAAAGACAATTCTTCTGTGACTTCCTTTGGTTGCTGGGCTCCACGGTCAGCCTCAATAAGTGTAAGTATCACTTATACGTGGCTATTTTCATGAGAAGTTGAATTGTACCTATTAGATATTAAAGTGTTGTCCAAATGTTTGGCCTTGCTTTGTTATTTTGTAAGCTTGCATCTTTTGTTTCACTGATTAGAATGTTTAGAAGTGAGGTTTTGGTATTTTGTTCTCTGTTGACTACAAAACAGTGTATCTTCAAGAGTTGAATTAATGAGATTAACTAACTTGTACGATTAATCTATTTTGACATTTGCAGCTGTGCTATTGACATAAGTTACTTAAAATTCGAATTTACTTATTGCAATGACTCTCAACTCTAAAGGCTGAACTATGGCTTCAAAGACTAAAGATTTGGCTTTGTTTCAGCTTATTTTTGAAGGTTTCAGTGAATTTTGAGAGGCGTTTGAGCTGTTTCCTAGATTATGTCAACATTGACTGACACATAAAGCTGTATTACATCAAAAGATTTTGTGTTCTCATCATTACCTATCTTGAATTTATGTATCTCCTCATGGTATTTTGTCGCTCACGTCTGACTTTCATCAACAAGATGTTTAGAATTTCTACATAATTACCGTAGTGTCTACTTCTGGTAGAGCATAAAATCTTAACAGAACCATACCTGTATTCTTCTTTCCACATTGTTTCTGTCGTGTAGTTTAATCCGTTTTGAAGAAGTTAATTTTTCTGGACTTGATTTTTAAATTGTTTTACTGGAACTTAACCTATTCTGTTGTACCTAATATTAGGCAGGTATCCTGATCCTGTGAATATCTTGTGTCAAGAAGAGGGATAGCTTAAACTGTGTAGTACATATTCAGTCACATAATTTACTGCAAAATGAGCGTCTTCACGTATATCCTTGAGAATATATATATACTACCTACAGCTGGTTTTAATGTTTGTGCAAGTGTGAGAACGTGTGGCAAAGGTTTCTGAACTTGAATTTATGGAAATCAAACTGTTTTCAGTTGAAGTGCTTTATTATCTGTTTTCATAAAAATATTCGAAATCCATTTTGAATGTACTGAAAATGGAAACTTAATAAGTTGTCTTAATCATGTAAACTGATTGCTGATATAGAATCCAGTTACATTTAATTTACCTGTAACGTAATCGATCGATTTAAAAAAAATGTTTCTCGCAAATGTTTAATTTTCTTAAAGAGTACAAAAAAATTACGATTAGTCATTAATTTGTGGAATTTTAATGCATTTACTATGTACGTCAGTTTATTAAATACACTGTTAAAACCAGTCAACTGGTGATTGCGTAGATATTCTTTACTTTTGTAACCAAGATGATAGTTAAAAATAATTTTTAAAACTGGTTTTACGAATTTCGCTTTTAGCTAGTGAATTGATTTATCTTTACGATAGTAATAAAAAATGAGTATATAACTCTAAAAGTTGTACTTTTGCCTTCTCAGCAGCTGTTAAACATAATCGATGTTCATGCACACAACAATATGACATATTTTCCTTTGACCAACAATAATTAAACTCACTACTTGCATGGTTTGAATTCGAAAAAGGTGGGTAGTTGACAAAATGTTGTATTTACTAGTTCAATTGTAGAATGCTTCCCACGTGGCCAGGGTTCGATTTCTGGCTAACGCACTCCTAAACCTCGTTTACCTGGTAGTAGGCCGGGTAAGGGGGGATATTTGGATGCAAGGGTAGTTACATAACCCTGTAAAAAACACTACAACTAATTAAACTTAAAAACTGAAGCTGTAAACGTTACGTTCCATTCGGAACGCAGGGAATAAATAAGAATTTTGTATGCCTTTCTGATTTTGTAACTTGAATACGCGATGAAAATCGCTTAAAGTCATAAGTTTTGAGTGGTGATCACAGATTAGGGAACAAAAAGTCATGTAAGAGGTTTACAAAGATGAGAATGAAAAAAATCGCATTAGCTTATTAACATCGACTCAAACCGTGTTGACTACTTGACCATTACAGTTTATAGTGTGACTTAGACTGACACTACATAAACTAATTTCATCGCTAAATTTTATCTCTGTGGTTATAAAATTTTAACTTCTCTCCCCTTTCATGCAAAGTCCCTATGTAGCATACCATATCTGATAATATAGGTGCTAATCCTCAGCCCTCCAGTCTAAACAGAACAAAATGGTTGAATGCTTCAGTCATTTTATTTGTCGGTTAAGTAGCATCAGCTCTGATGAATTAATGTCTGACGAAATCACTGCATAGATACAGAACATACATTTGACTTTCATCACATCATTCCATCTATGAACCAAACGAGATGTCTGACTACCCAATAGTGGTCGAATATACTACACAGCCACTGACTCCATACTTCGTTTGATATTCATTTAGGCTTACATGAATTTGGTTGTCACGAGGATGGATTTTTTCACAGACCTAATTCATCTGAAAAATTCATTGAAAAACGCCCACTGGTCAGTGAAAAATAATTTTACACTAACACCTTCATTCTACCTACATTACAATTTACTAGTGGAAGAAATCGAACAGAAATTCATCTTAAAACTTCTATAGTTGCAATTCATGGCTTGATAACAGCTTTTACTAAATTTTGAAAAACGCATTCAACAATAGCAATGATTTACGTTGAGATGCACCCTTAGTTTTTAACGGTCAAGTTTCATTAGTAGTTGATTTCATTGCATTGAAAGTTTTCACCTGACTTGATTCCTAAGAATCAACTAATTCTGCGTAGTCGGAAATAAATGTTGTGAGGCATTTACGGTATGATATCCGTTGGCTGACTGAGAGATGATTGTGCGTGAATAAATGATTTTGTTTATTTCAAAGTTCATCAAGTATCTCCACCATACCTTCAATTTCACCTCAAAGGTGTTAGTCGATTCTTCGAGAAATCGAAAACAAACTGCCACCAGGGTTAATAATGAAACCACTGCTGAGTGATTGGCATTTAGCTGCACAAGTTATTCATTCCTTTGAACTGAAGTGGAATCGCCAGTAGAAATATCACCACACATTGGATTAGGATACACAGCTTTCAGAGTTTACAGCACTTATGATCGGCTAAATGCAGAAGAGATTTTTTTTGAAGTTTTTTTCTCAGCATGAATGCTCATTAATGAAATCTCAAGATGGATTCAGGAAATCGATTTCCAAAATGACAAAATAAATTCGAGAGAAAGTTAAACAATTGTACACTTACAGAGATGAGTGAAATAATTCAGTAGGTAATGATTGTTTATTTTCTGGTAAATTTAAAATAACTCCTAGCTGTTTTCATTAAAATAAAAGACTTACCAAAGATAAATATGTCCCATTCATTTTTTTCAGTTCATCTTTATTCCACTCTCTGCTTCTTATTACATTTTTCATTTTAAGAGGTGTCACTTTATTTCCTAAACTCTGGTTTGTTGAGTTTAATAAATTCCGTCTAATGAAAAGGCTTTTGTTTATTAACGCTGTGTAGCGGAAAAAATACATTAAATTATTTATTGTTAACAAAATATCACCACTGTTTTGAACACTGAGGACTCTGCAGGTAGTTTGAGGTGCTCTAGAGCCTGTGGTAAATGGTAGTTTTAGTGTATTCACCAGTTGTATATTACATTTTATACCATTGACGGAAGTATTTTCTGTTGCAAATGGCGTTATTGTACTTGCTAACAAAGCTTTTTTATAATTTTGATTACTGTTATTCCTTACACTTTCTAATACTGCCCGCCATATTTTTAGATAGAGACTTTCCTGATCGATGGGATCAACAGATATTGTTAAAAATATTTGTTCAATGATAGGTGATTTCTCAAAGTATGTATTGAGCGAACTCCTGATAGTTAGTCCAAAACAAAGATCTTTCAAAAGTGTCGTATCAAGATGATTATAGTAGGCTTGGTTTAAACGACGTGTTGTTTTGAGGCTGAAAACAGAATAGTTGTCCCAGGTGTCACTGACTTCAGCACATATAGCATGACAATAAGAGACATCCGAAAGGAATTCAGATCTTCCAGTGTTTGAATGGTCCCCAGCAGTATAAACACAATAAATGTCTGTGTTGTTAACAATTTTAAATGGGAAGTGTTTGAAGTGTATGCGCAGATTTGCGTTATCATAGTCGGAATCTTCTATTTTTCTCTTCTGAACAATAATTGGTAAGGGTCTGATCAGTTGCCAAACTTTAATTGTCCCATCAACTGTTACAGTGTACAGTCTTCCAGTTTTTGGATTTGATTTAATTGAGGAAAGTGGTGAACTGCTGCTGGAATCTGGTGGGTTATCTACGTAGTAAATCCAATAATAAAACTGAATATTATTATTAATTTTCTTACACAGAACATGATCTATTTCATCTGTAATACTATAGCAGTTTGTATAACTTTCCATATGATTATTTTTATCATTTGAACATAGCTCATAGTCACTACTTAGGTACTGACTTTAGTTTACCAATGAGAAAACCACCCACAAAAACGAAGATTTACAAGTCTTGGTTTAAAGGGATTTGATTGATTTCAAGTCTGATCACGAACTGACATCAGTTAGAGGCATTGAAAACCAGGACTGATGGACAGATGTTTCATCCTAGTTTTGGGCTCCTCATCAGCACGCGCCAACGGTCTCACTGGGGTTTGAACCCAGCACATTTAGGTTGCAAGGTCAGCCCACTGGTGATTCCGCCAATGGGGTGGAGTCCATTGGCTCGTCAATTCTGATTTCTACCATTTCGCGATACATACCATCACTCCGCCAGCTTATGTCATCAGTGACTACTAGTCAACTGATTCCTATTGATAAACAAAAGTTCTGTGCAGATAAAGAGAAACCATGAAATAAAATCGATGCATGTAATTCTGCTCCAGTGTTTGTCTTATCTCCCCTCGAAAACATTGATATATGATCAAACTGATCATCAGATAAATAATGATGTGACTTTACTCATAGTATTTATTAGTAATGAGTAATATAGTTTGAAAATACTGATTTTATTTTTGATAAACAGGATTACATGTGATGATGTCTAACTGAGAAATGTTTTGTCACACAAAACCCAATATAAATTAGTCTTGTTGGGTATGATTTTCAATGTTTAGGCGTCCGTAATGAACATTCATTAGAAAATAACAGGAAGTACTTTGCACTTCTTATCGGTACACATTCAATTTCCTCCGAAATATCATTTGTGGATTTCGTCGGTTCTGGAATAATCTCTCCTACTTTTAAATCCTGAATGAGAATAGTTGGTATTTATTTATTTTCTGAATTTTTTCGGATGACAGTTACTATTTTATTTGATAAAGAGTAGCTGGTTCGTCAGCTCATATGTTCTCTGTAATAATTGCTCTTCGTTAAACCTCCTTATTACCTACAAGCTCTTATGAAAATGTGCTTCAGTAATATCCAATTTAGCTTACATCTGGCTATTAGTTCTATGTTGAGTGAATTTCTTCATTTGTGCTATGGTACCTGCTGGCTTTTACCTAGTAAAAGAAAGTCACAGCTGTCTTCATTTCATCCGAGATCCCTGTGAAATGTGGTGAGTATTCAGTAATAAGAGTATATTTGGAAGTTAGAATATCAAAAGAGCCTCTAATAATTTCATTTTGCCAACACGAATAGGGTATATCTTACTGTACCATTAATCCATTGCACGTGAATTACAACAACCTACCTAAGCCGACAGGTGCATGACTCAGAGTCATTTGGAAATGGACGAATGTATTTTCATCCTTAATAATTACTTGTCTAGTATTTCATTCATACATAAAATACATTTAATAGTATTTCTGCCTGGTACTAGCCTGTTACTATCAGAATAAGAATGTAAAACAAGGTATTACCAATGATTAACTTAAATGTTTCTTTGAAATGTGATATAAATATTTCGACAAATAGAAATTCTAAGTACCGAGGTAGTAAGAATAGAACTTGTGCACTGTGGTAGAGTATAATTCCGTTGTGGGTAAATTTTATTTTGATAAAGTCTTACAGTGTTATACAGTAATATTTACTGATGACGTTTTGAGTACAATTTATTGCTCATGATCATATATAGTTACTCACACAACTTTCTCACCCCATTTATATAATTCCATTATTTTTCATCACTTGACTTGATTGGTAGTAGTATTTTCCACATTTCAGGTATGAGTGATGATTCATTCCTATTGCATGTGTTGGGTGTAGATTCGATGAACAAAGATTCAGTAATCAACCTCTCTCTCCACCCACCTAGATTACTTTTTAGAATTTTAACCCTCTCCCACCCTATTGTGTGGTTGTGTGTTAATGCATGCATTGCAATTGCCGAGCTTTTTTCTAAATTACTTATCTTTGCGAGGTCAATCATTTTAACCTTTGCTAAATTCTTATGTTCTGACAAACTGACTACTCCCGATCTACTAGTTTGACCTATGTAGTTGACGTCATAGTTATTGTAAGGTATTTTGTGAATTATTTGATTTTGTCTAATTAGATCAACAGGGTCCTTTAACCTACAGAGCTTGTCTTATCTGAGTGGGTTTGAATGCCACTCTAATTTCTGCTTTATCAAAAATCCTACGTAGGAGGTGTCTGAGATGTCCCTTTCTTATATGGTAACACTAGATGCCTTATATTCTCTCTTATTTATGTCATCATTATTAGTTTCCCCATTAATTTTTGCTTTTGACCTTTTCTGATCTTCCTAATGAGTTTTATAGGATAGTTATTTGACACCAACGATTCTTCTATCTATTTCATTTCATCATTTAGCTCTTTTTTGTACTACTTAGTGCTACTGCTTGGTTTGTCAGACACTTAACTAAACACGCCTTAACAGTTAACTGATGAGATGAATTAAAGTCTAAATATCTATTAGGATGCGCTGCTTTTTATAAACGCTAGTGTGCACTTTACCTTCTGTTCGTTTTATTTTGACAATCTAACATAGTTATTTGTCCTTGTCCATTTTCCGATTCAAATGTAAATTTTATTCCCTATACTAGTGAGTTTGTATATGTGAAGAAGCTAGAGATATGTTATGTTTTTAACACTGTGAAAGTGTCATCCACACATCTTCAATGGATTTATGCTGCGTAGCATTTCTTTGTAGCGTTGTTAGGTAAGCATTCACTAGTGGATATTTCCTTTAACCTTTTCCAGTCAGTCTGTGACTTGTTAAAATCCTTCGTTGCCACTCAAATAAGTGTGTACATCATGTAGTTGAATAGTGATGCACGTTTACTTCCCCATCATTTCAAGTCTCATTTAATTCTTAACTTTCTTCTTTAGAATAAAATTACTTTTATTGGTTGTATACAGCTGTAAGTATGCTGAACACAACTGATGTATTTTATGGTTTCTCACTTTTATTTCCTTCTAAACCAGACGAAAAATAAACCATGCGCAATTTTCATTTCACAGTGTTTGAAAACAGACTGACGAATGATCACTATAACATTTCATATTTCTCTGAGGTTCAAACACGAGGACTTACAACAGTTGAATTTTTCTTGATAATTTAAAGCCATAAGCGTCAGTAATAAATTGCTGTTCATTTCGTACGACAGACAAAGCAATAACCTGTAAAACGAGGGATTATTTTATGTTGTATTTTTGTGATCACTTACAACTCAGACAAGTCGATTTCTACTGACTGTAAGCCTTTATAAATAATATTTCTTTCCTTTTCTAAATCTCTGCTAGATTTAACATAGGTCTTATGTAGAGTATAATAAGAAGCATGACCAGTCAAACCATTTTCCTACTTCACGACAACTCTATTCAGCAAGTCTTGTATGAGAAAATTGAGAGAATATGTGAATATTATATCCTCAAAAATAATTTACCGACCGATGTGTCTCAACTGCCTGAATTTCTGCCACGTAACATCATCCAGAAGTTTAAATAATGATACAAGCGTCAAAGCAGAATTTACTGCACACCCATACCCTTCTACGCCTATCTACGATCGACACCAGTATACTAAAAATGCATTGTGCAAGTGTTCTGTTTAATAAAACCATGTGGAATAAATGACCACCTAAATTTCAAGTCGCAGTAAAGTTAAATTAATCCTTACCGTCTAATAGAATTTCAATAATCAGTAGAATGAAGTTATTAAAACACCACTAGAATATAGTTGGCCAATTATATGATTGAAACGAATTGATCATCAGGTGAAAAACAGTCTGGCCATCTTTAGAATTGACAATAATGCATCTAGAAACTTGTGATTTTCCCAAAAGTTGTACAATACGATGTTCCTTCGTGAAACCGAAAGATGGTTATCTAGTATAAATTATTAAGCTATTAAAAAAGAAAGAAACGTGTGTGACGATGTCGACTCATAATCCAGTCACTGTGGATATCTATTTGAAGTCAACATCCTTAAGTTATCAGGAGCTCAGAGCAATAATATTCTGTTGTGTATCATTTGTTATTTATTGAAATGGAGTTGAAGTATTCATTATATATATATATATATATATATATATGATCACACTCCACACAGTGAAAAACGTATCATTACTTACCTAAAGTTTTAGTAGATAAGTGTGTTGAAATTTTACTCAGTATCTTGCCCTCTTCAGGGCACAGTATCGCTAATGAACCGTTTGATGTCCCAACTAGAAACAGCAAGATGACTTGAGGCTGTAAGTCGTTTGAGTCTTCGTTTTCTAAAAATGTCTTAAAGTAGTCTGGACAATGTACTGGATAAAGTAGTAGTGGCCCAGAATAAAGTGCACTGTCTTCGGCTGACTTCCAGACATAAAGTAAACTACACGGTCGACTGCATGTAGAAAATACAGCAATAGTTCCATTCTGTAAATGCAGGTAAAATATTATCATTCAGAATTAGTTACCCAACTGTTGGAAATATTCAACTCATCCATTACGAAAGGCGTATCTATAATGAGATTTTCAATGCTTAGTATTGGTCAGATTAGTATTGAACAAATACACCAGCGATCAAGTAATATGATTTCATATGAATTACAATATAGGGGTCATTGACTAGTGTAATATACACTGATTTTTGTCCATATCATCTTAGTTAATCACTTTTATTTCGAAACTTGATTACTAATATTACGAAAGAAAGTGCATAAAGTAGTTCTTACTGTAGCCTTAAATGCATCTAGTCAATTATTACACAGTCATAACGGAGATGTAAGAAGGGAAATTACCCAGTATCATAACACAACAATGTCCAAGAGTTTTAATTTAACTAGCTTTGTGAAAGAAATCTAATGGCCACCATTAACCAAAATTAGTGAAAAGTGATTTATACATAACCGCTTAAAATTAGTGAGAAATATTCCGGAGTTTCTTTTAATTAGAAGGTCAGAAGGCCCAGGAATTAAGAGAGTTTATGACACGTTTGGTTATTTATATTCTGAAATACTACGAAAGTACTTCATATGGAACTTAGATAAACATATATTGGCCAGTAACTTTTTTCAAAATAACACTGAGAAAAAGACAGAATTTAAGGGATAAATTCATTCTGATAGATAATATTTATTCGATTTGCGTATGGAAAAAAAAGCAGTTTTAGTTTAATACGAAAATTCACCAATCTAATGGTGATTAGTCTGCTAAAAAATAATCAGTCAGTATCAACATGTCGGTTTACAATAAATAAACAATAGAAAGTCGGATACCACTGAAATTCACAGTTATATGAGGTGCCCAAAGCTCAAAGATACCGCACACTTATGAGTATAAAGCCTTACAAAAACTAATTGCAGGGTTTGTTTTCGATTGACTGCTAACTTCTGACGTCCCAACACAACATCGTGGGATAGTGTGTAGACAGTTTTCATTGTCCACTTGCACTATATGTGCACAAGACTTTCACGTGGTATTTATCTCACAGATAATGTGTTTTATTGTGTGATTCTAACACATACTGAATAAGAAGATTCATACATGTAGAATAAAGTAGGGCTTAGTATATGCAGTTTTCACTTCTAAGAAGACTGCTTTTATTCATCAGTTGGGACCTTAGAGACAAGTTTAAGTAATTTTTTATTTGCTTTGTTGAGGTTAATTGATTATTTACAGCATATCAGCATATACTGAAAGGTATAGTCTTAAGACAAAACTAGGCAAATTTTATGTTACTTGAAGTATGGATATATGTTATTCTCTTCTAGTGTACTGCTTAATGAAATGTTCCAGTAAGAATGCACTCGTCCACTTGATAGTCATCACAGTAAGAGAAAAAATTGTCAGTTCTTTTCCTTATCAGTACGCAGTTGTATATGGTACCTTTGTTTTATTTTTAAGTGATTAAACAGTTTTTTGTAGAAAATAAGAAGAAAAAATCTAGAAATAAAAAAACTTACACTTTGTAAGACGAATAATTTTTCCAACATCCAATGCCATACGGCATCTTCCGCTGAGTCTTCACATACGGCTGTTGTTATGATATATCCAGTTGGTGTAGAGATTAAATGTATGCTTCCTGGCTTTCCATCACACACAACAACTGCTATGTTAATTGCATCAGCTTTTTCAACTTGGTTGCAGTCAGCCGGCTGTTGCAATTCTAAATTATCTACATTGTATACTTCATCCAGCTGAACAAATGAAATATGTCTGACTGTTTGCGGAAACTCTGCTAATGGCGAGCATGGCTGCTTGAAGTAAAGAAAATGGAAAAGGACAAAGTAATTTTGAATACTGTGATTTTAAATGTGAGCTAAATAAACGCGGACTCAAATATAAGAAGCATTGCAAGGGCTTAAGGAACAAAATTATTTTAATGTGGCAAAAATCACCATATAGGCATTTAGAAGGCCAAAGTACTGAGAGAAGAAACATTTACTGTTCAATTAGATCCTCGTCTATAGCCCTACTCTAATATAAATAGCAACTTTGATGCAATACAGAGGTTTCAGACACTTATTCCCATTCATGGAGATGAATAAAGCAAAAACAACGGTTTGTGATACCATTGTTTATTCCATCGGCTTCTCATCAGCTGCGTACGGCCTAAAAAACCTAGTTTGCGTTAATGCACAGTGCAGCTTTAAAGTACTTGAAAATGTGATATAATTTCAGTTGACAAGAGACTTCAGACATAATAATCAGTGATCATAAATTACATTTATATCACTTGTGCATAGAAGGTGTAAATTTAAACAAAAGTAAACCCAAAATAAATAATAATGAATATTTGGATACACTAGGAAAGGAGTTGCACAGTAAAGACAAGAGGTGAATGAGATGGTGTGTAACTAATAAGTTGCGTAACAATGTCTTGGGTGCAACTCAAATTATGAAAATAAAAGATAGGCAAAACTACATTATAGTAAAGTGGAAGGTGTTGAACGCAGAGATTACGTAACAAATAGAAAGCAGTATAAAGACATCGAGTTACTAGGTCAAAGAAAGTCTCATAACTGATTCTTTCTTAGCACATAAACCGGGTTTTAAACGTTTGATAGTGGCTGCCTAGGGAAAACCTGAGAAGTATTGCTAATCTTAAAAGATTTCAGAGTGTCCACCTTATGGTCCATATCAATGAGATGCCTGGCAATGGTACTACTGGAAGAGTTTGTTCCCTTTTTTGTTATATGGTATATGTTCAAAGAATCTAAGGAGTCTTCTTCTTTCTTTCCTCCCTCTCTAAGTGTTGCTGCAGATACATTTAAAAATATATAAATAGTTAAAGCTAATGTAACAGCAGAAGGCAAGACATGGAAGCAAAGGTCTTTTTTCCATTGATCAAACTTATATACATATACATCACTGAGTGTGTGATTTTGGTCTACATTAAACGACATGAAGTAGAATGTTCAAACACACATTTTATTTTGTTGCCAATGCAATATTGAACTGTGGGAATATGTGAGAATAATATTCCGTTGGAAAACATCGTCTCTATCACACCACCACACTAACATAAAATGGATATCTGTAGACCATTGGCTGCATCAAATGGCATGTTGCCCGATAGACAGGAACCAAGTTAGCTGCAGGATAGGTTCCCCCTAGTGTGGCATTCAGTCTTCTATCGACTATTCCTGCAGTATTAACACCTCTGAAATAGAGCTGCCTTGTAAATGGGTCTCAATACCACTGTGATTTGGTTCACACTCAAACCTTCACATCTCCTGTACTTGTTAAGGAATTTCTGAGGGTGAACATTATTTTTCAACATCTCACGAATCAGTAGTACTTTTGTTAGTGTCTCAGTGTAGCATATTCTTCTGGCTCTGTAAAACAGAGTTCTGACCAATGCTGGTTTATAGAAAATTGAAAAGAGAAACTTTTGAAGTTTAAGTTTTATCCCTTTTACGTAGGTTTTGAGTGAATGGACATCTGGAGACCGTCATCTCCTAAATGTTGCAATTTGATGTCAAGAAAATCAAATTTTCATTATTTTATTATTCCGTGGTGAAGTCAGTATTTACATGTGAGCCATTAAAGAATCCAAGCAAGTAGGATGCATGACGTTTTTGTCCTATACTACTACTACTACTATATACATGCAAAAAACTGAAAATTTCTTTAATCCATTTACAAGTCATCATTTTGCCATTCTGACTTCTTCATGTTTAACTGCTTATCACGTAGTCAGTTTGAGCACTTGTCTATTTCTTACTTACTCCTCTTAATTTTCCAAAGTTGTGCATTGTGTAATCCCCTTACTGTTGATCAGATTTGAAATATAACTGCCAGTTTTACCACATTATGTTACTGGAAAATGTGCAACTCAAACGTTTTATAGTCACTAAGTTGGATGAACAGATATCTAGTTGAAAAACAGGGAAGTAAATCTGTTTAGCTGTGTTGTCAAGTATATATCCAGTGTTTCATTTCTTTCTTACTTCCGTACTAATTTCTGAGACAAAAAGTCTACAGAAATGGAGACATTTTATTAATGGCATCCAAGTCTTCAAGAAGTTTAAATATGTAAATTAAACTATAAGTGAGATTTTTGTCCAGTGTAGTGCTAATCCCCAGGCTTTTGTGGTAACTGTAAGGAATCGCTGATATTTACACTTTCACAGAACTTAATTTAACTATACACCGACCAAATAAAACAAATTGTTAAGTACAGGTCACTCATATCTACCAGTAAATAAATTATTTTTATTATGTTATCAAGTTGTAAACATATTTCATATCTAAGTAATGCTAACAAAGGTAAAGATATTTCTTGTATCCACCTACATGGCTATTACTTTTTAATGAAACGTAAACTGGAGACTATAAACACCAAAATACATGTGGCGGAGGAGGGGCTTGTTCCACTATACTTCGCCTAATCTTATCATATTTTAGTTTATCAAACGTTTCCACGAACTAAATAAATGATTTGACTTTTAGACACATGCATTTGAGTTGTATTGCTACCTGGACGTTTTCGTTTTTGTTGCTGTTTACTTCTGTGACTGCTAATGTTGTTACTTACTATTTTGATTCCACTACACATACTTTCTTATCCAAATTCTGAAGAGGTGAGATGTGTCATGTAACTGTACACCATCTCATTTTGTTGATTTATTCCCTCAATGTTAAGCATGAATTCCTAAAACTCTAACAAAAAACTGCAAACAACGGAGCTGAAACTCCTGAATGCCAACAGTGTTCTGGGTTCTAAATATTTCTAAAAGTTACCATAAAAAGTGGTAATATAAGTGATAGACTGGTTACGGTAAAGTTAAAGGAAATTTTAATAATGATTCCGCGGTTTGATCTCAGGATGTCGAAATCAAGTCTCAGTTGTCTGATCATTTACACAAATATCATATAAAATAGGAATTTAATTTAGCTATGGACAGCAATTTATGTTAGAGACGTCATCTAGTCAATACTACTTCACAGTATGATATATATGTATATTTATATAATAAATAAATAAAACTGAATTTATCATTCACTACTACAGTATTTCTTAAATGCATCGTTTACGAAATGCTACTGGTAAGAAAAGATTTCCTTCACCGTGTGATATTCATTGAGTAAGAATCTTTACAATAGTCATTTTGTTTGAACCAGACAAAAGTTAAATAAATTTAAATTCACATTACTTCAGATAATGTCCAGTGTTCCAAATAGTACTCTGTTTGACCTTCTGATTTCCAGTCATCTCCTGTCTTAACTCCTATGAGAACAATATTGCCCGTGTGTTGTATCACACATACGCCATAGACCTCATGAATATACTTTGATGAATTTTTGTTTTCTGACAAAATGCTTGAATATAAATTCATAAGTGCTTGTCTGGAATCCACTTCCATCATGCTGTTCGTCTGAACATCTCTGACAGTCCCGTTTGTCTGCACATCATCAGAAATTAATTCGTTGCTTCCTGGATTAATGCACTGTGATTGCCAAAACTGCCAACACTTCATCGTCCCATCCCTGCTTATTGAAATAAAACTCGGTGATATATAGTGAGATGCGTGTGGCCTTATTAAATCCCATCTGTGAGTGGAAAAATGAATTATTTCATTCAAGTGACTATGAAATACTGCCAGCTGAACTTGATCTATGTTCCATGTCTGAAAATGAAAATTTTAGGATTGGCGTTAGTTTAATTTCCTCGAATTAGAGGTTGAATATCTTAAGCCTCCACTACCACTAAACTACAACACAGTGATTTTGCATTAACGATGAAAGATAACAATCTACAAATCCCATTTATACACTTGGGAGAAAGAACAAATTGGGTGAAGAAATATTTTTCTTTTCAGTTAGATTCTCATCAATGACTCCACAGTAATACATAATTTTACATTGAAATTATACCCATAAGTGAATGATTGTGTGATGGCCTGTCGCCAACCCCTATAAGTAAACTGGTGGTGTTGAATTCCGTAACTATTTGCACCTCTCCTATACCTTAAAACGGATATTTGTTATTGTCTGATACCACCACATGATCGGTATAATTTCAATGTACAATTATATGTTGTTATTATTATTGTTATTAATGCTTCTTGATTGTAGCGTCGAAATAGATGGCATTCTTATACAGTGTCAGTTAAGGAAATGCATTGTGATCTATGCCACACAGGTTTATCAAACTTCTGAGTAAAACAATCTGTACTTGTGCTAGAAAACTGTGTTTCAGTAGACGACCGAGTAGTTTGGATATCATTCAACGATTTCGTCAGTGTTACTGTAGACGAATGAATGGTGTATGTCGAGAGCTGAACGTCAGATAGAAATAGAATGTGTTTATCTGACCATGGAAATATGAGGTTGTGTACAAGTGGATGAACAGTCGACAACTTATTACTTTAGAATAGGTGTTTAACTCATTGCAATTTGTGTGTTGTTTTCTGCTGACCAGGTTGAACAATATCCATTGAATTACACATTTATGTTGGATAAGATTATAAGGTGATGAACTGAAATATGAAATGAATGCAAAACATTTGTGACCGTAGGTTGTTAGGTTTGGCTTATAGAAATTTTCTGAATGTATTATTAGACTCTTGCAGATATGGCTCAAAATCCCTCCTAATGAGGCAAATGTATTTACTTCTCATTATTTTTGGGATTCCGTGCATTTTCACCAGTCTTCACTTAATTGCTTTGCCCAAACACATGTTTTCCGATTATGGTAGAATTTTTTTACTTGTCTTTTCAGTTTGTTGTACTGTTTTGACTTGCCAAAACTGTACCTGTTTCACTTGGTGCAGAGATGGTTCTGTTTCGCTCAGTTTGCCTTACATAATTACTAAATCTTTTGCCTAACATATTAGTGAATTAATCATACTGTATCGAGTTAGCAGTGTGATGTCGTGTTTTAAATGTTAAATGGGTTCTTTAGATAATGATTACAATTTTTCCTTCATTATAGCTGTGCGCTATTTTAGTGTCAGGTGATTAGTTAGTATCAGCAGAATATTATGTGTAAACACATGATATATTTTAAAACTTTGTGAAAGGAACTGTTGACCATTTTCCTATTTTCAGATACACTTATACAGCACTGACTTCCTATCTATCTATCTAGGGGAAAACCATGTAGATAATGCATTGTATGACCTATCAGCTTGTTTCCACTTTGGTATAAGATTATGCTTGTTGAATGTTTTTCCGCATGATTTAAATCATATGTACAGAAATAACCATTGCAGAATAGAGACAGGACTTCACCAAAATGTTACTGTATAACAATGGCCTGGCAGAAGTTAGAATTCATGGGCCATTGGATTGGGTCCCAGTGGCTTAATGGTCTACGAACTCGCCTTGTAACCGGCAGGTTCTGGTTTCGAACCCTAATTGTGGGTGCGTGCTGATGAAGAACCCCAGACTAGGACGTAGAAAACAGCTGTACAGTACTCCCAGGTTTTCCAATGGTTCTGTAACTGATGTCAGCTCATAATGAAATCACACGAAATCTCTACAAAAAACCAATACTTGAAGATTTGATATCTATTAAATTCTATTGATATGCCAGAATAAATTCAAGCAATCCAAAAGCAATATATACATAACTTTTCTTCTCAAATATGGTGAGCAATATCTTATCAAAGAACTAAGACTGGATGCATCTCATTATGAAAACAGCTTTATGATGACGTATTAACAACTATTGCATTCAAGGATATTTTCATACATAAATGTACAATGTAACAAGTTTTATGCACTAAGGTACTTTGATGAAATTGATGATGCTGCCAATTGAAGAAACATACCTTTATTGTTCCGCACATATCACCAGTTATTAAAATTTCCAGTGGAGTGAAAAATAAAACGGATGAAATTTGCGAATTATGGTTGATAGTTGTCTGTTGAAATGTTTTTAAATCCAGAGATTTAAAGGTTTTCTCGTCATCGTCACAACCACAATCATAATATTTAGAAGTGAAATGGTCATCACATGGTATACATCGTAACCAGGCTGAATACTTCCAACCAAGCAGCAGTCGGAGGTTCCGATTACTTTTTTCTTCAAAACTGATTAGTTTTGAAGGAAACTGATAGTTTTCGAGGAGTTTTCGTAGCAAAGGACACGAAACAGTTTGTTCAGATACCTCATCGCAATGTTCCTGAAATCTTTGCAGTGGAATAAAACTTTTTAACATTAAGATTGGTACACACTTGTCAGGGATTAGTTTAGCATTAGTAAAATGAAATCTCCAGTGTCTTGCAAATATGACCCAACATACATCATTTGAAAATAGTGAAATTGACTTCAGTTCCAACGAAATAATACTACCTGAATTTGAATTCGAGAGGACACCAACCAAGGGGTTCTTAGTTGTAGATGGAACTCCAATATTCTGGAAATAGTAAATTAATAAACTTTAACTGTATTATCCAAAGCAAAAAGTATAAAAGTAGTTCAGTATAATTTAAACTGCGTCGGTGGTGTAGCGGTTAGGACGCTCACCGGCCATACACATGGTCCGGGGTTCGATCCCTGGCCAACACAGTCCTTTGCCTCGCTAAGCCAGAAATAATCCCAGTGAAGAGGAAAGGTTGGGCATTAGGCTAGTAAAATAAACACTGCTACAGAAACTTCAAGCCACTAGCTTGAGGCCCTATGTTCCACTGGGGAACGTGAAGTGAAGAAAAATAAAATAATTTAAACATGGGAATTCAACTGAACAGTGAATGAGAGAGGCAGACCCTTTTTGTCAATATACGTACTGTTTATACGCAGCGGTTAAACGCTTTTTTATTCTAACAGCCGTTTTGAACAACAGTTTCTCTGATAGGTAGGTAGGTAGATGAAATAATTCACAACTTATTTCTGTTTGATGTGGAATGGTCTTATGAAAAACATATTCAGACTTCACTCTCACATGCACTGGAAATCAAAGCTGCCATGCAGGTCAGTATAAAGAAGACTGGATAAATAAACAGTTTCCGCTTTATTATCAATTACATCATAATATAGTGTATCATATTAGACGTTAGAAGTCATTTGGTAGAAAACACTGTACCCAGGTTTTATGCTTGTTGACATTCACCACTAAGAAGCTTCTGCAATCTGAGAAAAATTCATCCTTCCAACTAGATTTGAAGCTGCATAACCTGGTACAACAGCAACAAATTTATCGCCGTAAAGTTTAGGTCACAACTGACATCCTATAGGACTATTTATTTACGCAAACTGGATTTAGTCCAAAATCCTTTCATTGAAGTCCTGGCATCTTTTTCTTGCAATCAGACCACTAAATTAAGTGAGAGACACTGGAATAGACTTCCCCACATATCAGTTAGAAAAATTCAACTTCAAAGGCTAGACAACCATAATGTCTACCAACAAGCAGCGGGTCAGTCTAAATCTTAAGATATTGAACATTATCATGGACACCTTAGGTTGACTACAAGAAAACTTCATCTCGAATATATTCTTGTTAGAAGATTCTTGTCAGTGGAAGGTGTCACAAACAGTTAGATTTAGTTCTATGCGAACATATCTTAATTGTGGAACAGCATATATCCAAAAAGTGGTAGCGATTTCTAACTGAATATAGCATTACCAACAGTATGATTAAATCAATGAATGAGAACACATCTTCGTGTTATGCATTTTGGGGTTGGTTATCAACCGCTTGAGGCTAGGAAGGCCATTTGTATAAAAGCGATACCCCAGCTACTGAAACTTCGAAGCCGGAAACCCTACGTTTCACTCGGAATGCAAAGGTGTTATTATCTTTATTTATTTAATGTTAACTGCTCGTTGTACAATATTGTTTGATGCCTTGGCGTTACTTTTTTAACTTTGTTTTACACTTACACAGGTATAGTAAAGTTTTTTGGCACGCATACTTTCTCCCTTCCAGTAATCCTTGGTGAAGTGACTGACTACATTCAGTAGTAAAAAAAATCTCATTAAGTGATAAAATGAGGTCGAAAGAATTATAAGAAATAGGAAAGAAGTATAAAATTGACTTTGAAATAAATGAAGATATTTCTGCCTTTTATTTCATAGTATACTTAGGAAAAATGAACAACTGAAGTATGTTTATTCACATGAACTGTGATCAAGATTTGACCGTATAGTTCCAAAACAATCGGGCGCTGAGTGAGAAGTAGACATTTGAAAAAATTATATTTGTAAAATCTCAGCAAAACTGAAATGATTAATTCCAACGTTTCGCTCGGCAAACTGGTCCGAAATTAATCGACATTAACAGAAGAGAGGGTCACATATAAAAGGACATCTCTTGTTTTAGATGCACAGCTTTTTCCTGAAAGAACAAGAAGAGGTTGAAATTAGTAAAGAACAGGAAGTCGGAAAATCGGATGTGCTGCGAATTCCTTTGTCTACCTAAACGAGTAACCATATTCGAACGCGACCATAAGCACTCAGTTAGCTGTTTTATCCTAGTTTGGGATCCATGATCTAATTAGAGACTAATTAATTCCCTGCAAACCAACACACAGTACCACTTAAAGAAAGTATAATGATAAGGCCAATGTTTTAAAGTTGGATGCTAAATTGTATTTTTATTAAATTGTTCCTGCTTTTAGTTGGATAGAAAAAAAAGTTCTAGAAGGGAAATATTTTTCCTTTTTCGGCCACTAACTTACTTCAAAATTTTCATAAGACAGAGGAAACAAACTATTGCCACCCGGTTTCCAGCCAATAAGAAGATTCATTTTCGACGCATAAGCTAGTCGATTATAACGTGGTGTGGGATTTCTGTTTGCTGAAGAAAAGCAATAATATCAGGAAAAAGTGAAGACAAATCTCTGATTAGGTAATTGGCTATATTTGATTTACGAAATTTTAGGTTGCCTGCTTATAAACTCAGGTTACTATAAAGTCAAGATATTCAGTAAATGCCTACTTATTTAGGCCAAATCACTAGGAAATATTGATCAAAGAATGAATAACAGCAAAAAGTGAATTCGTTGGTAAACTCAGAAGTTGACTAGACAGAATATTGAATACATTCTTATGATATAGTCTCATGATGAAAAGCATGAATAGAAAATTCCAAATTTCCGAGAAAACTTGATGGTTGTTAGAAGTATGATCTAGGTATCATTAATAATGTTTGAAGCTCGAACCTAGACATTATATACACCAAAGAAAAAATTGGTGTAAACTAGTATTTAGTGTTTTTGTTGTTGTTGTCTATGCTGACTAGAATGAGCCTCCAGTCATGACACTGTAGCCAACTGATCACTCGAAAATATCCCACACACTGAGTAGACATACAGAAGTCAAATCTTAACTAAGACAACAACTACAACTTTATTATTCACAATCCACAGTATATGTCGTCCACACATCAACGGAAATTCCATACAAAAACCATAGATAAATAATAAATATCTGATGGGTCGCATCTCTCATGACTTTACGCCTAACAATGTTAATTATTCCATCCTGACACAAATATATTAAATAAAAGACTGAAATCTCAATGAGACCAATGGTATGACATGTAAAAAAATATCAAGCGCCGCAAATCCAACGTTTCTAGATAATTTTATCCGCTCAGCGTGATCTTATTTATATCCAAATTCCAGCTACTAAACTTCGGATTTCTATGCAGATAAGAGGACTCAAAAACACAAATCTATCGATTACCTTCAGTGTGAACGAAGCTTGCCTCACAGCTAAACATTCCACAGTGAAGTGGTGTACAACCAACTATTCGCATCCTTATCAACATCAGCTGGCGATAAATATGTACAGGACAAGTGCAAACTACAAGACTTTTATTAATAACTAACTTCACAACGTAGGAGTTTGCTCAGTTTAAACTGCCACTTTTCGGAAAACCACATATAAAAATAAGAAGAATACTACGAAACTGCATGTGCTCGATTATACTTACGCGTTAGAATTCTACTTTTAGGGATAATTAAATATTTCACAAACTGATTGAAGTTTCCGATGACACGCCACTTTGTTGCTTTTCTCTAAAATGTTAATCCCTGACACACCATAGTCGAACAGGTTAACATTCAACAAAGGTTTCTAATATGAATTTGAATAAGAATTGTAGCAGTGAACACCTCTAGCAGAAAACAGTTGTCGTTGTCACGTTAGATCGCTACTATCTCACACAGTTGCCTGAGTTCGACCATTAAGAAAACAACAATCACACAGAGTCGCAGAGCTTCTGTATCGATGGGGTCACTTCAGGTCAAGAAATACTGTAAGTGTTGGAAGCTGATAAATGTACCTCTATTCTAGAACCTGTTGAAAGGTTAAAATGCTATCAGTGTCCCTTCAGGTGAGCCCTCATAATCTTCTCATTTCCAACTTACTCGAGACATAATTAGTCTTCAAAGAAGTATAGGAATCAGAAAATTAAACACTGTGTTAAGAAAGGTAATCCTGATGTGATTATCAAAAGAATATTTCTTTCTCTTCTTATAAACTGGAATGATCAGTGATCATCACCAATCCGATAGAATTATTTAGAATTCTGATGTACTAATGAATACCTTAGTTGATCCATTTAATAATTCGCCCTCTCCCGATCATTAAAAACCTCTAGAGTCATAGCTTCAAGTCTTAGTGCTTCGCTTAGTTTTAGATGAGATAGATTTTGCCGCCTCAGCAACAGTTAGTGGACCGATCTCTACATCCAACTCATGTTGGGGTTGGACGGTGAACAGTTATAATGCAACGTTCTAATCGTCTCTGTTGAGAAGATATTAAACGCCTATTATTTCCGCAGATCAGCTCACTTACCATAGCATTTTTATAACCCTCTTCCTCAATCACTCTATAAGCCAGTTATAAACTGATTATAAATTTATAAATCAAGAAATAATTCAAAATTATTTTGCACCATGCTTTTGATGCAAACTTCAGCATTTTGGGGCACTCACATTCTAAGTATTGAGCAATTACCATAGGTTTTGAAAATAACGGTAAAGAGCAGAAGTTCTCTCAAAAATTTCATATTTAACATGGTTTTACGATGATTGATCGTAATCTTTTACAAACAATAGTAAATATGGTTTTGATGCCCACTTCAGTGTTTAGTACAGACCGTTTCACATCATAATCTTCTGGTGAGGATTCAATGAATAAAATTAACTCATGTGACTGAGATCAGTTTGTTAACGTACCTATTATTATGATGAATATGAAATTGATAAGATTACTTATCAAAAACAACTGAGATTAGAGCCTTTAACGTAAACACAAAAACAAAAAATACATTTACCATTTTCATTCTCCATCGGTATCATTACTTCACTTGTTAGACTGAAATCTCTAAGATCATATATTTTGATGGAAGTGCTTGTAACCAGAATCACTCGATCTTTTATATCGGGTACATAAATTATCTTAAAAATGAAGATAATTGAGTAGTCAGTAGCATATAATGAAATTTTAGATAGCTTAAGTAAATTTTCGTTTGATTTAGTCAGAAAATTTGTAAATATATTTTTTTTCTTTGTCTACGGTAATTTAATTTCGTCTTTTTCGAGATTTATATGTGTTGTTAAGCATCGGAAGATATTGGCAAGCTTGCTAAGGCTTCAGTGTTAAGTCTGACAGTGAATAGCATCTTTCAATAGAAATTAGCCAGTGGAAACTTTCATTATTATTTGGGAAACAAATTTAGTTCAACATCAGTAGGAACAGATCTGTTGAACCGAACTAGAACTTACCTCTTGTTAGAGACAAAGGCCTCAATTTTTGAACAAGTGGTATTTCCAAGTACTTCAGTTTTTGCTTAAACTGGGTGTCATACAGTTTTGAAGTATAACTCTACTTTCGGAAGGTGTGAAGTTACTTTGGTTTCCCTCTAAACGGCTAGAAGACCTAATATTTTCCAGCATTCATGCATAAGAAACCACAAATATGAGGGTTTGGTGAGCTTTCATGTTGGAGTGAATATATCGAGGATGCTCATCCACCCCTTTTTGCTTAAATTTATCTGAACTTCTTGTCCATTTTGTAATTATTACGTTTTTAATTTCTAAATGGACAAAAAAGCCTGTTTTCAAATTCATCATGATCCTGCTGTTTTTTGTTCGATCTTTCTGTTTATTATACTTCACAGTCTTATTAATCTGACCCTTAACCGGAAATAGTTCTGGAATTTTCTCTTCCATTTGCCGTAAATACACGACTGTACGGTCTAGTTGATGACCTCACCAAGAAGAACATTTTCTTCGCTCCAACCGTCTTTTAATATTTTCTAAGGTCTAATGTGTATATTCTGAAATTTACAACTTTTTTGCTTATGGAGATCATATGTGACTACATAGAAATTTGCCTTCTCGGCAAAGACACCATTTGAATTAGAGTACGCAGATATCATAATCCCAGCGTATGAAGACACCATCACGAGATAGAGCTTTGCGAATGCACTAAATGGTAATCTGAGAATGTTTAAGTTCCGTTTCTCAATCTTTGAGCATAAATTTCTACATTGGCTCTGATTTGAACAGATGATATGTGCGAAGTGGTTATTTGATTTAACGAATCCACCTAACTGGAAAGTTGGTTAATTAGTTGATCATATATCTCAGCATGAAACAGACTGCTCATTTGATTTCGGATGAGTTCCAAGTTTAACAGTACACATAGTATACTAGACTTTTACACTTGAGGAGGAGTACAATAGTAACAGTGCACTTTTTCAGCATCCTGGTAATATAACGTGACCACTAGATGTGGCGTGACAATGGAAACTTCAGGCACCTGGCTAACATTGCTTTCGTAGTATTGTCTGCAGTAAGTCGAACCACTAAGTGAACACTGTATACGTTAGCCGTGGATTTCTGAGTGAGATTACTAAGACAGATAAGGAGAGTACAAACTTCCTTCCTCATATTCACAACCCGTTTATTTGTACCGTTGCACTCATAATATATGCTATAGCAGTGTATCAACTGATAATAGTTGAGAAGTTTCTGAATCCTAAATCTGTGATTTTTATTAATCATTGTAAACGTTAAAGCGAAACAAGTAATGAAAGGATTAAGATTTATTTTGCCAGCAAGTATTTGCTGAAAACCTTCTTAAAGATCAATAGCTTGTTAGAATTTGATGACCTCAGATTGTGCTGAAATTCAACCATGTGTTCTGAAACACTGCTCAGAAGCTTTCTGCGGGCATTTATGTAACATGTTCCAACATTATATCGGTTAACAGAAACTGACAAAGGAGTGCAAGTGAGCCATCCTTTATCCAATCTTCAGGGCTGGGGATCTGCAAAGCACAACAAGTTGCAGAGCAGTGCCGATGATTCCAGTGGTATCGAAGGTTTTGAAAAGCATGATTGACGACCATATCAGGCAACACCATGACAGATACAACATACTTCATGAAGTACACCATGGTTTCAGGCGTCGTAGATCCAGTGCAACAAATCTGTTATTAGAATACAATGACTGGACATCGTACTACAATATGCATATTTCGGTCCACGAAATATTTCTAGAATGAGAGATGGCAGTTGACACCATCCAACAACACCTTCTACCTCACAAAATAAGTCAGGTGAGTATTGGTGGCCCAGTTCCGTTATGTTAGAAGGACTAAGTAAACGCAAGATAATCCTAGAACAAAATGAATTGGGTATGATCATTCTGGCAAAGTTTAGCGTCGCACGTTTTACAGGGTCCAATCCTATGTTACCTGATATATTTCATTTCTATCAGTGATCTGCTATGCCCTCACAATATCTGGCTTATCCTCATTCTGATGATGAAACGATTAGGAAAGCAATACACTGCTCGGAAGATTCAGCAAGCCTGCAGGCAGACCTGAAAGTACTAGAACACTGAGCGTTGAAGAGTGCTATATATTTCAAACCAAAAAATGCACAGTTATACAGATAAGTAGAGGTAAGACAAAAACGACGACAAAACGTAATGTAGCCTCAGACAGTCATCTACTTCAAAGGACCATAAAGGTGAAGCTGAAATCCTTCAGACCGAATGGAGACAGACCACCGTAATTCAAGTTCAACACGCAGAAACTGAAGGAAAAAACTACAAGGAATGCCTTCACTACAGATCAGGTCAGAGCAAAGTAGGAGACACTACGTGGTATCACCGGGGAAACCTGTGTGGAGGAACGTTGGAACTAAGTCTCTGAAGGTGATGTTTAAGGGAACGTGTACAACTGTTCTAGGAAGAAAGAAGAGAACAGACACGGGATGTACACATATATACAAAACAACCATATAAATTTGCGATTGTACAGCTATGAAAATGGATTCGCTGAAAAGAGACTCTTCGCTGAACTACTGGTCTTCTGTCTATTAATGTTCGAATAGGAATTTTGCATGAATTAGAAGGACAAGGAATGGCTCTCAGTGGATACCTGGAAGCTAGTAATAGAAGAGAGGAGAGGAAGACGGTGAAAGAGAAGATGGCTCAATGAGAAGATAGACAACAGAAGGAGAAACTAAGTTCAATGTACACTGCACTGAGTGAAAAAGTGAAGAAGAGTGCCAGGAACGACAGAAGACAATTCCACGACACACTGGCTGGCAACTGAAGCAGAACAGGCAGGCTGCAGGTAAAAGAGACCTCAGGACATTATATCAGATAACCAGGTATCTATCCGGGAAGAGAACAACCCAGATAGTGAAACTAATAAAAGATGTTCAAGGGAACCTTATTAACAAGGAGGAGAAACAAATAAAACAATGAGCTGATCGCTTCAAAGAACTCTTCAATCAACCATCACCTGCAACTCACCCAGAAACACACCACCACCAACAGAACGCAGAGCACTGCCTCCCAGTGGACACCAATCCTCCAACGAAAGCAGAAATCACAAATGCGATCAAGCTGCTAAATCCGCGAAGGCAGCAGGACCAGACGGAATTCCGCCGAAGCAATGTAAACGGTCCAGGGCACTGCGGCAGATGTGCTCACGCCATTATTGCAAAAGGTTTGGAAGGAAGGAAAGGTACCTACAGATTGGAAGAAAGGCTGGCTACCTTGTCAAGCACCCAGAGAAAGGCGACTTACGCCTCACTCTGCAAGAACTGGCGTGGATTAACACTCTGGTGCACGCCAAATGAAATACTAAGTCGCATCATACTGGAGAGAACAAAGAATGCACTGGATACAGATATCTGCCGAAACGGAATAAGCTGGATTCAGGAAGGACAAATCATGTGCTGATCAAATCGCAACTCTACGCATTGTCATCTCAGAACAAAGCATAGAATGGCAGTCAAACCTCTCCCTACCTCAACTTCATCGACTTCGAAAAGGACTTCACCAGACAGCGTTGACTGAGAATTAATTTGGAAACTACTTCAACACTATGGCGTGCAGTGACCAAGTCTTTATCAACCTCATTCAACAGCTGGCTATACGACAATGCCACGTGTCAGGTGGCACACGACACAAAACTCAGCGAGGCGTTCGAAGTGAATACAGGAATAAAACAAGCTGGCTGCCTATTATCACTGATGATATTCCTGATTGTGGTGGACTGGATTATGCATCAGACTGTTCATGGAGAGTGAGAAGACAGAGAAACGCTGGACCACCGATAAGAAGACTCTAGAAGATCAGGATTTCGCAGATGATTTATGTTTAATGTCACACAAACTCGAAGACTTGCAGGCGAAAAGCAACAAACTGGCTGAATAAGCATCCAGAGAAGACAGGACTCCAGGTGAACATAGAGAAGACGAAAGTGATGAAGATAACCAGCGAACAGCAACAACTACAACAACCAGCACCAATCATCACCAACGTGAGAAATTTGAGAGAGATCACTCCCTTGCTTCGCTTATCTGAAAGTACGGTTTCAACAACACACTGGCGAAACGCATGAGGATGTCAAAGCATGTCAGAATCGGAAGGGCAAGACATGCCTTCATCAACCTGAAACCAGTTTGGAAATCTTCTGCACTCAGCCAACATAAACAACAAGATTCGGATTTTCAACACAAATGTCAATGAAGTTAGTCAGTCAGTCACTTCTTCTATATGGGTCAGAAACTTGCACTGCGTGTTACGGAGAAGGACTCCAGCAAGTTAAAGACCTTTACCAAAAGCTGTCCCTTCGCTGGCTCCATACTGAAGATCAGATGGCCAGCCGGCCAGAGAGAATTAGCAACAAGAATATCTGGCTGGGAAGAAACCAACCAAGAGGCGATCGCTCAAAAAATATGTATGAGAAAATGGAGGGGGATGCCGCAGAAGATTTCCAAACTGGTTTCAGGTTGATGAAGGCATGTCTTGCATTTCCAATTCTGACCAACTTTGACATCCTCATGCGTTCCACCGGTCTGTTGTTGAAACCGTATTTGCGATTTGATCAGCACATGATTTGTCCTTCCTGAATCCAGCTTATTCCGTTTCGGCAGATATCTGTATCCAGTGCATTCTTTGTTCTCTCCAGTATGATGCGACTTAGTATTTCATTTGGCGTGCACCAGAGTGTTAATCCACGCCAGTTCTTGCAGAGTGAGGCGTAAGTCGCCTTTCTCTGGGTGCTTGACAAGGTAGCCAGCCTTTCTTCCAATCTGTAGGTACCTTTCCTTCCTTCCAAACCTTTTGCAATAATGGCGTGAGCACATCTGCCGCAGTGCCCTGGACCGTTTACATTGCTTCGGCGGAATTCCGTCTGGTCCTGCTGCCTTCGCGGATTTAGCAGCTTGATCGCATTTGTGATTTCTGCTTTCGTTGGAGGATTGGTGTCCACTGGGAGGCAGTGCTCTGCGTTCTGTTGGTGGTGGTGTGTTTCTGGGTGAGTTGCAGGTGATGGTTGATTGAAGAGTCCTTTGAAGTGATCAGTCCATTGTTTTATTTGTTTCTCCTCCTTGTTAATCAGGTTCCTTTGAATATGTCAGCTCATCCTATTCCATTTGGCATTGGTTTTGGCCCCAGTAGAGTGAGTACTCTACCTTTTCATTTACTGACTTTATTAATTTGCAAGTCATTTTTATCTATTCTTTTCTAACTATCATATTTCATTATATATCTTTATTCCTGTTTTTGGTACAGTGCACACAGTTTACAGTAATTAAAGCAATTATTATTACTTCTGACTTCCTTTACGATCCCACTGGATGACTCACTGTTCAACTCCATCCCCAGCAGCGACACCGTCGCAACGTGCCATATAATGCAAACTGCATATAAACAACCACCTCTCCACTTCTCTTTTAGTCAGGCAAAGCCACGACCGTCGAGTGGTGGGACACAACACGCGGAATATTAGGAATCTTAAACTGACGACCAATAATCGAGTACAAATAAATCAATTCATTTTACACTAGCTCGTAAGAACAATATTACGTTTTGTTATTAATATACTTTTTCGCATCTTCCGACTAAATGCTGAAAGAGTCCTAACTCGTTTAATGAAAAGAATTATTCAAAGCTGCTGTATGCATGATCAACGTTTGTGCAAAACCAAATGTTCACTAGAGTATTCTTAACCCGATTCGGCCTAAATTGACTTTGACCAGAGAGAAGAAGTTAGTTGGTCACTAACTTTTGTTTTTTCATTGAGTTGAACGGTTTATTAATTGCAGTTTTGTTACACGATATTTATAAATCTAACGGTTTTACCGTAACAAGCTGCTGAGGCAAAAGAAAAATAAGTACATATACAAACAGTGAATATGATTTGCCTGAGCTTATCAGTAAATCTCATTGAATAAAAATGCAAATTTTTGTTATCTTAAATAACTTTCAGCAAATAAAATCAAATGATTTCAGCCATATATACAAATATGAAAACTTGAGACGCTTTGTGAAGAGAAAATACCTGTTCAATTTTCCCCGTACTGATACATTTAGAACGTTTAACAAGATTATAGCCGAATAGCCTGTTGCTGTATGGATACGCAACCGAGATATATTGATCAGACTGTTTCAATTTCAGTATTTTATCTCTGATAAGTTTCCATCTTTTTCTTCACGTGAATAAAATTCATGTTACCGTACGTATTTGAGATTTCTTACCTTGCCAGAAAGGAAAATGGCCTTCCGTTACTAATACTTTCAGAGCTAATGTCATAATAGTATTTCCGTTCACTGGTGTTCATTTTGAAAACTCGGTTGTTTGCAGTTGCGACGACCTTAAGTATAACCTTATGATTAGTATAAACAAACAAGTGGATGCTGACTGAAATTTTTTGAGAGAATAATTCAAGTTTTCATTACAGATCCACTGATAATCACCTGTGCTTCTTCGGCCTCCTGTTGCACGAGTAAGTCGACAGTACAGAATCTGCTTCTTCTATGAATCGAAATTTAAGTGACAGTGACTTAATTAAGGCATCACTGGTTTGAAACAGTGTGGTTCTTCCCTGACACTTGATATGTTATGCTTTATCTGCATTTGTGGAAAGTGAGAAAGAAGATAGATAAAGTTCACGATCAAAGTTAATTATTTGACTCTGTGCCTATGTCATTAAAAGGGGTAGAAAAACGGACCGATTGATAAATCACGCCTGAAATCATAAGTATGGCTTTTCTTAGAACTTTTTTCAGTGTGTGACAATTCTCTAAGGATGAAAAGGCTGGGTGTGTGGATACAGTTTTCTTGGTTTGATAGTTCCACAGATACATATTTAACTGGTGACCTTAGCCATGACCCCATTTAATACCTAAGAGATATAGAGCTGAAAACTGAGATTGAGCAATAGTTATCTGTGGTTTTAAAGTCATGACTTACAATAACCATTACATCTGTGTGCATCCGAGATGAATGCAATGACACCAGTATTCCGGGCGGACGTGATTACACGCTTTGTAAGGCACGAAGGAACGTACATTACTTTGACCGAGCAAGTAGATTGTTTATATCTCACAGTACAATCGTGTCATTGTTATCAACTAGCTTTGCCAAAGTCACCCGCTCTATAAAACTCTTTTTCACATATATGTGTCCCAGAGTAAGAAACATTTTGAGTAGAACATATCAGTGTTTGCCCTAGCTCCTGTAATTAATCTATCTACTCAACAGCTTACGAACATTTTAAAGCCTAGTGCTGATGTACCAGTCCTCATCAGTGGTCTATGTATACACATATATATTCCATTGAAGCTTGCTAAAACAGATTGATTGTCACTGCAGATATTGAGGACTGTCTGCGCGATCTAAATTTGGATTTGTGAATAAAAAACTATCTGACAGTTTTGAAGGTTTCTGCTCATATTCAATCATGAAGGACTGTGGCGTGGACTTCTGGCTCTCAAGTAACTGCCGCAATGCTAAGGTCTAAAATGACATACGCAGGCATCCAGGGCAGTATACATTGTAGTAAACTGCTTTTACGAAAGCAAATTTGTTTTCCTTTCACATGCATCCGTTATAAGGAAGAAATTCATTCATACTTTGTTCAAAAGATGGAAGTCTTCAGTATTTTCAGAGATCTTCCCATGTCGTTAGGTACTTGAGACACAGTGCAAAATTTCCAGTACTTTATAGGCGACATCATGTGTGAATGACTCCTTTGTCATCAGACCAACTAATTTTCCATTTACTGATTTTTATTAGCTGTTTGAATGATATGATACTCTTTCCTGTAAAATTGCAAGTTTTCACAGCGCCGACGTCTGTGAAAATATCACTAACTTTCTTCAAGCCTGCACATAATTATGAACGTTTAATTCCAAAGGGTCCAAATACTAAACCTAAATCACAAAACCCACTGAAACCTTAGTCTAAGCCTTAAAAATTACTCCCGACCCATGGAACATCTTTAATACTGTAGCTGAAGTTATATCCAGCCAAAAATGTTGGCAACAGGACACTTCACCATTAGTCCGTCCTCATGTTAACAATGAAGAAGTCTGTTGTAGACCTATCATTCATTTGTGCTTTTTCTGAATATTCTCGTCATTTTTTGAAAACATGTTCATTGTGTTTACAAAACGCGAAAATGTCACTCACAGTGCATACAACTCCGAGGCATAGAATTTAAAAAGTGAACTCCCTCATCTGAATTCCATTTTGTTAGACTCATCAGAAATCTTCATCTATCTGCTGCATTCAACCGCATGGCGCACTGCTTAACTAGCATTCCCACTTCTTTAGTGTCAAAAGCAAACACATGTCTAAGAACTGCAAAAATTCAATAGTCTAATAAGAACGCTGGAAACTTTTTTTCAAAATACACTCTTGTGAACTGAGTAGGTTTGATGTTGTTCGACTGATTCATGATACTGCGTGCTAATAGTTGCATAGATGTTTCCTAAAGAAACTCAATATCAGAGCACTCAATCCGTGAGTTAAATCATTTACTGGACCTAAGGATAAGGTAGTCTGTCAAGCTATCACTCCTTAACTACAATGAGAAAGTCCAGTCCACAGCTCGCGTAAGTATGACGAATATATGTGGAATCAAAAAAATGTGAGATAAAAAACTACATGCAGACTCACTGTAGGTAAGTTTTCTATCGGGAAGTCATAAAATCAATAACCGAAACAAGTGAATGTGCTTGTCATTACTATGATTATAAGCTTCATGAATGATGCAATAATGATTTAATGAATACAAATCTGGTATACTGGTTAAATGAAAAGCAGCATGTTACATATGTGTTTACTCGTACGAGTAGAAGTTTAGCTCAATGAGTCATAGCTGAATTGTGCCATAGTCCTGTAGATATAGCTTTTTAAAAGATAACAGCAAAGCTTTCTGAACATTAGGATGGAAAGTTAGTAGTTCCAAGTTTCTTGTCACCGGCGGGGACTCGTCAAATTTCTCCTTAGTGCTCTCTTCACAAGCTCAAATACGTAGGTTAGAGCTTTGCCTTTCTTTTACTCAGAATAGCAACTACCTTGGTTGGTAATGAAGTGATCAATGAACAATAACACAAGGCGTTGTCACATATGTTGTACATGAAATCTTGATTGCTGAGCAACATGTAATTCATAGGAACAAATATATTCCGACAATGAACCAAAAATATTATATCGTCAATACATAATTACGAGCGGAATAGGGTTTTTCATTCTGTTTTTTGTGCAGAAGATTTTTTCATACTGGTCATTTACACATACAGATATTATTATTTACCCTTTAACAACACGTCGTCAAAGTGAGAATACTTGTGCTAGACTTGATCGCATCAGTTTTCCTTTCAGCTTTGTTGCGTGGAGCTTTATTCAGCAAGATGAATTTGAAAAATAACACTAGAATTCCTTGTTTCACAGATGATACTTGTTGCAATCACAATCGCCTAATTCATGGACTCATTATAACACTCAAATGAGCATTTCGGGAGTCATACTCGCCCAGAATAGACCATTTTGCTTTGCGCTGGTCACTTTATACCACTTTTAGTGTTGGCCGTTTAGGAAGACCATAGAAGTTCTTACAACGAATTACTCAGACAACCGGAAACGGCTGGTCCCAAACACTACAGTCAAAGGTGAACCACAAAACTATCTAATGGACATAAGAATGATTCATAGGGTATAAGTTATACCACTGGTATACGCCAGCATCTCACCAGATGTAACAGATATTGAGTAGTGGGTCGTCAAGCGTGTCTTAAGTTTCTTTAAAAACTTACAAAAACCAGCTCTATCGTTGTCTTCTCAGGGTGAAAACGTCGTACAGATGTACTGTGTCTCTACATGTACCAGTCATGTAGGCCGAACATATTCGCAGGATGTGAAAAAGTGCTGGTGACAGTCATCTATACTGGAAAATCTTTGGGACATATTATCTCAATAAAATAAGTAAGGTTAGAATTAAGCTTAACAACCAAATCTCAAATGCAAAGATACGCATAAAATCTGAAAAAGCCATTGCAGATGTATCATATGCAAAGGCTCTCAATCCACGGATTCTGGAGCTACAGCTGTTGCCAGAAGGCCGAAAGATGTAACTCAGAATATTGTGAACTGCAACCAACTCGAAAATATATCACAAGATTAATCGGCAATCTGGAGATTCCTTATTAATCTACTGTAAATAAGTCAGCACGACAAGACAAACGAAGAACAAATGGTTACAGTACCGAAAGTTGTAGCTTCGAAAATCTGCAAGTTTAAAGGATGAGAGACTCAAAAGTTGCAGCTTCAAAGTCTTTAAATAACCATCAGAATGATTCATAATAACACTTCGTACTGCTACAGTCTTCTGCTAAGCAGCAAGCAACTAGATCACATTGGAGATTGTAACCGGCAACGGAAAGAGTGACAGCCTCACAGATAATTAAAGGAGAAAACAAGTTGGAGAAAGTACTTATATTCAGCGCCAGTTAGATTTTTTAAAGTGTGGGGATAGTTTATACCCTGTGTGTGCACTTTCTCACTCGAACACTGTTGTGGAGCTGACTACATTGGACTTGTAAGGATGTTCTCCGTAAACGCGTTCCTGAACACTATCAAGCTCGTTTGATATGAGGCTAGCATGTGATTAATAGGTCCTGCATCCGTGAACATCTTCTTGAGTCACATCATTCAGCATCATGTGGTTATCGTTTTCAAAGGGGCGAAATTCAGTCATTCTAAAAGTTTGCTTTCTCTCTACGTAAGTATAAGCTAAACTCTATGTGTACACGTAAAAAAACGCGAACAGTGCATTTAAAAGGTTTCTGTTAGATCACCTTCTTTACTTCGGTCATAATAATGTGTTTTTATATCATTATGTTTCGCCATCTGAATCCATTCCACTTAACTTCATTTTCGTCCTCTTTATTGATATGATAATAGCACTCTTATTTTTTTGGCCACACATAACATTCTTTAAAAAATCTTAACAGCAATTCATGGGTTTAACAATCTTGATAAGTAATGTAATTCATTCATTTCGACTCTATCCCTTGGACATCCTGTTATTAATCTTCACTTTTGTCATATCCATATTGACTGAGCATTTTCAGTGCCACAGACTAACCTTTCCATATCAACCACTGATGACTTTTTATCAATGAGCTTGTAAAGTTCTAGTAGTTCTGTGGATACGCAGTAAACACGAGAGAACCAGGCGGGCTTCAGATCAGGAAGAGGGTGTATTGATCATATCTTCGCCCTTCGACAGATTCTGGAACATGGGCATACTTACCAGTGTCCAAAAATCGTTATATTTCTTGACCTAAAGGTGGCGTTCGATTCTGTAGACCGAAAGGTACTATGGCGATGTTTGGCTGTGAAAGAAATGTCAAGAAAAAACATTGCACTGGTCAAGGCTCTCTAATCGAACAAATGCGGCCAGGTGAAAGTTTACGGCAAGTCTTCATCTGAACTGGTGACAAATAGAAGTGTCCGACACTTATGCTCACTATCCCCTTTTCTGTTCAATTTCACGCTATATGTGTGGTGAGAGCTGTCTACTAGCCAAATTGGTAGACAGTAATTTACGTCAATATTTATGTTCCCAAGATTTGTCGTGAGAAAATGTGAACAAAGATTGATTCAAAACCGACCACAGCAGACTTTGCGTAGGCGGATGCAGTTAACTTATAAAGGATTTGACATTCAAGAAACAATCACAAATAGATGAAAGATTAACTTTACGTGAGAAAAAACCAATCGGAAGACTGTGTTTGTTCGCTTAACTATCCATAATAATGTACATGCAAATATATAAATATGCGTTGATTTCCTTAATAAACGATCTGTTGCCTGACTCTTGCCTTCTGTCGTTACATATGAACTATTGAAATTAACCCTAAATCACTTCAACGACTCAGGGATTGACTTCTTACCAGGGAATAATCTTACTGACTTAGAATATGCGGCTGATATGGTTCTTCTAGGTTAAGACGCTTACAAAATGCAGAGTCTTCTGAACATCTAGAGCTGCAATCTGCCAATGTTTGTCATGCAATTCGATCCCGCCAAATGTGAAATGATGCCAACTTACTCCATCTCTGACTTAGCAGACGTGATATCCGGCTGGTTGTCGATCAAAGGGCGAGTGTGCCACTCAGCAGTCCGCTCCGTCCTCCTTTATAGCCGTAAGATCTGGCCATTGAAAGTGGAAGACATGAAAAGGTTAGCTGTCTTTGATCATAGGTGCCTGCCTTTTATCTCCCGTGTCAAGTGGTATAATATGGTGAGTAATATTCAGGTAAGGCTTCGGTCGAGTGCTAGGTAAGGAGGGGAAATCAATCGACGAAGCTGTGAAGTTACACCGGTTGAGATGGTTAGAACATGTGTTACGCATTCATCCTAGGCTACTGGTCGCCTTCCTCGACGGGCAGTGTTAGCTGACATAGGATGGATCAGGTTGGAAAAGAGCCAGTGGTTGTCAAACCAAAACATGGCATCAGTCAATGAAATCCACAACAGTTAGTTCAAGCCAGCCACGTCGGGAGGTGTAAACTTCCTGGTTTTGGTCTTCGGGATGGTAAAAACCAATGGCAGGAGACAATTGGTGATATGGCTCAAAATCGTTCTCAATAGCGCAGATACATCCACTCCCTGTGACTTATGATATGCAGTAAAACTATATTGTTCTTCCACATTACTACTCTATTTGCCTCACATCTCTGTTTTAAATCAGTGTAAAGTTCTATGTTGAAGCCAGTCAGTCGGTCAGTCAGGATATGCCGCACTATACCAGCCTTATAAAACACAATATTCCTAGTCACCCTTCTGAGCTGCAAGTGCGAAACATAAATCAAAAAGACAAAGTTATATAAAAATATACTCTGGAAAAGAATATATTTAGACGGAATTAAATCTCAAGGTTATTTGATTAATGCGGTTGGACTACAGACTCTAAAGACAATCGTGCTATTAACAGCGAATAGCTTTCTAGCCTGGTCGAACGGCTATCCATTAAGATAAATTTGAAAACACCCAAAGCATCCCCAAGCGGTCTAGACGTTTATTTAGTTAATATTGAGTTAGTTTAGTTTCATTTGTTTATTTTAGCCCTATGTTTATTTTAGTGCTATATCCAATATTCTGATTACGAGCTAGTATAAACCAGTGATTTCTTTGAGCTCGCTTCTTGATTGTAAGGTAGAGGTTCCAGATGAAAATTATTAATTTAATGGTCAAGAGGGAAGTGAAGCGTCAGGTAATCTGCATTCATGCCAAAAACACAGAGAATTTAGTCCCGAGGTACGTTGTTAGAAAGTTATTTAAGGATAAAGAAGCAGAACCTCAACTCTCAGTCCTGTTTACTATCTTTCTCGGCCAAGTTAAACTTTAGACACCAATAACTACCAATCAGCGATGACGTCGAATTATCCAATCAGATTCACGAACTTGGTCAATGTTGTATAGCGCTTGATTCATTTCAATGCGTGCCCTTACAAGGTTACGTTTGCAGTTCGAAGAGGATACTTTAGTTCAGTATTGCCTAGACGTAGGCTTGCTTAGAAAGGAGAGAAAGTGTTCCTGTGGTGGTGTTATGACTCTGAAAACCGGTGACTCTAAACTTTAGGAACCCAAACGAACGAACGGACAAATGACCTTGACAAGGACAATTTTGACCAATCAGAAGGCTTAAAATGAACGGCGCATAATATTAATAAATCGTTTATATACAAGTAAAGCAATGTTAAAAAATAGTTACAAAGGATAGCGTTCTCGTATATGTTGCAAAAAAAGTCCCAATTATACATAGGAGTCTTTAAAGTCATGTTAAACCAAGTCCTATACATAAACTCGTCGAGATAACTGTAAATCATTGGATTTCTTGATCCGTTCACTGATATCAGTAATATATATTACTCGTTTTTTGAGATGACTCCAGAAACTTTCAATGGAATTAGTATGAGTTCCATTGAAAGGATTTATAAATCCGGTTGTATGGTTGATAACCTCATGAATATAGCCGAGATTTGATAATTGGCTGTAACTACTCCACTCATCCGTATGTATTGTTGTTCCCGGTAGCACTAAACGTTGGATAATGGGCTTGGATAATGGATTTTCTGCATCTGCACTCCCTGCAACGGTTAACATAACCGTCGATGCATTTCGTGTATCTTTGTATATGCATAACACCTCCACACTGGCAACTTTTCGATCTCGCTATCAGCCCGTTCTCTAAACAGTAATCGAAAACAAACTCTGCAGCGAATTTGCATCGCAAACGATGTACGGCATCTATTGCGAGTCAGACGATTGCCTGTTCAAGGTCATTCATTAAGGTCATCCGTTATCAAGGTTGTTTTGGGTTCCTAAAGTTTAGAGTCACCAGGGTAAGCTGTTAATTTTAATATTTCGTAGGGACTTTTTTTGCTAGATCACATCTCTCTCTAACCCAAATTTTGTATATCTGCAATTATTGGGTACTGAAGAAGCCAGTGAGAGCGGCAGCTGCGGAGACGGAGAATAGCCTTGTCTCAACAGTCCAGTGATGAATTTGTCCATCTTTCTCCTCAAGGATTAAAACCTAAAGCAATCAGTTTGCATGATAATCTGCGAACTGTCTTAGTAATCAAATTAGAATGCTTTGAAATTTAATGAGGCGATATAAATTTTGCCATTTAGTTCGCTCTGAAGGCATTTTGAGAAACCAAGTGATGAAGGCGACTCATTTGTAAATATTTCGACACCTAATTGAATTATTATGGAGAATCCAGTTTTATATGAAAATATCGATTAATCACATTAAGGTGAAACTGAGAAAGAAATCAAATAATTCAAGTTAATAATTTTTTTAGAGCCTGATGGTGTTGACGTTAACGTGTGGTGAGACCTGTCTGCTAGCCAAAATTGGTAGACTGTAATTTACGTCAGTGTTTATCTCCCAAATCTCGGTCATGACAAAAAGCAAGAACAAAGTCTAACCTCAACAACCAATCACAGCAGAATTAGCGTGGGCGGGTACGATTCGCAGATATATCACAGGGCTGTCTAAGAAACGACAACAAAGAGATGACAGAATAACCTTCAGCATGAAAACAACCAATCAGAAGACGTTGCTTCTCTACAAACAATAAGGAATTATAATGTACATAAAAATCTACAAATATCCATTGGTTTTCTCAATAAACAATCTGTTACCTGCCCCTTGTCTTCTGTCGTTACAAATGGATAGCACGACGTTTACTAATGCAAGATCTAATACCCACAACTTGTATAGTATTCGTCCCACGTAGACAAAAGACAAAGCATAAAACACCAAATTGATCGTCTAAATTACGGAGTATATTTCGGGACCAAATCAGAATGCGAGGTTGATTACTTAACTATATAGGGATCGTGTACGACAGAAGAACGTAAAACGCCAGCAGGACGAATGGGTGATGCTAGACCACTAGCTTTCGGCTAAACAAGTCGGCTTAAACAGTGAGGGTTAGCATCCAATGTTGCGTGATTAATGTTGTGGCTAATAACTCTGGGGAGTTATCTACCGCTACAGTCTTTTACGCAGTTCAATTCTCATGATATGATGTTATTTTTCTTGACTTATATATTCACGGGAAGGCTGAATAAAAATGGATATTTTTACACGGTCTGGATGACTGTTCACTCAGCTGATGAGCATTCAGTTAACCGTCATGACAAATACTGATACTTAAGCATCAGGAATTAGTGACAAAAGAGAAATTAACATTGTATGTCTTCAATGTGTTAAAATTTCAAATATTCAGAGCGACAAAATTTGAAGATTTTAAGTAAGATCTTGAAATTACTGAAACGACATTAAACTATAGTTTCACTGCATGAAGCAATTTTTCTCGATTTTTTTCACCCATCATACTTACGAATCGACCATTATTGCAGACATTAAGTTAAGGATTCATGGTAATACTTATACTCCCAGTACTTAAGATACTTTTATAGCTAACATAAACAAACACAGGAAAAGTAGAAGTATGTAAAGTCATTTACTCATTCCGATATTTGAATTTAAATAAAAATTGTTAGGGCGAATCGAACTAACTAATAAAATATTTATTTTTATTATTTTATTTATTATGTTGTGCGTCGGTGGTGCAGCGGTTAGGACGCTCGCCGACCATGCACATGGTCCGGGGTTTGATCCCCGGCCGACGCACTCCTTTACCTCGTTGAGCCAGAAATAATGCTGGTGAAGACGAAAGGTTGGGCATGAGGCTAGCAACCCCATCCTGTAAAATAAACACTGCTACGGAAACTTCAAGCCATTAGCTTGAAGCCCTATGTTCCACTGGGGAACGTGAAGGAAAAAAAATTTATTATTTTAACTGGAAATAAACAAAAGTGCATAATGTTCATTCAGTGGATTAAACTACTGTATACGAACTAATTCGAATATTTTTTACATTCTAAGAAGGTTACCTGCTTGTGCTTAACCTTACAAGGTCACTTATGTGTTGTTGAAATACTACACTATGCAAGCGTTACAACGTTACCATCTCTTCAGTATTTCAGGATCGTAGTTATACTGTCGGAAAGATAAATAGCTAGAATGCATCCAAGAGCTTGGACAGTAAATATTTCTTTTTTTTTTTTAAATTCTGTAATGTTCCCAGTGGAACATAGGGCTTCAAGCTGGTGGCTAGAAGTTTCGGGAGCAGTGGTGTTAATTTTTATAGGATGGAGTTGCTGGCCTAGTGCCCAACCTTCCCTCTTTGCCGGTCCTACTACCGTCTCCGAGAGGTTACGGAGTACGTCGGTGGCGCAACGGTAGAATATTTCATTTTACATCCAAAATATTTTTGGATTGAAAAAAACATTTCATTTTAAACACAGATTAAAAACAATAAAAAGAAATAAAAATGATAGAAGCACTTGAACGTGAAAATATCTGATAACCAGACTTGTTGTAAAGAACAAACTATTAAATCAGGAAAGCAATTTCCTTAAAGGATTGTTCAAAATGGGAAGAAAAATATCAGTCACTATATTACTGCCATGATAAGTGACTTTCTTTCATTACGAAAGTAGTCTACAACCGTGGTCGTAGTCTTCCTGTTGGCGACAATTACTGTAGGGAAATCGATGGAATCGTCATGAGTTGATAGCCGAATTCCTACATACAACAGAGCTCTTCTGACTGGAGCAGTCGTTAGTGTAATGTGTCGAGTCCTATCTTTGATGCAGACTGAATTTTATCAGTCAAGTTTACAATGTTGTCACCATGCTAGGTGGCTCGCCATCATGGTGCAAGAAGCCTTGGACTTAGGTTTCGTGCTAGTTGGTACTTGTCAGCAAGGCGTGTCTGAAACCTTGAAGGAACTCATTTCCCTCCTGAGATTCAAACCCACGTAACCCAGTGCCACAGTCAGAGAAGTTACCACTGAGCTATTCAGGCTTGCGATTGACCTCTGTGAAAAATTTCATTGAAAATTTGAGTGTGTGCAGAATATACATATTAGTGCTCACAAAACGTTTGAAAAAGGCCTTACTTTTTGGAGTCTAGAAGTATCAGAAATTCAGGTGAACGCAGAATTACACAGAGGAGAAGTCTATTCTTTAAACCTTCTTGAATTTAAGAACTAGGGAAAAATTGGTTATGCATAACAGAAACAGCATATTGGAAGTTAATGGGACCGGCTATCTGCAAAAATATTTAGAGTTTAAAGAGAAATCTATCATCTCTCTAGGATCTACTATAAAGGAATAACTCCAATAGTATCAAAAGGTGAGACACCAGAGAATAAGTTTGCGGTTTATTTGATGAATCAAATATGACAGAACAGGGGAAGTGATTACAGGTCTAAAATATTTCTTTAATATTCGACTTTCCACTATTTCTCTGAAGAAGAAGATGGAACTATTTTTTTCTGGTGAAACTTTGAATAGCTTTACTTCAACAAGGCTAAGTTTAAAAGTCTAACATGAACTAACCACTACTAGTCATTTTGTCAAGTTCGAGACTGCAAAGCCGATGAAAATCTTTTCTTTTCTGTTTATAACGTCACATTTTATCCGAATATATCGCTTTTTTAAACCAGTCTTTCTGGGTAAATTAAAGCCTATTGTTAGTAATGTCAACAACTGGATCATATGTTTTGACTTCCAATAAGTCCTACGACTTCTGATGAGCAAGCTTATGTAACGAAAATCTCTGAAATAATTATCAGTGTCTTAAGTACTCTTGGATTATATTAAATAACTGTTTCCATTCTGGTTGTTTCTATGAACTAACTAAAGAAGCCCACGCGTAATGGTTCTAGGATAAATGACTGATGATAATGAGTCAAAGAATACTTAAGGAGACCCAAAACTAAGTGTTCAGTGTTAATCAGCTTGTGACAGCTTGCAGGAACTTTGCATCAAACTTTCGCAGTTACTGGCAACCGTCAGCTAAACATGTCTACAGCTTCGAAGGAACTGATGCAATCACAAGTTCACTGACATAACCAGTCATTTAAATTGGCAACCACCTCGCAAAATTAAGAGGTGAAATTCAGTAAGCACTAACATCAAAGGACTATACATATGACACTGTTTACACCCTGGTAACAGCTATCCAGTGTTTTTTGGCTCAGCAAACAGTATGTCCGTTGCTTAAATTGATGTTTCAAAGGGATTATCTTGAAGAATTTGCAAGCTTACTTAGTATGCTTACTGAAAATAATTTGAAGTAACGTATTGAGCAAGATACGTCGCGACTGTTTTACTTGATGTCGTGCTGCTATATTTTGATTAAACTAGCGTACACATATTCCCTAGTAATTCTTCTCGTTCATTATTGTGTCCTAACGTTGTGCTTACTCGACACACACAACGTAAATCAGAAGACACTTGAGAAGGTGTAGGAATGTGTATTCTCGCCGTAATCAAAATTCAAAAGTTGAGCGAGTACAAATGTATCAATTGTTAACATGCAAGATTTAGAGTAATAAACAAATCAAAGTACAATTACACAATGAAAGTATAGTACGATGATGAGTAATAAAATGGGTCACTACATACTGATTACAAGTTTAAAGCTGTATGAGGATGGTAACAACTACAACATTCAACCAATACGATATATTTCGTTGTATATTGCATATAAGAAATAAAATCTTTATTAATATTGTCACTTATTGTCACCTTTGTTGTTACTGTGGTCATAAAGAGCAGAGTAGTATATTTAAAAAAAGATAAGTGAATAACTCGTTAAATTTCAGTTGATTAAAGTGAAACTATTGAAAGCAGTATGGTAGAATCAACGTGGTATTTACATTCGAAGAATATTCAGATAGACTATTTATCATATAATTTAGTGAAAAAGAGTAACCAAGAAAATATGTTTATTCATCCTTTATGAATATGAATAAAGCAAGCGCAGTGATTTCTGCAGAATAAAATAGTACCGTTACTTATTACGTTGGCTTCTCATCAACTGCTTGCAGCTCAAAACATTATTAAGTTTGTGTACGCTTATTGATTTTCTGTCTAAAAATAAACTATGCGTATTATTATTTATTATTATTCCCTTGGATTCTGAGTGGAACATAGGGATTCAACAACACATCTCCACTTTGCTCAATTTTATGCCGTCCTCTTCAGCTCCGCTCAGGACTGGCCATAATCTCTCATCTCCTCGCTATACGATCTCCTCCATGTCACTCTCTCACTGATGACCCACTCGTCGCTCCCCACTCGGATTCCACTCAAACTATGGTCGGGCACATGATTTCAGTCAACGGCCTCCACAATGCATTCCTGATCCATCTCCATTTTCTTCTACGTATTTGTTGAGCGATCGCCTCTTGGTTGGTTTCTTCCCAGCCAGATATTCTTGTTGCTAATTCTCTCTGGCCGGCTGGCCATCTGATCTTCAGTATGGAGCCAGCGAAGGGACAGCTTTTGGTAAAGGTCTTTAACTTGCTGGAGTCCTTCTCCGTAACACGCAGTGCAAGTTTCTGACCCATATAGAAGAAGTGACTGACTGACTAACTTCATTGACATTTGTGTTGAAAATCCGAATCTTGTTTTTTATGTTGGCTGAGTGCAGAAGATTTCCAAACTGGTTTCAGGTTGTTGTTTCTGCACATAAAATTAATGGTGTTTTGGGATGTAAGCAGATGATGAGAACCAAACGAAATAAGTGGTAGCACCGTCTTATTCTGCACAAACTGCTGCTCTCGCTTTATTCAATGAAATTTAAACAGTAATTTGGACAAGGCGTACTTCACTTATAATTTTAAGACTATAATCCCAGGTAGTGAGTAGAAAGGATTCATAATCAGTGTTATTAAAGATTAGCTGCAACCAAAACTGAACGATGAAGTACTTCGGACACAAACAGGATTATCCTAGACTACTCAGAAGTTCTCCAGTAAATAATTGTCCTCTTTCGAATATGTGTAAATCAGTGAATACAGTCAGTAATTCGTTTTTGGTGCATCAGATAGAGAGTTAAGTGTGTTGTAAATGAATTAGCCCGTAAAACTGGCTTATCTTTTGTTTCAGTCGAAAACAGTCTTTTTTCGAACCTAAATTTAAAAGATTATACCTATTAAAATCCAGAGACGTTTATTAATAGAGGAATAGGATTTAAGCACTTTAGTAGAATATGATACCATATTAGATAAGTTTTATCTGGTATAAAAGGGGTACATTTAGAACACTAGAAGCCTTCCATTGGATTCTTAATAAGCCTAGTATTAGGGTAGCATTTAAACCAACTGACTAACTCTGGGGCTGACTTCGTTGGTTTAAGGACCCGACAGATCCAATTAAGAAAATAATATTTCTAGTGTTGGTTTACAGGGATTTGATTGGTTACAGAACTGACCACGAGCTATTTACCAAATGCCATATAATGACTGTGATCTCAATTAAACTGGTCCAACTACTCTATCGCAGCATAGGAATTTAGCTAGAGCGAGAATGATTGAGCCTGCTAAGTTAAATAATCTAGAAAAAGCTCAACCATCGTAATACATTCACCTGCATGTAATTATACAATTAGGTGGGATAGAGTAAAAGTATGAAAAAGTGATGTAGTTTGGTGGAGATAATGGTTGATCAATGAAACTTTGTTCATCGAACCAACACCAAATACGTGAATTGGAAATGATGCAACGCATATACCGGACATATGGAGAATTTCAATAAACTACAGGGAAAAGAGAAAAGAATAAATAAAGTAGATTATGAAGCGGTGTGAATACCTTGATGTGATTATGAGCAAAAATTTTGTTCTAAACGCCATCCAGATATCAAAACTGCATCTCTGTGTAATATCTGATAAATTTATCTATTTATAAAAAACTAGATTTGTTTTACTCCTATTTAAATGGTAGTTCAAACTGATATCTGTACAAACTTATTTTTAAAGTGATGTGTGTTTACATATATATATATCTTTGGAACAGATCCGTACTATCTGTATGACGCGTCTGCTGATTAACAGTTCACCCGATATCATATCATGAGTTCAGCATAAATGTTTTGTTCTAATACTCATAAAAAATTAACAAGTGTTGTAACCATTTCTACCTTTTATTTTTGTGTATTTGAAAGAAGCACTCCGTGCATCTATACATTCAGAGTGCAATAGGATTATATATGAATGATTGTCACTTACAAATATACTATAAATCCAGCTATAACTGGTACATTTCATTATGTTAGAACTCTTCTTAAGAGAAAAAATATCCTACAAATTCACTGTCTCAAGAGATTTGAGCAGTGTATTTTGTGGCAGATTAATGTAGTAGATTTGAGGAAATACATCGAGATATCAGTAGCCAGAATGGACTCAAATTCCGACAGATTTTAAAATTTCGGAGAGGTACAGTACCAACACACTGCAAATTTAAAAGTTGGACTATTTGCTAAAGACAAAAAAAGAGAAAATGACAGTCTAGATTGATAACTACTGACGAACAAGTTGTGAACAAATTGAGATAGTAAAACTATCAGAACTGCTAGAACACTCAGCATTAATATCGTGAAATAGGATTAACATTGATCTGTATATGAAACAGATTTCGCCGACTGATGCTGACACTAACTAAGGCAAGAATAACATTTGTAATCAATTAATTAATTAAAGTGCGTGAGCTAGGTTACCAAAGTAGGGAGACAGATTTGCTGAAACCTCCTTTTGAATACCTAAATCGGTCTTTAGCTGCTTGATGGACATAGTATCTGCGAAGTAAAGCTTTCTTGTTTATGCATCTTAAATTCATTCAAGCTGTCTTCTGCTCAATCCCTGTTTCAATCGGATTCGGTGTGACTGCAGTGGTCAGAGTCTCACTCCCTCTTAATCGTAGACATTTCGGTATGTTTTCAGAAAGTGTATGTCTTCGTCTAATTCCCCGTAAATTGATACAGTCAGTCTGAAGTAACAAAAGGAGGGTATGCGTGGACATTTGATTGAGTTGAATATTTGATTGGATTCAGTTCTTGTAACATGTCTTCTATTTTCCAGTCTATTGTGTGAGGACTGGCGATACTACCCAAACTAAAGTTGGTGGAGTAGGATGTAAGATTAAATTTGTCTGTAAATCATAGTTCTCACTATGAATACTAGCAACACAGTCCAGGTTTTGCTATAAATAAAACACAAGTGACTTGTCATAGACTTTGTTTCCGGAATATAAAAATAACATGGTTACACAAATGTAACGGTACAAAAACAGCCACCACTCAAGGAAGGACAAAAGCATACCAAACAGTAATGATGCGTAGAACAAAATGATTGGTGAATCACATTTACATGTAAGGGGATAGAATACAACAGTCGTGGAAGGTCAAATCTGAGTGGTGGGAGCTTACATTATTGTTATTCTCTTGTGTTTCGAGTAGAACACGGTTTCAACAGCACATCTCCACTTTGTCCAGTTCTCTGCAGTCCTCCTTAGCTGACTCCACGATCACCTACAAGCTCTCACCTCCTCCTCACATGGTCTCCTCCATGTCACCCTCGAACCCAAACCCAACTTGTCGTTTCCTACATGGATTCCACTCGAGCTATGGCCTGGCGCATGATTTCACTCGACCGTCTCCTCAGCGTGTGTCCGATCCATCTCCATTTTCTTCGCCATATTTCTTGGCCAGTAGGTTCTTGGTTGACTTGTTCCCAGAGTTTCTTCTTGTTGATTCTTTCTAGCCATTTGGTCCTTAATGTGGGGCGAAGGTAGCTATTGATAAAAGTCCACCTGACTGTTTGAAATGCTGTTCGTGACACATAGTGGAAATTTCTGACCCATATGTAAGAACCGACATATCATTGGTGATAAAATTTGAATCCTGTTCTTTATTATGACTGCAGCAGAGTTCCATACTGATTTCAGAGTGATGAAGGTGTATCTTGCCTTTCCGATTCTCATTTTGACATCTTCATCCGTGATTGTCGCCCGTAGTTGAAACGATGCTTCCAAGATGGTGTTGAAGGAACTGACCCTTTCAGATATCTTGATATTGACAACGATTCATCAGATGACAATCACAACGCTTAGTATTAAGTCATTTGACTAGTAGGCTGTTTTAATGTCTGTCTATTCGTCGTGGTTATCACAGGATCCGAACTTAGGAGTCACTGGCTGAAATTCTAGTGTTTAGTCGAATGAATCACGAATCGACTTTTGAATTAACTAACGAACATGTAAGGTAGTCGGTTTAGCTGCAGGCTATGTCCTGACCGATTGTTTCTCCGAGTCTGTAATTTTTTGCACTTAACTGTTCGACTGAATTTGTAGTGACAGTTGGCGTCATCTTTTAAGCTGATCTGAAGAAATTGTCCCTAATTTCCTTCTAGGGAACCTAAATGTGCTCTTTTAACTTTCGCTTAGATGCTGAGTAACAAATTCATAAAAGCTGGAAGCTTGAATGCACCTTTTTGAGAAACGATAATAATAGTATTGCTACCGAGCTATCTTGGTTAGGTATATTCTTCAAGGTTGCTGTTAGATAATACATGTTTATTAAATATTATGGAATGCAATCTTGTATTCAGTTAATTGATAGTTTTGAAAAAAATATATAGAGAAAACTACTTTTAGTTAAGTGGATGTTCATTTCACTGAATCTGTGTGCATTCCGCGAGTACCTAACCATTACTGATCTGACTGGGTACATCATATTGCCTACATTCATTTTATTAAACCACAATACTATTCCTCTTGAAATTAGTCGGAAATAAGTTTAGCCTGTTTTTCATGTTCGAGTTAACCGACTATATGTTATATAGGCTTTTCTCAGTATTTCAAAGTGCTTTCTCTGTAATTTCATTCAGCTGATGACTGTGAAACGTGCTTACTAGATTGTTGGTACACACCAACAAGACGTTGTGAACGGTTAAAGAATTTGGAACTCAGCACAAAAGTGCATCAGTTTAAGATGCCACACTTTGAATAATACATAAGAGCATAATATAATTACAATGAACGTAGATGTGTACCAACAAAATAGTTAAATTAAACTTTTCATAGTGAATACACCTGTGTCATTATAAATGATTTTAAGTCATGTCCGAAAGAGTATTCTACCGTTGTGAAGAAATCCATTTTTCTTAAATGCTCATATCTTGTTCAGTTGCTCTTAGAATCACTGACGTCTCTGCTGAGCCGGTTAGGTCACTACTAATTCCTTATAGGACTGAATTATGTGTATGAAGTTGCTGCTTGAAGTTAAAGTACCGAGTAAAATCTGTTACTAAAGTGTAGAATTCAGTCAAAATAGTGAATGACACTACACTACAGTGAACTTAGTTCTAGACAAGCACATAGCTTATTATATCGTGGCAGGTTTGAGTAACCTATTGCCTTAGACAGTTGACATATTTTAATGTGATGTCATAATAAAATCTTGTAACCACATGTTTCAAGTTCTGAATTAATTCTAGTTAGTCTCTTTTTGTCATAGGAGAAGTTCATATGAAATATCGAAGATACCAATAGTCATTTCCGCCTTAGGAAAGTAGTCTAAAGAATTAATGTACTTCCTCCATGTGAAAATTGTTTTCGTGCATATTTTTTTGCCAAAAAGTGTATATGCTATCTCAGTCATTTCGATCTGTATGCCATTAGAAGTCTGCAGCTTCGCATAATATATACGGTCCTAAGTTACGTGATACTCATTTTGTATAAAAGAATGTAACGACCAAGTTATAGCCATTATTAATTCGCGATACCAATAGGTAAGAAAGCAAGCAATTCAACCTGGTTTGTGTACTTAACACATCACTCAATGTTTGCTCAGAAGTGTAGGAGCACTCTGAAGTATAATAGAAATTTGCAGTTAGGCTTGCGGGTGCTATGGAGGTTTCGCTGCTTCACAAGATTGAGTAACGTTTGACAAATCTTTCAGAATTTCTAAAGGTGTCTTCTTCAGTGCTACTGAGTGTGAAAGAAGCCTAAGGAGCAACAGAAATGTAACATAAGTAATACATATCAGAGGTCCTGAACAAACTTTCTTCTTGGGGAACAACAGGACATACGAAAACAGTTCATTAGTGTAATTTATCATCATTTCTGAGGATAAAAATTAGGAAATCAATAAGAAGTAAAATCTCAGTGAAAAGAAAAGATATAAGCGGGAAATCATCTAAGGTCTATTATGTAGTACATCCATGACTATTGTTTTCTACAACCGATCTGATCTCAGAAAACCTGATGAAGCAGTCAGTGATATTGTGAAATGTCATGTATTGACACAAATAAAGTTGCAGTAGTATTTTACAATAGAAAACTCAAATGACACATACACTTAGTATGTAACGTTATCAAAACTGTACCCTACTCTTTGGTTAACAGACATTCTGTATTCAGTTGGGAAGCTTCACCTATCCTAATATTTAAACACAACTTTGCACAATATCGGCACCAAGTGACAGAACATACAAAAATAATTGAACAGTATTGTGGGGAGAATAGCACAGAATAAGTGAGTGATAGCATCAAGAAAACAAGTAAGAATACTCACCAAAAGCCTGTTTCATTACTTCCAGCTCCTTTCAGAAAGAGAAGGAAACACGAAACCACAGCATATCCACTAATACTTACGATCCTCATTCATGTTTGACCACCTTTCTAGCTACTGATGAGGATTATCTATGGGATGCCACCCAGGGAGGCATGATGCATTAACAGATGCTAACCTGACACAACTATCCTTCACCATAGGGCGGACAAATATGGGCTGACCACCCCTCCAATTTTGCCACTCGGTTCCTGATTTAACAAACACTGAATGGTAAGCGAAGCTCTGGGATGATATTCGTAGCACATGTCCGTGCCGTCAAAGCCAAGATGACAACACTTATTGTAAGATGATCTTCACATTACCCAGAGACTCGCCTCTGGACTTCAGAATTACTTACATGATGATACTATCTGACACAAGCGATTTTATTTAGGCACTGATGATCGAATGCGAAGAGTCACTGTACATTCTCAGCTTGGAAACCGGGTTTCACAGGCACCGAATCATTGTTAATCCGACTTCTGGCGGTCAGCCTAATGTCACGACAGCACCAGAGATGGCCAAGATTGGCATCTGACGCTTCGGCTTCCACTGTGTGGTTAGAGATCTTATCGTCACCCATACAGTTGCCTAGATACACGAAGCTTTACGCCAATTCCAAGCGTTCATGTGCGAGTGTGAGGGTGGGTATAAGTTCCTTCCAATCGTGTAACAATACTTTGCACTTAGACAGAGCAAAACAAAAACCCTACTGACCATGCATGTGGAACGTTTTGTATGTTTACAGGCACTGATCATGAAAAGACTACGTGCCATTTGGGCAGGAAGTACTTTATCTAAAGTAAGACGATATCGTCTGCATGCTCGAAGTCGAAAAGTAATTCTCCAGATAGAAGATTTACACCAACACTACGCACATCTTTCATACCTGTCTCTAGATTGTCATGGATGGCAAATTAAAGAGAAATGACAGGGGCAGGCAATCATTACGGTTGACAACATTGTTGAGGGGTAGTCATATGCTCTCACTCTACCTGATGTGTTTCTTTATGGGGCTTTCAGCATGTGGATAGACTTCTCAGGGACAGTTTCGGGAAGTAGTCCTGTCTAAGAGGCAGAAGTTAGTCTCAGTATTAAGAAAAAAGACAGTGTTGACTTGCAGTACGAGTAAGGGTGTTTCATTAAGGATAAACACGTATTCAGTGCATCCACGACCTGAACTGAACCCAGACTGCCGTCCACGAATCAGTTTATGCTGAGCTCTGAAGTAACAGGTATTTTCGACTCAACTGGTAAAAGACTGATGCCCGATAGTTTTCAGATGCAGGCCCTTATAAAACGTAGGTAAGATAACAGCCTCATTCCAATTTGATGCAACAATCCTACTTTCTGACACTTATGACAACAATTCAGTCGGTTCCCTGATTAAAGTCTCACCACCATTTTTTAAAAGAGCGGAATGTAAATTGTCTGGGGTGAGTGCCTTCTGGCGCTTGAGTGTTTGGTGTTCTTCTCGGAACTAGGCTTCATTCGCATGATCAGCATGACCCGCCATGGAGCATTGTAAAAGATGAGGTTGGATAATGGTGCTGTGGACTAGCCAAATCATTTTGTCGAATTCATCTGGCCAGAGTTTCAGAGGTCTCCTCAGGTAGCTAGCCGGCGGAACATCTTCACAGACAGTCTTAGTAGCCCACGTTTCCTGTTATGGAGGCTAGAACGAAATGGAATAGCAGCTGCCGACTCCTTATTACATGTCTGCTCTCACCAATAAGCTTCACAGTCGCCAAGTGAGGACTGTTTAATCATATGCGTCAAATCCTTAATTACGTTTATCTGCTCAATATCCGCCGGAATAACCTCGCATAGTTAACTAGCTTGCTAGTTTTCTAGCCGGTCCCAAGCCCGGGTAAAGAGGGGGGTTGGGTGTGGGGCTAGCATCCCCACATCAATTAACCTATCAAACTGCCACAGGAACTTCAACGCACAAAAAATATATTAAAAATACAAAAGATTCAAATAACAATCTTATTCTTCACTGGAATCGGGCTGGTAAAAGCCTTCGGCTGATGTGTCTTCTCTCGATGAAAGCAATAATAAGAATGGGGACGTGGAACGTCCGTACAATGTACAAGACTGGAAAGGCTGCCCAGGTAGCCAGAGATGCGAAGATATGGCATAGAAGTGCTGGGAATTTGCGAGAGCAGTTAGAATGGGTGTGGGTTATCAAAATTGTCAACTGGAGAGTCAGTAATCTACTCCGGTCTGATCATCCAAATGACAACCACGAGCACACTGAGGCAATGAGTAGCTGTCATCATGTCACCAGTGGCACCCAAAGCCCTAGTGCGGTGGGAACCAATTTCATCCAGGAACATGACAGCAAGATTCGATTCAAAAGGAAGGAACGTCACAATTATCCAATGCTAAGCACAGTGCTACAAACAACGCGGAACAAGAGAAGAAGGGAGATTTCTACAGACAACTGAAAACAATAATGGACAACATCCCAAATGGTGACATCAAAATCCTCATGGGCGGTATGAATACCAAACGAACTGGGAGCAGACAATACGGAAAGAGAACTCATCATGGGTCTAGAGACTCTCACCTAGCGAAATGAATGAGAACAGAGAATTAATCGCAGACTTCTGCGCTTTCAATGATTTGGTGATCGGAGGGAACAGGTACAAACACAAGAATATACACAAAGCAACATGAATTTCGTCTGACGGACACAACACAAACCAGATAGACTTCATCTCAATGTTGCTCAAGGAAGTGGAGACGCAGCCTACTGGAAACAAAGTCGAGAAGGGGAGCAGATGTGAGCCCACTCAGACCATCATCTAGTTCAAGGGACCTTCAAGGTGAAGTTGGAATCCTTCAGACCAAATGGAGACAGACCACCGTAATTCAAGTTCAACACGCAGAAACTGAAGGAAAAAACTACAAGGAATGCCTTCACTACAGATCAGGTCAGAGCAAAGTAGGAGACACTACGTGGTATCACCGGGGAAACCTGTGTGGAGGAACGTTGGAACTAAGTCTCTGAAGGTGATGTTTAAGGGAACGTGTACAACTGTTCTAGGAAGAAAGAAGAGAACAGACACGGGATGTACACATATATACAAAACAACCATATAAATTTGCGATTGTACAGCTATGAAAATGGATTCGCTGAAAAGAGACTCTTCGCTGAACTACTGGTCTTCTGTCTATTAATGTTCGAATAGGAATTTTGCATGAATTAGAAGGACAAGGAATGGCTCTCAGTGGATACCTGGAAGCTAGTAATAGAAGAGAGGAGAGGAAGACGGTGAAAGAGAAGATGGCTCAATGAGAAGATAGACAACAGAAGGAGAAACTAAGTTCAATGTACACTGCACTGAGTGAAAAAGTGAAGAAGAGTGCCAGGAACGACAGAAGACAATTCCACGACACACTGGCTGGCAACTGAAGCAGAACAGGCAGGCTGCAGGTAAAAGAGACCTCAGGACATTATATCAGATAACCAGGTATCTATCCGGGAAGAGATCAACCCAGATAGTGAAACTAATAAAAGATGTTCAAGGGAACCTTATTAACAAGGAGGAGAAACAAATAAAACAATGAGCTGATCGCTTCAAAGAACTCTTCAATCAACCATCACCTGCAACTCACCCAGAAACACACCACCACCAACAGAACGCAGAGCACTGCCTCCCAGTGGACACCAATCCTCCAACGAAAGCAGAAATCACAAATGCGATCAAGCTGCTAAATCCGCGAAGGCAGCAGGACCAGACGGAATTCCGCCGAAGCAATGTAAACGGTCCAGGGCACTGCGGCAGATGTGCTCACGCCATTATTGCAAAAGGTTTGGAAGGAAGGAAAGGTACCTACAGATTGGAAGAAAGGCTGGCTACCTTGTCAAGCACCCAGAGAAAGGCGACTTACGCCTCACTCTGCAAGAACTGGCGTGGATTAACACTCTGGTGCACGCCAAATGAAATACTAAGTCGCATCATACTGGAGAGAACAAAGAATGCACTGGATACAGATATCTGCCGAAACGGAATAAGCTGGATTCAGGAAGGACAAATCATGTGCTGATCAAATCGCAACTCTACGCATTGTCATCTCAGAACAAAGCATAGAATGGCAGTCAAACCTCTCCCTACCTCAACTTCATCGACTTCGAAAAGGACTTCACCAGACAGCGTTGACTGAGAATTAATTTGGAAACTACTTCAACACTATGGCGTGCAGTGACCAAGTCTTTATCAACCTCATTCAACAGCTGGCTATACGACAATTCCATCTGATCTTCAGTATGGAGCCAGCGAAGGGACAGCTTTTGGTAAAGGTCTTTAACTTGCTGGAGTCCTTCTCCGTAACACGCAGTGCAAGTTTCTGACCCATATAGAAGAAGTGAATGACTGACTAACTTCATTGACATTTGTGTTGAAAATCCGAATCTTGTTTTTTATGTTGGCTGAGTGCAGAAGATTTCCAAACTGGTTTCAGGTTGATGAAGGCATGTCTTGCCCTTCCGATTCTGACATGCTTTGACATCCTCATGCGTTTCGCCAGTGTGTTGTTGAAACCGTACTTTCAGATAAGCGAAGCAAGGGAGTGATCTCTCTCAAATTTCTCACGTTGGTGATGATTGGTGCTGGTTGTTGTAGTTGTTGCTGTTCGCTGGTTATCTTCATCACTTTCGTCTTCTCTATGTTCACCTGGAGTCCTGTCTTCTCTGGATGCTTATTCAGCCAGTTTGTTGCTTTTCGCCTGCAAGTCTTCGAGTTTGTGTGACATTAAACATAAATCATCTGCGAAATCCTGATCTTCTAGAGTCTTCTTATCGGTGGTCCAGCGTTTCTCTGTCTTCTCACTCTCCATGAACAGTCTGATGCATAATCCAGTCCACCACAATCAGGAATATCATCAGTGATAATAGGCAGCCAGCTTGTTTTATTCCTGTATTCACTTCGAACGCCTCGCTGAGTTTTGTGTCGTGTACCACCTGACACGTGGCATTGTCGTATAGCCAGCTGTTGAATGAGGTTGATAAAGACTTGGTCACTGCACGCCATAGTGTTGAAGTAGTTTCCAAATTAATTCTCAGTCAACGCTGTCTGGTGAAGTCCTTTTCGAAGTCGATGAAGTTGAGGTAGGGAGAGGTTTGACTGCCATTCTATGCTTTGTTCTGAGATGACAATGCGTAGAGTTGCGATTTGATCAGCACATGATTTGTCCTTCCTGGATCCAGCTTATTCCGTTTCGGCAGATATCTGTATCCAGTGCATTCTTTGTTCTCTCCAGTATGATGCGACTTAGTATTTCATTTGGCGTGCACCAGAGTGTTAATCCACGCCAGTTCTTGCAGAGTGAGGCGTAAGTCGCCTTTCTCTGGGTGCTTGACAAGGTAGCCAGCCTTTCTTCCAATCTGTAGGTACCTTTCCTTCCTTCCAAACCTTTTGCAATAATGGCGTGAGCACATCTGCCGCAGTGCCCTGGACCGTTTACATTGCTTCGGCGGAATTCCGTCTGGTCCTGCTGCCTTCGCGGATTTAGCAGCTTGATCGCATTTGTGATTTCTGCTTTCGTTGGAGGATTGGTGTCCACTGGGAGGCAGTGCTCTGCGTTCTGTTGGTGGTGGTGTGTTTCTGGGTGAGTTGCAGGTGATGGTTGATTGAAGAGTTCTTTGAAGCGATCAGCTCATTGTTTTATTTGTTTCTCCTCCTTGTTAATAAGGTTCCCTTGAACATCTTTTATTAGTTTCACTATCTGGGTTGATCTCTTCCCGGATAGATACCTGGTTATCTGATATAATGTCCTGAGGTCTCTTTTACCTGCAGCCTGCCTGTTCTGCTTCAGTTGCCAGCCAGTGTGTCGTGGAATTGTCTTCTGTCGTTCCTGGCACTCTTCTTCACTTTTTCACTCAGTGCAGTGTACATTGAACTTAGTTTCTCCTTCTGTTGTCTATCTTCTCATTGAGCCATCTTCTCTTTCACCGTCTTCCTCTCCTCTCTTCTATTACTAGCTTCCAGGTATCCACTGAGAGCCATTCCTTGTCCTTCTAATTCATGCAAAATTCCTATTCGAACATTAATAGACAGAAGACCAGTAGTTCAGCGAAGAGTCTCTTTTCAGCGAATCCATTTTCATAGCTGTACAATCGCAAATTTATATGGTTGTTTTGTATATATGTGTACATCCCGTGTCTGTTCTCTTCTTTCTTCCTAGAACAGTTGTACACGTTCCCTTAAACATCACCTTCAGAGACTTAGTTCCAACGTTCCTCCACACAGGTTTCCCCGGTGATACCACGTAGTGTCTCCTACTTTGCTCTGACCTGATCTGTAGTGAAGGCATTCCTTGTAGTTTTTTCCTTCAGTTTCTGCGTGTTGAACTTGAATTACGGTGGTCTGTCTCCATTTGGTCTGAAGGATTCCAACTTCACCTTGAAGGTCCCTTGAACTAGATGATGGTCTGAGTGGGCTCACATCTGCTCCCCTTCTCGACTTTGTTTCCAGTAGGCTGCGTCTCCACTTCCTTGAGCAACATTGAGATGAAGTCTATCTGGTTTGTGTTGTGTCCGTCAGACGAAATTCATGTTGCTTTGTGTATATTCTTGTGTTTGTACCTGTTCCCTCCGATCACCAAATCATTGAAAGCGCAGAAGTCTGCGATTAATTCTCTGTTCTCATTCATTTCGCTAGGTGAGAGTCTCTAGACCCATGATGAGTTCTCTTTCCGTATTGTCTGCTCCCAGTTCGTTTGGTATTCATACCGCCCATGAGGATTTTGATGTCACCATTTGGGATGTTGTCCATTATTGTTTTCAGTTGTCTGTAGAAATCTCCCTTCTTCTCTTGTTCCGCGTTGTTTGTAGCACTGTGCTTAGCATTGGATAATTGTGACGTTCCTTCCTTTTGAATCGAATCTTGCTGTCATGTTCCTGGATGAAATTGGTTCCCACTGCACTAGGGCTTTGGGTGCCACTGGTGACATGATGACAGCTACTCATTGCCTCAGTGTGCTCGTGGTTGTCATTTGGATGATCAGACCGGAGTAGATTACTGACTCTCCAGTTGACAATTTTGATAACCCACACCCATTCTAACTGCTCTCGCAAATTCCCAGCACTTCTATGCCATATCTTCGCATCTCTGGCTACCTGGGCAGCCTTTCCAGTCTTGTACATTGTACGGACGTTCCACGTCCCCATTCTTATTATTGCTTTCATCGAGAGAAGACACATCAGCCGAAGGCTTTTACCAGCCCGATTCCAGTGAAGAATAAGATTGTTATTTGAATCTTTTGTATTTTTAATATATTTTTTGTGCGTTGAAGTTCCTGTGGCAGTTTGATAGGTTAATTGATGTGGGGATGCTAGCCCCACACCCAACCCCCCTCTTTACCCGGGCTTGGGACCGGCTAGAAAACTAGCAAGCTAGTTAACTATGCGAGGTTATTCCGGCGGATATTGAGCAGATAAACGTAATTAAGGATTTGACGCATATGATTAAACAGTCCTCACTTGGCGACTGTGAAGCTTATTGGTGAGAGCAGACATGTAATAAGGAGTCGGCAGCTGCTATTCCATTTCGTTCTAGCCTCCATAACAGGAAACGTGGGCTACTAAGACTGTCTGTGAAGATGTTCCGCCGGCTAGCTACCTGAGGAGACCTCTGAAACTCTGGCCAGATGAATTCGACAAAATGATTTGGCTAGTCCACAGCACCATTATCCAACCTCATCTTTTACAATGCTCCATGGCGGGTCATGCTGATCATGCGAATGAAGCCTAGTTCCGAGAAGAACACCAAACACTCAAGCGCCAGAAGGCACTCACCCCAGACAATTTACATTCCGCTCTTTTAAAAAATGGTGGTGAGACTTTAATCAGGGAACCGACTGAATTGTTGTCATAAGTGTCAGAAAGTAGGATTGTTGCATCAAATTGGAATGAGGCTGTTATCTTACCTACGTTTTATAAGGGCCTGCATCTGAAAACTATCGGGCATCAGTCTTTTACCAGTTGAGTCGAAAATACCTGTTACTTCAGAGCTCAGCGTAAACTGATTCGTAGACGGCAGTCTGGGTTCAGTTCAGGTCGTGGATGCACTGAATACGTGTTTATCCTTAATGAAACACCCTTACTCGTACTGCAAGTCAACACTGTCTTTTTTCTTAATACTGAGACTAACTTCTGCCTCTTAGACAGGACTACTTCCCGAAACTGCCCCTGAGAAGTCTATCCACATGCTGAAAGCCCCATAAAGAAACACATCAGGTAGAGTGAGAGCATATGACTACCCCTCAACAATGTTGTCAACCGTAATGATTGCCTGCCCCTGTCATTTCTCTTTAATTTGCCATCCATGACAATCTAGAGACAGGTATGAAAGATGTGCGTAGTGTTGGTGTAAATCTTCTATCTGGAGAATTACTTTTCGACTTCGAGCATGCAGACGATATCGTCTTACTTTAGATAAAGTACTTCCTGCCCAAATGGCACGTAGTCTTTTCATGATCAGTGCCTGTAAACATACAAAACGTTCCACATGCATGGTCAGTAGGGTTTTTGTTTTGCTCTGTCTAAGTGCAAAGTATTGTTACACGATTGGAAGGAACTTATACCCACCCTCACACTCGCACATGAACGCTTGGAATTGGCGTAAAGCTTCGTGTATCTAGGCAACTGTATGGGTGACGATAAGATCTCTAACCACACAGTGGAAGCCGAAGCGTCAGATGCCAATCTTGGCCATCTCTGGTGCTGTCGTGACATTAGGCTGACCGCCAGAAGTCGGATTAACAATGATTCGGTGCCTGTGAAACCCGGTTTCCAAGCTGAGAATGTACAGTGACTCTTCGCATTCGATCATCAGTGGCTAAATAAAATCGCTTGTGTCAGATAGTATCATCATGTAAGTAATTCTGAAGTCCAGAGGCGAGTCTCTGGGTAATGTGAAGATCATCTTACAATAAGTGTTGTCATCTTGGCTTTGACGGCACGGACATGTGCTACGAATATCATCCCAGAGCTTCGCTTACCATTCAGTGTTTGTTAAATCAGGAACCGAGTGGCAAAATTGGAGGGGTGGTCAGCCCATATTTGTCCGCCCTATGGTGAAGGATAGTTGTGTCAGGTTAGCATCTGTTAATGCATCATGCCTCCCTGGGTGGCATCCCATAGATAATCCTCATCAGTAGCTAGAAAGGTGGTCAAACATGAATGAGGATCGTAAGTATTAGTGGATATGCTGTGGTTTCGTGTTTCCTTCTCTTTCTGAAAGGAGCTGGAAGTAATGAAACAGGCTTTTGGTGAGTATTCTTACTTGTTTTCTTGATGCTATCACTCACTTATTCTGTGCTATTCTCCCCACAATACTGTTCAATTATTTTTGTATGTTCTGTCACTTGGTGCCGATATTGTGCAAAGTTGTGTTTAAATATTAGGATAGGTGAAGCTTCCCAACTGAATACAGAATGTCTGTTAACCAAAGAGTAGGGTACAGTTTTGATAACGTTACATACTAAGTGTATGTGTCATTTGAGTTTTCTATTGTAAAATACTACTGCAACTTTATTTGTGTCAATACATGACATTTCACAATATCACTGACTGCTTCATCAGGTTTTCTGAGATCAGATCGGTTGTAGAAAACAATAGTCATGGATGTACTACATAATAGACCTTAGATGATTTCCCGCTTATATCTTTTCTTTTCACTGAGATTTTACTTCTTATTGATTTCCTAATTTTTATCCTCAGAAATGATGATAAATTACACTAATGAACTGTTTTCGTATGTCCTGTTGTTCCCCAAGAAGAAAGTTTGTTCAGGACCTCTGATATGTATTACTTATGTTACATTTCTGTTGCTCCTTAGGCTTCTTTCACACTCAGTAGCACTGAAGAAGACACCTTTAGAAATTCTGAAAGATTTGTCAAACGTTACTCAATCTTGTGAAGCAGCGAAACCTCCATAGCACCCGCAAGCCTAACTGCAAATTTCTATTATACTTCAGAGTGCTCCTACACTTCTGAGCAAACATTGAGTGATGTGTTAAGTACACAAACCAGGTTGAATTGCTTGCTTTCTTACCTATTGGTATCGCGAATTAATAATGGCTATAACTTGGTCGTTACATTCTTTTATACAAAATGAGTATCACGTAACTTAGGACCGTATATATTATGCGAAGCTGCAGACTTCTAATGGCATACAGATCGAAATGACTGAGATAGCATATACACTTTTTGGCAAAAAAATATGCACGAAAACAATTTTCACATGGAGGAAGTACATTAATTCTTTAGACTACTTTCCTAAGGCGGAAATGACTATTGGTATCTTCGATATTTCATATGAACTTCTCCTATGACAAAAAGAGACTAACTAGAATTAATTCAGAACTTGGAACATGTGGTTACAAGATTTTATTATGACATCACATTAAAATATGTCAACTGTCTAAGGCAATAGGTTACTCAAACCTGCCACGATATAATAAGCTATGTGCTTGTCTAGAACTAAGTTCACTGTAGTGTAGTGTCATTCACTATTTTGACTGAATTCTACACTTCAGTAACAGATTTTACTCGGTACTTTAACTTCAAACAGCAACTTCATACACATAATTCAGTCCTATAAGGAATTAGTAGTGACCTAACCGGCTCAGCAGAGACGTCAGTGATTCTAAGAGCAACTGAACAAGATATGAGCATTTAAGAAAAATGGATTTCTTCACAACGGTAGAATACTCTTTCGGACATGACTTAAAATCATTTATAATGACACAGGTGTATTCACTATGAAAAGTTTAATTTAACTATTTTGTTGGTACACATCTACGTTCATTGTAATTATATTATGCTCTTATGTATTATTCAAAGTGTGGCATCTTAAACTGATGCACTTTTGTGCTGAGTTCCAAATTCTTTAACCGTTCACAACGTCTTGTTGGTGTGTACCAACAATCTAGTAAGCACGTTTCACAGTCATCAGCTGAATGAAATTACAGAGAAAGCACTTTGAAATACTGAGAAAAGCCTATATAACATATAGTCGGTTAACTCGAACATGAAAAACAGGCTAAACTTATTTCCGACTAATTTCAAGAGGAATAGTATTGTGGTTTAATAAAATGAATGTAGGCAATATGATGTACCCAGTCAGATCAGTAATGGTTAGGTACTCGCGGAATGCACACAGATTCAGTGAAATGAACATCCACTTAACTAAAAGTAGTTTTCTCTATATATTTTTTTCAAAACTGTCAATTAACTGAATACAAGATTGCATTCCATAATATTTAATAAACATGTATTATCTAACAGCAACCTTGAAGAATATACCTAACCAAGATAGCTCGGTAGCAATACTATTATTATCGTTTCTCAAAAAGGTGCATTCAAGCTTCCAGCTTTTATGAATTTGTTACTCAGCATCTAAGCGAAAGTTAAAAGAGCACATTTAGGTTCCCTAGAAGGAAATTAGGGACAATTTCTTCAGATCAGCTTAAAAGATGACGCCAACTGTCACTACAAATTCAGTCGAACAGTTAAGTGCAAAAAATTACAGACTCGGAGAAACAATCGGTCAGGACATAGCCTGCAGCTAAACCGACTATCTTACATGTTCGTTAGTTAATTCAAAAGTCGATTCGTGATTCATTCGACTAAACACTAGAATTTCAGCCAGTGACTCCTAAGTTCGGATCCTGTGATAACCACGACGAATAGACAGACATTAAAACAGCCTACTAGTCAAATGACTTAATACTAAGCGTTGTGATTGTCATCTGATGAATCGTTGTCAATATCAAGATATCTGAAAGGGTCAGTTCCTTCAACACCATCTTGGAAGCATCGTTTCAACTACGGGCGACAATCACGGATGAAGATGTCAAAATGAGAATCGGAAAGGCAAGATACACCTTCATCACTCTGAAATCAGTATGGAACTCTGCTGCAGTCATAATAAAGAACAGGATTCAAATTTTATCACCAATGATATGTCGGTTCTTACATATGGGTCAGAAATTTCCACTATGTGTCACGAACAGCATTTCAAACAGTCAGGTGGACTTTTATCAATAGCTACCTTCGCCCCACATTAAGGACCAAATGGCTAGAAAGAATCAACAAGAAGAAACTCTGGGAACAAGTCAACCAAGAACCTACTG